>NC_024127.1:25417391-25510508 GCF_000346735.1 Prunus mume
ACCTCTTTTAGTTGTGAAAGGGAAAGTTAAATGCCCAAAAAAAAAAAAAAAAAAAAAAAGAGATGAAAAGTGATAATTTCGCCAACTTCAAGGATTATTTGCAAGAAAAAGTCATAAAAATGGAGACATTATAAAATGATACAATACTACCACATCAATGTATAGCACTCCCACTCAAATATGGTCATGTGTCCATTTTATTTTATTTTTAAATTATTATTATTTTACAGCTGGACCTTTTTACTTTATTAATTCTTAACTTTTGAAATAAAATTTGAAAACAGAGAACTTAAACGAAGAAAAACCATGGCAGCCACCCTTCTCTCTTCCTCTTCCTCTTCCTCCCATCTCTCTTTCTATTCACCACTGCCATCGCCGCCTCTCATGAAGACCATCAACATCCAAACCCAATATCGTCATCTTCCTTAATTCCCCTATATCTTTCTCTGAATTCACTCATGACACTCTACACAATGTTAATTCCACCACCAGCTTCAACCCATTGCCACCTTGGAATATTTTCATACCCGGATCTAGACCCTCAAGAATGAACCAGTTTTTAATTATCAAGACTACTCCATTTCTTCATCATCAATACCAATTTAATCCTCCTCCCTCTAAAACCCCATCTCTACAATTAATATAAGGGGTGAATATAGACTATATAGTCGAAGGAGAGGGCTGGCCGTCATAGCAGGTAGTAGTTGGGATTAGGGTTGTTGGGTTGGGAGATAGGTGGTTGTTAGGAAACTCTATTTTTAATTTTAATTCAAAAGTTAAGAATTAAACTAAAAATTCCAGCTATGAAACGATAATTAATTTAGAGTGCTGCTAAATGAACCCTAAAATTAACCGAATACACTCTATAATCTAAGTTAACTCTAATATTTTAATCAAAATATAAAATTAACTAAGTACACCCTATTTAACTACCAAAAATAGCCATGATACAACACTCTAATACCAATCATAAACCATGTTTCTCTTTTTACATGAATTTGTGCCATCTTTTCAGATTTTGGGTTTCATCAAAATCTTTAATTTCGTAATACCAATTCTAAACTAAACTAATACTCACTGCGTTATTCGTGAGCACCAAGCAATACAAAGACTTTTCTACGTATAATAAGGGTCGAATATAGTGAGTTAGGTATACTTATTAAAATTTTATTTGTTTCACAATTCAATATATATATTTTGGCCATTTTATATTACGGTAAATTAGTAATTCAATAAATAGTTTGATAATATGGTGTACTCAGTTAATTTTAGAATTTGTTTAACAACACTCTTAATGTGACTGTATTTGAATGGATTTGAATGGACATGTGGCTGTATTTGAATGGACATGTGGCTATATCATCCTATAATTTCTCATAAAAATGGGCCGGACCATTGAAAGAAAAAGGTGTGATCAGGTCAAATGAATGTAGTCACAATTCTCGAACATTAAATTGTATTTTTCCTGAAGAGGGAAACTGGCAAGAATTGTCAATGCTGACATTAATGACGACCTTACCACATGTTACTCCTTTCGGTGAAGGGCGTGGGTATGCATTTGTTGAAATTCACCAACTGGGTCTCTCTCTTCGTTCTGGGTTTTGCTTTCTTGTACTTCTATTACGCCTACCAGTTCTCTTCTTCCCAAATTATGGCTGAAGAAAGTTCCAAATCAATATACGATTTCACAGTCAAGGTACTGGCTTTGCTTCATTTTTTTTTCTTCTTCTTATAGCTTTCTGATATATCATGCTTGGTTGCTGGAAAAAGAAAGATTTGATATTTTGCAGTAATAAGTTTTATTGGTTTCCAAGTAACACAGAAGTGATGTGAATCCATTTAGCTGGACCCCTGATCCATAGTGGCGTTAAGCTTGGCTGGCTGAGTGGAAAAATGTTGGGTTTTTATAGTGATTTGATATTTAGCTTTTAGTTGCGGCTTACTTATGTGGGTTTTCAACTTCCAATATTGTATATGGTTTTCTTTGATCACTGATAGGTGATGTGAGATAATTTTCTGTAAAGTTGTCTCTTCAGATAACATTCATGAGTGGCTTTTAAAAATTCCCCTAATTTTTTTCCAGCTTTCCCAATCTCTGCTAATTGTTTCTGATATTTATTTTTAAAGACTTAAAATTCGAAAGTCATTGGCCGTTCCGGCCAGATCAGGTTACTTGGGGTGGTAAGTCTTTTGTTTTGTTTTCTGCTTCAAGTTTCTGGAGTTATTTTGCCATTATATTTGATGAAGTGATTTTGGAAATTTCCGATTGAAAGCTGAGTGAATACAGTGAAATTGCAGACTATTTTATTTGATAACTCGATCTGAAATGGATTTGTATACCATTTGATTTAATTGCAGGATATTCATGGTAACGATGTAAAGCTGAGTGAATACGGTGGGAAGGTTCTTCTGATTGTAAATGTTGCTTCCCAATGGTAATTAACTTGATCTGTTTGTGTGAATTATTTCTCTTCACTCTTAATCCATGTTAATCGTGGCTCAAACCATGTGCTTTGTTCAATTAATTTCAGCTACTTGGAGTTAAATCGGGATGTTTGTTAAGGAAATTTATGATACAAATCTTGTGGTCTATAAAAACTTTTTTGACCAGTGGTTCAAGGAATTTTATCATTGGTCTTGTGTGATAAATCTCTACAAATGTTTTCTAAAGTAGGAATTTTATAAAGTGGAACGAAATTTTATGATATATATATATATATATATATATTTAGAAGTCAGTGGCATGCTTGTAGCTTACAATTAT
The DNA here is from genome assembly GCF_000346735.1 of Prunus mume. The sequence goes on from NC_024127.1 coordinate 25,420,156, forward strand.
TTTTTCCCCATTGAGGATGCAATATATATGTTAGTGACTTTTCTACTTGAATTGTAATTAAAAGTTTAAAAGCCATTGGACTATAACTAACATAAATATATATCAAGGACCTGAATCTGAAAATTCCTTTTAAAATTGTACTCAATGTCTTACTGTTGGGTACTATAAATAGTTAGTCGTGTAGTTATGTTCCCCAGATGGTCAAATTTCTGTGGATTGTTTCTTAAAAGAGAAATTTAGTTGAATTGCTTTCTATAGCAATGTGGCAAGTTATAGAACCCCATGAGAAAGCATTTTGTCTGATACTTAGATGTTCATCCTTCAGGGTTCAGAGGCAACACTAATTATTTCTTTTCTTTTCTAAGATCTTGGCAGACCATTCTGTTTTTGGAGCATTTGTTGGTGATTCTACATGTTTTCTATGCTTGGTTGAACTTGTTGATTATATAAATTTGCTTGTGTCATAATGAATTAAGGCATTCAACCTGTATTACAACTCTATATCCTCTGTTGCCTCTATTCTTACTTTTTAATTTTTTTTTCAGTGGTTTAACACAATCCAACTACAAGGAATTAAGTGTTTTGTATGAAAAGTACAAAAACAAAGGTATGTGACTCCTATGAGCAATGCCAAAAATTTGTTGATTCATGTGTTTCATCCTTGTCCATGACATTTTATTCAATTTTGTGGCAGGTTTTGAGATCTTGGCATTTCCTTGCAACCAGTTTGGAGGACAAGAGCCGGGAAACAATGAGGAGATTCAAGAAGTTGCATGCACGAGGTTTAAAGCTGAATTCCCAATCTTTGACAAGGTAATCCTTATTATTGAAGAAAATAAAGAGATGAAAAGTTTCTCAGCAATCTATACGCAAAATTCTAATTAAAAATTTCTTTTCTTCTTGCTACTGTTTAGTTATGCTAGATTTTTCTGTGCACAAGACTCTGCACTGTTCAAACTAATAAACATTCAGAGAACTGGTTCTACCTTAAATAATTCTTTGACTGATTTGACTTTGTTAATAATTTAGCAACTACTACACATAGATAAAGTGACTAAAATTAATTAATCCATGCACAAGTTGTTTAATTTATATGTGGTCATTGTAGATTGAGGTGAATGGGAAGAATGAGGCGCCCCTTTACAAATTCCTGAAATTACAGAAAGGTGGGCTCTTTGGAAATGGTATCAAATGGAACTTTACCAAGTTTTTAGTTAACAAAGAAGGAAAGGTTGTGGAGAGATATGCTCCTGTGACATCACCTCTTAAAATTGAGGTCAGATTGCTGTTGTGGTTATTTGTTTGTTTGTATTTGGTGAACCAATTCAGTTCGGCTGACGACAACTGCTGATTTATCTTTCTTTGCTTTGTGCAGAAAGACATCCAGAGTCTATTGGAATCTTCTTGAGTATCAACGTCTGATATGTTTCTATACGAAAGGATATGCATTAGTCTGTTGCACTGGTGTAATGATTTTTTATTTTCGTTGAAAAAAACCTGTTTTTGGTAAAGGACATTTGAATTCCAAATCCTATGGCCCTCTACATGTCATCACCTCCTTTGCTATGTTGGCATTTATTTTATGATAGAATGGTTCAGATGATTTTAAAGATCTTTAAGGGTGTTTTCACGTGATGTACAATGCCATCTATAAACTAATTCATACTCTGTTTAGTTATTTATTCCTTTTAAGCTAACAGTTCTGCAAGGGAATTGAATCGGCGCCAGGATTAGAATTATCTAGTCTATGACAGATCTGGGTTTTATAGATACTTTCTCGATTGCCTTCCATATAAATAAACAAGCACATAAGAGATCTGGTCTCTTTTTCTAATTATGGAATGTAAGGTGAACTTTAGTTGAGAGTTTCAACCATGCTTATGTAATTCAAATACCGCAATGTTGGTATCTTTGCTTTCTCCTTTGGCAAGTATTGCATCATTATTGCAGATCCTAACTTGCATATGCATCTAACACGACTCTGATACGATGTCCTCAGTTGGAAGGATTTCTGAAAACCCAAATACAGTTTGGATTTTCAATTTTATTTTGTTTCTTCTGGAGATAGATTAGGTTTGAGAAACTTGCATCATCTGACTCTTATCATTATCACTGTGATATTATTGCAGGACAACAGAAAGTGTATGCTTTGGCTTTGCAGAAATAAAAACGTGGGTGGTAGATGGAGTAAATTGATCAAAGCATGATTGATGTGTAAAAGTATGATTATGACTCTAAACAAATACATGCCTTGTTTATTAAGAATAGATGGAAACTTGTTCAAGGTCTCTTTGTATTGTACAAGGGGAAAGCATATCCCGATTAAAGCTGTATACCCACGTTAATATTTTATCATCAATAATTAAAATATATTGTTTTGCCCGTAACTTAAAACATATTTTGAAAGATAAGCATGCACAAATGGCTTCCATGGAACAAGATGATGGATTCTCCATCTTTGGAGAGCTTTCATATTAACAAGCAATGTGAAATGGGCAGTTAATTTTCAACCAGAGGCAACAAAAAAAAACCTTTCATACAAGTGATATGGGAGGAGGGGTAACTACTCACTTGAGCTACAAGCCCTTTGCCTCTCCTTGAGATTTAAAATGAAATTCTTCTCTGTTTTATGGTTGAGTGACTTAATCCATTTTCTCACCACCCTTAACTCCGTGGGCTTATATGATACGGATTCGTTAAAAACTCTAGTATCATGACCATACAACTGATTAATTTTCAAGTATTTCCGCTGTGCCTTTCGCATTAATCTTCCAACTCTAAGATATATTGCAAAAAGTCTAAAAAACAACAGTTAGGCCAATACATTCAGATTCAAATGTGCGCACAAATGAAGATGACAAAAACATCTCTTACCATCCCAGTCTTTGATAAGAAGCAGTTTGCCACAGAGACGATGCTACAGTTAGGTAAGTGATTTACATCAATACATTAAAACTTTTGGTTGCCCCATCTTACGAGTGACTCCTATATTTATACGGACACATTGAAACACATACAGTAAATATGCACACATAAATCAACAAAACGAGTGGGCCCACACAAATGGTTCGGATCATGAGATGACATTGTGGAGTGAGCTCAAACAAGCATTAGCGTTGTATGTACTTACTAAAAGGTTAGAGTGTTTCTGTACAGTAAATAAGCACACATGAACCAACCAAGCATTGAAATTAAGAGACTATTTGATTGCCCCAGCACAGTATACACAGATGCTACGTGTATGGAACCACATGTATAAAAGAATTGTAACAAGAAATCGGTTAGAACTCACAACTCTTCAGTTTAATGGAGGAAAATACTTCTTGTTAATAGGTCATCAACAGCTAAGTTCTATCTATTTCATCTATCTTCTCTAGCAATTCCTGAGCTATTTTCGATTTTCCATACCTTCGGAACGCATTCTGAAAAGCATCCCTCACGTAAACTGGTGGGTAAAACCCCTTTTCAATCATTGATTTTAGTTTCTCATATGCAGCTTCTAACTGGCCATCTTTACACAGCTTCTGCAACGTCACGGTTTCCAACTTCCTTTCCAATTTAAGACACAAATCCATCTGCCCATTTTCCCTCAAAATTTTGTCAACTAACCTGTAAGTGTGGAAATGTGGTGAGCAGCCCAACCCAAGCATTTCTATCAATAAGCCATAAGCAGTTTCCCAATTTCTAGCTTCGCAATAAGCATGGATCAACGCAGAATAGGTCATACCATCTGGAAGACATCTATTCTTGTTCATTATCTTAAAGACCCTTTCAGCATCATCCACATTCCCTAATTTGCATAGCATAGTGATAACATGATTATAAACAGCCAACTTTGGTTTCATGGAGTGGGAGAGCATCCTCTCAAACAACTTGCTAGCTTCATCAACGTAACAGTGTTCACACAAAGCCTTCATCACAATGCAGTAGCCCTCTTCGACACAACTCAGCTTCTTACCCTCAACTGCCTTCAAGACCTTGACAGCCTCTTCCGCTTTTCCCAGTTGACAAAGGCCCAATATAAGCCGGATTATGACAAATGCACTAGGTAATAAACCCAATTTATAAACTTCCCAAAACACTCCAACTGCAGGCTGTATAGCATCACTGTTTCCACCCACTTTAGGAACTAAAATTGTAAAGGTTCTATAAGGATCTTTCACTCTTACTTTCTCAACAGCTCCTTCTTTCGCACTAAATAAACACAAATCTCCAATAAGAACATTCACTGCAGACCGAGTAGGAACCAAGCCAGACTTACACATATCACCAAAAACTTCAACGGCAGTCTCAAATCTACCAAATTTACATAAACCAACGAGCATGTTACTATACGAATATGTATCAGGGGATTTGATTCTCCGAAAAACTGCAAGTGCAAAATCAATTAAATGCCCAGATGACTCCTTCTTACAAAGCACGTAGAGCATATTATTGTACACAAGATTATCGGGTTTACACCCAAATTTTGATTCCATTTCTTCAAACACGCAAAGGGCTTCTTTAATCCTCCCTTGCCTACCCAGAAACCTAATACAAATGGACACAGACCGACAGGAAACTCGACCCTTGTGCGAAGACACAGTCAAAAGAAGACACTTCATATCATCAAAGAGCTTCCTCCTACCTAAGAAATCAGCCATGTACTCAACCACAGAGTCATCAAACTGAAAACGCATTTGAAATCCAGCCCAAGAAAAGAACTGCAAGGTTTTACTCCTACCCAACTGCTTATAATTCATCAAAATTTGAAGCACAAGTTCTGAGCTCAACATTTCTTTGAAGTTTTTCAACAAACTATCAATGCTTGTGATTTCATGGGTATTTTTAGAGAGTAAAGAGCATACTGAGTTGACAATAGAAGCACTTACTGTGTCTGGAACTCGTGGGACTGGTGCAGCGAGAGAAATGGGTCTTCTTGTAGTGGATTTTCTTGGGATTGTGGTAATGTGATTCTGGGTTGTGGATTTTGGATTGGATTTAGAAGAAAATGGAGACAATTGGGAAAAGGGTATGAGAATTTTGAAGATAATTGGAGAATGTGTGAGAGCTCCATTTTTTGTTCTACTCAGGGAGAGCATTAAGGTGGAGTGTGAGAAGGTCCAGACGGGAAAGGGGTTTAGCAAAGGCAAGTGCGGGTCGGGTTTGCCATGTTCACTTCTGTAGGGTCTTTATAATGTAAGCCCTATTTTTTAACCGTTATATCAAATTAATTAGCCATTAAATTAAATTAATTAGTTTAATCTAATAGTTAAAAGATAGAGACTCGTCTAATAGCCTTAGATAAGGCCCTTACTATAAAATAACAACCGCCTTCGGCCATCTCCAATGCACAAACACAAAACTCAAATATAACTTTTTATCAACCCAAAATTCATCTACGAGTTTGAGCTTAACTCAAAACCCAAAGAAAAGAAAAGCCTGGCTGATAGTGCTTATTTATCTCTGTATTTGAGGTCTTAAGTTCAATTTCCTCTTTCCAATATTGCTTGGGTTGCATAAAAAAAATAAAAATATGAACGCAAACATTTAGTCGTACATTGGAGCGAAAACAGCTAAAGAATTTGTATTTAGCATTGGAGATGATGTTAGCGCGATAGCATCTCTCAATAAAAAATTTGACAGGTACCAAAACCAGAAATGAAATATAAAGCAGAGAAAGATTCATATCCTTTTCTGTAACCCCAAATAGGGTTAAATTACATCATCAGATTCAGATCTTAACACGTTTTTTCATTAAAAGAACTGCACATTCCTAACCTACGTATCATAATAAATAATGAAGTTGAATAATTCATCGAAACAAGTCTCTTTGGACCGCAACCGTGGCAAAGCTGGAGTTATTTCTTTTGATATACAAGGTTTTTTCAGCCAGAAGATCACAAATTCTCACAAGCAGATTGTTCAGGATATAATCGAAGCTTTAACATCAAATGGTAGGATGATTCATTCTCAGCGTTTGACAAACTAAAATCACTTTGTTTTGCTCAATTTTATCCTCAACAATTTTTCCCAACTGCAAATGGGATGTTACAGCCTCCGTGAATATTTAAGCCGAAGCTATGTCGAAGATAAAATCAAAATCAAACATAAAACAATCACACTTTGGTTTCAAAGAATGGTGGCCTCAGGCTCTCAGCTACAAATTACTTTAGGCATTAGCAAATGCCAGCACTCATTTTACCATCACATGGCATTTGCAGTCACCTTGAGCTAGCTTGCTTGAAACACAACTTATTTCCGTTTATAGTTTCATCTGTATCCTTTTTCTTCCTCCTTTTGTGAATAAATTCGAACAAGGCAGCAGACATCCCTCGCATATTTATTGAACACAAGAATGCCACTTAGTGAATCGAACTCATGTCCTACCGCTCCTACTTGAAAAATGAAATCCACTTCACCATGATTCGAACATGACTCTAGAGGTTGTTGAGTAGTTTCATCATCTTGGTTAGATACACTACAGCCCACCCAGAGAACAAATAAATCAATATAAATGATAAATATAAAATCACTATCATTAATACGGTTTGATTTAAAAGTGAAGGAAAACAAAATAACAGCAGAAGTCTAAAGAATCTAAAATCTTGCCCAGGAAGTATAACAGAACAAAATAACTACAGAAGTCCAAGGAAGCTAAAAATTACATTACCAAGAAGACACTGTTTAACCAGCAAGCCATTTAAATATGGATTATCATCATGATCATTGCTAGGTTTATCGAAACAAACCTTGTGTTTGCCCATGTATTTATTGACTGACAATTAGATGACTAAAAGATTCCAGATCTTGTTGATTGTTGCATCGACATCCTTGAAGAGGAACTTAAGAATTGATGGCTCAGATCATTATACCACATTGTGGCATGGTCAAACTATGAGATCCTTACTTCTTCTAAAGGGTTAATTACAATTTTGGTCATTGGGGTTTGGCTCGAAATCAATTTTAGTCACCATGATTTCAACTTTCCCAATTTCGTCATTGTACTTGCAGTTGTTAATAAATCAGGTCCAATCCTTCATTTCCGTCAGTTGAGCAGGGGCTTTATTGTCCTTTCGTCCCAGCTCAGCTGTCTGTCTGTCCGTCTCTCTCTCTCTCTCTCGCACAGTCGCATCCTCATTCGTTCAACCAAACCCATACCAAATCCCTCATCTTCTCTCTCTCTTCTCAATTCCCAATCAACAACTTCCACCCCCAGCCCAACTCTCAAAGAAATATCAAGAGAACCCTAACAAAGATCACTACCTCTCACTCCCCCCACTCACACACTCGCAGAACCCATCCAATTTTCAACCTTCAATTCACAAAACAATAAAAACTCATGTAACCAAATATGAAATTAAATACAAAAAAGATATAAAAAAAGCTTTGGATCTTGTTGCCCTTGCCGACCTCGTACATGCACCAAGAGAAGGCACCAAAGGCACCAAAGAAAATGGCCACTGCACTGGGACCCTTGTTTGAGTGGCAGCGGTGTCACTAAGGACGGAGAAGAGCTTGATCTGGACAGAGGAGAGAGAGAGAGAGAGAGAGAGAGAGAGAGAGAGAGAGAGAGAGAGAGCTGGGCTGGGAATGGAAATTGGGAATTGAGAAGAGAGAGAGAAGATGAGGGATTTGATCTGGGTTTGGATGAACGAACAAGGATGCGACCGTGCGAGAGAAGAAGAGAGAGAGCTGGGCTGGGATGAAAGGACAACAAAGCCCGTACCAAACTGACGGAAATGAAGGACTGGACCTGATTTGTTAACGATCGCAAGTACAGTGATGAAATCGAGAAAATTGAAATCATGGTGACCAAAATTAAATTCGACCCTAACCTAGGTGACCAAAATTGTAATTAGCCCTTTTCTAGGCTAAACTAAGGTCATCCTTACAAGAGACTAATTTTATCTCATACCTGATGTACCTAATAAAACCAAGTACAGTATTTTGTTTGTGGATTAACTACTATCCTCAAGGTAAATCAAATAGAAATAAATGCTTGCAGTACCACAACAAATCCCATACACTACTTTTCTGGCAACGCTAGCCATTAAAAGGAAGTTTAACTTGAGCTCCTAGCATCTGTATAATGCCTGCTGTTTGAAATTTGATACCTTATGAGATCCTGTGGAGAAGATCCAGATAGCTCCAATCCAATCACATCATCCTTATCCTTAACTAATCAAATTCAATTTATAATTCATAAGCAATAATTGCTATAAGAAACAGGAACTACGCAAAATAAGTTCTGACTGAATCACATGCACACAAACGACAAAAAGAAAAAAAGAAAGAGAAGAAATTGTGAATTCCTTTCTAAGGTTTTCTCCCTACCCTATAAATTTCATCCTGCAAATATTCTGAAATGTAAATCACAAACTACCATGTATGTGCCTCTGTTTTTGTTTGCATGCATATTGTATCTACCAACTAAACTGCACAAGGAATAATTCAAAAACAACCCTACCTTGACATCATCACGTGAAAAACGAAGACAATTCCCACGAAATGAATTCCACAACGCCTGCCAGCTTTGCACTCAACAAGCAACATCAGCGGTATGTGATAGAGCTGAACAATATCATACTTATCATGATCAAGTAGCAAAGAACATAGTGAATTTATCTGCACCTAGTAAATTAGTAAAAACAACAATATACTTAAAAACTACTGTCCGGAGGTATGAATAATAGGATCCAAAGTTCCTGACCTTGTGATGATTCATAATGGAAGGTGGTATTGGTCCTGCTTACACTCAAGCAGCATCATCTGTAAGCCTTGCCGCAGAATATAAAACCTATGCTGCATGCATACAGTTATAGGATTTGTGAGACGATACGACAATACCAAAAACCTCCAAAAATAAGATACAGGTACCACAACGGATACAACAATGAAATTAATTTTCTTTTTCTTATCTAACGTACTGTTTTTTGTTTTCATATTAACTCTTTTAACATCTTAAAATGACACTTAGATACCCTTTTTCAGAAACAACTTCAAAACCTTTTAAAATGACACTCTTAGCTCCGTTTTTCCTATACTAATTTTACAAATAACCCCTTTCGTATCTATCTTGATCACTTTTGTATACATCATGCATGCCTCACATATCCATGCCATATCCAAAAATCAAATTTTCCTAAAGGGAAACTGGATACAGACTTGGAGCATATGGTATCTGTCAAGGCATGCCTTATCAGTATCAAATCCTCCATTCTGAAATTTTTGAAGTATCATGCTTAGGACATTTGAATCAGATTTACCTCCTTCGAATAGCAAGCAGAAATTTCTTCTAGCTTTCTTGCAATTTATAGCCACTTTGCAAGGTAAGAAAAACTGTAGGATCACTCCATTAAGCAGGCAACTGTCATTCATATCCTCACGGTGCATATGCTTGCACAAAGACTCCCACACAAATACTTTTCCACTCCTCAAGAGAACCTTAGACCAAGGTCCAATGAGTCATCAGTGGCAAACAACAAAAGTTCCGAAAACACACTACTTTCTGTCAGATGTCTCTTTGTCCAGAAGCCAATGGATGTCCTGCTCAATTAGTTGAGACTAATACAATGAATATAAGGAAGAATAATAAACAGAAATAAACAAAACATAATTAAATAAATAAACATGTCCAGTTAAAAACAGAGGCAACCTAGATATCAGCAGCGCCAACCGTTTCAGATTATTGGTCCAAACTATCAAGTAAACTCATGTAAGGTTAAGCTGGCCTCAATTTAGACGAGTCTTGGAGCTTCCAATACTTTGAAGTTTTCACAACACAAGCATAGATTACCCCCTTCTAAATGATAATAGTCTTTAAAAATTCTGCTTTCCTAGTTATAAATTAAAAAGACGAGCAAATGAAATAAACAAAACATATGATCTAAGTCATTAAACAGAATACTTGGGAGAAGAGAAAAAAATCATTAAAGATTGAGTTTACACAAGCAAAAACAAAAACCCCATTCTAGGACCCAGAAAGCAGAGCTGAGCAAAAGGTTAAAGCATGCCTATCCCTGGACTGAAAGTCTTGCAGAACAGTCCAACAAAGGCAATGTATGCTTTTTGTAGTGAAACATCCTACTGGCTACTGCTGTGTTATTCTTGCTCATTCAATTGTAAAGATCTTGTCAAAATGAAACTACAATTCTTCCTAGTTCCTAGTGATCTCTACATGCCACATCAAGGGTCCTTATAACCTAAAAATAAAGCACAAAAGACAGTTGACAGGTAGCTTAATATACAGCTTGAGGCAGCTCAATCACATAATGTAGTTATGATGGCTTCATCTACAACACATCAATCGGTACCGACATTTTTTCAGGGTAAGCAAATGCTACTGATAAGGCAAACTTGAGGAAAAAAAAAAAAATTGCCAAGTGCAAAATTCTCCAACTAACCAATGATCTTACACATGTAAAGAAAATTTTCTTTGCAATAAATAATGATGAACTACCATACACTAGGTTGATCGCTTAACAGACAGGTCCACCCAACCATTTACTATAGGATTTACAGACAAACAATTGGTACAAGTAATTGTACAAGACTTCTAAGTTAAGTGCATTTCCTTAATCCAGTCCTTGGATAATAAATAATGGCTTAAAGGTCCATGCATACATGCAAAATGTATTACCACTCATAAAATTTACATGCATATACGGAGAGAAATAGACATGCTTAAATGTGCATGTACTCACACCAAATACTAAAACCCTCGCCTTAATTCAATACTTTTCAAACAATATTTAAAACTATTAACTTCAAAGAATTCTAGGAAAGAAATAGTTTGACACTTTATCTATGCAAATATTTTCAGTTAGAATTTAGATTTTCCTCTTTTTCTAGGGCATATAGTGTATAACATTCACTCCTAAAAAATAGCACAATGAAATGAAATGGTTCATAGTATAAATAAAGAAAAAGATATATTTTTATGTAAAAGAAATGAGGTGAGTTGGAGAGACGAACCATCTGGCATATGCTATCCGATAGTTGAAGAGCTTCATCCCACTTATTAATTTTAATGAGCCCTTTAATAAGGTCAAACAATGTCATAAGCTCTGGAATACCACCTTGCCTTACCATGTCTGCAAACAGCTCCAGTGCCTTACCAACCTTATTTGCATGTAAAAGACTTTCAATCAATGAAGTATACATATTCTTGTTCGCAGATGTAAAAGGTGAAGATGATGAAATCTCGTCATGCAGCTCAAGAGCAAATTCCAATCTTCCAGCCTTTACAAAATTATCAATCAAAACTCTGTATATGTGAATAATTGACACTGAACCACACTCACTCATCTCATCTAAAATCCCAAGAGAGTTCATGAACTCTCGGTTGTAACCTTCAATAACTTTATGGTAGCCTACCATATGCTTTGGCCAATATGTTTGTTTCATTTCATCCAAAAGCTTATGAGCTTCATCCAAAAGGCCAGTTGAACAGCAATGGTTTATCAAAACCCTGTACGTGACAAAATTTGGAGCACAACCTTTAGAGCTCATTTCTTTAAAGAGCTCAAGACATTTTTCGATTTTACCTGCTTTCCCAAAGCCATCTATCATTGCAGTATAAGTAACAACATTTGGATAACACCCCTTTTCTTCCATCATCAGCATAAGCTTATAGGCTTCATCTGTCTTCCCAACTTTACAAAGACCATCAATCATCTCTGTGTAGATAACAACATTTGGTGCACAAGAGTTTTCTAGCATTTTAGACAAGACTTTTAAAGCGAGATCTAGTCTTTTATCCTTAAACAACCTATCAATCAAAGAGCTGTAAGTGTACACATTTGGACTGTACCCTTTCTCTGACATCTTAGTAAACACCTCTTGCGCTTCATCTAGCTTCCCATATTTACAAAATCCATCTATAAGGGCATCATACACAATATGGGTAGGTTCACAACCTTCTACCGACATAGCATCCAATAAGTCACGGGCCTCTTTGACCTTGTGTGCTTTGCATAAACCATCCACCAAAGCTCCATAAGTATAAACATTAGGTTCTTTCATACTCTGATTGTCAATTCTAAAATACATATCAACATCAGGGATTTCCACATTACCTCTCATCCTTTCATAAATCAGGCAGGCCTTTTCAATTCTACCAGCTTTACAATGACCGTCAATTAAAGCAGTATAAGTAACAACATTGGGAATGCAACCTTCAGTCAACATCATCTCAAAAAGTTGATTTGCATCAGACACCTTCTTTGCTTTAAGGTATGCATGTATAAGAGCAGTATAAGTCACCACGTTAGGAGCACAGCCATTTCCTACCATTTCATTAAACCAGCTACGAGCCTGTTCAATAAGGCCAGCTTTAGAAAAACTATCAATTAAAGTAGTATAGGTATAGACATCAGGAATAATACTATTCCTTTTCATTTCTTCAAACAACAAAAATGCTTGTTCTACCTTGGATGAATCACACAAAAAGCCAATAACTTTAGAGTATGTACTAGTGTCAGGCACAAAACCCTTGCTCATCATTTCATGGATAACATTAAAGGCTTTCTCATATTTTCGGGCGCCACAAAGACATCGTGCAAAATTGCTCACATTGACCTTATTTAACACAACCCCTGCATCAAGCATCTCACCATAAGCTTTTTCAGCCAAATCTAACATATCTGAGCTAGGTAATTCCTCGTTTCCACATATACCACCAATCAAGATATTGTAAACCACATAGCCTGGGTGGCACCCGCATTTTACCATTTTCTTAAGCAACTTGTAAGCATAAAAGTAATCTCCTAACCTGCAATACGCATTTACAAGAGAATTAAATATCTTACGGCTTGGATAACAACCTTCTGTGATCATCATACTAAGAATCCTCTTGCACCTACCAAGCTGTCTTTTTTTTAAACAACCACAAAGCAAAATCCTATAGGTTACGACGTTAGGAATGCAAGAATCACACCGCATTCTGTTCAAGAAATCCATGGCTTCCTCAAAAAGTGAAGCTTCACACAACCCAGATATCATCTTTGTATAAAGAGAAGTATTGGGCACAAACTCTTCCTTCTCAATCAATGTGAGCGCTACCTTCCACCTCCCAGCTTTGCAAAGGGCGTGAACAAAGCAACCAAGTGTATAATCATCCATCTTAAACCCCAAATCCGACATCTCCACATGAACCAAGTGTGCTGTATCCAACCTATCAGCTTTTAGAAACACTTGAACCAAAACATTGTAAGTTGCTCGAGTTGGCTTGTATCCGAAATCCTTAAGCCTCCCGAGCTCTTCCAAAGCTACATTCCACAAACCATTTCGGCAACACTTCCATATCAACACGTTAAGCAACTTGCCAAGCACCTCTCTATCATCACCCTTAATTTCTCGGAGAAAATGTTCTGGAACTCTATCATTACTACCACACTCCAATAACTCTAACAATGCATCATACACAGGACCAGTGTGACTATACCCAATTTGTCTACCTGCCCATATGAAAAACTTCACACCTAATTCAGGATTTCGAATAAGCTTCAGTACTTCCATCACCAGAGTTTCATTCAGAATATCCCTAAACTGCCTAAGAAACTTCTGGGTTTGGTCACCAAACGCATCATTATAATTCCTAATCTTATTCGAAATCAAAATGGCATTATTAGAAAACTTATCTGATTCAAATTTAGGCGTTGAAGACCCATCACCGGCACTGATATCTAACACCGAATCACGCAAAGAGGCGAATTCCTCTGCCGAAATAGACTCAATTCCAGAACTCCCAGGCATTGAAAAGTCGTGAGGATCGACCAGACCATCGAGATTGTCCGGCGAAGAAGTGCAAAGGAATCTGGACAGGCAAAGTTCGAGATTTTGGTGAAAGAATTTGGATGGAGAAGGGAAGGCTTGTGATTGACTTGTGGTGAAAAGGGGGTTGGATTTAAGAGGGGACGATGACATGGTGGAGATTGAGTGCAAGAGGAGAGTTTTCAAACGTCTTCGGCTCATTTTTGAGCTGCGAGAGTTTGAAGTGAGTAGTTATTTCAGGGTTTATGATGGGGTTTTGTTTTCAGGCCAAAAATTTTTTTTTTAAAAAAAAAAGGAAATAAATAGGGTTACCAAACAAAATAAAAAATACGGGAGATGTTCTCTGGTGCGAACGATTATTTGAGGACAACACTTTTAGCCGTTGGATCGAAATTAACGGCTGGGATGAAGACCCGAACGTGAATGCCCACTTTTTCTATTGTTTTTTTTCTTTCTTTTCTTCTTCACAATCTGTTGTCTTTTCTTCTTCACAAAAAATAATCAAACTCGAACACCCCAAATTAGTTTCTTTTTTGATGAATTTTGTTGTTCCACCAGTTCGGTTGATATTTTTACTATAGGAATTGAAACATATAAATGTTTCTTCTGTAGAGTACGAGCAGAATCAATGAGTTGAAGTACATTCCATATATATCAAGTTGATTTGAGCTCAACCGTTATTGATTTAAGCGCTTCTATTATTTACTTCTATATTTTCAACTATATTATAAAAAATATAAAAAAACTTTAATTATATATAAATCAAAACTCGACCGTATAATTGAATTTTATTGATAAGCAAGAGAATATACACATGGTTAGGGGGAACGCAATGAACCTTACCCATCAAAATGCATACTTACACATAACTAAATACTTAGATACAAAAACAACAATACATTAAATAAACATGCAATGCAAATACAATCTTAAACTACTTAAGTGGTACCCTACGAGTCTTCAAAGCATTAAACTACTCGATTATCAAATAAATAAATATATATATATACATATATTATCAACAAGTTCTCTTTCTATGTAGAGAATTATCTCCAAGAAACTCATCCTCCATCTTGTTTCGAAGACAGGTTTTAATGAGTTTCATAGATGAAAAAGCACGCTCTACCGTTGTTATAGAAACTGAAGGAGTCAGACGAATTAGTTTCTCAATCAAATAAAATGTATTTCTTGTTTAAACAAGTTCTTGGAATAATTGAGAAAGATACATATTATGAAATTGTAAAAGATGAGAGAGTTCAAACTCATAATGTAGAAGCTCTTCTCTTAAAAGATGAATCTCATCATCTTTGAAATCTTCATGATAGAATTTCTCTGCCAACCCACATATTTTGTCATATGAAAGGTTTTTTTTTTTTTTTTTGGTAGAAGTTGCAATTCATTGCAAACCCTCAAAGGGGTAGAGAACAATACAAACAAAGCCGAGCAAAAGCACCGGCCATAAAACTAATGGAAAACAAACATGAACAAATCTAGCTAAAACTAGTATAGTATAGCATGAAGATCATGTTCTCGAGCCAAAAACTAAAATGTCAAAAGCCAACAAAAAGACATTTAGCCTACATAAAGACATATAGCCCACAAAGAGGCATTACGCCCACATTCAGCATAAAGCCCACATTAAATATAAAATACATAAAATAAAACACAGGAAACCTAGCCGACATAACCAAAGAGAAACTCCAAGCCGCCACCACCAGCAAAGAGAAACTCCACAACTGTAGATGGACAAACCACCAATCACCACCATGAAGAACCAAACACCCGTAGGTCAGCAAACCAAGTCATCCCTCAAAACATAGCCCACCCAAGATTCACTAACAGATCCAGAAATGACCCAACCAATACATCCGAAAGACAGTAACCAACAAAACAAGAATGAGAAAACGCATTCCACAGTCAGGAGGAAAAGAACCAAGAACCTAGAAGGAGGTGGTGCAAGCACCTGAGCTAGAGCTCTACACACCTTCCAATAAATACGCGCCAAAACGCGTTTAAAATTTGTAGCTACAAACCAAGGATGATGCCAGATCAAAGGGGAGGTAAAGGAATCCAAATGAGCCATGGATTTTAGGTAGGTATGGAGCAGGACTAGGATAAAGATGGTGGTGATAGGGGAAATCATGCCCATGGTCTTCATCCCACTAGATTGGAAAAAGGGGGAGAAGAAGGAAGATGAGGGGAGGGGAGGAGGGGTAGACCAACTCTCCTCCTCCTCGCCCCCCCTTCCCCAAGATACGGCGTTGAAGGGGTAGGGGGTTTTGTTTTTCTGCTAGGATTAAAGAGAGAGAGATGTGGCGCTCGAGGAAAGATTGTTTTTCTCGTAAAGTCTTCAATATGAAATGATTTGAATGCATCACAAGGATCCAATGTTGAGCTAAGAGTAAACAGTTCAATTGCGCTCTTTCCAAATATGTTTTCTAACTCTATCAACTGAAAATCTATTACAACATTAAATATATCAATATGAATGCTCAACCGTAATAAAATTTTGTTGTTGGCAAAAACAACATGTACCCTTTATATGAGGAACTCTCAAGTCTGGAATATCAATCCATTTATTTTCACAAAATGATACCATACCCCCAATGAAAGCTTCCCAACCACTTTCCCTCAACATTGAAAAAAGAGACTTTGTGCTTAAAACCAAGTTCATAGCATTTACGATGAGATTGAAGTTGGAATTGTTTACAAAGAACATTAGTGATTCCCATAACCTCATCCATCAAATGCAAGTTAAACACAAATTCAAAAGACATCAAAGCTTTATAAGCACTCATAGCTTCCCCATGTATTTTGTTGTTGAGTCCATTCATTCACATGTTTTGTGGAACTATATCAACATTGCTTAAACAAGACAATTAATCGCCTAATAGAACCAAAATGAGAACTCCAATGAGTAGCTCCAACTCGTTATAATGTACAGATTTGATTAAGCCTAAAGTCAGTTTCAACTTCTCCATCTACAAGTTGGTTTGCAAGTTCAGCTTCTTGAGAACACTTTAAGTTTCCTTTTAAGAATCATCTATGAGTAGATTTATCCATCATCTTATTTGGCCTACCTTGAGTCTTGGTATTCACAAATGGTTCCACAAGTCACGTAATTTGTGGTGCTACTAACTCCATAAGTTTCCTTTTAAGAATCATCTATGAAGTTGCATCAGATTTCATCTAACGCCTATGACATAACTCTATCTTTGCATTATAGGAACACTATGAAGTTTTTCTTTTAAGTGGACATGTCAAGGGTTCCACCAATGAGGATTAATGCACTCAAGTGGAATATGATTTACCATCTTTCTTATATTTTACAATCTCATAGGCACATGGCCACCCATGAGTTTGTCGTAAGACATATCCACACGCCTCAGAGTCAACACCATTCAGGTTAGTTAGCTTGGTCTCCTCGAGGACCATATACAGTGCACGAATTGAGACAAAACCATGAGTTTCCTCATAATTTGAACTTCTAAAATCATAATGCACCACTGTTAAACTTTTTTCGAACGAAGCCTTAATTTCAATGTGTTGCAAATCAAGCAAAGCATGTATATTTTTGCATGTTGTGGCAATGCTCCTTAGCTTGTTCCAAGTTGTCATTTTAATTTTTCATGTGAAATTTCAGCCCTGTTGAAGTAAAAGTATAGTCGCATTAAAACAATTTGTATATAGTAATATGATTCAAATAAAGTATAAAAAATATAATTGGAACTTATAAGTCAAACTCAAAGATTATATATCACTTTTGCACCTATAAATCAAATAAAGTAAAAAAACAACATAATTGGCATTACCTGTTTGAAGTTGTATTCCCAAATTGCATGCATTTATCTATCCATGCGGCAATAAATCTGCCATTTTATGGGTTCAACAAGTATCTGTCACATTTTTAAGTAAATATGGATACTTACTAAACTCAGTGAATAGTTCTCTTGTCTCCCTTATGAAGTTGGCTTCAATAGGGGACACAACTAGTGAATTCCATTTAACCAAAAACCTATCACAATCATCCTTACTTTTACATTCAACTGTGCACTTGGCTAGCACGATTTTTTTTTAATGTGCCATTTACATAATAGATACTTAGTTGTACCAAACACAATGTTAATGGCTTTCATCAAAGCCAATTCTTTATATGTCACAATAACATCGGGCATAGTTATTTTCTCTATCACTCTCCATAATACACTTAAGGCCATCTCCAACCCAAGGGGTGGAAACCTAAATTATGAGTTTTGAGTCCAAAAATCTTCTCCAACCCATGTATTTTGGGGGGTGGAAATTTGGGAAATCTCAAATTTGTGATGGAATTCCTAAGGATGGAAAAAATCCGTTTGCTCCCTGACCCTAACGAGGGGAGATTTCGGGGCCAAATGGGTATCGGGTACAGGGATCCCCGAACTTGAAAAATCCCCGACGGGTATAGGGAGAGGATGGTATTGGCATCCCATCCCTAAACCCGACCTGAAAATATATATGTTTATATTTAAATAAATAAATAAATAATTATAATATTTATGTTTAACCCTAAGTTAACCTTCATCTCCTAATTCTTCCTAATCTTCTCTAGAATTTCATATTGATGTGATTTTGAATAGTTGAGTTAAACTTTATAGTTAATTTGGATGTGTTGAATGATAATTTAATATGAAACTTAATGTTAAAATGTATGATGAATATTTTTTATGTAAAAAAAATCAGGGATTCGGGGCGGGTAGAGGGGATAGTCCCCCAACGAGTACGGAGATGGGGATTCCCCTAAACCTATTAAACGAGGATGGGTTCGGGGATGGGGGCAGGGATGGAGAACGGGGACATGGATGATATTGTCATAACCAGCCCTTACCCGACTTGTTGCCATCCATAGGAATTCTAGTCCAAGTATTGCCTGGACTGGTATTTTATGTGGGCCCAAACTTTACTATCTTTTTTTTTTGGCTTGGAAGTCCACGTGAAGACCAAAAATTGGTGGGCCCAGCGTGACATTTGCTGTCTGGCGAGCATGTTATGCGACACAGCTGGCCCTTTGCATGTTGATTCCATTTCAATGGCCATAGTTTCAAAAGTTGTGTTGTGCTGTTTTTTTTTCCTTCCAACAGCTATATTTGTAATCAATGATCAAGATTAAATTAGGCAATCTGAACGATAAAATTTCACATCCAACGACACAAATTTAAATTCAACGGTCAAAATAATATTTATAATTAATCTAAAACAGACCCAACCCCAAAACTTATTCCAAACTCTATAAATAGCCATTCATTTGGTAAATAATCCACCAAAAAATCATTTTTTTTCCTTTCTCCCTTTGTTATATTTTTTCATTCTACTTTCATTCTTGTTGAGAATGGCCTGAAAACCCCAAAGAGATGTGAATTGGAAACCACAAGAAGATTAGGCATTTTGCAAAGGGTGGGTTTCTATATATGAAGATGGGTTTATTGGCACAAATCAATCAAACGACTTATTTTGGTTGCGTGTGTACCAAAAGTTTTTGGAAAATAATCTAGGCATGAGCGGAGCTGGGATATGATCACTGCAAGTTATTGCTTCTTGGTTCAAGATCATCAACCAATTTTCACTTTGGAATCCGGGTCGAAACCTGTTTAAAACTGACACCTGGTAACCGTGGGTCGTAAATGACCAAAATGCCCTGAAAACAGTAAAATAAACCCTGAGCCCCTAACTCGTGGCTACGCCTGATAACTGTAGGCTGCCTACGTACCCTTACTAAGGGATCAAGCCACACGTAGTTCTTTCCTCTGTTCCTGACCTGTAACTGGTTTGATTTACTATAAACCTCACTATAGGTCTAACATTTCTAGAGTATCCGAGACTCCGTTTTACGATCCGTTAAATGCTATATGATCCTGAAATTACCTAGGTCAACATATCCGAAAATGGTTACAATCCAACGGTTCGAAACTATTCAACCCGAAAATCACACACTATGCGAGATCCGTTCGGGGTTCAAACGTTAACCAAATTGAGATCCACGAATTCCTACGCGCTCATGACGACCCAAGGATCATTCTAGACCTGAAAGTGGTCTCTACCAATCTGCCCACGGGCCGCCACACGCGCCAGCAGGGCGTGGGTGGCTTGATCAATTCCTTGCGGTCTGAAAAACTCCAAACCACTTGCCCAAACTCCTAACTTAAGTAAAATACCCCATTTGGAACAACTTTTGTTCTTAGGCATACCCAAAAAATGGCCGGAAGTGGCCGAAACAGTGACCCAAAAATCTGCTGAAACCTAACTTAAACAATCAAATGATCTACGCTTGAAACCTCTGAAATCCTACCCAACCAGCAACTAAAGCATAAAAAATAGCTAGAAAACCATACCTCCCTCGTCCGATTTGGTGGCTGGAGGCTTCCAAATGAGCTCCCGAAAGTTTACTAAAAAATTGTCCACCACCGCCTGTTTCGTGGCTGATTCCGGCGACAACATAGCGGATCACGGCTGGGATGGGTTGAGACTGAAAGAGGGGAGTGAGGTGGTTCATTTGGCATTGGTCTTGCTTAATTTGGTGGTCGGAGCTGAGAGAAATCCTCTCCTAAAGTCGGCTGCTCGAACTCCAGAGAGAGGAAAAATCTGGGTTTTTCTGGATTTTAAAAACTGAAGTTTGAAATATTTACGGTTATGCCACTGAACTTCTTTTAATCGTAACTCTTTCGTTACAACTCCGATTTGAGTCCACTACGTGTCTATGGACTCATTTCACTGCGCTCTACGCAACGGTATAACTGAAATCCCAAAATTCCTTCCTGTTCAAAAAGTCAACCTTTAAACTAATAAAATATTTTAGGGGTATAGTGTTCTTTTATTGGAATAAATTAATAATTAAATATTAATTAAGGACCGGGTTGTTACAAATATTCTCTATGGAAGGCATGTTTGACAAAGGCCAATGCAAGGCATGTGAGTGTCTCCAATCTTGAAGATGTGGTGAGTACCCATTTTTTTCAATGCTTAAATTTATAATTCTAATTCTTTTCAATTATTAAGTTGATTTTTATTTTATTTCATGGGTAGGATATGCGAGCATCCAATCCACAGTACTCATCGGTGAAGTTTGCCGAGCATCCATATGCGAGCATTCGAAACACGGCCGTTAGCTTCTGCTCTGGGGATAGACTTTGTCGTCCACAAACATCTATCTTCTGAGTAAAGTATGGCTCATGTGCAACAACATCATTTAAGATGCGATAGAAAAACTCTCTTCTCATGCGGAACCCCCTGCGAAGGTCCACTGAGGGATAAAGTGGTTTTTCACAGAAGTAGTCCTCCATGAGACTTTTATGATGTTTTTCTCTCTTTCGATTCTTGTATTCACGGCCTGCAACAGAATCACCATGTTTGGATTGTTGAGCATATTGCTCCAACAAAAACGCATGGTGTTGAACGGCCATTGTAACTCTCTGTTGATGAAGGTAATCATCATCAGAATCATCATTGAAGAAATTTTGTATAGCCTTCCCACGTGAATTTATTGTAAGAAGGAGAATGAGATTGAAGGAGATTGTGTGGTCAATTTGGTAGAATAACACTTCTTAAATAGACAAGAGAATGAGATGACCTACATGTTTGAAAATAATTGAGAGAGGGAAAGATAAGGAAATCCAGTAAAGTGAGATGAACAAAGATGAGAAATGGTTCAGAACATGATTGAAACAAGACAAGATGGGAAATGGTTTAGAAAATAATTGAATGAAGATAGGAAAAGATAGCGAAAGATAAGGGAATCCAATAAAGTGAGATGGACAAAGTTGAGCAATGGTTCAAACATGATCGAAACAATACAATAGGGGATGAGAAAGGGTTTATAAAATAATTGAAGAACACAAGTGGATAAGTGGGCAAAAGTTCAGAACATTATTGAATAAGGATAAAGGAATCCAACAAAGTAAAAGTAAAAGTAAAAATGGAAGACAATTATGGAAATGGCTTCAATGAAGGGTTCGAATTATTCTCGGCATACGTATGGTGTTGTACTTGTTTTTATTTTTAAGTGAAATTATATTATGTTTTGGAATTTTATTTTTTTAAGTTAAAATGTTTAGAAAATTAAATCACGAATGTTGAAACAAAAATAATGTCAAGAAAAATTAACGAGAAAAAAAATTAGGAGTTAATCATTCTTAAACAATTTAATAAAGTTGTGGACTCAAATTATGAGTCTGCAAGGTTGGAGAAAAAACATTTTTGAGTCCTGAAAATACATGAATAGTTGTATTTTGGAGAGTGGAAATTTGAGTTTAGCCCCAACATGGTTGGAGATGGCCTAAGGACCATACATAATTATCTTCTTGTTCCGAATAAAGATATATAAAACCAACACAACATGTCATGTTGGTTGATGTAACTCCAACAATTTCTAACAATGGCATGCGGTACCTATTGGTCTTATAGGTACAATCAATTATTAAAATACGTGGAAATGAACTTAACAAGTCCAAACAAATATGATGAATCCAAAACAAGTCCAAAATAATATTTTTCTTTGGGAAACTCCTATGCCACGTAATGTAATTATGCTCAAATAACTTATTCATCTATTGTTGCATTTGAGATCTTCCAATATTGACGTGCATTATATATAGTGTGGATACATTACGCTCATATCTTTGTTTTAACATAGTCAAAATTTCCTTTGATCGCACCAAACTTTTTGACATATCAAGTAACAATAATGTCTCCTCAGACAATAATAATCTACCGTCAAATAAATGACGTTCCAAATGTGTTGCTGCTATATGATTATGCACTACGGTAACTATTATCAACATCCAATAATCATCTATTTCTAGCTTCTTAACCTTGAATTGAAAAGATCATCCACACCTTTTTAAACCCGCATGTCTTCTATCTTCATCCTTGATATCCTTTTTGGGAATTCTCTTTCTATATTCTCCATATCTCTCCCAACCGAAAGGAACTCTAGGCTTCTTATTTCCTTTTCCACCTTGATCAAATCTTAATGTCACAATAACAAAACCATTCGCCCTTCCAACTTCACGAGCCCATCTATTCTTATCTATAGTTAAATATATGTGTAAACTTCATATTATACATAAGAAAACAATTATGTAATCCAATCAAACCTAACTGTATACATTAAAATTGGAATTACTGTGCTTACACTAACCTCATTCGTGATAAATTCACTAGTACAATCCCCTATATGTTCAAAATCCATGTTTCAGTCATATGTGTATAGTAATTCTAATAGAAGTTGCTTTATCTTTATGTGAAAAGGAGAAGAAAGCTATAATTATTCAGATCATTCTTTTTGTTTATTGTCTCAACACTTTATTGTAGAGTTGGTATGCCCTTATTCTCCCTCCAATATTTGCTTCCCTCAGGTTCCAGATTGAGGAACCGTATCTAGTAAGTTCATATTCCTTATTTGTATTTTATCTCATGACCCATTACAAAATATGTGTTTGCAAAAAAGCATGAGACCTTCATTGTTATTTTCTTTTTCTTCTTATATAATGTGTAAGTACTCATTTTATAATTGTAGGTTGATAGTTCACCATGGAACTAATCTTAATGTATTAACATTTTCACTTGATCTTTACATGCATTTTTTTAAAACTGCACTTTTACATATAATTCTATTCTGACAATTGTTTTTCTGTTGTGCGAGGGGCTTTTTAAAGGTAGGCCGGCCCTGACATTTTGGTGGCTCTAGGGCAAATATCAAGTGAGGCCCTTAGTAAACAAGATTTTTTTTTTTTTGCTGATTGCCTTTTTGTGTGTGCTTAAATATAATAATTTTATGAAAAATGCTAACAACCTTTAATTATGAAATAACATTATGTATTTCCAAATTTATCCTTGACAAAAACTAAAATCTATGTCTCTCTCTTTCTCTCTACCTCTATCTCTCGCATATTGGGATGGTGAGAAATTTTTTTCTCTACTTGTCTGTCGCATATTTGTGTCTTTCGCTACCTCTATAGACCTTTTTTAAATTATCAAAACCTCTACTGACCCTTTGGTTTCCAAATCATGAATGGTTGAACACTTTTTATTTAATTATTTTTAACAAAACCAAATAAAAAAAACAACGAAGTACTTTGGCAGTGAGATTTGAGAAATTAAAAAAGAATTGTTCAATTTCATTGATGGGGAAAGAGAAGGAAGTGGGAAGGTGGGGTTAATATGTTGAGGGGATGAGGGAGATGTGGTTTTGGGGTAATGAGGAGGAGAGGAAGTAGGTCTCTTGTATTCTTTGAAAGTGAAACAGGCAACAAATAAACAAAATAAACACACCAAACTTAACCAACAAAGAAACAAATACAACCAATGAACCAAAG
Organism: Prunus mume; assembly: GCF_000346735.1. Next base: position 25,444,257 of record NC_024127.1, read on the forward strand.
TAACCGATAAAAGATTAAATTTAAACAACAAATAAGGAGCATAAAACCTGTTTTAGGCTTGTAAAAAAAAAAAAAAAAAGCCTCAACCTACCTTGCAGAACTTTCTTTAATTAGCCTAGCTCTGTTGCAAATAAAATTCGAAATCTAGGATTATTATTGAAGAACCTCATAGACTATTTCACAGCTTTCCTCTGCAGAAAACGTGTAGAAGGAAAAAAAAAATTCTGAAAATAAAAGTGGGATGAGAGAAGAACTGAAAATAATATATTGAAAGAGAGCATTTTGTTGGGTTTTATAGTGAAGAGAACTTGGGAGAAGGGAGAAGAGAGAATGGTCTGATATTGACCAAAAAAGTGAGAAGAATAGGGTGGAATTTTTTTTTGGGGAGTTTCACTAAAACACCCAAAATGTGGGTTGAAATTATAAAAAAACCCAAGCATTATTTAAACAAACACACCCAAAATCAACCCCAAAGTCAACTTTTTGGGTGTGTTTATAAATGGGTTTTGAGTGTGTGTAATGATGGGTTTTGGGTGTGTTTATAAAATGTTTTGGGTGTTGGGTTTTTTTATAATTTCAACCTCCATTTTGGGTGTTTTAGTGAAACTCCCTTTTTTTTATGGGAAGAGAGGAAGTGTGCAATTTGTTTATTGGAAGAAGAGGAATCGTGAAATAATTTTATGGGAAGAAGAGTTCTTCTGGCTGGAAATAGAAAGGGTGTTTTATTTATTTATTTAATGTTTGGGCTCTTTGTAATATATAAAAATTTTGAGGCCAAGAAGAGTTCTTCTGGCTTGGAAATAAAAAGGGTGTTTTATTTATTTATTTATTTATTTAATGTTTGGGCTCTTGGTAATATATAAAAATTTTGAGGCCCTTCTAATTCGAAGGCCCATGGCCGTCGCCCTCGGCACTCAGGCCCAGGGCCGGCCCTGTTTAAAGGTTTACATATAATATGAGAGTTATACACAGAGCTTTTTTACTTGCATCAATTTTTTGTGTTTTTATTGGAGCTTTTATCATGCCAACTTTTGGGATTAGGTTATGACAATAAATTCAATTATGTGTTACGAGTACTAACACACCTTTCATGACCTGCATATTGGTCAAATTAGACGTTATTTTTTTTAAAAAAAAAAATTAACTTGGTATTAATGCATATTACTGAGCTAGCTGACTACCATACTTAGTTGGACTCGGCATGTTTGTTTACGGGTTCTCTCATGTAATTGTGCTGAACCTTTTTTGCTTCGGTGTACTAACCAATGAACCCCCGAAACCTACTTTTTTTTTTTGACAAAATCAACCAAACCTAACTGGTAACGACATGTTGTTGATATTAATTAAGTTTTGGGGACTTTCGTTGACTGAATCCAACCATAAACCTAAACCCCGGCAATCTTCGTAACGAAAGAATCACGACAATATCCAAAGATCACCGTTGGATGGAGGCAAGGAGCCACTTACTTACTTTTGTCGTAGTCAGTTCAAACACACAAACGCAATCCACTTGCAGCCATGTTGATCAAAATGATTAAGTTTCATGACTTGACCAGTTACTCGCCCTCGTATTAGAAGATCATCTCACCCCATGGTCGACAGTTTATTCCTTTTAGTCATAGGTGTTAACCCCTTTTTTTTATGCAACTTCTTCTTACCTTTTGTTTTTAATGGATAACATTCTTTTTTTGCCAATTAAATGGTGAAGTTGGACATATGTGCCATAGTCAGACTGCCTACAATAACAATTCTATTTTCATAGCACATGTATGTAGCACCGTTTAACCATCCTTTTCTTGCATCGAGCTTTAAATGGCTAATGCAATCGTGGATTTTGTTGCAGTTCCTCCCTTATATTGTATCTAGATCTAGAGAAGAACCATTTAACATTTTCAGGTTTCTATGCCATTTGAGGGAAAGGCAAATGAAATTCAACAATTTGCACATATATTTTTAGTACCATTTGCAGGGCCATTTGTAGTAGTTATGTCTCGTGCATATGGTCGTACTCATAACAATTATGCGTTCAACCGTCTGGACATTTCAGCGATGCTCATGGGTAAACTCTAACTTGAGCTTCTATACTTTTTCTCTTATTATAAGTTGTGGAAGTAGTATGACGTTAATAATTGTGTATCACTAAATATAGGTTGTGGATCTTGTTTCTCTCTTTTCGGTCAGGTAGGCCGATTGAAGAAGTTTTTGGTCCTTCTTCTTTTAGATTGAGTAGGCATGCCACCACCAAGCCACTGACTAGCTTGAATGGAAAAGGTTGGATTGTTGTGTTAGTGCTTCTGACTTCTAACCAGCCGATTGATCGGCCAAGCAAGGAACCTTATCTTGGCCTAGGTTCTTTCACTTCCTCGGGTTTGAGGATGGTTAGGTTTCGTACAAGTATTTCAGTATTTTTGAGATTTTTAATGATAACAATGCAAATTAAATTAAAATATGTGATTAAACTTAAAGACGAGAATTGAAGTGCGATAAAGAAAATCAAAGCGATAGATAAACTTAAATTAAACGAAGAACGATATAAATGAATAAAGGCAATAAAACAAAGCAATTTGAAATTAAATTAAGCTTAAAGCAAATTCGATGACAATTAACAATAAAGCGATAAAATTGAATCTTAAAACAACGTAATGGAAAATACAAGAAATTAAACTTACACTAACGAAAGTGAAGAACTGATCTAGTCTACTTGCTTGGAAAATAAAAACCTAGTCTAAGGATAAAAATTTGAAAGACGAAAAGTAGGTTTTTGTGTTTGATGTCAAGATCCCTCTGCTCTTTGTCTGATGTAGTTTATATAGGGGCATTCGTCAGCCCATGGGCTGGCCATTAAATGGCCTAAGGTCAACTTCATCCAAAAATTTTCCTTGTGTGGTTTCCTAAATTCACGGAATTGATTCAAATGAGATCATCAAATTACAAATCTAATCACTTGATTCTCTCCTCCTCAGGAATGTTCCAGATTGACATCACTCTCTTTTGATTGCTTTCCTTGGATGGATCTCGTCACGTGCATGAAAACATCTGGAGGTTTTTGGGCCTACTTTCGAGGGTAGAGCTTGGGCCTCCAAGGACTTAGGCCTAACATCTGGTTAGACGATGTGGCTCCAAGAGTGTCTAATTTTGATTATATAAGGCCATTAAATGGCCATCCGACTTTCATTAGACCTTTTGGATAAAGGTATCTAGGCCATTTGGCCTTTTGAAGAAGCTCAGCCAAGGTGACGTGACTTCTTGTCCCTTCATATCAAAATATATATTTTATATATATACCAATTACATGTTAAGTTGCAAATAACTATATATATATATATATTATAGAGGGAATCCGTAGGCCACTAGTTGGTCTTTAATTCTTTTCCCAATCTACCAAACTGTTAAGGCCTCTACAACGTATTTGCATGGATCAATAAGCTTTTCTAGCCCAGACTATGGGCAATCAAGTCTGGTTGGCCAATTAATATTTTAATATCACAAATTCTTTATGCCAGAATGCTATTTAACATGCCTTATCTTCAGGAATTCAAAACAACATTATGACCAATCTAGCCCACTTTAGCTTGTCAAACACGCACCCCTCCAGCTGCTATCTTCTCAGCCACACTTCTCCAGCCAACTCTTTGGCCATTACATTAGAACACTTCATTTGGGCAAGGTCATTGACCAACATACATATTAAAATATTTTATAGAATGGTCATTGACCAATCACCACCTCCATCAATATATACATATTTGGCCAACCATTCAATTCCAACCCAAGTACCAACGTTGGCTTCTGTAATACACTTCCAGCCAACTAAATTTCAAACCACTTAACAGAAGACTCCATCCATCTTCTTCTCCAGCCAATTCCAAACCAGCCACGAACCTTATCAGCAGCATTTTGCAAGTAGATCTAGCCACTTATAGAAATAAACTGGTAAAAGTTTCAATTTGATTTTTCACTTGGCTGATCCTTTATCCCAACTAGTTGGATTTATTTATTTATTGCCATTTGTTTGTTGCATTTTCTTACTTGGCTAGGCCTCTTGGAACTCTGTCTCCTTGACTTGGCTGGAATTTGGTGACCACGTCCAAATAGATCCCAAATATGTTTAACTGGGGTTCTCCCGCTCTTGATGTTAGAGAAGCAATTGCGATGTTGGTGACTGTTTTTGCTTCCATGGTTGAGGTAAGATAATCTTATGCTAATGTAATTTAAGATATGATATCCTTTTTTAAGAGTAATATTTCAGTTGCATTGATTTAGTTTTCTCCCTGTCATTTTGACATGCAATTTATGGGAACGTATATGTCAGGTAGGCATCGAATACTTGTATGCCTTCATTATTCTTGTCTCGCGCAATGCATTGGGATCAAAGTTCAAAGAAAAGAGAAGTAGTTAAAATAAGCACTAATGCTTGCTACATTAGTTAGATTGAATCCTCTTATGTACCAGAGTTCCATTATAACAGAAATTTTATTTTTGATTAGATTAGCCTTATAAAGTTTGTCTATAAATAAAATAAAATTATAAGTGAGAGGCTTTACTTCTTATGTTTTTTAAAGATGCAAGCAAAAACCTAGATTCTTTTTCAATGGATTTGCAGCTTCACTGTCAAATATATTGGCTAGAAACATAATAGTGCAGTTAAGAGACTCAATATTTGAAAAAGTGTAAGGATTTTGTTAGAGCAGAATTGACAAGATGTTATGTTTTGAAATTAAAGTGTTTCAATAGGGAAATCTGTTGCATTTCATAGTTGTATTTACTCAACTTTTGAAACTTATACTCTGTTTTCTCGCTCTATTAATTACTAGTTTCATATTTTTCCAAGTAATAATTGTATTACATTTCAAATTTTTTAATGTAACAAGCAAAGGCTTCATGTGGAAGTTGCTAAAACATTAACTTACTTTGTTAGAGCATCTACATTGTTGCGGTGTAAAATAAAGTGTATCCTATTTTTACATCTCCAGCCATCGAAAAACACTCCAGCCTAGAGGTGTATATGGATATATATATATATATATATATGTATACACAAATGGCCGAAGATGGGAAAATTGATCCACATTTGCATCAATTTTTACAACCCAAAGTAGCAGACTCCACAAAAGATAATGATGAGATATGAAAGCTAGTGGGGTAGAAAATGAGGAAAAAGAGAAAGTCACACTCCTAAACCCGCATATGCTAGGTTACTTGTTGCACAAAGCTAGCAGTGCAAGGTCCAATTCATTCACAAAATCAACTTTATAGAAGATATGTAAATTTAACATCTATCTCATTGGATGAAAAACCACATTTACATATTTTGGAGGTGTAAATTAGATGTACATGTGGCTTTACACCTCCGATTTACACCTCTTGCAAAGAAAATACTCTAATGCTTCCAGGACATAAGCACCTTACTAGATGGAGTTGTTGGACAGGGACTAGCTCTACGACATTAGTGTAATCATTTAACTTTTATAGTCTTGATATCTCAAATCTTTATTACAAGTGCCCACTTGTTGTCTAGTTGGTTGTAATCTTATTTAGGTGTAGGCCATGTAGCGCACTTTAATTTTGTTTGTTTTTATCATGGTTGTCAATGTGAATATATATTTACATATGTAATGACAATATTATGTTTTTTTTAGTGAAAATGTCGGGCTATTATGATTGATTTGGCATGGAAGCATGCGAGCCGTACAAATTGTTGCTTCATTTATGATTGGGTTCTCTATTTTAGGTGTGGAGTTTAAACTTATATGTTAGATGGTAAGAGTTTCTTATGTTTTTGCAGAGTCAGTCACCAATTAACTTGATCCTTCATAGAAAAGGTTGTAGCATTTCTTGCTACTTATATGTGACTTTTCCGAGATAAAAATTGTTGTTTCCACCCATGCACCTTTGCCAATCTCTCTTTTATTTAAACAAGAGCCTCCTTCTTTGCTCTCTCTCATATTGTGAGAAGGCCGAGGTAATTTCCAAGATTACTGACTTCTAACATACCTAAAATCTCACAAATATTACGGCACAGATCCTCGAATGAGTTGGGGTTCAAAAAAAAAAAACCCCCAAATTGACTTGTTAACCTGAGGCGTGGCAAAATGGATCAAGTAATAGAACCATGTTGCGGCAGTTTTGCGAACATAAGATGTGTGAGAACCGGCCGCTTGATCCCAACTTAATACCGAGTAAAAAGTTTGTTGAGCATCGTATTGTTGTGAATGAGCATAGAGAGAACCTCAATTACAATAATAATAAAAATAAGACCGATTACATGAGGTCACCTTGCGTAAGGCCCCTCGTAGGCTTGAATTTGCAACGGGGCTGGCCATCGATGAACACATTGAATTCCACTCCTAACACAATTCATGATTAAGCTGACCCAAGTACTGGCAAAACCCCATCTTTAGTATCACAGCTTTCAAAAAGTCTCACTTAACCCTATCATATCCTTTGTTCATGTCCAACTTCACACATATTTCAAATTTTTTTTAGATTTCAAAAGCTCATGGTAGTGGAACGTCTAATGGGCTCTAATATTGTAATGAATTTTCTTTTCAGGAATAAAGGTGTTCTGGCTATGGGAAATAATTTTGATGAGATGAGACTTTAATATGCTAGACAATAGGACAACATAGGTGAGACTGAGAGTATGAGGGGATAAGACACCATTAAAGAAGTCAACAGTTGTACCATGCACATTAGCATATAAAGTGTCCAAATATGACTGTTAGAAAACATGCTCGAAGTCATCGGGGCTTGGGGCTTTTATACTGCTATTAGAAATAATTTTGGTGAGATGAGGCTTTAATATGCTGGACAATAAGACAATATGGGTGAGATTGAGAGTTTGAGGGGATAAGACACCATTAAAGAAGTCAATAGTTGTACCACGCACATCATCACACAAAGTGTTCAAATATGATTGGTAAAAAACACGCTCGAAGTCGTCGGGTCCCGAGGCTTTCATATTGTCCATTTGAAAGACATCCTTATGAACCTCCTCCTTAGACATTAGGCAAGTTAAGACTTGGTTGGGGATGTCATCGATCAGCGGATCGAAAAATGAGGTGTTAAAGTCCCTTTATGTAAGCCAATTGATACGAGATCTTTGCTTCTAATAACACTCATTCTCCTATAAAGCATTCAACTTGTGAATTATAGGTTACATAACATCATGTTTCGTTTCCCAATCATACTGAAAAACATTAAGTTGAGACATTAAATTTCATTACGACTATTTTGAGGCTTCGTTTTGTACCAACCCCTCAGCTGGTCCCTACATTTATTAAGTTTTTTCCTCCATCCTAAGCACTAGCCATAGGTTCACTTCAACATCTCTAAACAATGCATAGGCAGACTTCCTCCTTCACCCACTTCACCTCGAACTTAAAAGCACGTTTGTTCATCCTGAACTTTGGGCGACACTCAACAAGAAAACGATAATGGTCAACCCCACAACAGCTTCATGCGTAACCTTAGGAAAGATAGTTGCCAATTAATACCTAACTGTGGCCCTTCTGATCTCCTTTCTCGGACTTCTCTAGTACCTAATATCCCGGCAACTTTCGGCACCATTTCCATATGTCATTCACTTTTGCCTCCATATTACGCACTATCTTGGCATCCTTTAAAGGTCCCTCCCAACTCAAGCTATTGGACCACACCTTCACAGCTACTTTGATATTGATTTCTGTCATCATTTATGTGTGTTTGTAAGCCATAAGGCATTGAATTGCATTAGTTTATCACTTCATTCATATTTCATGAATTTCATAAGTTGTATTGATTATAATTACATAAGTTCTATTGATCATAATGCTTGAATGTTGCTGAATTAGCTCATGTTTGATTGAATATGTATATTGAAGTTGATAAATTGATGCAAATTTTGCTATTATTTGCAAGCAACAATCGTAGTATCGAAATGGTACTATATCATATCGAAGAAGCTGATCGGCTCCAATATGGTTCATACACCAACCTTAAAATTTCAATCCCATATTGTACCGCATCGTTTGCAAATTTCGGTACTGGGAGCATAATGGCCAAGTGAAACTTAATTAATGCCCTTAGTCAACTTCATGGTCCAACCTCTATCACGGTGCCCCTCTACCCAACCGTCATGCCATGTCATACCTCTCCAAGTGTAAACATGCCCCACAAAACCCTAGATCCAAAGCTCCATTCTTAACATAAAGTTTTGTAGAAACTGAGTCCTGGGGTGGGTAGAACCGTTCCCTCATTCTTTTTTATGGCTTCATAGATATTTGTTAAAATCGCCACCACAAAACCACAGTTGTTGAGTTGGTGAAAGCAAGTTCTTCTCTTCCCTATACGGTGTGTCATAAACCTAGGTAGTGCGAAAAACATTATCTGTTCCCACCGTAATAAATAAAGCATCTATGACATTTTGTTATGAAAATTGAATCCCCATCCCAAGACTGTCATCTCATCATAAACTTAAGTCGACAGTTGTACATATAGGATCCACATTAAACTCATTAACAAAACCCAGCCTTCTTCTTATTCCACTAATCTTGCCGTTTTTCATTTTAGTCTCCATTAGGAAGATGACATAACGTCTCTGCTTACGAATGAGTCCGTGAAGTTGTTAGGTTTGACTTAAGTTCCAGATAAGGTAGATCATGATGACCTTGCGCTCAACACTTGCACCAAGTTTCAAGCCCAAAGTATTAAATAGCTCGCCCATATTTGTAGGCTGCCTAACGTTGACTAACTGAGAAGGTAGCCCAAGTGGGTCCACCATCTGTAATTCAAATTGCTGAGGTGGTCCATTGCGTACCAAGGGATCCCGATTCCCAAGACATGTGGACCGGCCCAATTAGGAGAATGCATGTAACTCATCCACATGGAGATTATTTTATTGACCAAAGTCATAAAGGCCAAATACCTAAATAGGGGCCTGCAATCTATGCTTAGTCTCACTAATATAGACGGGACTATTAATATTTGTTTGATCATATAAATTACATTGGTTGGCAATTGCACATTATCTAGAATATGAGCAACTTTCATGAAGGCATTGATATGCTACTAGTTAACTAAAAAACTAGGCATTTGAAGGCATTAAAGGATAAAATATCATCAAATGGATACATTTTATTGTAAAACGTTGGCATGTTTCCAAGGAGGATATTGGAAAGAAACCTTTGTGTTTACTAGAATGATGACCCAATTTTACTTCCATAAGGTCCATACTTATCATTTTCTTATAATGTGATCCCTATCACTGTGACTACGAGACTGCAATATTATTGTTGAGGTGAACTGTAACGCAAATTCATGTGCAAAATTTCATAAATGGGCACCCAAAATTTGTAATTTACAAGTTTAGAAATCTTGTTTATGACATTATAGTACCCTTGTATTTAAAACCTTGTAACACCATTTTCGGACTCGTGTTTTTGTCATTCAAGGTTAGTAGGACATTTGGAGTAAATTACAATTATCGAATAGAGTGATGGTATTTGGAAAATGCAAAACTACAATTGCAATTCGATATGCTAAATTTTCACCCGATTTGCCAATCGCATATTACTTAGAAGGTATATTTTGTACAAACTTCATTCGTATTCATTGTCACAACAAACATGAGATAAAAAGTCAATCCAAGCCAATCCAAGCCTAGAAGGTATACCAAATAGGCCCTTAGGTTTTTCTAGGCCACGTATATGACTTGTTTCAGTTCTTGGGCTCGGGCCCAAATGCAGACATAAAAGTTATAAAACACCTTTTTCAACATAGGCTACCTAACATGCAACTAAAACGGTGCGTATTGTAAGTAAGTTTTTTTCTTCTTCATTCTTCCCTTCTTCCCACCCCAAAATTTTCAAAATATTTTTACTTTTATAAAAAGTCTACAATACGCCACTTAGCGTATCGATATCGTATTGTATCAGAGCCGTATCTGATACGCGCATACCCTCAAAAAGTGCCGTATCGGTGCAACAGAACGATTGTAATGAATTTTCTTTTCAGGAATAAAGGTGTTCTGGCTATGGGAAATAATTTTGATGAGATGAGACTTTAATATGCTAGACAATAGGACAACATAGGTGAGACTGAGAGTATGAGGGGATAAGACACCATTAAAGAAGTCAACAGTTGTACCATGCACATTAGCATATAAAGTGTCCAAATATGACTGTTAGAAAACATGCTCGAAGTCATCGGGGCTTGGGGCTTTTATACTGCTATTAGAAATAATTTTGGTGAGATGAGGCTTTAATATGCTGGACAATAAGACAATATGGGTGAGATTGAGAGTTTGAGGGGATAAGACACCATTAAAGAAGTCAATAGTTGTACCACGCACATCATCACACAAAGTGTTCAAATATGATTGGTAAAAAACACGCTCGAAGTCGTCGGGTCCCGAGGCTTTCATATTGTCCATTTGAAAGACATCCTTATGAACCTCCTCCTTAGACATTAGGCAAGTTAAGACTTGGTTGGGGATGTCATCGATCAGCGGATCGAAAAATGAGGTGTTAAAGTCCCTTTATGTAAGCCAATTGATACGAGATCTTTGCTTCTAATAACACTCATTCTCCTATAAAGCATTCAACTTGTGAATTATAGGTTACATAACATCATGTTTCGTTTCCCAATCATACTGAAAAACATTAAGTTGAGACATTAAATTTCATTACGACTATTTTGAGGCTTCGTTTTGTACCAACCCCTCAGCTGGTCCCTACATTTATTAAGTTTTTTCCTCCATCCTAAGCACTAGCCATAGGTTCACTTCAACATCTCTAAACAATGCATAGGCAGACTTCCTCCTTCACCCACTTCACCTCGAACTTAAAAGCACGTTTGTTCATCCTGAACTTTGGGCGACACTCAACAAGAAAACGATAATGGTCAACCCCACAACAGCTTCATGCGTAACCTTAGGAAAGATAGTTGCCAATTAATACCTAACTGTGGCCCTTCTGATCTCCTTTCTCGGACTTCTCTAGTACCTAATATCCCGGCAACTTTCGGCACCATTTCCATATGTCATTCACTTTTGCCTCCATATTACGCACTATCTTGGCATCCTTTAAAGGTCCCTCCCAACTCAAGCTATTGGACCACACCTTCACAGCTACTTTGATATTGATTTCTGTCATCATTTATGTGTGTTTGTAAGCCATAAGGCATTGAATTGCATTAGTTTATCACTTCATTCATATTTCATGAATTTCATAAGTTGTATTGATTATAATTACATAAGTTCTATTGATCATAATGCTTGAATGTTGCTGAATTAGCTCATGTTTGATTGAATATGTATATTGAAGTTGATAAATTGATGCAAATTTTGCTATTATTTGCAAGCAACAATCGTAGTATCGAAATGGTACTATATCATATCGAAGAAGCTGATCGGCTCCAATATGGTTCATACACCAACCTTAAAATTTCAATCCCATATTGTACCGCATCGTTTGCAAATTTCGGTACTGGGAGCATAATGGCCAAGTGAAACTTAATTAATGCCCTTAGTCAACTTCATGGTCCAACCTCTATCACGGTGCCCCTCTACCCAACCGTCATGCCATGTCATACCTCTCCAAGTGTAAACATGCCCCACAAAACCCTAGATCCAAAGCTCCATTCTTAACATAAAGTTTTGTAGAAACTGAGTCCTGGGGTGGGTAGAACCGTTCCCTCATTCTTTTTTATGGCTTCATAGATATTTGTTAAAATCGCCACCACAAAACCACAGTTGTTGAGTTGGTGAAAGCAAGTTCTTCTCTTCCCTATACGGTGTGTCATAAACCTAGGTAGTGCGAAAAACATTATCTGTTCCCACCGTAATAAATAAAGCATCTATGACATTTTGTTATGAAAATTGAATCCCCATCCCAAGACTGTCATCTCATCATAAACTTAAGTCGACAGTTGTACATATAGGATCCACATTAAACTCATTAACAAAACCCAGCCTTCTTCTTATTCCACTAATCTTGCCGTTTTTCATTTTAGTCTCCATTAGGAAGATGACATAACGTCTCTGCTTACGAATGAGTCCGTGAAGTTGTTAGGTTTGACTTAAGTTCCAGATAAGGTAGATCATGATGACCTTGCGCTCAACACTTGCACCAAGTTTCAAGCCCAAAGTATTAAATAGCTCGCCCATATTTGTAGGCTGCCTAACGTTGACTAACTGAGAAGGTAGCCCAAGTGGGTCCACCATCTGTAATTCAAATTGCTGAGGTGGTCCATTGCGTACCAAGGGATCCCGATTCCCAAGACATGTGGACCGGCCCAATTAGGAGAATGCATGTAACTCATCCACATGGAGATTATTTTATTGACCAAAGTCATAAAGGCCAAATACCTAAATAGGGGCCTGCAATCTATGCTTAGTCTCACTAATATAGACGGGACTATTAATATTTGTTTGATCATATAAATTACATTGGTTGGCAATTGCACATTATCTAGAATATGAGCAACTTTCATGAAGGCATTGATATGCTACTAGTTAACTAAAAAACTAGGCATTTGAAGGCATTAAAGGATAAAATATCATCAAATGGATACATTTTATTGTAAAACGTTGGCATGTTTCCAAGGAGGATATTGGAAAGAAACCTTTGTGTTTACTAGAATGATGACCCAATTTTACTTCCATAAGGTCCATACTTATCATTTTCTTATAATGTGATCCCTATCACTGTGACTACGAGACTGCAATATTATTGTTGAGGTGAACTGTAACGCAAATTCATGTGCAAAATTTCATAAATGGGCACCCAAAATTTGTAATTTACAAGTTTAGAAATCTTGTTTATGACATTATAGTACCCTTGTATTTAAAACCTTGTAACACCATTTTCGGACTCGTGTTTTTGTCATTCAAGGTTAGTAGGACATTTGGAGTAAATTACAATTATCGAATAGAGTGATGGTATTTGGAAAATGCAAAACTACAATTGCAATTCGATATGCTAAATTTTCACCCGATTTGCCAATCGCATATTACTTAGAAGGTATATTTTGTACAAACTTCATTCGTATTCATTGTCACAACAAACATGAGATAAAAAGTCAATCCAAGCCAATCCAAGCCTAGAAGGTATACCAAATAGGCCCTTAGGTTTTTCTAGGCCACGTATATGACTTGTTTCAGTTCTTGGGCTCGGGCCCAAATGCAGACATAAAAGTTATAAAACACCTTTTTCAACATAGGCTACCTAACATGCAACTAAAACGGTGCGTATTGTAAGTAAGTTTTTTTCTTCTTCATTCTTCCCTTCTTCCCACCCCAAAATTTTCAAAATATTTTTACTTTTATAAAAAGTCTACAATACGCCACTTAGCGTATCGATATCGTATTGTATCAGAGCCGTATCTGATACGCGCATACCCTCAAAAAGTGCCGTATCGGTGCAACAGAACGAGAAATTGTTTCTTTATTGTGATAAATTTATCATTCATGAATTTTGAACTTTATGCTACACACCAACAAAATACAGAGAGCAAACAAAGCAGCCATGGATTTCTCTCTCCTATCAGAGGCCTTGACCTCCAAATCGTATGAAAAGGTCGCCGATATCTGTGACGAACACATGCTTCAGGTTTGATTTGGGTTTCAATCCAGAAAGAAAAAGTTCAAAATTTTCTGTTTATATTCTCACTCGCTGTTCTCTGTCTCTGTCTCTGTCTCTGTCTCTGATCGTACAGGTCGCAGCTGAGGGCGTTGCTTTTCAGGACGACTGGCCCTACGCCATTCATCTTCTCGGTCACATTTACGCTGGTGATATGTGTGTTTTTTTCCTCTCTGTTTTTGTTTCATTTTAAATATTATGATTTACTCTTTTTTAATTCTTCTTGCTCCCTAACCCTATACCTCTATTTTAGCTTAATCTGCTATATCTTTTTTCCGGATGATGGTTTGAAGAGTAAAATATTGCTTTGCCATTCTGGGTTTTGATTGCATGTTGTATTGCAATTTTGCATTTTATTGTTAACGTTGTTTTGCCATTTGGGGCATCCTGTGTTAAATCTGATTTCGTTATTTTTGTTCTACATTTATTTAGAATTTGATCTGTCGGGTGGTAAATATGCAGTAATAGTATGCGGTTTCTTTGGAAATCAATGCCTGCCACTCTCAAAGAGGGCAATCCAGAAGGCATTGCTGCTTGGAAAATTGGCCAGAAGTTGTGGATGCGAGACTATGGGGGTGTGTATGAAGCTATTCGTGGATATGATTGGAGTCAGGAAGCTCAAGGTCTTGTTGCAGCCTTTTCAGGCAAGTTTTTCTAGATCACAAAACAGTATTGTCTATGTTTTGTACATGTATGATGATATGGTTTTTAGATTTATGAAAAATATATCCACCCCAGTCAAAAGAGTGATATTGCTCAATAGTCAAAGAATGCTGAAGAATTGATTGTTATAGAAAGTACACCATGGATCATGGGTAAACAAATTTATTTCATTTATCTTGGAAGTACTAAAAAAAGGCGTGGGGCTAGGCCACTAAAGTGGGTTTAATAAGCCGATTTATAGCTAGCATGTTTTTGCAAGCTTTACAAAGTTGGAATACGTCAATACCTATCATGCCCAAGTATTTGTAGGCAGTCCAAGGATTTGTTGAGAAGGAGCAAGGCTCAACATTTATTCATTAAGGTCAAGAGCTCCTAAAATTCTATGATACTGTAATTTGATATATGAGTTATGAGCTTTAGGTTCACCTCCATTAGAAGAGGGTCACTATTTCTTTAATCTTTTTACAATGTCTGCCCTGTTGAAGAAAGCTTGAGGATAAGTAGTAGGAAACTTTAAAGCTAGATTAGAAGGGAAATCTTGAAATTTTACGTGCACACAGTTGAGGACCATGCCAGTCATAATACTGTTGTGTCCATGTGCCAGTTATAATACTGGAAATTTAGTGGTACTGTGCCTGTCTGCTTTGTGGGAGGTTGGGGAGATACTCTAATGGGTTTCACTAAAACACCCAAAATGGGGGTTGAAATTATAAAAAAACCCAAGCACTACTTAAATATATAAACACACCCAAAACCCATCATTACATACACTCAAAACCCATTTATAAACACACCCAAAAAGTTGACTTTGGAGTTGATTTTGGGTGTGTTTCTATGTTTAAATAGTGCTTGGGTTTTTTTATAAATACATGTCTAGAATTGGGTTTATTTCTAAATTTGTATACTCTAATCCTATCCGAAGACTTAACATATCTGCCTGGCATGCTCTCAAATACGGGTATTTGATTTTGATTGGATGGCCATTTAGTTTTAATGATTTATTCCCAGTCCCCCAATCAAAAATCATTCAAGAACAAGGCGGTAACTTATTTCCCTTTCTTAGTCAATCTTGTCCCTGCTGTCTCTCTCCTCTCCGTTGCTCTCTTTTCTCTGTCCCTCTCTGTATTCTTTGTTACTCGTTCTCTTTCTCTCTCTGCCGCCGCCGCCTCTTCTCTCTCTCTCTCTCTCTCTCTCCTCCTTTATTCTTCTGCTTTCTTTTCCCTCTATTCGTCCCGGTTTCACCGCAAAACCAACCGAACCGTGCCGATTTCTCAGCGAACTGAACCCTTCAGTTGTTGTGTACGTATTGGTTGTTGCATATAATGATTCTAAAAAGGAAATACTAAAGAACAAGCTCAATGTATGATTAATCATCAAAAGACTGATAACCGGATTATGAGTTTGACAGAGAATTGGAAATTTTTGCTAGTTTTATTCAAATTGACGAAGATGTTAGCAAATTGAGTTCTACTAGACTGTAGACAAGTGATTAACAATTGCAATCTGACTTAAGACACAAGTTGTCAAATTAAAGATTTCAAAAGACAATAATTAGTGTTTTGTTGTGCTACTTAACAGGAGATAGAAAAGTCTACTGAATTGTGCGTTTCTGTTGGTTTGTGTAAGGGCTTCACTGCTTTAGTCTTACTTTTTTGGTATCCTGTCATGTGGATCTTTGGTAGGAATCATAGTTTTGTAAATTGTACCACCCAAGCATAGTCTGACTTCAAATATCATTGGTTCTCTGTCTTATCTTTCAACTTTTATACATATTGACTGCTGGTGTGGCCAAGATTGGATTATCTTCCGTTTTGCTAACCTCGCGCAATTAAGGGCATGGTCAGTCTCCTGATTGCACATAAAAAGGCTTGTTTGGTATTCAACTTGAATCCAACTTTTTAAACTCAAAAACAGAATTTGAGTCCAAAACAAAGAAAACCTGTTTGGTAGCCCTATTTTTAAAAACTCAAACTCAAGAACAACTAAAAAACACCCCAATTATTAAAAACAAAAAAATATCAGTTTTTTCAGTTTTTTTCTAACAACCCACAAGTTCTCAAATTTTTAATATTTGAAAACAGTTTTCAAGTTGCATACCAAACAAGTTTTTGAATCTTAAAAATAGATTTAAGAACTCCTTGTTTTTAAGAAAAATCAAAGTTTTTGAGTTTCCTATTTGAATAGGATACCAAACGCCCCCTAGTGATTGTCTACTAAGAGGTGTTTATTTACAAACTTCTCTCTATATTTTCAACTCACTAAGAGTTCCTTTTATCCATTATCTAGCACTTCGTTAATTGAATTGTCATATGGCAAGCCTTTCATGTCTTCAATGTTACTAGAATTAGTTAGGTGATATCATTGTTGCCTGTTCTAGTTCCTTCTGTAAGGTTCTTTCCAAAGCACAATGATGTTGATGCTTAATAATGTGCTATCTTCCAAGATGAAGACCTTCATGCTGTCTTTAGTATTTTTTTTAATTATGTCTTTGGGATGATGATTTAGCTGTTCAAGCCATCTGACAGTCAGGATGAGGTTTATTTCATTGTGTCTTTATACAGTTCCTTTATTGATCTAGGAGTGGGAAGTGACAATATTTACTCTTGTTTCAGTGGAGAAATATGTCTAAGTACTTTCCAATCTGGACACAATTGTCCATTTCAATATATCATGTCATGCTTGTAATTTCTATGCGGATGACTTGCATAACATAATCTACACTTGAATCTTTAGCTGAATTGAAAATATAAACATCTCTATAGTTTTGTGATAATTGTTGATTAGGGGATCAACACTCAAATAACTCTGTTTCCTTATTTTTCTGGTGTTTAAGGGAGCTTGTAGAGTACTAATTCTTATGTTTTATGCACTTCTTGCCATCATTAATTGTCTTCTGAACTTCATGCAGATCTTTACACAAAGAATATGTTTCAGCTCCTGCAGTCTGCCTATTCTACAATAAGCATCCAAGACACAGCTCTCTTCCTTGGAATGAGCGAGGATGATGCCACAACTTGTAAGCTTCTGTTTTCACTATTGTATATGTTCCAAATTGCCCTGGGGGTTAAGTTTCTTTTCTGAAAAAATGGAAAACAAAAATCTTAATGCTTTGTCCAGATAGTAACCCTATTTTGTTGCTGCACATTAAGATGGGGAATTGCCAAAAAAGTCAAAAAACCAAAATCTTTTTGTCTATGCGAAAAGATAGTAGATGTATCATTGGGAAATTAACCATGTTACAGTTGGAGGTATGGCCTTTTTGAAGTATATTTGTCCTGAATAAGTAGATTCTCTGTAAAAAGGTTCCGCCGCTTTAGGAGGGGTAATTTTTGAGATTTACAAACATAGGAATTTATATATCAAGTATGATAAACCAGTTGAAAAGTCACTAAGAAGCGTCAGTGGATGATTGGAAAAAGATTAAAGGCAGTGGCAGAGTTGGCTTTGGTATAATTTTGTTCCTACCTAATCATATTGTCTTGAATGAGCCCTAGCTGTCATATTAGAGTGGCAAGTAAATGTCTATGTTATGGTGGATTTGGGTGTTCTGTTCGTACTGTTGGTCCAATTAAAATATAAGAAGAAAGGTGTACCTGTCTACATTTAGGAGAATTTGGATGTAAAATCTGGGAGAACTTTAGGAACCTTGATTAACTACAGTTTTTCATTGCCTTTTCTTATATTCGCTTTATAAAACAGTTCTTTTTGCTTTAAAGTTTACCAAGTCTTCGATGACTGGACTTGATGACGACACTGCTTATCATCAATAATGACTTATTTCCTTAATATAAAAGAAAATAATATTTTATTATTTTTTCCATTAATTGCATACTTAGGCTTTTAGGCCTGTTATCATTTATGTTGCAAATTCTTGATATTTGGTTGTCATATGCAGTTGTTCAACAGCAAGGTTGGGCTGTGGACCCTGCTTCTCAAATGCTTACTGTGAAGAAGCAGCCCATTGTTACAGAGCAGAAACTGGATGCCAGTAAATTGCAGAACTTGACAGAATATGTATTCCATCTAGAGCATTGATGGAGCTTTTAAGAGCCTGAAGCTGTGAATTGTCTTTTTAATCAGCAGCATACTTAGATCATGTTTAGAAGAGTAAACAGGATCTCAGATTTTGTATTTACACAACCGGTTCTGAAAAAGTAAATTGCACAAACATGTTGAGAACATCATGATGTTATCTTTGTGTAGCCAAACCCGGATTGCATGCATCTCTTACAAGTTCAAGTCTTTTGTAGTCTAGAGGGGAGGAAACCTGTTTTAGCAAGTAAAGATTTGTTCTTCTAATTGCCTTGTTTTCATGTAGTATGCTCTCACACCTGCCCTCAAATTTACTACTTTTTAGACATGTTATCTTTATTTTGCACGACGGAGACTGAGTTCACCGATTACTCGGATACCTGGGATTGGTACCGGATGGCTAACTCTTTGAGGAGGAAACTGCGATGTGTGCATTACCATTGTTGTGTAATCTTTAAAAAAATTTGCAGCAATTGGCAGAATTCACAGCTTGGTCGTAGAATGGATTGGTTCATCGTTTACGCTATTATATTGCCTTTTGATTTGATCCAATTCAACACGCCTGCCTGCTTGCTTGGGGAGATTTACAATTCTTTCTAACACGGTTTGGTAATTACGAGCCTGCCACGTGGGATGGTTTAACTGGATAACATATAACTCAGGATGCCACGTTGCAACGTCCCGGAGCTATAAAAGGTTTAATTGCTTCCCAAGAAAGAAAGTTCCCTTTATGATACGAATACTAATCACATATCATTAGCTTAACAGCTGAGGTTAATTACAATAATAATTAATTAGTCTAACAACAACAGGAAGTTAAATTGATCAGATGCTCCTCTTCCTCTTCCTCTTATTTTCCTTTGCTGCAACAATGACAAGATTAAGAGGCTCTATCAACTTGTACAGTTCCGAAATTGACCGGAACCTTTTCTTCCTCGGTCCGAAACTCACTTCGTCTTCGTCTTCGTCTTCAGCGAATAATGTAGGCGGAGCTGCTCTGCTTTTGACATCGCTTTCTTCTTCAGTGCTGCCGCCATTGCAGCACGACGATCCGCTGAGTTGTACGAGAAGCTCTATTGCGTTTACTTCCAACTCTGAGAAGAAATTATTTGAATTTGGGATCATCAATGGCTTCTCTCTGCTTGCTGCTGCTGCGCCCATTTTTAATATTAATTTGTGTTTTTATAATTTATGTTCTTAATAATAATAAATTAGTTGATAATCGACGATCGATGATGAGCGATGAGAAGAAGTTGCAGGTGCCGTTTGCTTTATATAGAGACACACACACGCATAGGCAGAGTAAGTCGGCGTTTATTTGTAGCGTTTGAATTAGGATTTCCTAGTTGCACAAGGAAATATGCGAAATGACCATTTTGGCCCTGGGCTATTTCGGTCCATAACACTTGTCGGACGAATAAAATGCCTTGTTCAATCAAACAAAGGTGGCCTGTTCGTCTCAAGGCCAAGTCCGTCGGTTAAGGGACAAGAAAATGTTTTTGGGGTTATGTTAGGTCAATTCTTACCAGCGGCTGAGGCACAACAAAGTGTTTCTGTTTTTTGGGAGATACACAACATAATGGGGAAATTTTGGAAAGTACCCAAATTAATGTTAAAAGAGTTAGATTTTTTAGATTTTTATCAACTTGAGGGGACTTCACGCCTTTTTTTAAGGGCTTCGAGCAATCGAAACCCTTCGAGAAGGTTCGAGGAAGCTTGCCTGAAGTAACTATATTTCTAAATCTTGAAAAAAGTTGGTTAAAAGTCATGAAGGTGTTAGAGAAATGGTTAGTTCTCCCAATTTCTCAACCAAAATATTTCTTAAGTGTAAATATCACATACTTGTAATATTGGATTGAAAGAGCTAACTTGTACGGTATTCTACCATGAATGAATTTGTAACTTTTTGAGGAGGAAATTGTGATGTGTGCACTACCATTTATGCTAAGTACGTAAAATTCAACAAAATGCACCAATTGAGATAACTCACTCAAATATGATTTTCATGTAAGTTTGGAATGAGTACTTCCAAGAGAGTAAGCCAATAAGTATTATATCCTACAATTGTTTTTGCCTTCTAACTCAACATGTAAGGGTGGGCACAATTTCGAGTTAATTAGATCGAACTGTCTCATAGTGGGTTAGGTTGGCCTAAAAATGAGCAGGTCTAGGGTTCAGAAAATCATAAATCGCTATGAACGGGTTGGAACCAAAACTTAAAAGTATGCTTAATTTTGAGTTAACCCGACCAAACTGCCTAACTCGATCATAAAAAGTTTGAGTTAAGTTGGGTTGGTTTATTAATGAGCGGGTCTTGGATCCAAGAAATCATATATAAACTGCTATATATCGAGTTGGGTTACAGGTTGGAACTAAAACCGACCCAACTCAACTCATATCCACCCCCAATCACATGCGCGTTTGCTTGGAGATTGGAATTGTTAACACTACTTGATAATTACAATCATGAAACCTCGACTCATTGGTAACTTGCATGTTCATACAAATTTCTACCCTGGATTTATTGGTTATAACTTATAACCACTAGAATAATACACATGAATGAGATAAGCCAGTGTTCTCAGATCATGGGCTGGGTTTTCAGAGTTATGATGATCCTCTTGGGTTGAGTCCACCAGGAAAAATTTCACACAAAAAAAAAAGTACAAACTAAATCCAACTAATGATGAAAGGAAATTAAACGATAACCTTAAGAGAACATTCTAGAGTCCACGGGAAAGATGAGAGAACTCGGATCCCAAATGTACACACTTTGTATTTTACTATCTTTTGGTTTATGCCTATCAAGCTGCTCTTGAATTCTTTCTTCCATATGTTCTATATTAGTCCCCTCCGCTTCAGAAGAACTCGACCCATGTTCATGGTACAAAGCCTCATTATCACCATGGAACTCATATAAGTCAGCAACATGCAAGTACTAGAAATCACCATGGAATCTAGAAGATCCACCACATAAGCATTATCATTGATGCCCTTAAGCACCCAGTATGGACCATACTTCCTTGGCTTCAATATATTGTAGGTACCAATTGAAAACTGCTCCTCCCTCAGGAACACCATCACAAAGTCTCATTCCTTAAATACCTTCACCCACCTATGTTTGTTTGTAGCTGCTTCGTACTTGGCATTAGTTTGCTCCAGCTTAATTTTAACCTCTGCTTTCATAACATGTTTCTTCTGCCATATTCTCACCTGCCACACTTACACCATGGCTTTGAATCTTAACATAAATAAAATAAAATAATAAGATAATCATTTACACCCACTTCATATTACTTGATTGTTCACATAAAAACTTGACCATGAGGTAGTGAGAAAACTAGGCCGTGAGGAGGTTCCTTGCATGGCCGAAAATTTATTTGATTAGAATCAAATCTTGTACACATCATCTACGTGCTTGTCCAATATAGGTCCATACAATTTTATTTCCTAGACATATACCCATCATTCTATAAATCTATGTGTAAAACTCAATTTCAAACTTAAATGACCAGTAGGATATAAGAGGTCGTAGTATTCCTATGTTTTTACATCTTTGCCATCAGACTTCATATTTTATATATAATTTATTCCAAGCATTTCATTAACTGCCATAAGTGTAATAAAAACTCCCTATTAATAACATATCAATCACCCCATTTCAATAGGTACATTATTAGAGAAGAAAAAAATAGGTTCATTATACTAGGTACATTTTGGAGAAAAAAAAATAGGAACATTATTTTGAGAGGAAAAATAGGCTCATTTAAATAAATAAAAATTGTTTTCATAAAACAACCAATAAAAAGATGATCAAATTATTTTTCATAAAACAAGTAATAAAGAAAAAAAAAAGGGTACAATATTTGGAGAAAAAATAGGTTCATTAAAAAAAATGTTTTAAAAACAAAACAATAAATAGATTATCAAATTATTTTTCAACATAATTAGAATGTACACTATTATTCATAAAACTAATCTAAAAAAGAATACTGGTCGTATAATTCATAAAGAGAAAACAACATTAATTCTTAAATTTAATATTGAATTTAAATTATTAATACTTTAAATAGATTATTAGTCGTAATTCATAGAAGGAAAACATCATTAATTCAAAAATAGATTACTAATACTTTAATGTGGAATTTAATATTTAATTTCAAATAAGTTTCTAAATTAGTTCTACATCCATTACAACTATTTAGAGATATTTCCAAATTCAACGGGTGTCATTAGTTACACCCCCCATAACACATTAACTTATAAATAGGGATAGTTTTGGAATCCGAAAAATATAAAAAAAATCAGATTTTAAGTTATATTAGATAACTTGCTTAGTTTGATCCTAGTCATCGGGTATTATTTGAAAAAATTGGGTATTTCAAATAGAAAACTAAAGGAAAGGGTTGTAGGTAATTTTAAATGAATTTTATGGGTCTAAGCTCAATTTACTATATTCCATTCACACTAAATTTGTGACTTGGTGGTGGCACGCCTACACACTTGACCAAAGAAGTAACAAAACTCCTCCCATCGATTGAAAAGAGGGAACAATGACATTCAATTGAACTATAAAATTCAATTCAATACTCAAAATTATAAGTTAATTTGAAAAATTAATAAAAATCATATAATGAAAAAGTCCAAACCGCCCTCAATATCTTACAAAGTTCACAATCGTACTCATTCATCAACAAAAGAGAAACCAAAAAGTCCATCATGATCTCACAAAACAAAATAAGTCCACAACTTAATAAAAAGTAAGCACAAGTAAATCCAAGCCAACCATTATAAAACCTACCACAAAAAAATATTAACAACAAACTACACATTCATCAAATAAAATCCCACAATTTCAATGAACTCTTATGCTTCCTCATTCATAGCTTCAATTAAAATACAAAGACACGTTCTCCGTTTCACTGATGGACTCTTGAACAAGAACCTAACCATATATAAAAGAAAGGCATTATAATTATTCAAAAGAGAATGGGAACCTAACCATAAGAGAAAACCCTTTTCAATTGTTTTTATTTAAAGAGAGTCATTAAATATGAGAATGTTACATATTCCTCGTTATTATCAACCTCCTCATCCTGAACGGTAACTCTTTTAACTTCGTTATTATTAGAGCTTGAAGCTAACCGCATAAAAAAATCAACATATAAGAGAAGCAAGAAAGAAGATAACTTTTTCCTTTTAGTCACTGACTCGCTGAGAAACAAGAGAGAATCAAAGAAGGAAGACGACTGTGAAGGAGGAGGAATGAAAAGTGTCGAAGGAGTTATGGTGTAGTCATATAGCAATGAAGAGCGACTCTACGGAACATGTGGGTAGGAAATAGTGAATGCGAAGATGGGAATAACAATATTATCTTTGGTCTGTTGCCAATCATCAACTTTTAAAATTCGATGATCTCCACACCCGTCCTTGATTTTCCCCTAAAATCTCCTCGTTTGGAGTTCGAGACCCAATAGGATTTTTACCATCCCAAGTAGAATTCAAATCTATTCGCACACAACGGCCCAAAGCTTAATGGAAATATAACGAGTTTTTTTTGGTAGTTGGTTGGAATCATGGTGATCTCTCTTGGGGCATTTTCAGTAATTATTTTTTTAATAAAAGGTTTAATTGCTTCCCAAGAAAGGAAGTTGACCGTTGAAATGTGACTGCTGTTTAATTGTGCATCATCTGCAAAAAGGTCGAGGTTCTAATCTTATGTAGTATGGCAAAGTTATGGTTAAACTACACATTAATTCCTGCCTTTGCAAAAGTACAAAATTAAATGAAGATAAAAATGGAAAGAAAAATAGATCAGTCAATTCTTAATGAACAAAAACAAATATGTGAATTCTTAAATTAAGGAAAGAAAAGCTACATGAATGTTCATTTTTCTTGCTACTGGCAATGGCATAAATGTTTGTAAATCAATTATATGTAGCAGGTAGTAGCACTTCATATGCTCCTGAACAACACGCATGATGATGGCCTTCAATCTCTTCCAAAATTCTACGAAACAATACAAGAAAACAAACAAAATAAGCAAGAGCTAGGCTTTGAATCACAACATATAAGCCCTTTCACATGTTATAATTTCTGAAGAAAGAACAACAATGCAATCGGATTGAACCTTTTAACTATTTTGATTCTTTTTCTTCATCTTCTCAGAAGCCAAACAGAGATTTGCATCTACAGTTTCCTGCAGCAAACTAAAATCAAAGGCGATTTAAAAAAAAATACTATAATCAAAGGCCTAAATAAAATTGAGAGATATTATAATCCTTACCTTTAATTTGAAGAAAAGGAACACCACCATATAATCTTGTAATATAGAGAGAGGATGGAGCAAAAGAAGACTACTCGGATAGGATATTTGAGTTATGAAGGAGGTTATTGGATTGATGGAGTTGGAGGATAGTTACGAATTTTTTTGTTTCGGGGGAGTTTTTGTCCAAATTTTTTTGGTGAAGTCTGTGACCTCAACTGTTTTTGGCCTTGCTTTATAATAATAGAGATAATTATGATATTAATTGACCAATTTTTTGAACTGAAATAGAAAATGAAGAAACCAATTAAAGAGTGAAGTGAAGAGAGAAGGTTCATCCTCAAGAGATTGAGAGAGCGCGCGCGCTTGGAGAGGAGGAGGAGAGAGAGAGTGTGGAGAGAGGGAGACGCGAGAGAGCGAGTCGAGAGAGGGAGAGGAGAGAGAAAAAAAGTATAAAATCTCACTTTTTTTTGTTTTTAATAATGGGGTTTTTTTTTTCTTGGATTTAAGTTTATAAAATTAGATTCAAGTAGAATATCAAACAAGCCCTAATGTTTTGTATTTGGAGAACGACGACCACACCAGATCATCATGATGAGAAGGAGGAGTTGCTCTGCTTTTGCTTTTGCTTTCTTCTTCAGTGCTGCTGCCATTGCAGCACGATGATCTGTTGAGTTGTACAAGAAGCTTTGTTGCATTTACTTCCAACTCCGAGAAGAAATTAACTGAATTTGGGATCGTCAATGGCTTCTCTCTGCTCTTGCTGCTGCTTCTACTGTAGCTTGCTCCTACTCCTGCTATTGTTGTTTTTTATTTTGCCATTTTTAACAATCAATGATAGATATTTGTCATTTATTTATTTATGTGTTTGAATTTGTTTTTTTGCTTGGATTAGGAGTTCTTTACTTTTCCTACTTGCATAAGGAAATATGCTGAAAGGTGGGACCTGGTTGGCCCTCAAGGTGTAATGACCATTTTGACCCTCATCTATTATGGCCCATAAGAGCGTACTAGACCAATGCCTTTTTCTGTGGGCTAATTACCACCCCAACAACAAAATCCTTTTTTTTCTTCTTCTTCTTTGAAATAGACAATAATGGCAAATTTTCTTTTATGTTTTTTAATAGAACAAGCATAATTTCATTAATATATGGGCAAATATATACAAGAGATGTACAAGAAGAATACATCCCAAATGGAGGTTCTTGCATACAATAGATCGGAAAACTAAATCTAACAAGACAAAGAGTGATAAACATTACAAATGAAACCCAGCTACTCAGCGGTAACAGATAAAAGATAAAAAAGAGTCTTTGCAGATTTGAGGCCTAAAAAATCCAAGGTTGGACCATAATATATTTCTAGCCCAGTACGACACTTAACTAGGGAAGAACTCCGACTTGGGTACGCAAGAGTTTGTCGTGTATGCTTGCACAAGTTATGATCCACGCACCATGCCAAACAAATACGTAATCCGCCATGCAGAAAGGTCGTAACAAGCCTGTAAAATGTACTAACTCTATGAACCCGCGCTTATTATCCCGTTGAGTGCCATTTAGCCCAGCCATAGCCCATTACAATACAGCAAACTCGAGCACAAGCACACCAAATAATACGCAACGCCAAGCGAAAAACTTTTACTTTGGCACCAAGCCAAGCTACAAGCTTAAGTAGGCCTAAGTCATGCGAATGTCTGGGGCTTGCTGAGCGGGCTGTGGTATGGATGGTTACGAGTATTCACGGGCCCATTGATGGTCTAAGAAGTGGAAGTTTTGGGCTGTTTGGGAGCACCAAAACTCGAGCCCATTTCTTGAGCTCGAACATATGGGTAAGCATGAGAGAGAAAAAGTGGCCCATCACCTTAGGAAGTGGCCCAACATCTTGAAAATCTCCAGCACATTACTAGAGCCAAATCCAAAACAAACCATTGTTAAAACCAAAGGAAATTCACGTGTGCAGGCTACTGGGAGTAAAACACCCTTTAGATAAGCACCTTTACCAATTTCTTTCCTCTACCAACTCGTGCCAGAAAATAAGAAAGGAAATGAGGAGAGAGCGTTGCCAGAGTTGGAAGGTATGGTAGAGACTAGCTGTAGGAAGACTCTGGAGCTCCAAAAAATCTTGTCCCAGTGTTTGGATTAAGGAAATTTCATAAAAAGGAGTTGAATTAAAGGAAGTGAAGGGAAATAGAGAAGAAGACTTGGCAAAATTGGGGAGAACCAACTAAGGTTTATTAGGAATGAGCTTCCAGCGCCTGTAAAAAGAGGCATCTCCTACCTAGTAGAACAACATATTCAGAACGAGCAAGCATCCTCACTCACTGCTAGAACCTTCAATTTCAAGCCATGTTCTCCTATCTTCTTTTCTTCTCTTCTGGCAAATCATCTAGAGCACGACCAAGTAATCGTCAAGTTGCTAGAAAATCTTTTTAAGCTACCCATCCTTTCATCCTCCTCTCTTCCCCCAACAATTCTTCCCAAATTTCCCTCTCCCCTAGCTTTGAACCTTTGTTTATCATAAGAAATCCAAGCTTTCTCTCTCTAATGCTAAACTCATGAACTGTCAGCTCCTATGTCACAAGCTTCTCAAGCCACGCCATAATATTGATTTGTAAGCAGCCGTCTATCTTAATGGTGAAAGAAACCAAAGTGCTTCCTAAGACTCCACGAATTTTTCGAAGCACTCTTGGGGCCTGATTCTTGAACTCAGGCACATGGGCAACTTCATCCATTTGCTATTTATAGCAGCTTATGCCCATCTATAGCTACTGGAACAAAAAAAGCCGCTACAACAGAACCAATACTTCAGAAAGATCATAAGAACAAAATATTTTGCGTGAACAGTGAAACAGAAGCACCAAAAGCGAAATGGCCTTATTGCTCAACATCCTGAAGGAAACATGCATTTAATGCTTAGGAAATGAACTTTATCCACAACCTATACAACAAAAACATTCTAAATGGCGGATTCATTTTGTTTATACTAGTTGAGCTAAACCTTTTTCATTTTAAACCAATTATCTTAGCCTAGTCTCTTTAAATACAAATAGAAAAGGGAAAAATGGAATAGATCTTTACCTTTGATGGCCTTTTCTTGATTTCTCAAGAATGAACACCTTTGTCGGAAAGACCTTTTGTTTATCTTGATTTTGACTCCTTCACCTAAAGGCTTCAAGATTGAAGTCCTCTACCTCACCACACCAAATGCTCATAGAGATGAATAGAAGGCAATCAAGAAGTATGGATGCTAGTCTACTTCTTGATTGGACCAATTTTTGGTTTATGGAAGATGAGATACAAAGATGATCACTCATTAACCAAAGTAGGAAACTAAAAACTCTAGCTAGGGTTTCTCCAACACTTAGCTTATATAGGATAACACAAAAAGGCAAGGGGAGAGCTCTCCCTTAGTTGCCAAATTTTCGGTGGGTATTGGGGCTCCATTTGTTCCATGGGTCATGTCATCTTATGTCATTTATCCCCAATAGCCTTTTGGGTTATTTTGTCCATTATCTTTTAAAATCATATTTAAAAGCCCAATCCAATATTTCTATATGTCAATATTAATTTCATAATTAATCTTTTAATTATAATTTAAGGGTAATGATTTTGCCACTCCAATTTTATCCACTTACACTCCTTTTTTAGTTATAAAATGGAGTGTAAGTGAATAAAATTGGAGTGGGGAAATCACCACTCTAATTTAACTATTAAATTATAATTATAGTCTTATTTAATTGACATGATCGAACTATTTGACTTTGGTCAATTGCTCCGGTCAACATGTTGACTTTTGACCTTTGACTTAGATATTTTGATTATCAACCATTGACTTGTATCTCCTCATTTCATTTCTTCTCATTTGTACCTCTAATCACATTCTTTGGGTGTGCAAATTCGTAGGTTCCCTTTAGTAAGATAATGGATTGACTCAACTCCTTAGAGATGATATACGAATTAAATTCCACAATTTAATTCTTCATATTAATAAAGGTTAGTTTAAACCTTTTAGGACATCCACAAACCATGGTTGTCGCCTAGCAGCAAGTCACGATTATCCGAGCTAAATGAGACATTGTGAAAGAACTTATTCAAATTGGAATAACCGTGCAATTGAATCCTTCTCTTATGTCAATACTTCTTATTTACATTATTAGATCATGGAATCCGATTGTCAATATCCTAATGTGAATCATTCCTTTTATATGATCATCCTAGTAAGATTTGAAAACTTCTTCTTTCAAGTCTTATCCACTACTCTGCGCAGAGATTTGACCAATCATATCCTGGAGTATTTTCTCTCCTTTACTGAGAGTAGAGATTCATTGTTGTACATTCATTTTTATTGAGAATCCTGATGAACACCTTTAATCTATGCCTAATTCAGCATGATCGTATAGTGCTCTCAAAGATTAACAACATAGCTACAAAACATCTATGATGCCTCAAGTCTAAGGATTAGTTTGCACAATTACAATTTATGAGTTCTAGCTTGACATTTGAGTAAAGACTTCCATATTGTAACTCATGTGTTGGATCACGTTCAGTGTACTTGTTCTTCTATAAGCACCTACACACATATTGATGTGTCTCCACACTTAATGACTTGAGACCTTGCCATTCCCTACATATAAAGATGATACTGTGTGTTCTGGTCTTTGCGGAATATTGACGCCCAATCAATATTCCTATGACCATGAACATATTCAGGATTTAGGGATGATGAGAAGTCTCCATGTATGCAATCTCGTTACATAGCTCTCATATCCACTTATGTATTCCTTGGACTATAATTGTTTTACATATTGAAAGATAATATAGGATGATTTAATGTATAAAACAACTTTTCTTGCCCATTGATAACATAATATGTCTTTTATCAAAAATGTCATTAACTCTAACTATTACATAATTAGTTGACTTTAAGGGCATATTTCTAACAATTCCATGCATGGTGGACATCCAAGAGGGAGTACTGTAAATCCATATTAAGATGGATGTCCACCATATACCCACCATACTTACTTCTCCCACTATACCTTTGTGATGTGATTGAAACCTACCACTTATATAGTAAACTATGTATTTCCTATGCCTATAAATAGTCACCAAAAATGAATGAAAAACACAAGAGATTAGATGAGTAGGAACTCATAGTTGAGCTTTTGGAATTGTTCTTCCATTGTTTTCTCTTCTTCCAAATTTCTCTTCAAAATCTTCTTAATTTTATAACATTTACAACCCTATTCCCAGCACCCAACAATGTTTTTCTTTTGTTAAAAAACAACCATGATTCAATTGCACACTCAACGTCAACCCTCAACAACCAACTCCAAAAACAGGCTTTATGTCCATTCTTTTGTCATGCTTTTTCAATTTTGGGGGAATGCAACTTTTCCTTTATGCCCCACTATGGACTACGGCCATGGACCAGCGCATCTTCAGGGTCAAAAGGGAAGCTTTTCCTCCAATCCTCCCCTCTGGTGATCGTCCTCTAGTTTCTAGGGGCCCCACAGTTCACATTCATGATAATGCATGCTTTTTAGTTGACATGACCACATCAATCAAACTATTTTAATTACATTCATCGTAGCTTGGCCGTCCTAGTCAAACATAAAAAGCAAGCACAGTGTTTTGCTCTCTATTGTTTTGACAAAACTGGCCTTTTAATATAAGAATGTTTAAAAAATTATTAAAAAATTTAGTAATTTAATACAACATCATTAATTCTTTTGATTTCATAATGTGTTTAGAAATTGGGTCCCATGAGGAGAAGGGGGAGCCACCACCACTTTGGTGAGAATCCATTGACTCATTACTTCAAAATTATTAAATTATAAATCCTCTTATCAGTTGCCAACTTGCCACTATATTCTGTGCATATGATTGCGTAGCAAAAGTAAAACGATAATTAGTTGGAAACAAAAGGACATAATGAAAGACTTAAAAATAAAAATAAAAATAAAAATTGTTTGAAATGAAAATTATTTACGAATCAAAATTGCTAGGCATTCCCCAAAATTCGACGGCTGGAAACACAGTCGCAAGTGCAATGTAGAATTTGGGAACTCAGCTGAGCCGTTGGTTCAATATGGATTGCAGCTAAACCTCGATTTCACAGTTCCTTTCATTCATTCCACTATCTTGCTAAGGCCCTTTGAGTTCTTGGGTCATACGCAAACATCAAAACTGCTATTGGGTGTTTGAAATTTGAGCAAATTCCATCCCTTTGGACCTCACCAACACTCGAGAGTGTATTTCCTATAAATGGGTCTTTGAGTTTTTGGCTTTTCACCGTTTTGTTCGGCGTATCTAGCCTTTAACACTATTGGGTTCTTGCAAAACCTTTGAACTTTGGGTTGTTCTTGGATTTTTGTTTATTTATTTAACGAATATGATGATGTTCAAAGAGTTTTGGGTAAAGAAGACATTGGTAGGTCTCGGGTTGGGCCAATTTCTCTCGCTTTTGATCACTTCCACTGGCTTTTCATCCTCTGAGCTAGCCAAAAAAGGTTTGATTGTCTTATTATTTGTTTTTGTGCTGTATAGACTTTTATATTTATGGATGATTGCAGTACGTAATTTTAAACTTCTGTAAATGCGAATAAGTAGTTGTGTGTGCAATGAGTGTAACAATATGATCAGTGCATGATTGCTAATGAGTTAAGGTTCATGTTGTGGAATTATCTTGTTTCTATATTTTAAATTCTAGTGAAACTCTTCTTATTGTGATGCATATAAGGTTGTCTTATCATGTACTCTTCTTTTCACTAAATTGTTTGTTGTGTTCCTTTCAAAATATAAGGTCTTTTGAAGGAGACTCTCATTTGATAATTCATTTGGTGGTTTTTGTAGGAATTAATGCACCTACTTCGCAGTCTTTTCTGAACTATGTGCTCTTGGCAATTGTCTATGGAGCTATAATGCTTTACCGAAAGAAACCACTTAAGGTTGTCTTTTGTGCCTCTATATGATTGCCTTTTCTCTTTATATAGTTGATATGATTTCCTTTTCTTTGTGTAGTCGAATGGATACAATTTGATTCGAGAGACCCATATCTGACTAAGTTTTAGTATTCTTAAATTTTATTGTATTGTAGTTTGTTAAGCAGCAGACTCAGAAAATGAATGTAGTAAGTGTTTTAAAAAACGCACCTCAAGCGTTGAGTTTTTGCCCCAAGGCGCATTTGTTTAGCAGTTTACACAAAAAGTGTATGCTTTTTGGCAAAGGGGATTTGTTAGACCCTGTAACTGTGACTCCTTTGAAGGGGATTTGTTAGAATTAGTGATTGTGGATAGTGCAGGTATAATTAACCAGATGATGATTCTTGGTAGTAGTAGTAAATGAAATTACCAAAAAAAAAGTGATAGAACCTGCCCATTGGGATGATTTCCATGCATCGATGATTGTCCAAAATGATGCATCACAAGCATATAAAACTTGTTTGTTTCCTGGTAAGGGGTGCCTTCCAGTGACACATGAGAAACTTGACTGATTTTGGTTGGTGGACGTTATGATTATGATGTCTGTCAATTGGTTCTGGGTTTTGATCTGAACAATGATGTTATTGGTTTAATTTAAGAGAGAGCTAATTCAGTTGGCTCAAAAGTCTAAAAAATGAACCTTTAAGTATTAGTTTACGGCAGAATTATCAATGTAACCAACCAAAATGTTCTTAAATCATAAAAAAACGTTGTATAAAGGCTTGTTCTTTATCTCATATTGGAATTTGTGCAGGCTAAATGGTATTACTATGTGCTTCTGGGAATGGTAGATGTGGAGGCCAATTTTCTAGGTATGTATTTAACTACTCATATTTTGGAAATGTATCTTATTATTTTGAGTGAACTTATATCTTTTTGTTTTATCATTTTAAATTGGACTGGTATTTAGCAACTTGTGGAATCCTGAGGATGCGTTTCTTACGTTCGAACATTGCATTGGTCTTTGGTTCTATGTAATACCCTTTTCTTAGATGATATTTATATTATCAGTAATCTCACCCTCACCCCCCCGATTAAAAATATAAAAAAAGAAGATGAATTCCTGGCTCTCATCACTGCACTTTAGTATGACTGCCATTTGACGGATTACTTGAAAATGAAGAAATTCAGTAATGAAAGATCTGGAAAACAAAACAACATCATATAAACAGAAAGTACCACTGCAACCACAGACTTAGAAGTACAGTGATAGTGTAGTCAATCCTAACATGCGTTCTGCTTATTGAATTAAGAAACTGGATAACTGCCATTTCTTTAATCTTTACCTATAAGAAGAGTGTCTGTTCGCTTTTTCTTGGTGCTAATTTGAAGATAAATTTGTTTGCTACAACAATTTCATTTTTAATAATTGATATAATTTGTTCTGCAGTGGTGAAGGCTTATCAATATACATCTATAACAAGTGTAATGCTGCTGGATTGTTGGTCTATCCCATCCGTTATGCTTCTTACGTGGGTTTTCTTAAAAACAAAATATAGATTCAGAAAGATAACCGGGGTGGTGGTTTGTGTTGCTGGCCTTGTCATGGTTGTTTTTTCAGATGTTCATGCAGGTGACCGAGCAGGTAAACAACATATGTCTAGTCCAATGTAGCTTTTTATATTTATCTTGGTTTGGTTGGTTTATAACTTTTAACAGTAGATAACTAAGTTGTTGGTAGAGTATCATACGCATGTCGTTGTTGAGTGGTTTTCTGATGTTATATGTACCATTATGGCTTGTAGGAGGGAGCAACCCCCGTTTAGGAGATGTACTAGTAATTGCTGGTTCTACGCTCTATGCTGTTAGTAATGTCAGTGAGGTAAGTAAACATACAATCTTTCTGGTTTCCAGGAATGACAAAAAAATTGCTTAATATGACAATGAGGTTGAAGCTTGTGCCTATTTCCATTATTATAGATCATCATGTGATATCTACTAAACAAAGGGTTAACATGGGGAAAGTCTTCATATAGATGCTACTTCGCGTTTGCATAGTTAATTCTTGATTCCCATTTCTTATGCAGGAGTTTCTAGTAAAGAATGCCGACAGAGTTGAACTCATGGCCATGCTGGGCTTTTTTGGTGCCATTGTCAGTGCTATCCAAATGTATCCTTTGCCTTTGGGCCTAGGCATCTAATATTTACAAGAACTATGACTTCTTGGTGAACTTGTGGACATCTGTGAATTTTTTTCAGTTTTATGTTGATTGTTTCTTAGAAAATTCTGTGGCTGGAGAAATTGCTTATGTGGGATTTTATTTGATCATTTATATTTGCAGCTTTTAATGAATTAATTTACACCTTGATTTCCGTAAATTGTGCTTTGAATGTCATAATACAAAGAAGTTATCAATTGCAAAGTGGTATTGAGTGTTTATATCTGCGATTCTGTTTTCAATTTGGAGCCCTTAATGATTTCTATAGAAGCATACTGGAGCGCAATGAGCTCAAATCCATTCACTGGTCAGCTGGGGCAGTATGTCTCTCTCTCTCTCTCTCTCTCTCTCTGGGGTTGCATTTCTACAAATTGTAGGTTGCTAATATCTGTGGTTGATTTTCTACAAATGGTTCAAAGTCTATCCCTTTGGCAGAGACAATTTTCAATTAAAGTTCTCTCTCTCTCACATAATGTGATAGATCCTGAGAAACTCATTGTTGATGGAAGAACTTCACTTGGTTGAAGGTCTTCGTCAACAGGAACACTATGGACTATGTGCAAGAACATAAGGGAAGAAGGTTACTGGAGGGGATACCAATGTGGTGCCCGCCAAATTGGCACTGATGGCTAAGTTAGTCTAGCTGGTGTATGGAGTAGTTTTTGCAGAGTATATATGATAGGCAAACTGTGAATTTTCTCTTGGGTTTGAATCCCCTGGATTTATAAAGAGTTGACCATGTAGGAGGCCATTGTCGGTATGGGAACCAGGAGTACACCGCTGTTGTCTGACACAAATCTGCGATGTACATTCACATTTTTATGAGGAGGCACATGGCCCCCAACCATGAAGTAGGGGTCAATCGGCTGATCTGGACCAGTACAGTCATCTCAGATTGTCACAAGCTGGTTCTCAATAGCCGATAGTCATTCTGCATTTTCCTCCACTGGTTAGATTGCACTGATCTGACCTAGCAGAGTAGGACCCATTGGTCAAACCTTAGAATTTGGTATGGGCTGTCCTACTGGGCTTGTTGAGGGATTTGTGGGTTGCTCAGACTACCAATAACACACATGATAGGTTCTAATATCATATCTCTGCAATCCAGCCAAAATGTACTCTAATAGTAGATTAATGAAACCATGTATGACGGAATTTATTCCAGAGGACAAATACTAATAGTTTCCTTCACCTTGGATTACATAAAGCAGTGGTTTTTTTTTTTTTTAATAAAAACAAATTTTTTGTATAAATAAGAAATTTGAACATTGATGATGACGACTTACAGATGGTTATGCTTGCATATTGACATTATTTTGTCCATGTTAATGCCAGGCACTTCCTTTTGTTGGATTTTCAGTAGCCATGTTCCTGTTTTACTCATGTGTCCCAGTCTTACTAAAGGTACGAGGTTTCTAACAGTTGATGTGTGCCCCTATTTCTAACAGGGATGAGTTGTCAGAAGCTTGGTGTATGTGAACGTTAATCTTTATTTGCTTTTCGAGTCTTATGAAAATTTATTTACAAGTTTTTTAGAAGAGAAAAAAAACGATAATTCATTATAAGTATGAATTCTCAGTTTGGTAGCAGTTGTGTCCTCCTTCTGTGTACTATTTTCTCAGTAAAATTTGTACCTCGGTAGTTTCTCTCACTCTTTTTAATTGTAATAGCAGAGAACAATGTTTGAAAAGACTTGTTCATGTAACCCCTGAGGACAGAGACATTTTTATGAACTTCATGCTTGCTTACAGCGGTGTGCTTGCTGATTATCAGCCCTGCACCTCTGTACAGCAGTTTAAGAATTGGCTAATTTAATTTCGATCATGGGAACAAGTTTTCCTAACAAAACAAAGCAAAGAAAATGAATATGCTGTTATGTACTATTGTTATAGAACTTTATGTACTGAATTTTGTTTGTCCTTGCAGACTAATGGGTCCACAATGTTAAACCTCTCATTGCTGACCTCAGACATGTGGGCAGTCTTAATTCGCATTTTTGCTTACCATGAGAAGGTCCGAAAGCTAATTGTATTGGCATCATTATTTTTCATCATGAAAATCCATCATGAAAAATTCAGTCATCTGTAAGTTCTTTATATAAAATGTGCAATTGCCTTTCTAAGCCAAGAATCGTCTCAGGTTGATTGGATGTACTTTGTGGCCTTCGCTGGTGTTTGTGTTGGGCTTGTTATTTATTCAGGGTACGTAGCTTTTATTCTCTTTGGAGTTTCTTTTTCTTTCTCATGGCTTGTGAATGAACCTGCTAAATGCGAATAGGTCAAAGCTTGTTTTTGTACTTTCGAGCATGTCGACTTGCACAAACAACCTCACACTTGACATAATTACAACTGCGTGCATAATTAATCTAGGAAGTAACTAGGCAGAATGAGATTTGTGAAAGGATGTTGTATTATGGGATTTATGTTGGCTAACATAGGTAGAAGCCTAGTAATTACACTAGACCTCAGCTTGAAAAGA
This sequence comes from Prunus mume, assembly GCF_000346735.1. The sequence continues at coordinate 25,480,455 of NC_024127.1, forward strand.
AAAAAATAATAAAAAAGGATTGCTGCTTGCCACTTGTTTGGTCCTGTGATTCATAGTTTTTGTTGAACATAAGTATTTTTCTTTTTAATCTCCCTCTTGTGCTAGCAGACACTAATGTATGCTTCATTATGCACGGTCCTTTACATTTGGTACAGGGGTGACAAAGAAGAGGATCAACAGCGTGCTGATGTTGCGGACGAAGGTGCAGAGCGAAGTAAACATTTTGATGAGGAAGCTGCTTCAGTAAGTCGGGGAACAACAGTGGCCGGGAGCTCAAAAACAGGGGATAGCAGCAAGCATGAGATTGTTCCTGCTAGCACCGCAGAAGGAATAGTCTCTAACAAGAGCATAGGAAAAGATGTTCAAGGGAGGAAATCATGATTAAGAATTTGCTTGTTGAAAATTCGAGGGCCTATATCTACGTTACTGACTAGAGAAGACTAGAGAAGATGAAGGTCACTGCAGTAAACGAAGTAATGTTGGCTTCATGGCATTGTTATTTGAACAAAAATTTGAATGATGGCTGTTTGAGGCATGAAAATTGTAAATGCACAATTTATTTTTCCCGCAAAATTTTATTATTTTTAAGGTTTTGGGAATATAGTTATTATTTGGTAGGTAGGTTGGTAGCTTCAATCGACGGATCCTTTACATAAGAAACACCTTTCTAGGGCCAATTCTGCATTGCATTTCAATAATATGAGCGTCAATTTTCATGTCTTAATTCATAGATATCTTTACAAAAAATCACATAAATCCAAAATGTTTGAACTATTTGATTAGAAGGTAGTCATTTAAGTGTTTCTTGAAAAATTGTCTATTTATTTCATCGTAACGAAATGTCTTAATGGTTTACAATTTACCTAATTTTTTAAAAGACGATCTAGAATTTAATAAGTAGACAGTTTTAGATCATTGAAATTGAAATGGAGCGGCCTCAAAAGCTTATTTGTGCAAGCCCATTCTATCTGAGTTCAATTTTCTGTCAACCACCCCACCCCACCCCACCGGTGCAACGCAACCCCTCTCCTTGTCGTCGGCAAGCCTCTTCTCTCTGTTTCCCTTCCCTTTTTCTATCTATATCATTCTCCCCCTTGATTCTAGATCCAGATCTATTTCATTCCCTCCCGATCCACCTCACTATTTCAAAATGATAATAGAAGTCGCTTGGGCCAATTAGAGAGTGAAATCCCAAATACGAACCTAGACTGCCCTCATTCTTCATCGTATCGAAAATCAACACCCCCCAATGTGATCAAAATCAAACAAAGTTTAAGCTTTGTATATTGTTTTATATGGGTCCACAAGCAAGATTAAAACCTGCTCTTCTAGCTTCTTCTTTGAAAGAGAGGGATAGTTTATATTATGTTTGTAAAAAGAAAAACGTGCAAAACCAGTGAAACATGACACAAGAATGAATTTCAGTACGTATATTTACAATAGCATTAACCAGTTAACAGAAGTTGACGGAGGGGGCACATTAACACCCAAACTAAAGTATGGGTGTCCAATTGCCAAATTATTTTCATTGGCGGTATTTGTGCAATTTTCCCTGAAGCATACAAATAAGCAAACAATTTCTTTTCTCAAAACGAAACAATACAAGGCAGCTTGTTAATACAGCATCACTAAAATTGTGAAATTAGAATTACATTTCCAGGTCAAAGGAGCTACAGATTATCATGTTCTTATTTTCTATCACCAAACACATTCTAGCAGAAAGAAGATTCTCTCCTATCAAGCTTGCAAGCTTATTGTTTCTTTCCAAAACTGTTTAAAACAACAGAGAAAAATGAAAAATGATCATCTGTACAGGATCAAGGCTAACGTACAAGTAAGTAAATGCCCCCTCATTCAAGCCTGATGTTTATTCTGAAAATATTCCTTCCCAGTAGCACAGTGAGAGAATTAGTATAACTCGACGCCCCTAAAATTATGCCCCTTACTTTTCAATTTTTTACGGCGAGAACGTGGGAACAAAAGTTGCTGAATCTGTTTTTCAGCTGCAACTTCAGATGTAGCCTACATGTACACAAAATTCTTTAGTTATCTGTGAACCTAAGTTGGCTACTTTCGACATCAACCAGGACTATAACCCACTGCTCAGCACACAACTAATTCTATGCACTTCTGTATGTATCTCTAAAAAAAAATATCACATAATGTATATGAATGCGCATGCCTCCCTTGAGAATAATAAAAAGGGTCAGGAAAGTAGAGACAAAACATCGCACACAAAGTAAGGACAAACAGCATTCTCTCATGCCACACAGCTATGATCAAGTGGATGTACGAAATCACAACTGTTAAAGTCTACTGCATTAGTCCATGTTTAGAAAAATAGCCTGACTTGGCATGCTTTTTAAATTCACAGAAAATAAATGCTTTTTAAACTGCTTACCCGGACTTTGAAGGGAAAACGATGAGTTTGTACTTCCAACCCTGAGAAGACTCTAACATCCATTCCAAGACTGTCAACCCCGATCAAATGAGCTCCCTATGAGAGAGATATTACAAGACCAGCTCAATTCAATTCAATTCTTTTAACTTCTTTAGAGGGTTGATATATATACATGATAAATCAACAGAACTAGAAAGAAAAACAAAAGACTTAATATTTCAAATGCAGGTGAATCGAATTTCACTACACTAATAAGACAATTCGATCGTTCATTCCTATCGTAAATACTGTATTAGAGAATAACTATTTATATAGGGTAACGTTTTCTTAACAGATATATGGCCTTATGACATGTTATGTTGTCAAGGAATTCTTAGATCATCCTCCGGTTCGCCTGTAAAATAACAGCAATAGACGAAATGTCTACCATTGTGGCTGCTTGCAGCTACTGCAATTCAGAAGGAAAACTCAGACGCATTAGTTTAGAGGCCAAAAGACTTAGAATCCCTTACTAGAGCCTTGAACAAAGAAATTTATGGCAAGAAGATAGGTTGTTGAAGGAGTAATAGAAGAATGGAAGCATCCACTTTTCATTCGCCTTCGTGTAAGGTAGATCCAGTCTGGTAAAGATGGATTATACGTCATTAGTCATCCTAGCATATGTCAACTGACATCTCAGTTTACTTCCCTACATGATGAGGACAATGGAAGCAAAGTCAAAATCCTGAGGAAATGAACTATCTGACATGACGTCCACTGTGAATGGTCTCAGCCATAATTTTCTGAGTATCGGTCAGATTTACGACCAAGGTTATAGATTCTGCTTCGCCGAGAGCAGTTGCAAGATTCATAACCAAAGAGAGAACTTCAACATCAACCACTGCTACATTCTCTTCAGCTGGACCTCCGCTTCCATTAAATATATGTGCTTTGGATTATTAAAAAATATCTGCACTGAGCTCAAAGAAAGTTCTATGCTGTCAAATGCTCAAGGATTCCTTTCAAGCCACTGGCTACGAAAGACAGAGGTACTGCCTTCGACATGTCACATATCTGCTTGCTAGCAAGCAAAAACTGTTTCCAGCCAGTTAACTCATTCCTATCACTCTTAGGCAACTCAGCTGACCTATAATGGTATACTTGATCCAAAAGATTCATCAAAGTCCAAACTCATGATGTTGTAGGCTTATGATATAAGGACTTAATTCCCTACATACTTAAACCCTACACAGTAAGAGACATGACTTCACAACACAAAAGAGAGACATCCTAAACTTTGGAAATGAGTATGGAGATAAAGGAGCTGCATATAACTTTAAGGATACAAAATAAATAATCAATTAGTTACCTCAACATGAAGTCCTTTCCTTTTGCATAAAGCTTTAAGAGCAACATCACACCTAATACCTCTTTCATTGAAGCGATCTACAATTTCTGAGGTAGCGTTTACAAGAACATCAGGTTCTGCATCTTGAAAATCTTCCAAACTAATTGTAGACTGCAAATATCAGAAAAATGAAAAATTATATAAAAATTAAAGAATTGCGACATTTTATTTCTTATTAAAAAAAATTGAAGTAGAAAGTTTGCAAGGAAAAGGCATGTATTTGTGCCCAATTGACTGCATAAAACATAAGAAACATTTTCTGGATCTTTACTTTTAAAGACTTTAATATAGGCTCTCTTAACACAACTGTTCCATTTAAAACCACTTAAATTAGAGGTCAGTAAGGAAAACAAAAAGAGTAAAAATTAAATAGATGGCAGTAGAAAGAACATGCCTGAACACCATATACAGAGAACAACTCTATTCTCATTATCTCCAACCTGTAGAGAGTAGAGCAAGTCTTGCTTCGATCACTTTTGGAACTAAGGCTCAAACTTTTTCCATCTAAACAAAAAGTTAATTTTAGGTCAACTAGAAATAGCCAACATGCATATAACCAGTAATGTCAATTACAAAAATAACTACGTTAGGACAGTAACAAGATCTTCCCCTCATTGGATTTCATCAGCTGACTGATTGACTATTATAAATGAAAATTGACTTGACTAATAATATGATATAGAAATTAATGAGCACGCATATCCAATATATGTCAGAAATCGAAAGGAGCATACGAACTTGCACAGTTAAAAAAGGGGGGTAATATTACCACCAACCAAGTTGCTTGCAGCATGATCCAGTTTTTCAATCTCAATTAGTTAAGCATCCCAGGATGAAACACAAAATACCTTTCCAGTCCGAGTTGTATCCATCGCTATCTTCATAATGAAATAGTCTTCTTACATAGAATTCTTCATCAGCAAACGCAGGTCTGAGGCATCCTAAAATAGAGACGCCATTTGATGGATGATCCATTTTTTTATGGTATTCGATGTTGATGACCTGCAACAGAACATGCCTAAAATAAATCTTTCCATAATATAAGATTAATATCCAAATGATCCACATATTAGAATTTTTGTTCCCATTCCTATATCCTATATTTTTGCTTTTGATTAGAAAACCCTATACCATATATGGACATATGTTTCCAACATCGAAGTTTTTAACTTTAGTTCCAAATAGCCAACTTGGCCCAGCTTCTGAAAAAGCTTCCCCACCACAGTAACATTTATGCAGTCATTCTTTAAAAAAATAAAATAAATAAATGAGCTACAGCATATGGATCTTAAAGCAAGATATGGAAATTACTAATTTTATTATCAGAAAACCACTTCCTAAATTTATACACGAGTGACCACCCGACATACATGGCTCATTACCAACGTTAATAACTTTAGAACAGTATGCCAATGCCCTTTGGGCCTAGTGGCACCTCCAATTTAAGATTACAGGTGAAGGCTGAGTTTGAGGTAATGCCTCCACACTGTAAAAGATGATTGAGTTAAATACATAAGACTGGCTATTAAAAGCAGTGATCAATATCATGCAATATAAATTTATTCTAACCCCTCCCTCAGAGATAGCTGGGTACTCACACTCATGATTAAAAAAGCTTCAAAAATAAAAGTTACATACATCAAATAATCACCTTTGTCAAGCACTTCGCGAAATAAATAGGATGAATCGAGCTAGAAGTATCTGGCAACCCCCAGTCTAGAACATCAGAAACTTCAGATTCTACAACCTATTTTAACCAAAAGAGGCACGTCAACTTGAACATGGATAATTACGAAGGTAATGAGAAAAGTCTAGGATGAAAGATGGTGGGAAGGGAGAGGACATTAAATAGGGAAAAGAAAAGAAAAGAAATCTATAATGTTCAATGTCAGAATATGTGACCAAGAGATAGTAATCCAGAAAATAAAACTTCTAAGTCATCAAAGGAAATACATGGTTTATAAGTGGGGAAAAGTTAGCCATCCAGTCTTATTAGAATTTATATGGTCTTTGGCAGGATACAATGTCCACCCGCTTCCCTCTTATCTATATAAACATCGAATTGATAGTGAAATAGAAACTCTAAAGTATTTAAAAGTTTACTTAGCGTTTATTTTCTCCTAGCAGGAAAGGATTTCCTTGCTAATAATTTCGAGCCCAAGGCCTCTCAGAAGCATCAAGATGAGGCTAGGAATTTCTTTTGCATATTTTTCATATTTTTTACCATCTTCTTTGCCTATTTCTGGTCTGCAGACCAACAAAGTAATAAAATCTAATATCTTTTCTTTAACCTAATCACTGTTATTCCATCTATGTTCGTTGAACCTCCAAATCCAATCTTAAATAAAAGAGAGACTGTCATATTCTTCTAGAAAACAAGATTGCCTTTACTGACCTCGAGATAATCATCATCAAAAGGGATTTCATCACTATTTCCACCACCTAGAATGTTGAACTCACCAGCTCTTCTTCCATCATCATATAAAGGGATATCCATCCCAAACAAAGCATTCTGAGGGCAAACACTCATATTAGAAATCAATTTTGCAATTAGCACAAAAGCATAATAAAAGAAAAAGGAGATAAAATGAAAAAATAAGTAAACAAAATCAATTACACTAAAGTCTTAACTGTCCAAGCTAATATAGATGTCAACATACAAATGTTCCCACACTACTGTACTGCTTTGCTGCAGTCTAAAGTGCTAAATACATCCATGAACACATTAAAATATAAATATTGATATCCAAATCTCATAATGTCATAGGATTAGCTCATTTTCATGCAAATATGCCTATGGCGGTCAATAGAAAATTTAAAAAAATTACTTTGATTGCATGCAAACTATGTTATTTGAAAACCGAAACGAGCAAATGAGCTATACGCACACAGAGAGAGTAAATATTAATTTGTTGGAAACTTATTAACAAGTACCACAACAGAAAGCAAGAAAGAGCAAGAGAGAGAGACAGAGAGAGGTTGGAGGATATGACACCAAAAATGGGCACCCACGAAAAGTTCACAAAATCACTTAATCCTTTTTCTCCTTTCCAATGTAATTGAGGGCATTGCTTTTAAACTTAAACATCTGGAATTAAAATGAATGGAAAGAAAAAGTATTAAAGCAACCAAATCCTCACCACAGGGTTACTTGCTGCAGGATCCTCTAACAAGTTTGCATCATCAAAAATTTCAAAATATAAATCTACAGAAATAATTAGATTAACAAGATGGAATCAGAATCAAGAATAAAGTACACATAAAAACATTGACTTATGCACTTCAAGATAACCATCAAAAGACCTCCATAGTCGTCGATAACATATTCAAAATCAGCCCAGGAAATTTGTTCATGTGGTTCATGGTGTATCTTCCCCGGGAACACCAGCAAAGCACTGCAGTTTGCCTAAGGCAGAAAGGAAACTTTTAACCATGCATGGTAATAACACCAAGTACATCAATTGTGGATGCTAGCTAATTAGTCCCACAAAACGATACTTGCAGGTCATCATCCATATGCCAACTGACTGACTTTTGTGGTACTCAAATTTTAAAATTAATAGAACAGCTGTATCAAAAACAGAGACCTCAACTGTTGTTCGTGCTATTTCAGCGGAAGTGAGTTTGGTGTCCCGGACCATTTTGCAGACTTTCACTTCTTCAAGAGGATGATAACCTTGGTTAGTAATATAACTAGAGGAATCAGGAACAGAATCTGAGTAATCTGCAGCAACCAAAACTTTGGAAAGGCAAAGGTCATGTCCAATAGACAGCCAGTGGAATTGGGTTGATCGTAAAGGATTCCTGCAATTAAAACTATAATAGAAAAAATAAACTTTTGACCTAACAGAACATAAATTTTGTAAAATAAACTTTGAATTCAATCTAAAATTAATAGCTAAAAAAAGGGGAAAAGTGAAGGTAATGGTTAAAAATCCCCCGTCAAGTTACCGCCCACACATCTTACTCGTAATTCCATAATTTTTTTTCGATGAAAAAAAATATTTCTATAATTTTTATGTAGAACATTAAATTCCTCATGTCTAGTCTGTAAACATCATACCTGAGTGCGGTGATCACATGTAGGAAAGGAGAAGAAAAGAAAGCTGAGAAACTCTACATTCACCCCAATAAGAATTGTATGTGCACCCAAAGTTCTAAGCAAAATATACTCATGTTTTTTGGTCGGTGCAAAAGGTTACTCACGTTCATTCAAGCAGAACTATTTTCATCTGAAGGAAGGTATTCTTTTCTTTCCCTCCCTTACTCAGGCAACCGCTAATAGTTATCCTCTTAAAGGCACATCATACTCAGCACACACTAAACCCAAATATTCCACATATTTGTAGAAATAATAATGCCACCATATATATGGATAAGATCAATCAATTTTAAACTAAAGTACACCTTACGCCTGGAATATCAAGGGCTCTTCGACCATCAGAAGGAGGTTTCATCCAACTGTTTGAGATCCCATGTGTTGTAGAACAACAAACCCTTTCTGCATGGCACGAATGGCAATGAGAAGAACCTGAAAAATCCATTTTAAAAATTTTCAAAAGAAAAAAAATGTCACGAGCACTGCAAAATTGAAGCTTCCAAGCAGGAGGAGCTAATGGAAACAAAAACCCAAGAGGCTAAAAGACAAAAATTAAATAAATCAATAGTCCAACATAAGATTAAAACTAATTGCCAAGAAATTTAAAGGAAAACTAAAGGAAACCAGCAAGAAATCGAAATTTCAATAATATAGACTTATTCTTCATTAAAATCTGAATACTACAATTATCTTTCTTTTCTTTTATCTTTTTGTTTTTGCTTGTATATGCTCACAGTAAGGGTGAAATATGATAACCAAACCAAGAATCAACTCCTATTCTCATCAATTCTCAGTCCCAGTAAACTAGCACTTGCAATCAATCATTTTTTTGCATGTGGGTATTTCTTCAACAACTATGATCCTTCAATAGAAAGCTGATACAACCACTCAAGCCAAGCTTTTTCTAAGAAAATTGTGACAAAAATCCAAATGGGTTTCTGCCAAGGCATGCAAATCAAACTGGGTATTTCCCATATTTCCGCTTCATCGACTCTCAGCTCCCAGTAAGGCGTGATCCCACTAAATTAAAATAAAAACAGAAACCCAAATGGAAAGAAAGTCATATGATCGTGATTTACCGAAGGGAAGAGAAGTAGTAGCTGCAATTGCCATTAGAGACGGAGAGATGAGTGATGGAGGATGTCGTATGATGAGTACCGATGTCGTTGTACATTGGAGTGCTTTACAGTGTGATTAGGCCCCCCACATGTTTCCGCTAATAGGTTTTTTCTTCTGAAAACATAAAGGGAATATTCAAAGGGAGACAAACCCGTTCATATTTCAAAAGGTCAATGATTTCGCCACTCCTATTTTATTCACTTACACTCCTTTTTTAGTTATAAAAATAGAGTTTCACTAAAACACCCAAAATGGAGGTTGAAATTATAAAAAAACTCAACACCCAAAACACTTTATAAACACAGCCAAAACCCATCATTACACACACTCAAAACCCATTTATAAACACACTCAAAAAGTTGACTTTGGGGTTGATTTTGGGTGTGTTTCAATGTTTAAATAGTGCTTGGGTTTTTTTATAAATACATGTCTAGGATTGAGTTTATTTATAAATTTGTATTATAAAAAAGGAGTATAAATGGATAAAATAGGAGAAAAATGAGTGGGGAAATCACCACTCTTTCAAAATTAGGCAAAAGATGCGTAAATTTTGACATTAAAAACTTCATGAATTACATAAAATGCCACGGGTATCAAATGCATGGGAACGGAGGGTTCTTCTATTAACCGTTTAACAAAAAAACATACTAATTATGTAGAACATAAGTTTTTGAACATTTCAATTCTCCACGTAAAAGATTATAAATAAATAAAAACAACAATAGTCTAATTCATTCAAGTATGAAATCAAATAATCTAGTTTAAAAATTACAAAGAAACATAAAAAAATACATAAAAAAATAGCAAATAATATTACAAAATAACATAAAATTAGTTTAAATTGAGATGTCTTACATGTAGTATTTAAATGATACTACAAGGAAGAAGTGCCATTACGAGAGTCACATCTATAATTTAGCTTACAACATATGCACCTAGATTCAAACCAACAACATAAACTAAATGAATTAAACAAAATCTAAAACAGAAAAAGTATGATGGTCTATAACAATTATTTGGAGTAATTATGTTAAATATCATTTCCATATCACAGAAACCCATGCGAGTATGAATTTTCTAAATAAAGCATAGACAAACACACAAACAAGGAAACCATATTATGTGTTGCAAACACATAACCTTCATATCCATCCACTAATAAGTTGACACACATATTAGTATTTAAATAATAAATTACTTATAAATATCAGTTTGGTATGGATTTTCATCAGGTTAGGGATATTTTTACCCAATCTTTTAACTAAACGTTTCGGTACAGATCATATCAGAAGAATTAAAAATAATAATAATAATAATTTCACCAATGATACACGAATTTTTTAGATGAGATACCCAACCCTAATGTGAGTGTAGTGGAGTGGTGATTGAACCCGAAACACCATCTGGCACACACTTGGATTATTTATTCTTTTGTTCTAGGAAAACCCATAGCATATTTATAAATATAAATATAAATATAAATATAAATAAAAACAAATGATCTCATCTACAATTTAAAAAGGCTTTTTTATTTCAAATAGTCCATGAGATTCGCCAAACTATCACCTTTTGTCTTTAAGCTTCTTTTGTTAAATTAATGGTCCTTAAAATTACTCTCTTCAGTTTGACGAAGATTCATCGGATTGTATTTGAAAGAGTTAAACTGAAAAACGGGTGAGTCAGAGGATAACATAGGTTCCTCTCCATACGAATCCAAGCTATTAGACATGTCAGGTCCACTCACAAACCCATCGAAGCACGCTTCTCGACCATTTCCAGGGCAAAGGTCATCTGTTACCCAGCCGATCAAAAGGCCTAGGCTTGTCCCAAATGCTGGGTTGAGTTAGGATCATGCAAGAGGCCCTTAGTTTCGTCTCTAGTTCGATCTCGTCCTAGCACCCTTAACTATGTTGGATCACTATCCATTTCATATCCGATTGTTACCACTGGGATGTCAACCCTGATAATGAGTCCATTCATTCTAGCGACATTGAGATTTGGAGGCTTGCCTTCAGAGGTTGAACTAGAAGCACCTTACGACAAGTGAAGGGCTATTGCACGATCCTGAGGCATGTGCCGTCATTCTAGGTTGCCTTCTCCATCCTAGTGACATTAAGGAATGGAAAGACTTGGATGATCGTGACGTTGCATTACTGCAGGGGCACCACTTAATTTCAGATGCTCTTTTTCATCTATTTTTCAGTTTAACTTCGTTTGACTTGTTTACTAATTTATGAAAATGTTTTGCTGATGGCTGAACTTCGTTTGGTGGAGTTATCTAAGGCATAGAGGTGGAAGGGTGAACTTGACCACATGATCAAGTCTCACAAGCAATTAGAGCAACGAATTAAAGCGAGACTAAATCGATGAAAGGGAAGGATAAGATTTCTCACCACTTGGAGATCTACAAACTTGAGATCAATTTTATGTTATTTTATTTTGTTGTATAATTAATTTTATGCTGTAAATTTTTATTATTAATAATTTTATTGTGAAATTATTATAAATTACTATATTAACCCTACCACGTTATTAAAATTGACGGAATTATGGATGAAGATGACGATATGGGCAAACTTGGTCAAGGAGCAATGTGGGCCACTTTATCTTTTAGGGTCGATGTAGGATTTGACTATAGTTTCAAGGATTCTATTCAGCTCTCCACCGTGGATTTACGGACTCAACCGGAGATGCACTTATGTTTTTAGATATAAAACAATAGGCTAAAAGTCACTTTTGGTCCTTGTAGTTTGACACTTCAACAACTTTTGACTCTGTAGTTTTAATTCCTTCAATTTTGACCGTGTAGTTTCATATTTGTAGCAATTCTAGGACAAGTTAGTATTCTTGTCAATTTCTTTCACAGTGCAAAGAGCAATTTCATCAACTCAAAATCCTTGAGCATAAAAACTTGTCTGAAACTCCCCTAATTTCATATTAGGGCTTGAAATTGTTCATTTGGATTTAAGGTTCTTCAAAAATTGGGATTAGTGGTTGAATTTCGAGCCGAAATATGAAATAGAGAGAATTTTAGACAAGCTTTTACACTAAAGGGTTTTGGGTTGACGGAATTGCCCCTTGCATCGTTAAAAAAATACAAATTTATAAATAAACCCAATTCTAGAAATGTATTTATAAAAAAACCCAAGCACTATTTAAATATAGAAACACACCAAAAATCAACCCCAAAGTCAACTTTTTGGGTGTGTTTATAAATGGGTTTTGAGTGTGTGTAATGATGAGTTTTGGGTGTATTTATATGTTTAAATAGTACTTGGGTTTTTTTATAATTTCAACCCCCATTTTGGATGTTTTAGTGAAACTCCCTTAAAAAAATTGACAATAATACTAACATGTCCTTGAATTGCTACAAATACGAAACTATAATGGCAAAATTGACAGAATTGAAACTATAGAGTTAAAAGTGTTTGAAGTGCCAAACTATGGAGACTAAAAGTGACTTTTAGCCCAAAAAAATATAAATATATACAACCCTCCAATTTTGTTTACATTTATATATAACCACCAAAAACCCAAAACCCTAAATACATCGCTCTCATAGCACACAACCAAAGCCCCGAATTCAGAGAGAAGATGAATCACATAGCAGCAATGGAAGAACAATTGGTATCAGAGAGAATAAAACAAAAGCTAAACCAAGTAAATCTTGCCGCCCAAACCCATCTCTCTCCCGTCCAAGACCATGTCAATTTCACCCTTCAGGTATATATATTTGATGAGCATGTAATCTTTGTTTTTTTTTTAATTGGTTTTTCGATTTTATTATAAAAGTGTCCTTTGTATGTTATGGATTCGACGTTATTACTCCATTATCAGCTGTCTGGTAACACCAAAAAGATGGTTATGTTTTTGTTATTGAGCTGCGTTTGGTTGCTGAGAAAACGTAGTAGGAAAATTGATAGATTCAGTTTTCTAATTTGATTACTGATGCTAGAGGAAACAGAAAATCATTCAAGTTTGCGGTCTGGGGCTTCCTTTTTTATTTTTCTTCTTTTAATTTTATTAGATTTATCAGTCTTTGTTGTATCCAAATATCAAAAAGCTGAATAAAAGAAACCCAATATTTGATTCTTAGTTTATAATATACTAAGCATTAATATGGTTTCCTGATTTTCTGCTAAGACTTGGGATGCGAACTTGGTGATACATTGCCTCTGTGATCACTGGTAATATTTTTCCACTCACATTTTGGTTGATGACTTTTTGCAGCAAGCCTACTTCAAATGTGCATATGAGTGTTTTGATAGGAGAAGAAGTCAACAAGAGATAAGCAATTGTGTCGAAAATTGCAGTGTTCCTGTTGTGACTGCTCAACAGAGAGTTGAGGGTGAGATGGCCAGGTTTCAAGTAAGTACATTTTTTTCCTGCATCTCTTAGTGGTGAAACTCCTTCCATTTTCTAGCTTATTATGTTTTGAAGTATTGCATGCTATAGGAGGTCTCTGTCTAAGATCTTAGGATGATACTTGACAGACAAATGAATTTGAAGGAGAGGAGTATATTTATGTGTATGTGTGTGTGTATGGAACATTATGATTTGATTTCTGATTCAATGAGATATTATCTTGTTTGTTTTTTATTTATGCAACCCCATCTATATGTTCTTATTGTTTCTCGATCCTCTTGATATAAGCAAAAGCAGAAACAAACTTTATGAAATGATGTCCCAGTAACAGTGTACTGTATTTCTTTCTTTATAAAACCTTTAAATATCGACTACTAGGTTGCAAATGTTACTTACATTCACCCGCCTCTGAAAGCTAATTAGGAAATCAAACAAAATGCGTAAGAAAAGTAAATTTATAAAGCATAGAGTTTGCTCAACTTTATGGGTGAAAATCGTAAAGAAAATATTTCAATGAATCAACATCAGGATTGTGAGAATCTTTATACAAACAGTAGGAGGATCCTTAATCTAATTATTGGCTAAGGAGCTACCTTTCCTCCCTTATAACTAACTCTTCAGGGTGATAAGCAGTATTTTCAAAGGCATGCTTTCATATTTATCAATCAGCATCCTTGAACTCTTTCGTTATTTTTTAGTTTAGTGCTGAATTTCTTAGTGTCATCAAATTCACTGAAAGTGCAATGAAAAAGTTGAGTGCAATATTTAAAATGTTGTGAATGCCCTCATCAGTTACAGAAGTTTTTCATTTTCAGCTCTGAACTGAGTTATCAATCATTCCCTTAGTTTTATGACCCTTAATACTGCTGCTGAGTATATGGAGAATGTAATCTGTTACATAGCATGTGTAATATTATCAATTTTAATTTCAAAGTTCAGAGGTGATTATGATGATGATCTCACATCCACTCATAAGCAGTGTTTTCTATATTGTGTTCACTTTATTTTCCTGAATATTTGTGCTGCAATTTTTTTTTCTTAATACTTGGTGACGCGTAACCAGATACAATTATGCACGCTGAAGTATGTTTTCAGGTTGTCATTCTAGCAAACTACTTCTTGCTCATGAAAATTCTTATGTGGATGCAGGAGAGGTTGAGTAGGGCACTGATGGTCTGTCAAGACAAGCATGATGTAGCTAAGCAACAAAAGGCCGCAAATACACTGAACAATTTGGAGTCATGTGTTGAAGAGGCAACCCAAGAGAGCATAAAGACACTGCCACATCTTGCTGAAACATTGAAGGCTTCCTTGTCGATCAACAGTTCAGTGAGTAATTATTAACCTATCAGCCCGTGAGAATTGATAACGGATATCAAATTTTTTGATGCCTGAAGGCAAAGAAACAGTCATGTACTTTTTCGCAATTTATCTTTTGTAATGGGGAGGCAACCCTTGAGACCCGTCTTGTCGATCGTGAAATGCGGTGTGCATAAAGGGTAGTGAAAATAACTAGAAACTTGGTTCATCTCAAAATTTGTTTGGTAGAGAGCATTTGCACCTCTAGATTACTGATTTAGTTTTTCTGCATGCTGATTTATGTAACAAGAGTAAGCTGGCACTCTCCTAAGCAAGCAAGACTAGGTCACCATTATAACATAAATGAGAATCTAGCAATTGAAATTCCCGTAAAATACTATAATATGATCACCCACTAACTACAAGTTTTGAGGGGATACTTGGTTGGAATGATTCTGAGGGATGTCAATAGTCGTTTAATTTCCCAGTTGGACATGGCATGCTCTGTTTTATATTTCTTTATTGACAAAGGGGCTAAACAAAATAAAATTCTGTATCCATGTGGGAATGCTGATGTGGTTTGTTGAATTCGCTCATTGTAACACGTGTACAATTGTGTATCCGATACATCGTGTGGTATATATTTTAGAGAAATAAACAAATTCATTCATATCCAAAATATACATTAAGAACATACAAAATACAA
The DNA here is from genome assembly GCF_000346735.1 of Prunus mume. Next base: position 25,495,831 of record NC_024127.1, read on the forward strand.
AATATATATGAAGAACATTGCCCCAGATGAGGGTTCTTGCAAACAATAAACCATGCAAATAAGCAAGACAATACAATTAAGTTCCTTCTGAAAAAAAGGCTCTCAGGAACATTTCATCTTCCTGGTCACTACGCTTAAAGAAAAACTTCTGGGCCAGTGGAGGATTAGACTCATCTTGTAATGCCCCAATTTTACTATTTTACTCTCGAATTACCAAGAACCAGGCCAAATAGCAATGACGGCAAGAGAGGCAACAATGTTATTGTTGGGACCAAGAGTAGAAAATGAGCCCGTTAAGAGCCATTTGGGTTTTTGATGAGTTTTAGGTCCAAGGGAAGAAATACGTGTTGGAGTTGACAAAGATATGGATCCAAGTAATTTCAGCTAAAACCCATCTCGTCCCTAATTTAAAAGATTCGACATTTTACTGTCCCAGGCCTAAATTTTTGGGCTGGGCTGGGCTGGGCTGACGTTTCAAATGTTACAGCTTGGGTGGGTCAGGCGTATACTGGCTTGGTTGGTCAGGCCGATTCGAGTCTTTATTTATTTGTTTTTATATGTCATTTAAAAAAAAAATTATTACAAAGGAATGCGAGCATCACCATCAATCAATGGGGATTTAGAGAGATTGAGAAAATTGGAGCTTGGAATTTGAGAGAATACAAAGGAATAAGAGCACCACCACCAAAGGAATGAGGATTTAGAGATATCAGAAAATTTGAGCTTGAACTTTGAGATAATTAAGCTTGACAAGTTGGAAAATTGAGTAAAAAAGTATAGTATTTATTTCATTTATAGGCGGATCGGGTCAGGCCCTAGAGGGGATCAGTAGGTCAGTTTGCGGGCTTGCTCAAGCTTTCAAACTCTTAGTCCAAACCCTACCCAATTTTAGAACATGTTGGACTAGGTCGAGCGAACGTAAACAATGAGCTGGGCTGGACTTTGTCCCATCGGATCTCAAGCTACCCAATTGGGCCCATGAGCCGTAGGCCAAATGATGATTGCTAGATAGCAGTAACAATAATGAGCATAGACTTAATCACCTTGACAACTCAAGAGATGAGTTTTTTGCACAATTAAAACCATCAACTTAATCAGGTTGTTATTTAATTGCAATCACTATGTATTAGGAAACGATTTAGTGTGTAGATAGGTAATAATTCACTGAATAGGTTGCATATTATATGGATTTCAAAACACATTAACTCGACCATTGCGTCTTAGTATTAAAAAGCAAGAAAGAAGTTTTAAGGCAATCTTAACCTTGCTTCAACTATGGAATAATATAAATCCAACAAAATCAGCTTAAGAAGAGAGCATCACATATATGTTAAAATATATGTGGATGGAAAAGGAGAGAACCATCCATATCCGTAGGATGCAAAACTTCAATCATTGTGCCTTGGGGCTATAATTTGTCCCTATATGGATCAAACAAAGAGAAATAAGCAAAAGATTTAAGAAACGAGGGTTTGGAGTAGATATTCATGAATCCAAATATGATACATTTTCTAAGTTTAAAATCCGTGTAGGCATTGGTAGACTGTTGGGCGCTCCTTTGTAAGCTAGCTCTCAATCCCATCCTTGGTGTGATGTTGAAGAGCCACAACTTAAATCTAGCACAAACTCCAGGCAACCTCACCTTCACCTTCAGGATTACCAACAATGGTATCAATCCAAAACAAAAGCTGGTGAAGACTTTCTGGGAGCAAGATCTTTAAAGATATCTAGTATAAGGCAACAAGTAGGTAAGTACGAATAAAAGTCACTACAAGAGAGTGAATACTGTAGAAAACAAGACATGGTACAGATGAAGAAACATCACACAACATGTTTGGTTTGGACACAAACAAGTGGAGGCTTGGGTTTCGGTTGTGTTGGTGTTTTTGTTGGTATGAGCTCCAACACGAACATCTAGCTTTAGAATCACCAAGAAGCATGACAAAATAGCAATGATCGCAAAAGAGGTGTTGAGGCCCAAAATCCAGGGTTGGGCCCAAATAAATTCATGGCCTAGCACGACACCTTATTAAGAAAAGACCCGATTTGGAGCATGCAAAATTCGTCTTTCACACTCGCACGAGTCATGATCCACGTGCCATGCCAAATAAATATGCAATCTGTCATGCTAAGAGTTAAAATACACTGACTTTACGAGCCCATGCTAATTATCCCGTCAAGCATCATGCCTCTATTCAAGGATGATAAATTTAAGCACGGCAATTGACATGCCATGCCAAGCAGGAAATTATTATTTCACATCTAACCACGCTACAAGCTTAAGTGGGCCCAAGCCACACAAATGCCTGGGGCTTGCTTGAGTGGGTTGTGGTATGGATGGTAATAAGTTTTCATGAGGCCTATTGATGAGCCAAGAAATGGAAGTTTTGGATTGCTTGAGAGCCCCAAAACTCAAGCCCATTTCTTGAGCCCAAACATATGGGCTAGCATGAGAGAGAGAGAGAACATGACCCAATGCCTTAGAAGGAATATAGTAGTTTGCTTAGGAAACCCTATGTTAGTTAGAGCATCCAAATACTTTGTTAAAAACGCAACATGCAAACTGCTTCCAGCAGCTTGATGAAAACAAGCTAACTGGTCGCTGTAGAATAGAGTATCACTGACCCAAAATCTTGGGAAAAGCCCAGCCTAATGCTCTACAAAATATCTAGCAAGCGTGTTCAGCCTTTGCCCAAAGTTCTATGACAGAGTCAACATGAGCCAACATAAAAACCAAAGGAAATTCATACGAGCAAGAAGGATACCCGTTGGGCAAACCGTATGTCCATTCCCCATTTTCCTCTGTTAGCTCCCATAGGAAAAACCAGGAAGAATGTGGGTCCTATGGAGACGACCAGTTGTGTCAAAACCTTGGAACCCCAAAGGGCTCCTTACCTAGGCGCCTTGGATAGGAAAATTTCACCGAATATGATTAAATGGAAAGAAGCAAAGAAAAAGGAAGAAGGAGGTTAGACAAAATTAAGGATTCTTTGTGCCTATAAAAGGGACCTTCTTCTACCCAACAAAATCACCATCAAAGGCCTGACCAAGCTTTGTCAAGCAACTGAGAATTTACTCAAGCCACCTAATCTTCTTTCTTGTTTGTTTTCTCCTTTCTCTAAGAAAGAAATCTCCTTAATCTTCCTCTGTTCCATTTTAACCCTTTGTTCTCTGTAAGAAACTCACGCTTCTCTCTCTCTCTCTCTCTCTTTAATTGCTAAACTTGTGAAAGCTTAGCTCCCATGCCACAAGCTATTCAAGCTAAGCCACTCATCAACTTATTATGTCTACTTGGCTATTGGTGAAAAGAACCTGAAAGTGTTTTTCTAGAGTCGCATCAAGCTCTTCAAAAACTCTTTTGGGAGCCTGGTTTCTGAACTCAGACACTTGGGGAATCTTGGTTCGTTTTCCTCTTACGGCAGTCCAAGCCTATTCGTCAGGCTGCTGTTCACCCCGTTTTGTGTTTACTCCTGAGATGGAAGGGCAAAGTTCCCCACTGCCTTGGAAACCATTGACTGGTCAACAAGACAGCTTTCTTTGGTGTATGAGCGTGCCACTGCTAGCAGTGAAGACTATAGCAGGCTTCTTCTAGAAAATAGATAGCTTGCGCCTCAAGTTACTGATTTCTAAAACAAACGATTATGAATTTGGGTGAGGAATATCTCCCAAGTAAGTTCTTTTCATGCCTCAGGCTAGTGAGGACTTTCATAATTTATCTTAGTATAAAAACGGTTGTTCTGGCCAGAATAGTTGATAAAAATTGGACTGTTTTAGGCAGAACTGCCCTTTACAAAACTATGGACATACATATCAACGCTAGAAACATTAAAAGACAATTAGGACTCCATTTTTGCCTGGACAGAGGGCTCTAATCCGGGCTGGACTGGATATGTCTGGGCTAGACTGAACTGTTAACAACTTCAACTGTTAAGCTTAAGTTGTAAATCGATACCAAAGTTCAATTTTGGCAGAGCTTTGATCTACTTCAAGCTTTGCGAGGCTTTTGAGTAGATAAAACTGTGGCTTCTTCAATTCTAAAGGGGTAGAAGTGGCTGTTCTTGAGGACTTGATGTACTAAGGACTGCACTGTGAAATTTTTTGAGGTTTTCATGTTTTGGGAAAAACTCAAACTCTACCTGTCTTGGCTTTTGCTAAACCAAATTTGTAACGAGAGAAATCTCGTTTTAAATGACTTATTTTCTAAGTCTGAACTTTGGGAATTCTAATCTAAAACTGGCTTCTCTTGGAGTTTGAGTGAGCTTTTGGTTGATTCCTTGTTGTTTGTTTGATTGATCAATTGAGTGTGTTTTGTTTTTGATTTTGATTGTGATTGTGTTGTACCCTGTTCACTCACTCTTGTATTTATATATAAAAAAAATGCATAGGGGCAGGGTTTTTCTTTCTTTTAAAATAATGGGCGGCAAGTCTTCTCAAAGATCTACAAAAAGATATAAGAGAGGGAAGATTTTTAATTAAATTCTGGCAGATAGGCTTTCATCAATCAATCTTAGAGATCACTTCCCTATTTTCAAGAGAAAACCTAATTCATTTTCCCAATTTAACTGCCGCTTGTGTGATTTCAACCGTGATGGTTAATTTGATTTCTTCAGTTTGAACAAATCCCTTCTTTCCTGCTTATCTCCTTTCTGAAAACATAGCCTGCATATCCCTTAGAAGATGGTGCCTCTCTGGAGTGGAAACAATATCATTGAATATATAAGAGGGATTTTGATATTTGGCTGGCAGATTTTCAGAGATGTCTCTTCCTAGTTTGTCAGCCACTGCCCTTTTCTTTTAAAATTTCCAATCAACTCTGTGATAGTTGAGATTGTTGACTTCTCCATTTCTGATGGTCACGTGGGTTCTTTGAAAGAATAGGCTTTAATTAAGTCTCTGATATTTCATTTTGATTCTGCACTAGTGGGTTTTTCTTTTCTTTGCAAAAGGGACTTGGGCCTCTTTTTTTTTTTACTAAAGGCTGGGTTCTTTGATGTTGGGCTAGGGCTTTCACTGTTTTTGGGCTGAATGTGTATTTATGGCCCAATTTCAAAGAGGTGTTTGGTGGCTGCCAAAACTGAGATGAGCTTTATTTCCTTATGTTGGGTATGCCAATTTAGGCCCAAATAGTTGCTGGAACAAAAAGACCCCCTACAAGAGGCAACAATGTTATTGCGTGGATTGGATTAGAAAATGAGAGAGTTTTTGCGTGCAACGTGTAGAGTAAGATTTTTTTTAAGTATAGTTGGTTTTCTTTTTGCCAAAAATAGAATCACCAAGAAGCACTTCTGATAAAACTTCACCAAACACTTTGACTACTAAAAGCACAGTAGAAACGATTTTTTTTAAAGCACATTAATACCAAACTAGCCCTACGGGCTCATTTAGGATTGCTTCTTCTGCTCATAAGCGCTTCTAACAAAAATGCTTGTATAATCTTGAATTTTCATAAAAAAATCCAAGTGCTTCCTAGAAAAGCACTTGGGAATGCTTCCTGAAGAAGCACATAGTAGGTGCTTCTCCAGAAATCGCTTTTATGACATAGAAACGCTTCTAAACTTTTTTGTCAAATGCTGTTAGAAGCACTTTTAGTTGTCATAAAATGCTTTTAACCTTTCCAGAAGCACTCTCAAACAGGACCTCGTTTGGGTTTTTTATGAGTTTTTGGCTGAAGATTGGGTCTAAGAGAAGAAATAAATGCTGGAGTTGATCAAGCTATGGGCCCAACTAAATACACTTTTCCCAAAGCTTTTCGTTTGATCTTCATAGCTCGTGAAGATTTCAGTCGGTAAACCAAGAATGAAAAAGTCAAGGTCATGATGGAGCTGCAGGAAAGTCAAGCTCGAGATGAAGCTTGTCAACGTCGTCAAGGCTAGAGGTGTCAAATGAGACGGGTCTGCCCAGCACGGCACGAGCCCAGCCTGTTTAAATGAGGCACGAGCACGAATAGTAATGGGCCGTGCTTGGCACGGTACGATAACTTGGGCTAGGCCGGGATAAAAAATGAGGTCTAATGGACCGGACCGGCCCACGGCCCGAGATGGGCCGGGCTTGGCTTGAGCCCGTTTCAAGCACGGCGCACTTCACCTTTTTTTTTTTTCTTTCTCAAAAGTCAAAATGCAAAAATTTGACATCTAATATCATTGTTTATATGGTTTTTCTTTATTTTTTTATAATCATAAACATATATTTTATGTCTTTCATTTTAAGGAAATTTCTTGGATCCTTAATTAATTAAACATATCAACCACAAATTAATTTAACAACATTGGACTTGATATCTAATCAATACATATGACATATACGCTTATCTTATAATCAAAGCAAGACATTTCTTCACATATAAAATAATAAGTTGTTTAAGGATAAAAGGTTGAAGTGGACTTTGTGGAGTTGTATATTTTTTACCCTCAGCCTTTTATATTGTTTGGATGTTTGATTGATTAATGTTTTCTAATAATTCATCATTTCTTGCCTCTAATTATATTTTTAATGTTTATAATTTGAATTATCAAGTGAAAAAAAATAAATCAAGTGAAAAAACTTTAAATTAAATGGGCTGGTTCTTGGGTCGGAGTATGACACGAGCACGAGCACGGGCACAGCACGAACACAGCCTGGCCCGTTTCAATGTGGACATGGGCTTTGGGCCGGGCCGGGATCAATGATTTTACTAAATGGGCCGGCACGGCACGACATGAAAACGTTAAAAGCACGAGTTTAAATGGGATGGGTGGCCCGGCACGGCCCGTTTGACACTCTAGTCAAGGCAGAGGACATGTGAGTTCTAAATTTGGGGCAGCAGTGCGAAGGGAGAAGGGAGACAAAAAGGGTGTGTTTGTTGAAATAAAGGGACCATAATAGTTAAAGGGGTTGTTTGGTATGCCTCACTATGCCTCACTGTGCCTCACTGGACTGGATTGGATTACATAAGACTTGAAATCCATGTTTGGCAATGGAGAGGATTAACTTAAATGAGATTATATAGTCCAACAATTGAAAAAAGCCCGAATTTGCATGTCTAATTTAGCAAGCTCGAAATTGGGTTCATAAAATAGCATAGTCGCTATTTTGAACAGGTGAGTTCTGCTGGATTTCGTTATGGCTTGAATCAAACACCACCACAAATCCGATCCCCGAATAGGTAGAACCCAGCACCCATGCCCCCCCTTGATTTCTTCTTCCCCATGACCACCACCCTCAGCCATGCACAAACCCAACATAGAGAAGCCCAAGCACTCGCAGAACATCTTTCTTCGTCATCCCAGCCACTAGCAGAACCCATAACCATCTCTCTTCTCCATTCTCCATCCCAATTCGTAACAGTACCCAAAAAAAAAAAAATAATAATAATAATGAACCCGAAACAGAGAGAAGAAACAAAGAAAGAAGTCGGAAGTAAAGAAAAGAAGAAGAAACTTGGGTGCTGTTCCTATTTTTATTTGGTAGTTTCCTTCTTGCTGGTGATGTTTTAGCAGCTTAGTTGAAGAAGAAGAAAACGAGAGAGAAGAATAAAGAGAGACCAAGAAGGAAATAAGAATAGAATACTAGAAAATAAAAACACAAAAACCTAAAAAGGAGAGAGGGGTGGCAGCATCATATTTTATTGTTATAGGTTTTTTTTTTTCAATTCACACGGTTGGCTTGTATAATTAGTTAATTTTAATTATTTATTTTTAGGTTAAATCTTAATTATATTTAAATATTTAAATAATTATTTTTTAGTCCGACAGAGCACCAAACATAGGTCTTCACTATTTTTATAATCCAACTTAGTCCAATCTGAGCTAATCCAAGACAATTCTGGGAATTAGTTTAGTCCATGACAGTCCATTGTACCAAACGACCCCAAAGGGATATCCAGATATGAATTTGTTGGTTAACTTTCTATTAAGTAAGAGGACACGTGTAAAAAAAAAAAAAAAAAAAAAAAAAAAGAAATAAAGAGGGTGGGTATAAGGGAAATGGAAACATGGATTATCGAAAAAAAAATAAAAAAAATAGGTATGGAGTTTCAATTTCATTAATTTACAACTGAATGTTTCAAGATTTAATCAAAATTTTTATTTCATCGTCTAATTTTGTATTAAATTGATAACGTGGCGAGTGAGAGACCACTTTTGTGATAATGCGTCAATAAAATAATAAAATATGAATTTTTTTATTATATAAATTTATAAATAAACCTAATCCTAGACATGTATTTATAAAAAAATCAAAACACTATTTAAACATAGAAACACATTCAAAATCAACAATTGTATATTTTTTGGGTGTGTTTATAAATGAGTTTTGAGGGTGTGTAATGATGAGTTTTTGGTATGTTTATAAAGTGTTTTGAGTGTTGGATTTTTTTTATAATTTCAGCCCCCATTTTGGGTGTTTTAGTGAAACTCCCTATTTTTTTTTATAGAAGAAAATAACTTTTAAAAAAGATTATTAAAACAACGATACCCGCCGAAACCATCCACCACCTCCTCCCACACCTCCCAGCCACCATTCCCAACGATACCCGATCACTTCTCCGACACATACCCAAATCAAGCTTAACAAAGCTATTGGGGACGTGAGATCCAGCTGGTCTTGAAGCCAACAGGAGGTGCGAATGTAGAAATTGGCGACGAACTCGGAGGGTAGGGCTTGGTAGGCTGCCCAGCAGGACTCGGAGGCGTTGCGTGGGGGGTTCATATGGCAGCCGTCACATTGAATGCATTGAGAAGTAGTCTTCTTCTCCAAATTTTTTTTGTCTCGGGTTGTTGCGGGTTTCTTTCAAAGGTTAGTTTCTTCTTTTTCTTAGTCTTTCATTCATTATTATTGGGTTTGATTGTCGTTTGCAGTGGCAACAAATACAAATTCATCTGGTATGTAGTGAGCTGGTGGGTCGATTAATAATTTGATTGTTGTATAATCTATTTCTTCTTTAATGCTTGCTGTTGTATTTCGTCCTTTTAGTCAGCACTAGCATAACTATAGCTTTATATCATTTTCGCCTCTAAGATGTTCGATAAAATGTCTAGCTCAGATTGTGTTCTAGAGCAATGCCATTTTTGTTGTTTTTCAAGCAGAGAATTTGGGAAGCTAATTGCTAAGGTCGTTTCTCTTTTCTTTGTTTTTTTAAGGCTGAGGAAAGATGTAATTCTGTTCCAATTGTGGCATCATTAGACATAAATCAATATTTCTTATTTAAAAAAAGAAAGAAATTGTCATTCCCCGGTCCCTCCCGGAATTACTTACTTTATTAAGTTCATGTATTTGATGGCTTCCTTCCTTCTCATATGACAAATGACAATAGTTGTTTTGCGGGAATGTTTTGTTGTTTATTCAAGTGTTGATTTTTCCTTTTGCAGTTGTACTGTTTGGGCACAAAGTCTTGCCCTTTAGGCTACCAAAACACACAATGTAATGAAATGTAAGAATGCTGCTGATCTCATCTATATTTACCAAGAAGGATCATGGTCCCGTTTTTTCTATTTGTTAAAGTTGGTGGGTTTGGTTTCTTCCGTGGGTGTCAGCATGGATTTAATTACCAGCACAAGCGTGGTCTTGTGAATGTGAAGTTGAAATGGGTGAAAGATAGGGGATTGGATGCTGTTGTGACTGCTGCGAGAGATCTCAAAGCTGCCTGTATTCTTGTTTCCATTATCTCATCCTCACCTCAGTGCTGCCTCCCCATATACCGTCTCTCTTGCCATCGTGGACAACTCAGTCTTCCTTGTGATCTGAAGCTCTCTACTTTTATTAGGAAATTTCCTTCTGTTTTTGTTGAGTCCCACACATTTTGGAGTGGAGGTGCTCGTGTCCCATGCTTTAGCTTGACTCCTGAAGCTCTACAACTCTACCATGAGGAACTCAATGTCCTTCAGCAGAATCAGGTGGATCTCATTAATAGGCTTCAAAAACTGCTCATGCTTACCCAGGGTTGGACCCTTCCTTTACAAACCCTTGACCAACTGAAATGGGACCTGGGCTTGCCATATGATTACCAGCACTCAGTCATTCCACATCACCCTGACCTATTCTCTTTCATCCGCCTCCCCGATGACCGTGTTGGCTTGAAGCTCTTATCCTGGGACGAGGACCTCGCTGTCTCCCAATTGCAAAAGAATTCTGCTATACAACAGAAGGAAGAAGATGCAAGAAGTGGCTGTTTAGCTTTTCCTGTTGGATTTACGAGGGGTTTTGGATTGAAGAGAAAATGCATGGAGTGGTTGAAAGAGTGGCAGACCCTCCCTTATACTTCGCCGTACTCTGATGCCTCTCATTTAGATCCTCGTACAGATGTATCGGAGAAGAGGATTGTAGGGGTTTTTCATGAGCTTCTTCAACTAACTATACACAAGAAAACTGAGCGTAAGAATGTGAGTAACCTTCGTAAACCTTTGGCCCTACCCCAGAAGTTCACTAAAGTGTTTGAGCGCCATCCAGGTATTTTCTACATTTCAAAAAAGTGTGCCACTCAAACTGTCATTCTAAGGGAAGCTTATAACCATCAACAACTCTTGCAAAAACACCCCACTGTAGATTTGAGGGAAAGATTTGCAAGGCTGTTAAGAAAAGGGCTCCTGGATAGGAGCAAAGGTTTATACAAGAAGAGTAAAGGTGATGGTGTAGAAGTAGATCCACATGTTGATGATATCGGTAATAACCAATCCAGTTCCGAAGAGGAGTCAGTTAACAATTTGTTTTATGAGTACGACTCCGATAAACCAGACGAACCTAGGATTCAGTTGTGAAGGGTTTTGGGTCCAGAGAGGACTAATATCTTCTGGACACCATATCTTGGATTAATCTCATGATCATCAGCGAGCTGAGAAGATGGGTAGCGGTGGATTCTATGTACAAAGAACGTAATTGTGCAGTTGATTCTGAAACTGAATTATGATGATCACAATTAGGTTGATGAGTAAGAGGATGAGGATGAGGATGAGGATGAGGATCGTGGTGTAGTTGGTTGATAATACCATTGGTGGGATTGAAGATGAGTTTGGTATTACTGGTAGCAGATGTGAGTAAAAGTAAAAGGAAGATGACCATCAAATCTTCTAGCCTTATCCCTGTTTTCAAGGGCCCAACAAACCAGACCTGAGAGACAAATCAACACTTTATTAGAAACGAAGAAATTTAAATTGAACAAGAAAGTTGTGTGATCGTTTGAAATAGTATTTCTGTGAAGTTGATATTGGCCAAGAAGCAATAACAAGACGGTGTATTTAAGGTCTTTCTTACAACAGCTTAGGGTAGTCAAGAGTTGAATGAGTGGTTAAGGATTTGTATGAGATGAGTGAAAGTGAGGTTAGAGTTATAATATATGGGATTTGGTTTTACACTGGTTATATTTTCCATTATTATTTCTGTTTATAGTTTCCATTATTATTTCTCTTCTCTTTGCTGCCACACAAAGTTGATTTTTATTTTATTTTTGTAAAAAATATCATGTTTAACATGACCATGGAATGTTGGAGACAGCAGTAACATCCCTCGTGAATTGTATCCTTTCTGCCATTCATCCTTTAACTCTCATATTAAGTTTGGCTGCATGCTTTTCCTTTTATCTTCTTTTGCTAACATGGTATCGTTTCTGCATCATTCTTGCTATGCTTTAATAGCTATACATATGCAAAATATGTTAGCTCATTCATTCTCCTTTAGGCTAGGCTTATTTGATCTTTTTATGAATGATTCTCTTTATGGTAAAAATACGAGTTATTTAATTACTTTGTACACTAGTTTTGAACTGATATGATTTTACCCCACTGTTTTTGCAGTCCAGATTTTTCTTATTTTGTCTAACCAGTGGTCTTCTGCTGTATTGTTAGTCATTAGCTTCTAATTTTGATTTTCCTGGTCGTTACTTCAAGTGCCGCCACCATGTGAAAATTGAAATCAAGACATACCAATTCATTAGTGCCTATAGAGACTCTAAAGAAAGGATTTATGCACGCGCTCATTACTGCCATGGCAGAAAATAATGTTGATAACTTAAATGCTGGGGAAATCAGTTATATATACACTGCTGATTTCCACTATTTTTGTTTCCTGATAGCTGTTTATATTCCATTTTTATGCTCTACTGTATTGAAAAAAGAGCAATGCTATCATTCTTCTTTTCAAGATTGAGAGAACTGATTTTAATAGGGGTTACTGCTAAAGTATAAATAAATGGTTGGTTATCATGCTTCTGTTCTTTAAGTTTTTGAAGATATAGATTGATATACTTCATATGTATTCTGCAAATTCGTATCCTATCAAGAGTAGGCTAAAATCTACTACATGCCTTGGAATCGGAAATTGAGTTTAATTCAATGTCATTTTCCTGTGTGGTGCTGTCTTAAACTCTTCAGATAGTTGTTATTCGGACATTTACTGATCAGACAGTTTCTTGTCATTAGACATTTACTGCAGAATGCAAAATTTTGTGCTAGCTTAACATTAGATTTGGACAAGTGATTAAAATCCTCCATAAAAAAATTCGTGGAGAGAAAAAGACCATGATGCCATTTTCGTGTTGCCATGAACCTTTTTTTCGTTTTTTGGTCTGGCTGACAGTTTTTTTGGTTTATTATCAATCACAAGGAGAGTACTGTGCAGAACATAGTAGTTGATAGTTACACTAAACCATGTGCTCCCATTAGGACAGATGTATAGTTTCAACCTGGTTTGTCATATACCAGCATTCAGTCATTCCACATTTCACTGAAATGGGACCCGTTGTCTTCTTACTCACCATAATGCGAAGTTCATTGGCAAGGTACGATTTAAATTGAAAATTTCTATTGGTTATAGTTTAAATGGCTCTGCTGATGATAAGATGTTTGATATAGTGTCTAGCTCAGGTTCTGTTCCAGAATAATGTCATTTTCATCATTTTCCAAGTACAACATTGCGGAAAGCTATCTATTAATTATTTTTGTTTGTTAATTTGTTTCAGACCTGAGGAAACCATAGGAATCTGTTTCAGTTGTGGTATAATTACAAACTAGGCGTAGAAGGCCATGTAAGAGGTTTGCAACTGGTAATTCAAGAGCGAATCTATTAGAAGTGGATGGGCCTTCTCAGAACTCAAACTACGGATTTTAATTTAATTTTAGATAGAAGTTGCTTTCACTGAAGCTTTGATTCTTATTGTTTTGCTAAGATAGTGGCATTCAAGACTGCTATATGAAAGTCCTATGCAAGAACTGGGTTTTGTTCACTGTTATTCTCCCTTGTTTATTGCCTGGCTGAACTCCAAATTCTGCTGTAAAATGTTAACAACCTGTTTGATTTTGGATAAGTTATAGATATAGTAAATCTACATTAAAGGCTCTGTTTTAATCAATTCTTCATTGTAATTCGAAATATATCCTAACTCATAGCTCTTTGGTCATTTCGCTCATATTAAGACGCAATCTAGCATGTTAGATTTTAACTTGAGTTGCATGTGCTTTCTCGTTCTGATGATAACTATATTTATTGAGTATCTTCCTTTTATCTTTGAATTCTGGACTCTTCTTACAAGTTAACTTTCACTCTTGTATGATTCTTTGTCATGAACATTACCGGTTTCATCGACTCTCACATTAGGCCCTCGCTGACCCGACTTTATCCTGATGTATATATAGGGTTTAAACCATGTTTGATCCAGTCAGTTTTAATGAGCTCATGTTTTTACTTTAGGGTTGTAGTTTAGAAAGACAGTCCTCTACTTGTTTTTCGTGTTTTTCTTCATTTACACCCGTACGCATAGGCAATAAGCTCTTGCCTTCTCTTGAGTGGTTTTTCTGGGTTGTCTTGATTTCCTTTTGGTAGCATGTAAAGCTACCTGAAAATTAGTGTGTTACTAGCTGATTAATAGCTGTTAGTTGATGTTGTTTATATTTTCCTATTTTGTGATTTCCGATCCTGCCAATTTATTGAGGATATAAATAAGCTAATTCAAGGGACACTTTGTCGGCCTATTCCGCATTTTATTTCAAGGAGTCGAATCGTATATTTTTCAAGTCTTCATTCATAGATTATTCTTTAAAAAATTTTGACAAATCGTAAACTATCGAGACATCTAAGTGTGATGAAATTTTTTTTGGCGAACGTGAATGGATGACAAGCAACTCTATAAAAAAACTAACTATAAATAACCTACTATACAAAATTAGATGTCTCAGGACTCAATAGTTTGTTAAAATCCCACTATACAATTTTCTAGATGTCTCAAACGATATTTCAAAAAAATAAAGCCTCCCTAGTAGGTATACTCCACCGTGAATAGATGACAAGCAACTGTATAACAAACTATGAATAACCTACTATACAAAATTGTATTGTAGTAACGTAGTACAACCATGTAGTTAGGGGTGGCATTTTAAACCGAAAAACCGAAAAACCGCAAAAATCAACCGACAATTTACCGCAATGAAACCGCAATCGCGGTAAACCGAACCGCATTTGCGGTATTAAGAACTGAACCGCATTTGCGGTTGCGGTTGCGATATTTGATTTTCAAAACTTGCGGTTACCGCAAACCGCAAAGTATAGCCGCACGGATGATGAGGTTGAATTCTACAAGGAAATGAAACATATGACAACTTGTTAGTAATTAGTTTATTTATGCTAATGTTATTTATGATTCTTCTTATAATAAAATGTACTAAACTATGTTGTTTTATTTGTAAATAACATTGGTACTCAAACAACAAAACGAGGTT
>NC_024127.1:25510744-25527352 GCF_000346735.1 Prunus mume
TAATTGGAATGCTTGGAATTGTAACTTTAATTTTCTTAAGTTGTGAATGCTTGAGAAGTTGAGGAGATTGTGAATTTATATATGTTTGAGAAATTGAGGTTGTGTATTTATTTATTTATGTTGTGAATTTATATTTTTGTGAATGCTTGAGAACTTGCGGTTTTAAACCGCTAATTCGCGGTAACCGACTGCATTTTGCGGTTTACTGCAATGCGGTAAACCGCAAAACGCGGTCGGTTTGCGGTTTCAAAAATCACCAAACCGCAAATAGTCGGTCGGTTTGCAGTTTGAGTAAAAATTCGCGGTTACCGAACCGCAACCACCCCTACATGTAGTATAGCTTTTCTATGTGTTATAATATAATATAAGTGGAAATTTATTGATACTATTTTCTAAAAGGGGAAGTATCAACCATGTTGTCCACTCATATTATAACATGAAAAAAGAAATAACACGATATTTTCTAGTTACTTTTCCACTATAACAAAACATAAAAAATGAATCTTTTATTTTCCATCCCTCAAAAAAAGACATGGAAAATTGAGTTTCCAACCATTCCTTTATGTGAACTAAACATGGCCGAAGAGGAAAGGGACATGGCTTGAAAAAACCATCCGTTATTACCTTATCCATAGACTACTACCATCTGTTATTCCTTACCCATGGTCTTTTAGATTCTTTAACTCCCCACTTATTCTAGTTCTTCTCTAATTTTAGTAAGTAGTAATTAACATGGTTTTTTTTAAAGTTTAAATCAATACGATGATAAATTTCTAGTATAGAAACCCAGAAACTGAAGATGGATCATGTAAAAACATTGTTTAATTAGGTAAAGGAGAGAACGTCACGGCATCAAACCCTAAACCTATTTTCCTTTAAACATCTCTGTCTCATCCTTCTTTCTTTACTCTAGCCTACTGTTAACTCAGTTCAAACAACGCTTATTCCTGCCGAAATAAGTCAGTAACTTCCACGTCTTAGAATGAGTTCAACATGGCTTTTATAGCTAGAACAAAATCATCTTGGTAGAAATCCTCAAAGCTGTTAAATATATATGTCAGGATATCCAATGCGAAGCTTTATTTCGTAAATGTCAAGTATTAACTACAATATTCAACTCCTTAATTGTAAAGCTGTATTTTGTAAATCTCTTGAGTCTTCACTATCAAATTCAACCCTTTAAGTGTGTCTGTAAGTGTAGATCTACAAGCTTAGAAGTTTAGAACTTAAACATGCATCTTGACCAAGTTTTTAATAAAGCTAAAAAGTTAAAAACCACTTCACCCTTCGACTAGCCACTGTCGAACTGTAATTCTGGAAAAAAGTCGAGGCCCTTTTACTCCATCTCTAATGTAATACATTGAAGAAATATACATGTTCCATGGGCATTCAATCAACTATCAATAAATTACTCAATTAATGTTCTTAGGAACTAGTTCTACCTAACTTTCTATGTTGTTTGATATCCTATTGTTTGAGCCTGGTTGAATCCGACCATGCGGATTACTCGTTCCAAACTCCATCTCTAAGATTGCTCGTTCGAATAGTAAATGTGATTTCATTCACAACATAAAAGGGTTTGCTTTCATACCTGTCCCTCCCTTTGATTGCACAAAACCAAAAATGTTAGGATGAAAATGAAAAATAACTATAATAACGTATGTAGACACTCTTAAGCATTAGTTAGATAAGTATACGAAAGAGTAGGTCAATTACTATTATGACAACAACACTTCCATCAACATAATACGGCTTAAATTGCCTGACCTTTTATTTCAATGCCCTTGTAAAAGGTCAGCCTTTGTGCCCGTGACATCTTAAAATATTTTATAAATCTTCAATACTTAAACACATTCTGCAACATCCAGATCTAAAATATTTATTAGATTAAAAATTTAATTGTGGAATTACATTTTTACCCTTAAAGGTAAGGGTAAATTGGTCACTTTTAATTTGGGAAGAATTTTTGAGAAATGAGTCACGGCATTGCATAGAGCTCACTCTCATGAGTTTGTAGACACGTAGTAGGCCCAAATCAGAGTTTTAAAGAAGAAGTTGTGGTCAACAGAAGTGCACTGGCACAACCGTAAATTCGTTGAAGTTGAGTTTAAAAAAAATATATCTCTCTCTCTCTCTCTCTCCGTCGTCTATATATATATATGTATATATATATAACTACAAGTATCCCTCTCTATTTTGTAACACCCTCCACCTCCCTCCCACACACACACACACACACACTCTCTCTCTCTCTCTCTCTCTCTCTCTCTCCCTCCTCTCTCTCTCTCTCTCTCTCTCTCTCTCTCTCTCTCTCTCTCTCTCTCTCTCTCTCCGTCGTCATTGCCACTTCCAACGGCATTTCCGGCGCCATCCACCCACCAAATTCAACGCCACAACTCTACAAGACCCATTAATTTTCCAGACCCGATTTCGAGCCGTGAAGCGACTGGAACGTGAGGAAAAATCGCAGTTTTTCAATCGAATAAGGTATGCTTCTTTATCCATTTTTCGTGTTCTAGCTGTTTTGATCGTTGGTTTGGATCGATTTGATGCCGTGAGTGTTCGATTAGAAACCTAGGTTTTGTCCAATATTGGCAGCGTTTTCCAGCCACTTCTCGACTAAATTGGAGGTCGGCCCAGTTATATAAGTTGCTCCCTTAGTTTCCCTAATCACGATAATATAGGTATCGTTGGGTGATTTGAAAAATTTCCGTCGTCAAAAATTTCTCAAGCCACCCACGCGCTGCAAGCGTGTGGGCCATGGTGTAATGGCCCATTGTGTTTTGTTTTGATCCCATTGTCATCCTGAGTACAATGGTATGTTCGGATTCAATTTTGGTTGCCATATGACAGTTGAACGGATTTACGCCTATTAGATGATATCCGGGTTCAATATGTTTGAACCCTTAGATCGACTCCATTTATGAGTATGTTGTTTCCCATACCTCTAGGTTCATGTAGGAATTCATGGATCGGGAATCGAAGTCCTGGATACTTCGATTCAAGGAGTTTAGGATTGAGTAATCGATAACCGTCTGATTGTGAGATCGAGAGTAATCCGACCGCTCAATCGAGACCAAACCATTGGGACATGTTGTTTATTTTGGATGGGAACTCTCAGTTTGGAAATTGGAGGTCGTGGGCCCCGTGAGTCGGGGTTCACTAAAAAGGGAAGGTGACCAAACCATTGACCTTGAATCCATTGAAACCATCTTAACAGAAACTACGTATTTAAATCTTGGGAATTAGGGTTTTCTTTCTAATTTAAAGTTCGTGTTCGAAATACAATTCTTAAACATATCTGAATATTTCTTCAATAGGTGCTCAGGCTCAGGCTAGCCAGCAGGCGGGACCTCCACTGGGCCATACCAGCTTGGATTTTCTGTGAGTGGAGTTGGTTTTAAATAAGCATTCTTTTAAAGTATAAATTTCATACATAAAAAGAGATTTTTAAATTTATATTTGTTTTTACTTGGATATGGGAAATAATGAAAGATTATGCACGTTTGCATGCGGAAATTATACGGGGTGTTATGGCACTATATGGAAGTAAATAAGAATTTCAATAAATTTTTTTTTTGGTGCATGTAGTATGTGTGTATATATATATATATATATATTGATGGTGGGCTGAATTGTGTTTATGCTTACCATAGTGTGTACCTCCCCCATTAATGTAGATGTTTATTTTTGGCACGCGGTAACTCTTTGGAGGCGTATCAGGAATCGGCACCCCTGATTGGGTGTATCGAAGGCCTTGACGGGCTGTCAGCGCGTATATGACTTATTTCAGCCGCACGTGTATTGAGGATTCTACTGTGCGTGTCTGGGGAGCAATAGTCCCCCGGTTGGACTGCTCATTCCCTAGCCACATGAGCATTGAGGATTCTGCCAGATGGTCTAGTAAAACAATCCCCGCATTGGATTGTTTTCCCCTAGTACATAACTATGGATGTGCGTGCGTTTATTTGTATAAAAAGGGATTTTTGAGATCAAACAGGTTTTCAAATCAAGCACGTGTTGAAGAGACTAAAAACCAAGACTAGAAACTCCCCCACACAACCGTCGCCACCGTAGGATTTTCTTTTCGTGACTTTTCTTCTGTTTTCGGCTTGTAAACTAACTAAATTCTTAGTATGCTCTGATATGCCCATGTAGGGTTCGTTTGTGGCCAGAGGCCATTTGTAATTGGCGTGTGCTGGGGTTTGGATACTTTATCTGTACTCTTATTGCAGGTTTAAAAATTTGAGAATGTTCGTTTTACAGGGAAGACTCTGCCTAAATTTTGGTAGAAGTTTTGACCTTTTTTGCTCTAAAGCGGGAAAAAGGGATTTTATTTATTTATTTATTTTAGTAAATGGGCTCGACATCCTGTGGGTGTCAGAAGGGTGGTAGGATTTGGCATGGATTCCAAGGGGAATTCGAGTCAGGTCCTGTCACATTCCATGACGCAATGTAGTCAAGTTACATAAGAAGAAGTAAAACATATTTCTATTACAATCAGGCGTACAAACATCTTCTACATATGTTTCTCTATTCACCTTTATCGCTTATGTTGATACCGTGACTAATCGAGCAACTAGATAAGCAAGATTAGCCATGTGTCATGCTTTGAGAGGTCATCACCTTAGCTAAAGAAGCCTTGCCACAAGTCACAACTAGGGGCAATGTCACGAGTCCCACATTGGAAGACTAAAAGAGGTGAAGACTCCCCTTCACCTAGAAAAGAAAACCACTTTTTACTTAGAAAAGGGTCTGGACCTTTGGGCCTTGGACTCTTGGGCTTTGTATCTTGGACTCATGGGCCTTCTTCCTTTTATCTTTGGGTCTAATCCCTTATATAAATGCAAACAAATATTATCATAATGAGAACATCTTTCTCCGTGGACATAGCCCATCATTCGGATGAACCACGTATACTTTGTTTTATGCATGCTTATTCACTTTTCTTATGCTGAACGTCACTAGCTGCCAAAGTCCTTCACTGTCACCTAACCTGCCGAAGGCCTTCACTGGTCATTAACATGCTAAAGGTCTTCACCTTCCACTTATCCCATCAAAGACACCAACCTATTGATTAACCCATCAAAGACGCCAACCTGCCGAAGGTAGTCACTTGCCTTGGCTCATGTCTTCACTCATCATCCACCACTCCACATCTATCTCAGTTGAACCCCATTTTGGGTGTCAACAGCTTCTTCAAGAGTAACATCCACCATTGTTTTGGTCACTCTTTTCTCGTCGAAATCTCTTGTCATAATGATCAACAAGATACGAGTAAAAATGATTAATAACATAAGCCATAAACAACTTAATACAACCAAAGTAAATTTGTACAATCTAAAGAACAATACAACTTAAATACATAGAATGGGTGTGGAAGAGGAGAGGGGAATGGTGACGGTTTGGGGGTTAGGGAATTTATTAGGGTTTATTTGAGGGAGATTGCCTTTCAAAATGATTTTGGGAGGTTATTGGGCTATAGTTTCCTTTTTTTTTTTTCCTTCATCTTTTTGCCAATGTTTTAAAAGAAAAATATAAATGGACATGAACACCAATTCAAAAGTACTACCTTTTTCATTACCTTCTGTAGAAGGTCAGCCACTCTGCAAATGAATATCTTGAAATATTTTATAAATCTTCACAATACTTGACTACATTCATTCACGTGAGGTGACACCAATGACATAAGAAGAAGGTAATCTATAGTTCTATTACAATTAGGCGTTCAACATTCTCTATAAGAACTTCTCTTTTTCCATTTTATTTCTTTTTCTAGAGCAACATCTACCATTGTTTTGGTCACTTTTTTAACCTTAAAATATCTTCTCGTAATGATTAAACTTGTGTATTATCATATGAACGAGCTTCCCTCATTCCTTAGTCAATGGTGCATATGTTCCAATGTAAATTTCAACATTTAAATCGCCTGGCTTATTGGATCACAAAAAACTAAATGTTCCAAAACAACATTTTCATTGTTTATTGAAATTAAAACTAAAAGCTATGTATTGTTTAATCATTTACTTTGGTTGCGTTTTTTGGTATAATATGGTAAAGAGTTTTGAAGCCTTGTGGTATCTTAATAAATTTGGTATTGTAGTTTGGTGGCAATCCAGGAAAGTTAATAGTCCACCCCGGTGTAATCGCATCCTCCACGACAACACTCGCAAGTCAACCTTTTTAAGTTAGACAATAAGCAAAATGAAATTCAAAAGTTTGCACCATTGATCTTCCTGTCTTCTTCTTCTTTGATCCAACACCCAAGGACACTACCAAAAACAAAATAAACAACACAAAATTATATATAAGATCGAAAGAAAGAAAAAGAAGAATGAAAATACATGGCTAGCGGAGATGTGTTTTACCTCCTAAAATATTGGATGCAGGGACATGTGAGCATCCCTAAAGTGGCTCATTAAAGGAGCAAAAGCCATCTCCCCTCTCATCACCTCCCAAGTGATTGCAAAGTATGGATTTAGGTAGGTGGGAACAAATCCCCCCAGATAAACGCCAATCAGACTATAAACGTTGTGGAGATGATTTATTCCGCTACATTCCCTCACATGATGTGGCACCAGTTACATAAGAAGGAGGTAATATATAGCTCTATTAGAATTAGGCATACAACATCCTCTATATTTGTTTCTCTGTTCCTATTTTATCGCTTCTTCTAGAGTACTATCCACCATTTTTTTTTCTTCAAACTTTTAACATCAAAATAACTTTTTGTAACGATTAATCATGTCTATTACCTTATGAACATCGACATTGGTTAATGTTGCATATGTTCCAATATAAACATCGACATTAAAACCACATGGTTTATTGGATCACAAAAAACAAAATGCTCCAAAACCAAAACAACATTTCCATTTTAAATTGAAATTAAAATTAAGAGCTATGTATTGTTTAATCATTTACGTAGGTTGCGTTTTTTGGTATAATATGGTATGGAGTTTTGAAGCCTTATGGTGTCTTAATAAATTTGGTATTGTAGTTTGGTGCCCATCTAAGCAAGGTAATAGTCCACCCTGGTGTAATCACATCCTCCGCAACAAGACTCGCAAGTCAACCCTTTTAAGTAACATAATATGTAAAATGAAATTCAAAAGCCTACACTACTAATCTTCCCATCTTATTCTTCTTTGATCCAACACCCTAGGACATTGTCATAAACAAAATAAACAAAAAATAAAAATAAAAATTATATTTAAGATAGAAAGAAAGAAAAAGAAGAATGAAAGTACATAGCTAGCAGAGAAGTCGTTTACCCCTCCAAATATTGGAAGCAAGGACATGTGTGCATTTGTAGAGTGCCCGATAGAAGGAGCAGAAGACCCTTCCCCAACCCCAGATAAACACTAATCTGACTACAAACGCATGGACGTGATTCATTCCTCTACATTTCCTCACACGATGGGGCACCAGTTACATAAGAAGAAGGTAATATATAGTTCTATTACAATTAGGCATACAATATATTCTATATATTTTTCTCTGTTCCCATTTTATCGCTTCTTCTAGAGTAGCATATACAAATATTTTTTGCACTCTTTTAACGTCAAAATATCTTTTCGTAATGATGAATCATGTGTATTACCTTATGAATGAGCTTCATCATTCCTTGGTCAGTGTTGCATATGTTCCAATGTAAACTTCGATATTAAAATCACATGGTTTATTGGATCACAAAAAACAAAATGCTCCAAAACCAAAACAACATTTTCATTGTTAATTGAAATTAAAATTAAGAGCTATGTATTGTTTAATCATTTACATGGGTTGTGTTTTTTGGTATAATATGGTAAAGAGTTTTGAAGCCTTGTGGTATTTTAATAAATTTGGTATTGTAGTTTGATGCCCATCTAAGCAAGTTAATAGTCCACCCCGTTGTAATCACAATGATTAATCATTACGACGAGCACATGTGCCCATTATTGCAAAGTATGAATATAGGTAGGTGAGAACAAACCCCCTCACCCACCAGATAAACACTAATCTGACTACAAACGCATGGACATGATTCATTCCACTACATTTTCTCATGCGATGTGGCACCAGTTACATAAAAAGAAGGTAATATATAGTTCTATTACAATTAGGCATACAATATCTTCTATATATTTTTCTCTGTTCCCATTTTATCGCTTCTTTTAGAGTAGCATATACAAATATTTTTTGCACTCTTTTAACGTCAAAATATCTTTTCATAATGATTAATCATGTGTATTACCTTATGAATGTTCTTCATCATTCCTTGGGCAGTGTTGCATATGTTCCAATGTAAACTTCGATATTAAAACCACATGGTTTATTGGATCACAAAAAACAAAATGCTCCAAAACCAAAACAACATTTTCATTGTTAATTGAAATTAAAATTAAGAGCTATGTATTGCTTAATCATTTAAATAGGTTGTGTTTTTTGGTATAATATGGTAAAGAGTTTTGAAGCCTTGTGGTATTTTAATAAATTTGGTACTGTAGTTTGTCTAGGCAAGTTAATAGGCCATCCCGTTGTAATCACAATTATTAATCATTACGGCGAGCACATGTGTGGTCGGGACTGGGAAGGGTCGGGATGGATAAGCGAAATATCTTTTTACAACGATCAATAATGTGCATTACCTTATGATTAATTCAGGATTGGGTTATTACAACATCCTCCATATTTGTTTCTCTGTTGCCATTTTATCAAGCAACATACTCCAATATTTTTTGCACTTTTTTAACGTCAAAATATCTTTTCACAATGATTAATAATGTGTATTACCTTATGAATGAGCTTGATCATTCCTTGGTCAGTGTTGTATATGTTCTAATGTAAACTTCCACATTAAAACTACATGGTTTATTGGATCACAAAAACTCAAGTGTTCCAAAACCAAAACAATATTTCCTCTAGTACCACGAGGGATCTAGAAATCCCCATAGCATAAACCAATAAGTGATCCACAACAATTTAATTCCGACCCAAGTAAATAACAAATAATCCATGTTCGCAGTCAAAGCCATAAGTCTTGAAAATAAATACAATATTAACGGAGTCAAAATATATAAAAGTATGTAGGAATTGGGAACAGAACAACAGAAAATAAAATTCCGGTCAACCCCATAAGAACAGTTATCGCCGACGACATTTTTTTACTTTCACTACTATCAACACTTATTGGCGCCTGCATTTCTTTACTTCCTTTACTATTTTCTTCAGGTGCAAGTTCATTTCTAGGGGATGTAAAAATATCTGATAAGACGTGGGATGACAGGACCCGATGTGAGATGACAAAAGCCTTGTGGTATTTTAATAAATTTGGTATTCTAGTTTGGTGCCCATCTAGGCAAGTTAATAGTCCATCCCGTTGTAATCACAATGATTAATCATTACGGCGAGCACATGTGTGGTGGGGACTGGGAAGGGTCGGGATGGGTAGGAGAAACATCTTTTCACAATGATTAATAATGTGTATTAATTCAGGATTGGATTATTACAACATCCTCCATATTTGTTTCTTTGTTGCCATTTTATCAAGCAACATAGTCCAATATTTTTTGCACTTTTTTAACGTCAAAATATCTTTTCACAATGATTAATAATGTGTATTACCTTATGAATGAGCTTGATCATTCCTTGGTCAGTGTTGCATATGTTCTAATGTAAACTTCGACATTAAAACTACATGGTTTATTGGATCACAAAAACTCAAGTGTTCCAAAACCAAAACAATATTTCCTCTAGTACCACGAGGGATCTAGAAATCCCCATAGCATAAACCAATAAGTGATCCACAACAATTTAATTCCGACCCAAGTAAATAACATATAATCCATGTTCGCAGTCAAAGCCATAAGTTCTGAAAATAAATACAATATTACCGGAGTCAAAATATATAAAAGTATGTAGGAATTGGGAACATAACAACAGAAAATAAAATTCCAGTCAACCCCATAAGAACAGTTATCGCCGACTACATTTTTTTACTTTCACTACTATCAACACTTAATGGCGCCTTCCTTTCTTTACTTTGTTTATTATTTTCTTCAGGTGCGAGTTCATTTTTGGGGGATGTAAAAATATCTGATGAGATGTGGGATGACAAAAGCCTTGTGGTATTTTAATAAATTTGGTATTGTAGTTTGGTGCCCATCTATGCAAGTTAATAGTCCATCCCGTTGTAATCACAATGATTAATCATTACGGCGAGCACATGTGTGGTGGGGACTGGGAAGGGTCGGGATGGGTAGGAGAAACATCTTTTCACAATGATTAATAATGTGTATTAATTCAGGATTGGATTATTACAACATCCTCCATATTTGTTTCTCTGTTGCCATTTTATCAAGCAACATACTCCAATATTTTTTGCACTTTTTTAACGTCAAAATACCTTTTCACAATGATTAATAATGTGTATTACCTTATGAATGAGCTTGATCATTTCTTGGTCAGTGTTGCATATGTTCTAATGTAAACTTCGACATTAAAACTACATGGTTTATTGGATCACAAAAACTCAAGTGTTCCAAAACCAAAACAATATTTCCTCTAGTACCACGAGGGATCTAGAAATCCCCATAGCATAAACCAATAAGTGATCCACAACAATTTAATTCCGACCCAAGTAAATAACATATAATCCATGTTCGCAGTCAAAGCCATAAGTTCTGAAAATAAATACAATGTTACCGGAGTCAAAATATATAAAAGTATGTAGGAATTGGGAACATAACAACAGAAAATAAAATTCCAGTCAACCCCATAAGAACAGTTATCGCCGACTACATTTTTTTACTTTCACTACTATCAACACTTAATGGCGCCTGCATTTCTTTACTTTGTTTATTATTTTCTTCAGGTGCGAGTTCATTTCTGGGGGATGTAAAAATATCTGATGAGATGTGGGATGACAAAAGCCTTGTGGTATTTTAATAAATTTGGTATTGTAGTTTGGTGCCCATCTATGCAAGTTAATAGTCCATCCCGTTGTAATCACAATGATTAATCATTACGGCGAGCACATGTGTGGTGGGGACTGGGAAGGGTCGGGATGGGTAGGAGAAACATCTTTTCACAATGATTAATAATGTGTATTAATTCAGGATTGGATTATTACAACATCCTCCATATTTGTTTCTCTGTTGCCATTTTATCAAGCAACATACTCCAATATTTTTTGCACTTTTTTAACGTCAAAATACCTTTTCACAATGATTAATAATGTGTATTACCTTATGAATGAGCTTGATCATTCCTTGGTCAGTGTTGCATATGTTCTAATGTAAACTTCGACATTAAAACTACATGGTTTATTGGATCACAAAAACTCAAGTGTTCCAAAACCAAAACAATATTTCCTCTAGTACCACGAGGGATCTAGAAATCCCCATAGCATAAACCAATAAGTGATCCACAACAATTTAATTCCGACCCAAGTAAATAACATATAATCCATGTTCGAAGTCAAAGCCATAAGTTCTGAAAATAAATACAATATTACCGGAGTCAAAATATATAAAAGTATGTAGGAATTGGGAATATAACAACAGAAAATAAAATTCCGATCAACCGCATAACAACAGTTATCGCCGACGACATTTTTTTACTTTCACTACTATCAACACTTACTGGCGCTTGCATTTCTTTACTTCCTTTAATATTTTCTTTAGGTGCGAGTTCATTTCTGGGGGATGTGAAAATATCTAATGAGACGTGGGATGACAAAATCCTTGTGGTATTTTAATAAATTTGGTATTGTAGTTTGGTGCCCATCTAGGCAAGTTAATAGTCCATCCTGTTGTAATCATAATGATTAATCATTACGGTGAGCACATGTGTGGTGGGGACTGGGAAGGGTCGGGATGGGTAGGCGAAATATCTTTTCACAATGATAAAAAATGTGTATTATCTTATGATTAATTCAGGATTGGGTTATTACAACATCCTCCATATTTGTTTCTTTGTTGCCATTTTATCAAGCAACATAGTCCAATATTTTTTGCACTTTTTTAACGTCAAAATATCTTTTCACAATGATTAATAATGTGTATTACCTCATGAATGAGCTTCATCATTCCCTGGTCAGTGTTGCATATGTTTTAATGTAAACTTCGACATTAAAACTACATGATTTATTGGATCACAAAAACCCAAGTGCTCCAAAACCAAAATAACATTTCCTCTAGTACCACGAGGAATCTAGAAATCCCCATAACATAAACCAATAAGTGATCCACAACAATTTAATTCCGACCCACGTAAACAACATATAGTCTATATTCGCAGTCAAAGCCATAAGTCCTGAAAATAAATATAATATTACCGGAGTCAAAATATATAAAAATATGTAGGAATTGGGAACATAATAACAGAAAATAAAATTCCGGTCAACCCCATAACAACAGTTATCGCCGACGACATTTTTTTACTTTCACTACTATCAGCACTTACTGACGCCTGCATTTCTTTACTTTATTTACTATTTTCTTTATGTGCGAGTTCATTTCAGGGGGATGAAAAAATATCTGATGAGATGTGGGATGACAGGACCCGACGTGGGATGACAAAAGCCTTGTGGTATTTTAATAAATTTGGTATTGTAGTTTGGTGCCCATTTAGGCAAGTTAATAGTCCATCCCGTTGTAATCACAATTATTAATCATTATAGCGATCACATGTGTGGTGGGGACTGGGAAGGGTCGGGATGGGTAGGCGAAATATCTTTTCACAATGATTAATAATGTGTATTATCTTATGATTAATTTAGGATTGGGTTATTACAACATCCTCCATATTTGTTTCTCTGTTATCATTTTCTCAAGCAACATACTCCAATATTTTTTGCACTTTTTTAACGTCAAAATATCTTTTCACAATGATTAATAATGTGTATTACCTCATGAATGAGCTTCATCATTCCTTGGTCAGTGTTGCATATGTTTTAATGTAAACTTCGACATTAAAACTACATGGTTTATTGGACCACAAAAACCCAAGTGCTCCAAAACCAAAACAACATTCCCTCTAGTACCACGAGGGATCTAGAAATCCCCATAACATAAACCAATAAGTGATCCACAACAATTTAATTCCGACCCACGTAAACAACATATAATCCATATTCGCAGTCAAAGCCATAAGTCCTGAAAATAAATACAATATTACCGGAGTCAAAATATATAAAAGTATGTAGGAATTGGGAACATAACAACAAAAAATAAAATTCCGATCAACCCCATAACAACAGTTATCGCCGACGACATTTTTTTATTTTCACTACTATCAACACTTACTGGCGCCTGTATTTCTTTACTTTCTTTACTATTTTCTTCAAGTGCGAGTTCATTTCTTGGGGATGTAAAAATATCTGATGAGACGTGGGATGACAGGACCCGATGTGGGATGACAGAAGCCTTGTGGTATTTTAATAAATTTGGTATTGCAGTTTGGTGCCCATCTAGGCAAGTTAATAGTCTATCCCGTTGTAATCAGAATGATTAATCATTACGGCGAGCACATGTGTGGTGGAGATTGGGAAGGGTCGGGATGGGTAGGCGAAATATCTTTTCACAATGATTAATAATGTGTATTATCTTATGATTAATTCAGGATTGGGTTATTACAACATCCTCCATATTTGTTTCTTTCTTGCCATTTTATCAAGCAACATACTCCAATATTTTTTGCACTCTTTTAACGTCAAAATATCTTTTCACAATGATTAATAATGTTTATTGCCTTATGAATGAGCTTCATCATTCCTAGGTCAGTGTTGCATTTGTTCTAATGTAAACTTCGATATTAAAACTACATGGTTTATTGGATCACAAAAATCCAAGTGTTCCAAAACCAAAACAACATTTCCTCTAGTACCACAAGGGATCTAGAAATCCCTATAGCATAAACCAATAAGTGATCCACAACTATTTAATTCCGACCTACGTAAACAACATATAATCCATATTCGCAGTCAAAGCCATAAGTCCTGAAAATAAATAAAATATTACCGGAGTCAAAAGATATAAAAGTATGTAGGAAGTGGGAACATTACAACAGAAAATGAAATTCCGGTCAACCTTATAACAACAGTTATTGCCGACGACATTTTTTTTTACTTTCACTACTATCAACACTTACTGGCGCTTGCACTTCTTTACTTTCTTTACTTTTTTCTTCAGGTGCGAGTTCATTTCTGGGGGATGTAAAAATATCTGATGAGACGTTGGATGACAGGACCCGACCCAAATGCCACTTTGGAATCTGAGCTGAACCCTGTGCTTGTCCGACACCTGGCAGGTGCCGGGCACACTTGACTGAATTTCCCTTCTAACCAGACCAAGGTTACCCTCAACTTTGACTTCTGCCAAAAATTCGACAGAGTCTCACCTGTAAATGGTCGTTTCCCAAAATTTTCCACCTGTACAAAATGGAATATATAACTCCAATCGTTCAGCATGCATCAGATTTATATTCAAGCAATCCAACCTCAGAACTTTATGGCCCCAGGCCTTATAGAAATCATAGGGCAATTTCAGAGCAATACTAATCAATTTAATTACATAAATAGTTCGATTACAAAGAAATCCTACATAGTGGAAAGGATGAGTGAAGAGTGGTGACTGTCCTGTGGTGGCGCTTTGGTACACGACTATTGCTGAGAGGCGCAAAACATTTAAAAGTGTGAGTGGACAAAAAATAATGTTTTGGAAAATAGAATATTAACATACTAACCGCATTGTTAAAACATTTAGAAATCCAATTATTCTGATGTACCATATTCGTACAAAAATTCAAGCTTGCGTATCTATATACATATAACTAAGCAAGCATTCAATCGAATCATCAAAATCTTTTTAAAGTATTGAAAAGAAATAAACTCTTTTCCACCTAGGTGTACCCATCATATATCCGTCAATTCCATGATCTATATATTCATTTCCCACATTATACCGTCAATTCCTGGTGTCACATAATGCGACACATCCTCGCAGGTTTAGGAAACAAAAAAGTCACCCGAGCCACATTCCTCGCAAGACTCAGGGGACTGTTGGCTGCACAAATCTCAAGGCCTGGTACTCCGGGCCGAGGGGATGTGCGTTAACACGTGACGTCCTTCTTTTGGATGCGGTGCGATTGTGCGCAGGCGTGCCAGCACGGTCTACCGTGCGTCGAGATGGTGATGAGGTTTGGGTATAAGATGGTTAAATGATACGCCTATTTTGAGTTCGACTCCTGATCAAACGATTGTGGCCGAGAGAGGAATTGATCTCGGCCATCAGGTTCACGGCCTGAGCTACAAGGCTGTTTAGTGGTGGTGTTGGTGGCGGGTTTTAGGCGGTGCTCCGGTGCGTTGCTCAAAGAGCAACGGTCGTATGATATATGGGGTGAATGAGATGATAACAGAGATGGTGCTCCGACGCCTTGAAAACCAAGGGTCGTATGTGGCGTGAGAAATAACTAACACACAAATTAAACCCTATAAATTATGCAATCGTAGTACGAGTAAGTAGGGATCGTTCTATTCCGGGGATTAGGAGGGATGCTAATCAACACAAATTAGACTTATTAAACTGGAAACTAAGTTAAGGGAACAATGATTGGGGAGAATTTGGACGATTTAGAATAAAGTAAAACTGACAGCAGCAAACAACTAAGTTGTGAAGGAAATATGGATTAAGGGATAGCTAGAGGATTCTTCTCCACACATGGAACATATGCACACAAATCGATCTCCAGTTACTCTTTCTATAAAGTATGAATGACAAAGCCCCAAATTAATTGTGAATGCACTAATTAACTCTCAGATTTTCCTAAGTTCATTGAATTGGACTCAGCGACGCAATCAAATTATCCTTATCAAGTTCCCTATATGAACAGCATGATAGAGATACATATCAAAGATCATTAAGTTCTATGAAAATCATAAGCCTTGACAAGGCAATTGTAACTATGAAAAGCATGATACTCCTGCCAAGAATTTACTTAACGCAATCATGACTAGTGACTTTTACTACTTATGAATATAAGTTCATAACGATTAGGTGAAATTCCCTTATATTCTAGCATCAAATCCCTGCATACAAACTAAGTATGCATCCTTAATAAACATGCAAGAATAAGTCCTCAATAAAACAGAAAAGTAAATCACATTCATACTTTATGAAACCATAACTGGAAGTAATCAATTCATGTAAAACATATGTCCATGGCTTCGAATTCACCTCTAACTAAGAAGAAATTCAGTTACACATGTTCATAATAATTGAAAAGCAATCTAGAATAAACATTTGAACTAATCAAGGGAAGAACTCTGAAAAACCCAATGGATGCAGCAGGTTCCGGCGCCAAGTTCTTCTTCTCCCTTTCTCCTTTCTTGCTACGGCACCAAAAGAACTCCCTTCTCCTGCGGCAACCCCTCCTTTATATATGTGGTAGATCTAGGGTAAAAGGGCCCAGCAGAAACCCACGAAATTAGGGTTTTATTTGGCAGATTTCTTTAGGCATTATAAGGCCCAATAGAAACCCACGAAATTAGGGTTTTTAGGTTTCCTAATATGAAATTAATCCCCCCCTTTTCCAGCTGGAATTTAGGTCGAATAGGATTAGGATAAG
>NC_024127.1:25530085-25566823 GCF_000346735.1 Prunus mume
TTTTGCTTCCACCCATTTTGAAACATAATCCACAGCAAGTAGGATATAATTAAAACCATGTGAAGAAGGAAAAGGGCCCATGAAATCAATACCCCAAACATCAAAAATCTCAACAGAAAAGATAGGGGTTTGTGGCATTTGATCTTTTGCACCTATATTGCCCGTTCTTTGACAACGATCACAAGTCATACAAAAAGTTCTAGCATCCTTAAAGATAGTAGGCCAATAAAATCCACATTTTAAAACCTTAAGTGATGTGCGTTGTGTACCAAAGTGACCCCCACATGCATAAGTGTGACAGAAGGTTAAGATTGAATTAAACTCAGAATCATGCACACATCTACGAATAATTTGATCAGGGCAATATTTCCACAAATAAGGGTCATCCCACACATAAAACCGTGCAATTTTTTTAAGTTTATCGCGTTGGTGCCTAGTTATGGTGCTTGAAACTTTTTTAGACACAATATAATTCACAATATCAGCATACCATGGCTCACTTACCTCAATGGTCAGCAATTGTTCATCTGGGAATGCCTCTGGAATAGATAGAAGGTCTTTGTATAGAGCTCATTGGAAAAGGGCTGGCATCTATGATGCCATTCTTCTGTCCAAGCAATCCATCAACAGGGATGAGAATCTGCTTGTTGTCGCTCTGTGTTTCTGGAATTTTGCCAGTAACATTTTCAGTTTTCGTGTGGGCCTCATGGCTCAGACTCTGCTGGATATGGTTCAGATCTTTGGGTTGAGGCCCCATGGAAGTCTTGTGGATGCAGTAGGTGATTACGATAGGAAAAAGAACCAGGAGAAACTAGCCAAGCCTTTCACCATCTCTGCAGCCCTTATCAACCAAAACTGCTCCTTTTCCAATTACTTGAGAAAGTTCAGTGCTGAGAAGGACAAGGAGCAGCAGCACATGCTATTCCTTCTATACTGGCTAAACAGATTTGTCTTCCCAAATCGCTCCTTGGTAGTTCTGCTCAAATACAGGCCTCTGGCAGAAGCGCTTCATAATCACACTGACGTAGGGCTTGGGCCTACAGTTCTGGCTCATCTATTTAAGAATTTGCACACCACCACCCTAGAGAATGCTCTGAACTTGTCTGCCCTAAGCGCATTCTGGATTATCCAGATTTGGCTGCCGTTGTACTTCCCTGAGTTACGGTTTCCAGACATACTTCTGCTTGAAGACCAAGTTCTGGCTCTTCCTCTAATGTCGGCAGAGGTGCCAAAGCGCTTAATCGAGAAGTACCTGATGTTTTTCAGGCACTGTACTAAAAGATCTGCAGCTCAGTGGCAGGTGGTGATTAGAAGAACTTATCCTTGGTTCTAGCCTGGATACCGGCTCTTTGAGAAGGAGCCAGAAGAGGAAGCAGCCAGAATTGACTTCAGGAAGAAGTTCATGAGTGTCATCCTGCCAAGAGATCTGCCCCCTGGGGGTGGGAAGCCTCCAAATTATCATTTGGGGGCAGAAGTCTACCATCCCAACTTCTGCGCTAGACAACTTGACTGCCCACAGCTCATTCCACTCAAATCCTACAGGAGCTGTAATCGGGCCACTTCCTGGAGAGATGTAGATGATCTGGGAGTGCACAAGGATCTAGGTGTTCAGTAAGTAAGATCAACAACAACGCAGACGCTCTCTATCTAGCCTGGGAGTCTAATTCCTGCAGTTCTGCCGTGTTTGACGTTTGGTGGAAGGCTAGATTTCAAGGGCTTCCTGCCTGCAGCACTGCCCTAAAAACCCTTTTTGATTGCTGGGATTCCTAGGTTGTTCATGCAAGAGAGGAAATTCATGGATTCATGGTGCAGACATTTAAAGATATTAACGCACAAATCATAGAAGGTAGATTCCTGATTCTGTCTGTATTTTGCTTATTTTGCCCTTGTGATGATATCTAACATTCGTTTTGTCTACAACAGATCCTTCCCTGACAAGGAATATAAGTGGACAACTTGTCCAGGTTGGAGAGGTGATTGGTAAGTTCTCTAACATTCTGTTCCTTCTATTATTTTCCTGCTGGATTGACTTCTAACTTTGTCCGTTTCTTGTGCAGTCACTTCTATCATTACTGCCGGAGATTGGAGCTCCCTTATGAAGATGAGGATGATGAAACTCTAGTAGAGCAACCAACTATTGAGGCCACTCCTTCTTCCAGAAGGAAGAGGAAAGAAACTGCTCCTGCTCAGGACAGCGCTGCCCGGCCTAAAGTTTTGGTAAGATTTTGACATTTCCAACCGTATCCTTGAATTTGTTCTGTTTTGCCCTTTTTCTAACCTCCATTCCCCTATTCTATGCAGCTAAAAGTCCTCCTCCTCCTACCAGGTCAAAAAGGCTTAGAAAGAGGACTGGAGTTTAATCTGATGAGACAGAAGAACCTGCAGTTGTTCCAAGTGAGACTTTTGAAACTGATAATGAGCTGCGAGAGGCTTTCGAAGCTGTTGAGCACGAGAAGGGACAACAAGAAGAAGAAGATGTCCCTCTAAAAAAGAAGGGAAAGGAGCCTGAAGAAGGGGTGAGACCCTTTTACTTGCTGTGTGAATTTTTGTATTGGTCCTTTCTTTTATCTGACTTCTGTCCATCTTTTAATTTAAAAGTATGCTAAGTCAGTTCTTAACAATGAGAAAATTATAATTGAACTCATGAAAAGATAATAGCACTTAACATCAATCAAAATAAAAGGATATGAAAATATTGAACAACCATAAATAAAAGAATTTAGCAATTCGTACCGTATATTGGATTAAAGAACAATTCACAAACTTACTCAAAGAACATTCCCTTTAGCCTTAGCTAGAGTTCTAGGGGTGCCCTTGCCAAATAAGTTGATGGGTGATTTATAGTAGTCAATGAGGTGAGTGGGAAGTTAATACATTCGTGGTGGGTGATGAAGGGTTTAACTGAGGTATTAATTGGATTAAACATGTTGATGGTGGAGAGTTAGTGGAAAAGAAATAACGGTGAGGTAAGTGGGCGTTAAATGGCTATGAATGACATGAAATCGGCTCTTAAGCTTCAACAGTTTTGTCTTCTCTTCTCCCTTTTTACTTCTCTTTATAATCACAATAATCCCACAATCAATTCTTCAATAAAATCCGCCAGCAATTCTCTTCACACCTAGCTTGAACTTGGACAAATGTATGTCTTTATCTTTTGGCTTTCCAAATTCCTACAGAAGATAAATTCACCTAATAAGTTCACCAAATTAATATAAAAAATTCATAAATCCAGTTGGTGAGAATAGAATGTAACAACAAGTGAAATTATATTTATTAAGCCAAAATTGTATCATAAAGTCTCCAAAATAATATTCACCGGTAAGTTATAGTGTATCTGAGAACACAACATCTTCATTGTAATTTGTTGAGTAAATAGACTTATTTTCTAAAAACACCATATTTTACCAGCAAATTTGGATGATCTCTCCAGCCCGGATTGTAGGTCTTTGAAAACGGGTCATACCTAGGTTGATTTTGGCCTTGATAACCTATGGCATTGGCACTTTCCCATCCCCCATTCTCTATTAATTGAGGACATTGATTAGTGGGGTGTCCATGCATAGAGCACACGCTACAAGTGTCTGTACTTTGTACTTTGGATCCTTCAACAACCTGCAAAATAAGAGTAGAGAGATTAGCCATTTGAGATTGAAGTTCCGAAATAGCACTTACCTCATTAACTGGACTTGGCCGTGTATGATCTCTCCCTCCAACTCCTTCGTATTGTTGTGCATTCAAAGCTCGGTTTGCTATTAAGATCTTCGCAGCAACTGGTGTTTTGTCAACCAAAGCACCTCCCGCTGAAGCATCAAGCATTTGTCTCTCCAGTGGAAGTAGTCCTTCATAGAAATATTGAATTAAAAGCTCTTCCTTCATTTGATGTTGTGGGCAGGATGCAACTAACGTCTTAAAACGCTCATAGTACCCTGGAAAGGATTCTCCCGGGCCTTGTTGAATTCCACTAATTTTCTTCCTCAAAAGAATGACTCTTGAAGTTGGGAAGAATTTCTCTAAGAATGCTTTCTTCATACTTTCCCAAGAAGTGACGGTTCCAGGTGCTAGTTCATAGAGCCAATCTTTAGCCTTGTCCATAAGAGAGAATGGGAAGGCTTTCATCTTCAAAATATTCCCATCCACGTTAATGGGTGTCATACTTGAACATACTACTTCAAATTCCTTCAAATGCTTGTTTGGATCTTCCATGGACGGCCCATGGTATTTGAGAATGTGATGTAGCAAACTCGACTTCAATTCAAACTCATCGGTCTTACCTGCAGCTGCCCTAGGGTATTGAATGCAAAGAGGGACTGCAGTGTCCAATCCAGAGGCTGAAAGTTCCTTGATTGTTCGATTGTCTACAGCCATGTCTTGTTCCTCTTCCAAGTCCGTTTCAGCTTCAGATTCAGGTTCGGAACTAGAACTAGAGGGATTGAGTTCTGGCTGCTTCCTCTTCCTTCTCAAAGTTCATTCGAAATCGTTGTCAAAGTCCAATATGTGCGCACGAACAGGGTGTGAACTTCGAATCATAAACTAGTACCTAAAACAAAACAAAACAAAATCAGAAACACAAGAAAAACGGAAACAAACGGAAGATTAGCAATTTTGCTAAGCTTTACGGATCACATGAGAAGCAGAAAAGAGCGAAGAAGTGGGAAGTCCCAACAAGTACCTGAAAAAGGATTTGCATGAGTACGCTCATGAAGCCTCCAAACTCCAAATTCTACTATCATCTCTGTGATAAAACAATACCACACATTCCAATCTTAACAATAATGCAGATAAGTCTACAATTTCCTTATCGTTCAGATTTCTAATATACATATATATTTTTAAAACGGGTGTTCACACACACAAACAAGCTCAAAAATTCTTATATCTATTTAGGAAGCAGCTCTACCTCTCTGTGCCATCTCCATGCTCAGTTTAGCAATACTAGCACCCCATAAGGACGTTCAGTTGCTATTAACTCACAACTTAGGCTGGTATTTTATTATTTTTATTATTAATAAATGTTAATAATTTTTCAGGTCAACAAATATATACCAACGGTAATTTAGTGAAATATTTCTTTGAATTTGCTTTGGAATATTTACTCAAAGTCCAGTTATTTGAGGATATAGGCATGGGGTGTGACAGTTGAAATAATTTTTTCGACATGGGTAATATTGGAATTTGACAAGGAATCTAAATTATTGCTTTGCCTACACTAAATTACAAAATCTTATTGTATTGGCTCAAAGTGCTACAGAAAAAGCGGTTGTTGGTTGTTGACATGGAGACTGACTGGGCCGAATTAACCACTAGCGCTGCGATGTGGACTCAGACACTTGCTGAGGCGGACGACTGACCACTCGAACCCGACGAGCACTAAAACCACACAGCTCCGTACGTAATGTAAATAAATAATTACTCATTGTCAGATCAGTTCGGGTAATAAACTGTCACACAACAAACTAAGGAGAGCCAAAAAAAAAGAAAAAAAGAAAAAAAGAAAAGAAAGAAAAGAAGCAAAACTAGAGCAAAGTGCTCCACCTAACAAACATGGAACTGAACTCCAGCCTCTTTCTTTATTCAGCAGCGCACCTCCCTTACTTTCTCTCTTGTTTATTTTTACCAAAACTTATACCATGGCTTCTTGCTCGTTCCCTCTTCTTTCCTCGAGTTGTAGTACTTGTTGCCAAATTTGCCGATCCCAACAAACTCCCCATCTTTTGAATCAATCTTGTTGCCATCAATGTTGTAGTCAGTTTTGTTTTGACCCTTCCTTCCTTGATGATGATCGACAGCACCACCTTCATGATATTCGTTGCCGAAGTTGAAAATCCCAACGTTTCTGCTTTCTGCTCCGGTAATTACGTTCTCACAAATGTTCCAGGTCTGGTTATTACTATTTTCTGCCTCACTAGTTCTGTTTTGCGGGAGCTCTGATTCAGTTTCTTTTTGTGGGAGCACTGTTTCAGTTTCTTTTCGTGGGAGCTCTGTTTGAGTTTCAGAAACTTTTCTAGAGGAACCAGTAAAGGGTTTTGTTGCCATCTCCTTGTGCAGGTATTCAGCTTCATTTGGAGACCCATCTTGTATAGAGGTGAGGATAAAAATGGAGATAATAAATAAATAAAAGTCCTGATAATCAACTTGGATTAGTATAGTCAAAGACTCAAAAGGTATTTTATGCCGGTGGAAAAATTTCGTTTTTCCTATTGGTGTTCATGTTTCTTTCACATGATGGGACATAAAAAATTAGGTAAACTACAGTAAACCTCCAACCTATATGGTCATTTATGAGTCCACATCCGATTTTGGGGACATTTATGGGTACATATTCAACGTTGTGGAAAGCCTACAGATTGCCTTATTCGTTAGCGAGTCTGTTAGGAAATCTGTTATTTGCTTATGTGGCATTTGTGGGTTTCATTTTGGATTAAATTTTAATGAGGTGCCATACACAGAGTAAAAGTCAAGTAGATAATGGCAGAGAGAACCCAAACCGAGAATTTATATCCCATCTATTCACCCCAGAAGGATGTTCAGTTGCCATTAGGTCATGCCTTAGGCTGGTATTTAATTATTTGTATTATTAATAAATGTTGATAATTATTCAGGTCAACAAATACCAACGCTAATTTAGTGAAATATTTCTTTGAATTTGCTTTGGAATATTTGCTCAAAGTCCAATTATTTGAGGATATAGGTATGGGGTGTGACAGTTGAAATAATTTTTTCGACATGGGTATTATTGGAATTTGACAAGGAATCTAAATTATTGCTTTGCCTACGCTAAATTACAAAAATCTTATTGTATTGGCTCAAAGTGCTACAGAAAAAGTGGTTATTTGTACCATGTATTTGTACATGGTAGTTGTTGATTAAGGGACGGACCGAGCCGAATTAACCACCGCGATGTGGACTCAAAGCCCACACAAGCCACAGTAGTTGAGGCGGACCCTTATGATTGACCACTCGAACGGGACGAGCACTAAAACCACACAGCATTGGTGGATCCATAAATTTTTTAGCAGAAATGCAATATTGACTAAGTATGAAAAATGATTTTTTGGAATAATCATTTTCTCAAGATAATTTTTGGTGGCTTTTATTCCTTACACATCAAATAAGAAAACTTGATTTTATGGGATTTTAGTATGAAATATATATTGACTTAATGAGCCATCATTTTTAGCCTAAATCATATTTTGCACTAAAACAGAATTTTTATATTTTGATTTGGTGGGAATTTGATTTTCTAGTATTTTTATTTGAATCCAAATGAGGGGTACTTCCTTATTTACATTGTAAACTTAAGTAAATAGAGTAATATAAAAATAAATAAAAGTAAAAGAACAAAGACATTTACTTAAATGTTGAAGATAAAAATAAGGTAATCTGTACAACAGTTGAGCAAAAAGGCAATTTGAAAAACTTATAATGGTTTTTCCGACTAGAGGAGGTGCAGCTCCTTGCGCCTTACTAGATCCGCCAATGGCTGTCACCACATCGAACCCTCAGGTTGGCCTATATGGTTAGGAGAAATCAAGGTATCTTCCTACATACCTTGGAATGCCCAGGTCAACCACCTGGGGGATGGCTCA
Organism: Prunus mume; assembly: GCF_000346735.1. Next base: position 25,537,672 of record NC_024127.1, read on the forward strand.
CTCAGAGACTTTGGAGCCGCAAATGATCGAAGACGTCCACATATCTGATCACCAATGGGCCATTTCTAGGACAAGACATGCCTTTACGAGAGGAGATGCCATTGGGTCTCACACATGACAAGACGGAGGTAAGCGACTATTAAGATCATCGTCGCCTTAGGAAACTGTATAAAGCATTCATGACCATCCACGAATTATCCTCTTATTGGGCCCCTGCTCAGAAGGGATAGATTACCAGAAGCTACTTTCAGCCTAGTGGGCTGTGCTTCCCCAGCCCATGCAAACCACATGCGCCTGACTATCTCCCTTTTACTTAGAGGCCCGTTTGGTTTATGAAAAAGGAGACTTGAGAGGAAAAATAAATTACTTTCTCATGTTTGGAAAATCCAGGTATAAGAAATCGTTGCCTAGCCTATGGGAAAGTAGGGGGGAAATAAACCAACATTAAACACATATTTTTCATGACCATTTTGTCCCCATTAACAATTTAAAATTACAATATATCATTAAATGCATTATTTTTGTATTTAATTTAATATGGGTATAATTGAAAATTTATAAAAACTTTATTTTCCATTCATACTCAAAACAAACATGGGAAAGGAAATAAAGTGTTATTTCCCGATTACCTTCCCAGCATTATCAAACGTGGGAAATGAATTTTTTATCTCTCATCTCTTGGGAAATGATTTCCCTTCAAATTCATTCCGTGAACCAAACGAATTCCTATTTCTTGAGCTCCACGCTCTTTGTATGAATCATTTTGATAAGATCAATCAAAGCATCAACTTCACTTTGTGTTGAGTTCTTCTTTCGCCCAAAAAAAAAAAAAAAACCTTCACTTTGTGTTCTTCCATATCCCAATCTTTATTTTCATTTTGATCCATGTAACCTTGCCACCCCTCTAGGATCAAAGTTTTACGTTGACCGCTGATTTCACCAGTCAACACTGGTGATTATTCAAATTACTGCTTTCCAAATTTGATGGACAATGTCTTGTAGAATTTTTCCACAAGACATGCCTTTTAAAATGTCTGTCCGGTCCCCCTCTGCATTCGGACAAGAGTGGCCTCTTTTGTCCTGCATTTGATCAAAACAAAAGTTCAACGATATTTTTTCCACACGGAGTACCTTTTTTGCCTTTTTGACTAAACTATCCATGATGATTATTTCAGATATATAGCAAAGATTAACTTTAAAAATCAACTTATTTGAAGCTTCGTTCCATTGGTATCTTTACCTTCGATTAGATTTAGGTGGGCTGGTAATTGCTTTGGCAAACTATTTTACCTTCGATATCTTTTTCACCTGGTAGGATACTGCCCGTGTATTTATCATTTTTTGTGTGATTATGATTGATTTGGTTTGCCTAATTTTGATTTTGCTTAATTTCTTTTTGGATTGTATTTCTTTTATTTTATTTTTATTAAATATACTCGCACAGTCAAGATTTTAAGAAAAAAAAAATTGAAAATCTTGAACCTTTCTCCACACACAGTCCTTTTTTACAAGACTTTTCCAAGTTTTTTTTTTTTTTTTTCCTGGAAAGACTTTCCTAAGTGGATCATTAGGAATATTGCAGATATAACAAAGACTAATAATATATATATATATATATATACAGAGAGCTTCCATTGAGGGATCCCTCAAATAAGCTTATTTGAGGGACACCCCTTATAGGGCCCACTCTAGATTGTATTTCACTAATCCAAACTGTCTATTTTGTAGATACTCATTCAAAGATCATCTCTACAAAAAATCACTTGAATCCGATATCATTTGACCATTCAATTGAGTTATTGAAGTTTTAGTACTTTTTTAAAGCACCTTGTTCATTGATTTTATAGGACACAATTGGATGTCGAAACGGTTTCTGATTTATCTAATTTTTTGTAAGAATGATTTATGAATGAAGACCTAAAAAATAAATGGTTTGGATCATTGGAAAAAAAATTATAGGGTACCCTAAAGAGCGTCCCTCAAATAAAATTGTTTGAGGGATCCCTCAATAGAAGGGGATTGTATATATATAAGATGGCAGGTAAACACACTTTAAAAAACTTCTAGTCCCTATTGCTAATTGAACATAAGAACTCTACAGAGAATAGAAGACTTTTCTTTTGAGCTTTCATCAATGGCAGGTAAGTACTATATATTCTGAGTAATATTTTTATTTGATTCAAGATCTTTTCCTTGATGTGATTCTATGTGTGTATAGGGTTTAAGGAATTTATGTAATTAGTTTACAGTAGTAACTTCCATTTATTGAAAGATTGTCTTCCATTTGATTTTAGAGTATTTGCTTCCACTTATTTGAAGATCTTTCCATTTTTATCTTTGCATATACATAAGATGGGTCTCGATCTCGATCTGAAACTGAACAACTGAACCAGAGCTCTCAGGAGAGGGTAAGAAACCGCTTTCCTGGTCGTCCCAGAACACTTTCTGGAGAAGAGCCCCAAAGAGAAAGAACTGAACAAGAGCTCCAGCAAAATGAAAATAGTGAGGCAGAAAATACCGATGAAACCAACGAGACCTTCAACATTAATGAGAATGATTTCCGCGCAATCGAAAGCACAGATGTTGGGATTCACGATGCTTACAACGAAGAAGGTGGAGGTGGTGTTGATGTTCATCAACCAAGGAGGGGTCGAAACCACAACATTTGTGGCAATACATTTTATGCAGACAAAGGCCAGCGTGTTGGGATTAGCAAAGTTGGCAACAAGTACAACAACAAGTCGAGCGTACCATTTCTTCTTGGTCTTCTTGGTCTTCTTGTTCTTCTAGTTATTGCTTCTTCTTTTCTCTTTTATATATCAATGGTGAGTAAGCAAAACAAAAAATGAAGCAAGCGGCTTGAGTGAAAAAAATGGCACGAATGAGAAGAACAAAAATAAATAGTTGGCGAAAAACTAGATCTTATGGGGCAGGTCAAGACTCTACCACATGTTATGGGGCAGGAAAAACTAGATTTATGTATGGACTGGTTTTGTGGCAATCAATAAGTCAGATTTCTTCGTTATTAGTTCTTTTTCATGCTCAGAATAAAGCTTTCGGATGTTCATGGCATTCAAATGCGGGAAAGTTTCCTCTTCTTGTTTGCGCAAATTAATAATAAATCCAAATACACACAGATTACTGATTAGGGGTTGATCCTTCTATGATTTTGATCAAGAGCCACATCCCTACTTTTACCAAAGCTTATACCATGGCTTTGTGCCCGTTCCTTCTTCTTCGCTCGAGCTTCTTGCTTTGTCTTTCCTCGAGTAGTAGTACTTGTTGCCATCTCCTTGTTGTGCAGGTATTCAGCTTCATTTGGAGACCCATCTTGTATAAAAATGGAAATAATAAATAAAAAAAGTCTTGATAATCAACTAGGATTAGTATAGTCAAGACTCAAAAGGTATTTTATATGGGTGGAAAAATTTCGTTTTTCCTATTGGTGTTCATGTTTCTTTCGCATGATGGGACATAGAAAAAGGTAATCGCATGACGACAAATGCTAATTAATTATGTAAACTTTATTAATCATAAACAACTAAAAACAACAACCCCATCAAATTTCTATTGTTATCATGAACCGCAATTGTTAAACAGGTTCACACCCACATGAAGCAAAAGTCTTACTCACTTCTGTTCTTTATTCAACTTACTAATGAGAGAGTAGTTGTGTGGTAGGGTGGTGTGAATATTTGGACGATTTGTTCCCGCATGGTACTCCTTTCACACAACCTAGGTAGATTTATGTCATTTAGAAGTCACAGAGTTAAAGGTATGGGTGAAGTGAAAGTGTGAGGTTGTGTTTAATGATACTTTTCAAGTGTCCGAAAAATTGATATACTTTTATTTTTACTTTTGATATACAAGCCATTCACCTCATTGTGGTAATTTTAGTTGTCATTTATGAAGAGAAAAATTTTACTTATCATTTTATTACAAACAAATTTATGAGTGTGAACACAATTTCTCAAATTCCTTTTGTTTTCTTTTATTGAATATTTTGGACTTTGAGACTTCACATTTCTTATGGTGGAAAGTAAGTGCGAAGTAGGGGCTGTTCAAGTTAGAGTCATTTTTGGGTACGCATACGACAACTCTCTTATAGTGATAGGGTTGGGATTAGGTAGGGTTGAATGTAACCAAGGTGCAAGGCCCATGTGATCAGGCGGCCCATAGGCTATGATAATCCTAAAAAATTCGAAACTAAGAATAAATTTTTTTGACGAACATGACCAAGAATTATTGTTAGTGATGACACAAAAGAGATTGTGGAAAACCCATGCCAGTAGTAGGAGATGAACAATCCCCATAAAATCATTTATTGTTTTCATTTCTACTAGAGGTGCAGGTTGGATTGTAAATTTCAATTTCGGCCGATTCCAATTCCAAAATTTCTAATTTTTGCACTTCTAAATCAAATATGACATTAAAAAAAGTTTTGAAATCCGAAAATTCTGAAAAAACTGGATTGGAATTGGAACACAGCTCAAGACTATGAAATTTCAGAATTCTGAAATATATTGGGGTTTCAATTTTGAGCCAATCTTAACGTTTCAAATGCTTAAAGCATGTTTAAAATTTGAATTATTTTCTGAAGTTTTCCAAAAAAATTCTGCAGTATATAAGTTTCGTAGTTTTCCAAATATTCCGAAAATTTAAAGTTTTTCCGAATCGGAATGGATGTTGAAATTCCAAAATTCTTTTAAACATAAAATTAGTTCGTTTTAGGGTTTGACAAGCTATAAATCTAGAGATTCATTTCGGACAATTAAATGTTTCATAGACGGTTTGTTTTTAAGAACCAAAAAGAATAACTAAAATTATTAATGAAAGCAACGAGACCTCGCAGGAATGTAATCATGGCGCAAGAAGGCAAATACGTTGGCATTTTCGACTTTAACAACGAATATAATGAAGGTGGAGGGGACGTGGTGTGAGATGAGCATCAAGCATGCATGTAAGGGTTGAAACTACAACATTGATGACAATAGAATCGGTTCAAACAAAGGCGAGGGTGTTGGGATTGGCAAATTTGGCAACAAGTACTAGAACAAGTCCATCGCATCATTTCCACACATTTGCTTGAACTAAAATTCCAAAAAATTTCATGGGCTCACATTACATATATGTATAGAATTGGGGATTTTACCCCTAGCAAAGATACATTAATATTAGGGTTGGCATGTATAAAGTTTTTTTTTTTTTTTTTTCTTAAAAGAAATTAACTAAATCATAATCCAAGTGAATTCTTATTTAATACTTTATTACGTGGCATGTGCCAGATCATTTGAGACTCAAATTTAAAGCACAAATTTAATATCCCTAACATTATTTGCTTAAAATTTTGTAAAAAGCAATAATCTGTCCCTAGCAGATCATTTGTACAAATCATAATCTGTCCCTAACATTTGGGATAGATTATAATATCATACAATGAAAGTATATATGAATGATTGGAGGACACAACAATGGCCACTTCGAAATGTCTCACTCGTTTGCATTAGCGGGCATGTGGCTCTCCTTTGTCCTGCATGGGATGAAAAGTTTCAGCCAATCAATTAGCTGCACAAGAAGGAATCAGGAGGGTGGTCAATTAATCTGATTCCAATTAGATGGAATTAGATGCTGCATGAAACTCAAAGGCTTGCTGGGTCTTTTGATGAAGTTCAGTGGTCCTGGGAAGAGAACTAGGGCGGCCCTTGAAGCTGCAAGGCTTGGTTTGCGAGCGGTGGAAGGAAGTGGAGACTTGGGCCAATAGGCTACTACCGTCTCTAATATTATAAAGCATATTCTGGTCATTGATGGACTCCTACTACTACAAAAATCGTAATAGATGACGGATTTTCGTTGTCGTCTTTATGCCTTGAAAACCGTCGATATATTTTGAATGTCAAAATACGACGATTTTTCACGTCGTTTAGCGCCTCATAGAAGCACGACAGTTCTTGCTTAAAATCAATTCAACACAATTTATTTTTTCATACCTTATCACGACGGTTTTATAACAACTGTGAAAAACCATGACAGATTTTATTTGTACCGTCATCTAATGGGCGTGGTGGTTTTACACCATTGTAGTAGTGCACCTTTTCAACCTGTCTTTTGATTTGTTTTATTTTTGGTGCTGGCATGTTGGCTAAGCGGTTGTCTTTGGCTCTAATCTCCCAGTCTTTGTCTGTTCTTCAGGTTTCCCCTTTGCGGGTTCAATGAAGTATAATTTGACCACAAAAATAAAAAAATCAATTAGCTGACCTTTTCAACGCATTGCGCCAGAGAAAAATTAGATTGTCTTGTCTTATTCTCTGTTTTAATATGAGCAGTTTCACCTAATCCATTATCCAGGCCACCTTTCTTATTCTTATTTATTTCAAGCTTTTATCCATTGTTATCTTTACCCAAATGAAGCTGAACAACTTCGCTATTGAAGATGCAACAGGAGGTGGAGGCTCTACTGGAAATAAGGATCAACCAGAATTGTTATTTTGCCTTGTTCTATCAAACTATTTCACACTTGCTTTCTTTAGGATACCGCCCGTGCATCTATTATCCGTCTTTTTTTCTTTGTGATTAGGATTGATTTGGTTTGCCTTAATTTCTGTTTGGATTATGGTTAATCTGTAAATATAGTTCCTAGGTTTGAAATAAAAAACAAGAACAATATTAGGTTTTCAAAAAACTATTGAGTCATTTTCAAAGAAAAACCTCCCTATTAGTTGCATTGCCAGCAGTCAAGTCAGCAGTCTAGTTAGCTGCTCAGTCAATGGAAGTTGGAACCTTCTCCACACAAAGTACTTGGTTATTTTATTGAAACTTATCGATGAAGGCTTAAACAGTGCCTTTCTCCTGGTTTTAAAGAGATCCATTCTCTATTCCAGACACACATTCAAAACATCTAGTCTGTATTGGCGGTTGAACACAAGAACTCTACAGAGGATAGAAAAGCTTTCTTTTCAGCTTTCATCAATGGCAGGTAAGTAAATTTATTTGATTCAAGATCTTCTCCTTGATATGATTCTATTTGTGTATGCCTAAGGAATTTATGTAATTATTTTACAGTAGTAACTTACAGTTATTGAAAGATTTTGGAGTATTTGCCCAAAGTTCACTTGTTTGAAGATTCTTTTTCATTTTTATCTTTGCATATATGTCAGATGGATCTCGAACTGAAGCTGAACAACTGAACAGGAGCCCCGAGGAAAATTCTGGAGAGAGAAATGAGCAAGAGCTTTCGCAAAACGAAAATAGTGAGACCTGGAAGATTCATAGGAATGAAATCAGCTCATCTGAAGGCACAGACGTTGGGGTTTTCGACTTCGGCAACAAATACGATGCAGGTCATATTGATGGTCTTGATGCAAGGAAGGGTCGAAACTACAACATTGAGGGCAATAAAATCGATTCAAACAAAGGCCAGCGTGTGGGGATTGGCAAATTTGGCAACAACTACTCCATGTCGACCGCATCATTTTTACTGGGTGGGCTTATTGTTCTAGTTTTTGCTATATGTAAGCGAAGCTAGCTGTACAAACAAGAAGGAAATATAAATAAGATAAGAAGGAAAGGAGCTGCTGAATAAACAGGCTGGAATTTCCAAGAAGAAAACAAAAACTGAGATGTATGGTTTGGAGATTTATGGCCACCAGAACTCCTACACTCGAACTTTTCTCTGAATCTGAATGTTATTTCTCTTATATTTCTGTATTTCTTTTCTTCTTCTTCTACATGCTATCAGTACATTAGTGCTGAGTAAGTTTTTTGTTTCTTCTTTGTCTATATGCGATCAGTACTGTTTCCTCTTGTTCTAGCTTTTTTCTTTATATCCACCTATGAAGCAAGGATACTCTTATTTATAAATTATAATAGGTTGTTGGATACGGCGTTGGATACGATATGCATGGTATACTCTCCGATACATTAGAGTTAGGTCTGGCAGACCCACAGAGGCGCAAGGAGGTGCAGCTCCACCTCCCCTTGCCGGAAAAAACTATGGAGTCGCCGGATGTCGCCCCTTTGCAGGTGCCCACCAACTGTTTGAGCAAATGACTGAGTAACCTTCCTTTTCTCTTCTTTGCTGTGCGCCCTGCGCGCATCTCTTTTTTATTATTATTATAAATTAATCCTGACCAAAATGATGCGTTTTGGACCATGCCAAATATTTTTTTAAAAAAAAAAAAAAAAAAGCAAGATGAAGAAGAAACTTACCTTCCACGCAGAGGAGTCTTGAAAGAAGACTTTAATTTGATTTTAATTACCAAAAAAAAGATGCCTGGCTTAGGCGTGGCGTTGAAGGGGAGTAGGCTCTTCCTAATGCAGACCCATCCTTCGCCACCAAGTTGCAAGTTCGACTTTGAATGTATTATTTTTATGGGTTTTTTCCTTCTGTTTTTTTTTAATATTAAAAAAAAATGTCTTTCATTATTATTATTTTCCAATTTAGTTTTTTAATTGATAATTTGATTTGCATTTTGATTAGATTAATTAATATTAATGTTTGTTAGATTAATTGATAATTTAATATGAATTTTGGTATACTAATATATGTAAATTGTCATGGATTTTGTTCATATTAATTGATATAGACTTAGTCAATTAGTCATAGTATTGGTTGTCTATTTTTATTTTTATTTGTTTTAGTTTTTAACCTTTTAAATATTGCATTTCTCCTGAAAAATTCTTGGATCCGCCATTTTCGGACATGAGTTTAGGTATCAAATATATATTTTTATGTTATTTAAAATATGTTTAAACGTAGCCTAATTATAGGCTTTCAGTTTAAAAATTCAAACCCAATACACTAAAAAGCCTTTCCTCATCCCCTCAATGTTTCTTGTATATTAAGAAAGAGAAAAAGCAATCAGTTTAAAAATACAAATTTAGTACACTAATAACATGTTTACTAATCTGAAATTGGATTAGGAGGAATTGAATTTATGAGGAGTTGGATTTTGGATTCCTATTGAAGTTGTTTACTAAACCATGTAGATTGAGGGGAGTTGGATTCCGGATTTCAAATTTTTTTGCAATTTTTTAGGAGAAAAATATTTGGTGTGGAAAGTGAAAAATATTTGAAGGAGAAGATTTTGTATGAAGATTTGTTGTGGAAAGTGAATAATATTGGCAAGTATGTATGGAAAAAGAATTTCAGAATTTTTTGGTATGTTTTAAAAACAATTTCAATTTTTTTTGCAATTTTTTAGGCAAAAAAAGCTCGTCCGTTGGATTTATCAGAAATCCATGATCGGAGCATCCAGGAAGCGCCACGTGGCTTCTTCCTGTTGGTTTCTATTAGCGTTAACGTCTACGTGACGTCATGCTACATCAACAACCTTCAAGCCACAACCCAGGTGATTCTTTCCTGTGAAAAAAACACAAAGGGGATTTGAACCCCTCCTATTTTACTCCTCCAACACCTTAACCACCATATATCACTTATGTTTTAGTGATAATATGCTAAAATATTTATATTTATATGGGTGATATGTTAACAATTACATGCAAAACTATTTTGGGGATTTATCATTTGATGAATACTCTTCACAATACACGTACTCTACACATAGAGATGATGAAGATAGTGAAAAATTTAAACCTCATAGGAACTCTATGTGGTACTAAGTCACTCATGTATCTTACTATGCAATGTATAAAGAGTAAAATGTTGTAATAAATCATTATATATAAATGATTATGGTGTGTTTAATCTTTTTTTCGTTAATTACTACATATTTTCTACACTCACAGTGTTTGCTAGCTCGTTGTATAATCAACTTAAATCAGTTAAATTCATCATGTAATGCATTTCCTTCTTTTTTTTTTTTTTTTGATAAACTAATAGATAATTGACTAAATAAACATTATCCAAAGTTTCAATAAAAATTTCCAAGTTTTTCTTACAATTTTCATGGTTTTTATTCAATTTTTATCGATATCGATAATATCTCGGTATTTCCATAAATTTTTTCATGTTTTAAACTATTGATATTTCTGACATCATCGATATTTTAGACCATGGGTCCTCCTTTGAATATTTCTACTCTCCACGACGACTCTACCTCCTTTAATTTCACCTCCTAGGAAACGGCCGGTGTATTTATTTATTTATTTTGGGTGTGATTATGATTGATTTTGGTTTGCCTAATTTTGATTTTTGCTTAATTTCTTTTTTGGATGTTAATTTATAATTCTTGAAATGTATATAAACCGCACATATATTTCCATATGGATGCAATGCAGCTAAAATACCTTAAACCAAAACAGAAAGTTACAAAATCTCTACAAAGAATTGTTGTTCAGTTTAAGCAGAGCCGGCCCTGGCCCAGGGTGACCAAGGCCACAGCCCAGGGCCCAAAACTGTGGTGGGCACAAAAATATGATTTTTTAGCCTATATAATTACATTTAATTTTTTTTTTAATTTAAAAAAAAACCAAAACCAGTACTGTCCTAGAAGGAAGTAGACGTAATCATTAATCATGGCAGCACAAACCTCTTTGAGATTCTCTAGGAAACTAAATATAAATTATATAATACAATATTTCAAAAAACAAAAATTAATGAAACTAAACATATGGAAACAAAGAGTTCTTAATAACAACAAAAACCAAACAAACGTTCTTACCTTAACCAAAAAAAAGACCTGGCAGTGACAGCAACACACATTGGAAGCTTTAGCAATTTGAAGGTCTTTTCTTTGTGTCATTCTTTTTTATAAATAGATGTATTATAGGATTTTTGTAAGAGATATCTTTGTTAACTTATTTTTCTTTTTTATTTGATTTAGCAAACAACAGAGATTCTTGTTTTTCATAATTGAAAATTTGAAGTTTCGAGTTGAAGAAAAAAATTCTCAAAATCCAAATTTTATTATTCTTTGTTCATTAGTTTTATTGTTATTGTTCGTGTTTTTATAAAAATTAAAAAATGTTACCTAATAAAATTAATTTGTTGATAAAAAAATTTGTAATTTTAGTTTTTAATTTGTCTAAAAGGGCACTCTCTAGAAATTTGCCCTGGGCCTTAGAAAACCTAGGACCGGCTCTGATTCTAAGAAATATCTCATACAATAACCACATGACAACTAACCTAAACAAAAATTACAACATCAAAATAATATACCAAATTAAAAAACTAAAATTAAAATTTTGCGTGAGGAGAGTAGGGTGGTGTGAAAACTTTGAGTAGGAGAGATCTAATTGCAGATAAGATGTAATAACAATATTCAGATACATTCACTTGGACTTTTTTTGGTTGGCCATGGAGTTAAAAGAGTTTATGGCTTGCTTGGGGCACTTCGGCACTTATGATATCTTAGGGATCAATGCAAATTCTCTCCCAATTTCCTCGAGCCAAAATCAAATGAAAAACATAACTAAATTATACCATTTATCTCATCTTATCCCTTTAAACCCATAAATACAAGTTTTTAAGTTCAATTTGTTTATTTCAATATCAGTATAACTCTTTTACATGACATATGAAAAATTAAATTTAGCATTGGGATATATTAAAACTAAAAATTAAAATTAATAGTCGGTTCGGTTCGGATCAATTTATTTTTTATGGTGTAGAATCAAAACTAGAACCAAACAAAACTAGTCCAATTCGATCTTTTGAATTGGGTTTGACTTATTTGGTCAACTCTTTATTTTTTTCTCAACCCAATTTGGTTCGGTTGTCAGATTCTTTGGGTTCCGATACCCCCCATATGTCAGTTTGGTATTGCATGCAAATAAATAAGAATTAGAGTGAACTTAGACATGAACATTGCCACATCAATTTTGATAATAGATTGTCACAAAACAAAGCTAGAGCAGGAAAGAAAAAAAAACTAGAGCAAAATTATCTACCTAATTGATTCTCATACTTAATAAAATAATCAAAAAGCATGAGAGGGCGCAATAAAATAAGACAGTGGTAGGAAGTATAGAAAATTGAAATGGCAAAGCCCCTACACTACTGCAAAAAATGAAAAAGATGACAAGAAAAAGACGACGGTAGAAGAAAAAACCGTCGTTGTATATAAAAAGACGACGGTAACAAAAAATCGTCGTGGATAAGTGACTTAAACAACTAAAAAACGGAGGTACTGTTGATTTATTTTTTTATAACGACGCACACAAATAAAAAAGCGTCGTCTTATTAAAAAGGTTTTCTTCAGAGTTAAAATCTGACAAAAAAAAAAAAACGACAGCAGGTATGACAAGAGTCGTCTTTTAAAAATCAAGTGTCCTTTTTTTGGTAAAGACATTGTTGTTTTGAAAGAACTGTCGTTTATTATATGTAAATATGACAGTTTTTTTTTTAAAAAGGGTCGTCTATTATGAAGTAAAAACGACCTTTTAAAAAAAAAAAAAAAAGGTTGTCTATTATATGTAAAGATGATGGTTTGTTTAAAAAAGGGTCGTCTATTATGAAATAAAGATGACGGTTTGTTCTGGAAAAAAGGTCGTCTATTATATGTAAAGATGTATGTAACTAGTATGAGGCTGTTACATTCAATAAAGGGCTACCAAATAATGTTTTCAAGAGGCATGTAACCAGTATAGGGCTATTATCCGGTTTTGATGCATAAAAATAGTGGAAGCAGAAGGGACGTAGCGGGAATTTTCAGTTTTGTCGTTCGAGCTCTGATTGAGGTCCATGATACCTTTTTGAAAAGGGAATGAAGCCAGGAATCAAACTTAGTCCTTTGCACTGACATATGGTGGTTTTTGGCCATTTCAGGTCGTTTAGCCTTCCAAAAACACATTTAAAGAGTTGAAAGGAAAGACGACGGTTTTTTTTTTTAAAAAGAGCCTTTTTCAAAAAAAAAAACAGTCGTCTTTACCTATAATAGACGACTCTTTTTTAAATAAAAAAAAACTGTCGTCTTTACTTTCAACTCTTTAAATGCGTTTTTGGAAGGCTAAACAATCTCAAATGGCCAAAAACCACCATATGTCAGTGCATAGCACTGGGTTTGATTCCTGTCTTCATTCCCTTTTCAAAAAGGTATCATGGACCTCAATCAGAGATCGGATGACAAAACTGCAAATTCCCGCTACGTCCCTTTTGCTTCCATTGTTTTATGAAGTAAAGACGACGGTTTTTTTTAAAAGGGTCGTCTATTTTATGTAAAGATGACGGTTTTTTTTAAAATAGGATCGTCTATTATATGTAAAGATGACGATCTTTTTTTAAAAAGCGTCGTCTTTTAAAACAAGCTAAAAAATGGCCGCTTAAGTGAATTCGCGCTCGACAAATTTTCAAATTTTCACCCGTCTTTGAAAACTTTATCTCTCATTAACAAGCGTCGTCTTTTAAAAGAAGCTAAAAAAAATCTTTTAAAACACGCTAAAAAATAGCCGTTTAAGTGAATTCACGCTCGACAAATTTTCAAATTTTCACCCGTCTTTGAAAACCTTATCTCTCATTAACAAGCATCGTCTTTTAAAACACGCTAAACAAAAGCTACTTAAGTGAATTCGCGCTCGACAAATTTTCAAATTTTCCCCCTTCTCTGAAAACCTTATCTCTCCCTCCTTGAAACCCTCCTGCACACTCTAAAACACCCTCATGAAACTCTCTAAAATACCCTTCTATATCTTGCTAGTGAATTCTGGATTAGTCTCTTTGCGTTTCTGGTATGTTCTTTGTCTCCCTAATTTCAGATTTTGTTTATCTTGATTTGTCTGGTTTGTTTATTTATTTTTAAGAGGAGACTTCAGTTGTGCATCATTTGTATGTTTGGATGAGGAATGCTTGGATTAGGAGTACTTAGGTCTTGTTAGGAATTATGTTTGTTGTAGAATAAAAATTGTTTAACTATGTAATAACTATTGAATCTTCAAGTTTTATGAAAGAAATTATTTGTGTATATATTCATTAATAAAGCATTATGGTTGGTTTTCTAGTTAAAATCGTTGTATAGCATCATAGGAAATAAAAAAGAACTAAAATGCAGCAGTTTGAAAACTTATTAGATGATGGTTTTTATAATAAATCATGGTCTTTACAGATAATTAACGACGGTTTTTATAAAAAAATGTCGTCTATTATAGGTAAAGATGACCTTCTTTTAAAAAAGAGTCGTCTATTATATGTAAAGATGACGGTTTTTTATTAAAAAAACAGTCGTCTTTATAAACAATCCACGACGGTTTTCATAAAAAACCGTCGTCTTTACATACAATAAACGACGATTTTATTAAAAACAGTCGTCTTTCCTCCTATAATTAACGATCTTTACCTCTAAACAACGATGATTTTCTTTAAAAACTGTCGTCTTTACAGATAAACAACGATGGTGAAAAGCCGTCGTAGTTTGAAACCCAAATAGATGGCAGTCGATTTCACGACGATTGGAAAACCTTTTACACGACGGTGGTTTTCCGTCGTCTATTTCGATTTTTGTAGTAGTGCTATGAGCCCACAGTGCACATGGATTTTATTCAGCAATTCGAGACTTACGACAACGAGTTAGAGAAGACTACGTTTGCATTCACTAGATGGTACTTTAAATCTAATTGCAGAAAATATGTAATGATAATATTCAAATACACTATTTCGTGCCTTTTTGACACTTAGTTAGGGGGGTCTCCACTTTGATGGTGCATCTAGATTGTTGAGAGTATGTCACACTATGAAAAGTTAAACGCATTTAACATAAGTTTATAAAGAGTTAGGCTACTCCTATATAGCCCATTAATTTTAAGATGAAACTTCAACGTCCTTTATGTTATCATAGTAGACAATCGACGTATTGGGCACAACGCCATTTCCAATTGGTTGCTTTATCTTTCGAACTTCACTTTCGAGAAAGGATAATGTATGTGGAAAATACATGACTAGTGCCCATGGGATTCTACCTTCCCAAGTGTGTTTGTCCTGAGATGTCTGAGGTTCAAACCCATCCCTAGACATGTATGAGTAAAACCTCGCCCTCCACCCCATCCCCTAACTAGTGGGAAAAAAAAACATAATTAGTTAGTTGACAAGCATAAAAACTTGTATGAACAGGGATAATACTATTTTGCAATCTCGGTAAACCACAGACTGCATGTGGAAAAGTTATCACACATGGCATAACATAATTGGCTGGGGATAGCAGTGCTATTCCCGTTTCATGTAAGTGTTTCTCTTGGACAGGGGCTGGCAATGTGGTGTTGTCGATTCAGTTATGCCAAAATTGATTTAGCTGCATCCTCAACTTGTGATACTTGCAAGTGCACAAGCCATTGGGTAGTATAGCATGTGTAAGTGCTAGGTCGATCCCACGAGGATTGTTGATAGATTGATTCAATTCGATTCCCTGCACAAAAGAGAAATGGAAACAAGGTTTAAAGATGATTGACAAGAGTACATGAATTGAAAACAAAAAGTTAAACAAACAAAGAAGAAAGATACTAGGGAACAATCCAATTCTAAGTCTCAAACAATCACGTTAACAAGTTCAATTCAAGTAAAAAGATTAATTTTCTCTAATGTATAATTTAGCCATGGTGTATGGTGTAAACCTTGTATTCCTAATTTTTCAATCAGATCCTTTGTTGTCAAACCTAAATCAAGCATTAGAAATTCATTATGTATCGGAGAAAATTTTTTAAACAACCAAACATTTATCTAATCCCTGTTGTTGATGGTCCATACATACGCTTCCTATTCATAGTTCAATTCGAATTAAGGCATATAGTGTCTACACTTAATTCCAACCAAGATAGCTAACATACAAGTTTAAATTCCCTCATGTGTGTTGTGTAGCCATATATTTATAGTCTCCTTGCTTGGCTAGGGTTTAAAGAATAATCCTTATTTAATTAGGATTATTCTTACTCAAAAAGATTATGAGAATTAATCAAAGAGATTTGCTGAAAATTGGTTCCATGATTTAGGGAAGATACTCATATCTTAAATCAAAGATAAATCTCTAACTAATTAGGGTAATTAGCTGAGGCCTAAGGACTATCCCATTTTCCACGTGTCATTCTTATTAGTCGCAAAAATATGTGTTCCTACATTGTGCACACAAGCTCGCCTGAACTTGGTCCCTATAATGGTTAGTCTCAACTACACAAAAGATCATTCCTATTATCCTATTTTCCATAATTTCTTTATCAACCCAACAATTCCAACCATCACCCATAACAAATGAACATGTCAATATTAATAAAATAATATTATAATAATTAGCAACATGTAAACACCCAATATCAAGAATAATAATCAAATAATAATATCATGCATAATATAGTGTTCACGAAATTTAATTAAAAAAGCTCCCTAAGAAACCCCCTACCTCGATTCCAAAGCTTTGCTCCAAGTTAAGAAACACATGCTAAGCCCTCAAAGAATTTCATCACCACTTCCTCTCTCTTGCTCTCTCACTTTCTTCTTTCTTTCATTGTCGCTTCTCCTTTCTTACTCTTATTTCAATTGTGGAAGGCCCTGTTTATACTAGCATCAGGGGCAGCCCTGAGGCTGTGCAAGTGATGCCACCGCATAGGGCCTGATTTTTTTTATTTTTTTATATGTGTATATTATATATATATATATATATATTAATATTATAGGTATTATATAAATACTTGAGCATGCAGGACAATAACACAAGCAAGTATTTGGTTGAGTTGGAAATCAATGCCTTGATTTTAGTAGGCAAGTCGGGTTTGAGTCAGTATTGTGTCATTCAGCAGTTGTATATTTACATTTCTTCTCTTTTTGTTAACAACATAAGGAAAATAAAAAACTTGTTAAAAAAAAAGAAAAGAAAAAGGAAACACTCCAAAGAAGAGGAAAACAATATGTACAAGCTTTTGCCAATCAATCAAAAAAATTTGTAGTGTATGTTTTCACTCACCCAAAACAAAACAAAAAAAGTTCATGTCTTCTTCTTCCTCTTCTTTTTTCTCAAATTGAAACATTAAAATATTTGTGAATTTGATTTATGATTGCCATTGCATGCTAATCGATGATGAATTTTAGTTATTAAAAAAATTATCTTATGGTATTAAGTCATGACAAATTTTTTTTAATCATAATAATATTTTCATATTAGATTAATATACTGTTAGCGAGATCCTAACTTAATTAGGATATTTATTTCCTAATTTATTAGGATTATATTTCTTTCCTTTTTGTACATATATTGTGTAATTAGGTTTTTTTTTATTATCTTGTTTCCTAGTTTGACCCTACTAGGGTTACATCTTTGTACTATAAATACATTCTTTTGGAGAATGAAATACAACCTGAAAAATATTCTACCCATATTGTTTGACTTGACATCAGAGCCAATTTTTCTGGTGGCCTGTTTGTTGTGCCCACCTGTGTTCTATCCCCATATTTTTTTTTCTCTACTAGTGCCATGTGTGCCCTCCTGGGTTTGTGTGTTGTGTTGTGGTGTTCGTGCCTCTACTATGTTTGTGCCATTCCTGTCTTTGTGCATCTATCGTATTTGTGCCTTTGTGTGTTCCGCTGTGTACTCTGTTGTGTTCGTGCCTGTCTTTTTGCATCTGCCATATTTGTGCCTCTGCTGTGTTCCATTGTATACTCTGCCGTGATCTGTTGAGTTTCAGTTGTAATCGTGGGTGATAACTCTATTGTTGGTGCTGTTGCTACTGCCTCTGCAAATTTGTGTGTTTCTGAGTCTATTCCTGGTACTGGCTCTAATACTTGGATAATTGACACTGGTGCTTCTGGTCATATGACTTACATGACGCTAAATTTTTTGATGAGTTGTCTAGTAACACCCGTGACCCATACATAACTAGTGCTAATGACTTCCCTCTCCAATTACTGGTGAGGGCACAATCTCTCACGCTCCTACTTTGTCCTTATCTCGTGTGTTACTAGTTCCTAATATCCATTGTAACTTGTTATCTATTGGTCAATTACTTACTTGATACATTTAATACTTCTGCTACTTTCTATCCTATGCATTGCTCTTTTCAAGATCTCAAGACTCACGAGATGATTGGGCATGGTAAACGGATAGGGGGGTTATATTATTTGACATGGCCTTCTGCATCAGTTCGTGATTGTGTCATTAATACTGTTCAAAGTTGCAATGTCAAAGACAAACAACAAATTTGGTTATGGCATCGTCGCTTGGGACACTCATCATTTGGCTACCTTAAGTGTCCATTTCCATCTTTATTATGCTCTTGTGATGAGTCCAGTTTTAAGTGTGAGACATGTATTTTGGCCAAGAGTCATCGCACTGTGTTTCCTTTGAGTGACAGTAAAGCTGCAAAGCCTTTTGATTTAGTGCATTCTGATGTGTGAGGTCCTGCTCGCATTACTTCGAATGGATTTCGTTGGTTTGTCACATTTATTGATGATTGTACCCGACTCACTTGGGGTTTCTTGCTAAAAAAATAAACATGATGTTGCTTCTATCCTTCCAGAGTTCTATACTATGGTGTCTACTCAATTTCATGCTCGGGTCAAAGTATTCCGGACTGATAACGGAGGCCAATATGTGAATAACACTTTGACATCTTTCTTCCGTGCTCGAGGTATTATTCACCAAACGACAACCTCATTTACTCCTCAGCAGAATGATGTCTGAACGCAAGAATCGTCATTTACTTGAAGCTGCTTGCTTCTTTATGTTGGACATGTCTGTTCCCCATCATCTTTAGAGGCATGCTATTTTATCTACTGCCTATTTGATTAATCGTACTCCTAGCCGGGTCCTTCATTTCAAGAATCCATATGATGTGTTTGGTGACCATGTTTCCCCTATCTCAGTCTCCAAGTTGCCCCCTAAAGTTTTTGGTATGTTGCATATGTTCATGTCTACTCTCATCAACGAAGTAAACTTGATCATTGTGCTTTGCGATATGTCTTTATTGGTTACTCTTCTACTCAGAAAGGTTATAAGTGTTATCATCCACCTGCCCAGAAGGTGCATGTTACTTTGGACATGACTTTCCATGAAGAACTACCCTATTATGTCTCTCCCTCCTCTCCAATTCAGGAGGAGAGGGGGAGTGAATTGGAGAGTCTTGGATTGGAGAATGATGTGTTTGAAGATACTGCTCTCAGGAAGGAAACGACTTGTCGCACTGAAGCAAGTGACTAGTCACCCATATATGAAGATGAAACTTGTTGTCCTTGTGAAGAAACGATTGATCGCTCTTTGGAACTCGACCAGTTGCCCATATCTGGAGATGAAGCAGGAGCTCTCGGTGTCGAAACGACTATTCACACTACAGCAAGTGACCAGTTGCTGGTATCTGAAAATAATGACAATGGTTTTTGTATGGATGAATTCGATGCAATACGCCCCTCTGCCCTGCCAGTGCCCCAATCTACTTGTGATAGTGAATCAAGTGAGGTAATTTTTAATGATCTATCTGTGTCAACTTATCAATGACCCTCATGAACCACTCATGGGAAACCTAAAGTACAATATTCTCCTTATATACATGCCAAGTCTAAATATCCCATTAGCCATTATGTGTCAAATTATCGTTTGTCTAAGTCATATGCTTAATGCTCTTTTCAGGATCTCAAGACTCACGAGATGATTGGGCATGGTAAACGGATAGGGGGGTTATATTATTTGACATTGCCTTCTGCACCAGTTCGTGATCATGTCGTTAATATTGTTCAAAGTTGCTGCTTTCCAAATTTGATGTACAATGTATTGTAGAATTTTTTCCACAAGCATGACCACTTGAAAAAGTCTGTCCGGCCCCCTTTGCATTAGGACACGACCGGTCCTTTTTACAAGACTTTTCCAAGTTTCTTTGGTTTTTGCTGGAAAGACTTTCCCAAGTATTTGTCTGTCCGGCCCCCTTTGCAGTAGTCTGTCCGGGCCCCTTTGCATCAGGACAAGAGTGGTCCTTTTTACAAGACTTTTCCAAGTTTTTTTGGTTTTTGCTGGAAAGACTTTCCCAAGTTGATCATTAGGAATATTGCAGAGATAACAAAGGCTAATAAAATAAATAAATAAATATATATATATATATATAATAGTAATTTATTCCATTTTCAAGAGGAGGTCACATGCTCTCTTATAAACACACGTTAAAAAACATCTAGTACCTATTGCTAACTGAACATAAGAATTCTACAGAGAATAGAAGACTTTTCTTTTGAGCTTTCATCAATGGCAGGTAAGTACTATATATTATGATTAATATTTTTATTTGATTGATTAAGATCTTTTCCTTGATGTGATTCTATGTGTGTATTAAGGAATTTATGTAATTAGTTTACAATAGTAACTTCTATTTATTGAAAGATTGTCTTCCATCTGATTTTAGAGTATTTTGCCTCCACTTATTTGAAGATCTTTACATTTTTATCTTTGCATATACATAAGATGGGTCTCGATCTCGATCTGAAGCCGAGCAACTAAACCAGAGCTCTCAGGAGAGGGTAAGAAACCGCTTTCCTGGTCATCCTAGAACGCTTTCTGGACAAGAGCCCCAAAGAGAAAGAACTGAACAAGAGCTCCAGCAAAACGAAAATAGTGAGGCAGAAAATATTTATGAAACTAACGAGACCTTCAACATTAATGAGAATGATTTCTACGCAAATGAAAGCACAGATGTTGGGATTCACGATGCTTACAACGAAGAAGGTGGAGGTGGTGTTGATGTTCATCAACCAAGGAGGGGTCGAAACCACAACATTTGTGGCAATACATTTTATGCAAACAAAAGCGAGCGTGTTGGGATTAGCAAAGTTGGCAACAAGTACAACAACAAGTCGAGCGTACCATTTCTTCTTGGTCTTCTTGTTCTTCTTGTTATTGCTTCTTCTTTTTTCTTTTATTATCAATGGTGAGTAAGCAAAACAAAAAATGAAGCAAGCGGCTTGAGTAAAAAACTGGCACGACTAAGAAGAACAAAAATAAATGGTTGGCGAAAAACTAGATTTTATGGGGCAGGTCAAGACTTGACCGCAGGATATGTATGTACTTGTTTTGTGGCAATCAATAAGTCAGATTTCTTCGTTATTAGTTCTTTCCCATGCTCAGAATTAAGCTTTCAGATGTTCATGGCATTCGAATGCGGGAAAGTTTCCTCTTCTCGTTTTCGCAAATTAATAATAAATCCAAATACACACAGATTACTGATGAGTATATGTTAGGGGCTGATCCTTCTGTGATTTTGATCCTTACTTTTCTCATGTAGAACGTATTTTTCATGCTGAAAATCAATATATTAAATTCCACAGATCAACTCCAACACTATAACAAACCACATTCAAATAGTAGACACTACAAAGAAACATAGACATGGACTATAAAATGGAACTGAACTCCAGCCTCTTTCTTTATTCAGCAGCTGAGCTCCCTTACTTTTTCTCTTATTTATTTTTACCAAAGCTTATATCATGGCTTGCTCGTTCCTTCTTCTTCGCTCGGGCTTCTTGCTTCGTCTTTCTTCGAGTTGTTGTACTTGTTGCCAAATTTGCTGATCCCAACAAACTTCCCCTCTTTTGAATCAATCTTGTTGCCATTAATGTTGTAGTCAGTTTTGTTTTAACCCTTCCTTCCTTGATGATGATCAACAGCACCACCTTCACGATATTCGTTGTTGAAGTTGAAAATCCCAACGTTTCTGCTTTCTGTTGTCGTAATTACATTCTCACGAATGTTCCAAGTCTGGTTGCTATTTTCTGCCTCACTAGTTCTGTTTTGCGGGAGCTGTGATTCAGTTTCTTTTTGTGGGAGCGCTGTTTCAGTTTCTTTTCGTGGGAGCTCTGTTTGAGTTTCAGAAACTTTTCTAGAGGAACCAGTAAAGGGTTTTGTTGCCATCTCCTTGTGCAGGTAGTCTGCTTCATTTTTGAACACCCATCTTGTATAGAGGTAAGGATAAAAGTGGAAATAATAAAATAAAATAAAATAAAAAAGTCCTGGTAATCAACTTGGATCTTGGATTAGTGTAGTCAAATATTAAAAAGGTATTTTATGTGGGTGGGAAAATTTCGTTTTTCCTATTGGTGTTCATGTTTCTTTCACATTGAAATTGAAACGGTGAAGGCTGCTACTAATATTAAATAAATTATCTTTGCAAAGGTAATCGCATGATGACAAATGCTAATTAATCATAAACAATTAAGAACACTAACCCAATAAATTTTCTATTGTTATCAATGATGCGTAATTGTTAAATAGGTTCACACACACATGAGCAAAAGTCAAAACTACGAAAATTTAGAGTTTTTTTTAAATCGAAATGGATGTTGAAATTTTAAAATTCTTTGGAACATAAAATTAGTTCTTTTTAAGGTTTGATGTGGACAAGCCATAAATTTAGAGATTCATTTTGGACAATTAAACGTTTCATACACGGTTTATTATTAAGAACCGAAAAGAGTTGTGCCAAAATAACAAATGCCATGCAAAGGAACACGTACATAATGCCAAGACATCAATGTCACAGTTCAAACCGACCACTTGCTGGTTCATGGATAGGTTTTCAAACCCTAACTCTGATCACTTATCTACATCTACATGGTCAAAGCACTTAACCCTACCATATATGTATTTGAATACGTGGAGTGTGAAGAAACTCTTGTTCATACTTGAATTCGTGGTGACATGATGATCATTTGAAAACCAAATAAAAGTATGCACATGGCAGGACCACCCAGATTCCCTACTAAACCCAAGACATAAGGAAGAAGGATGCATGCACAATAGTAAGAAACTATATATCACTAAGATTCCCTAAACCACTGTGCATTATTAATTATACAGCAAAAATTGTGCTTTTTGATTTCTAAAATGAAAAACTGCGTACTAAACTCCATACCGACAAATCCCCTTTGCAATAGCTGTCAACGACTATAAAAACCCTAAGCAACCTAAGTTGGAAGCAAAAACTCTCCATAATCCTTTTGTTAAGTGACAAGACCCAATTCGAATTCCCTTTAGAATTTGCGTCGAACCTTGTTGCCCGTTCGGTATCCTCCTCCCAAATCCACCTACTAAATTACCTTCTTTCCCGCATTCAAGAAGGTCAGGGTCAAGACATTTACCGAAACTTCAACAGAATCTCCCTTGAAAAACAGACTTACCAATTTATTTTCACCTGTAAACAGCACAAATAAAGTATCCCAACAGCAGCACACACAAAGTTTAAAATGACCTCTGGCCTCAAATTCAATCCTTTAACAATGTGCCAGAATAAATCAAACGTTCAGCATACAAATTCCGTCCTTACACAAGTTCAAGGTGGTGCTAATGGACCTCTTGCCCATACAACATAATCCAAACACTGATACTCCCTTCGTTAAAAAAATAATAACTAAACAAGTAACCAAAAGTTTTCCCAATTTACAAACGTACTACAACTAAACCCACTCAAGCATAACGAAACATGCGTAAAACACTAATCTCTTTGTAGGATGACACGCATTGCTTCATGATATCTTGAATACTTAATATTCGTAGTATATATAACAGTTTAACTTAGTAGTATACTTCTCCTCAAGATTTCAACAAGATAAATCACCCTCCGATTATCTCAGGTTAAAAGTACTAACCCACAACCACATACTTGCATAAGATAGTTTTGTGCATAGTAATATGAATGACAATATTCCGCAGTGTAAAGTGCACCAGATAAGTAATATCTTGAGAACACAACAAAGGAAACAGAAAAGTACTAAACTTGGCATAACCGAACCTAACAAATAAGCCAAAACTTGCGGCTGCACCAAGGCTAACCTAGGTTGCCTACATACCCTTACTAAGAGATCAAGTTATACGTAGTTCTTTTACTGATAAACACAATTTCTAAAATATAATATAATGTTGAAACAACCTTACGTTTAAAACCCGACTCTTAAATTCTTTAATTTATTATTACAACACAAACCAAATAAAAAATCCATAACTTTTAAATCAAACCTTTTACTTGAAACCATACCTGTAACCATTTGCATAGCATCCTACTATCATCCACCAAGGGATATATGGAACATATAGTTTCATATGAAGGCAACCGATATATTTTCTAAAGGCAACAATATAATTTTTGAAGGCAACCAATATATATTTTGTGAAGGCAACCAATATATATTTTTCGAAGGCAATCGGGGGATGGGGGAAATCTAGCCAACCACCAAGCAGACAAATTGAGTAGGTGGCTGGGGAAAGATCCTGGCAGGACACCTGCAGAGTAAACTCAATGTAGGTTCAGGCAATACACTGGCTAGACACCTATAGAGTAATCTCCATGTAGGTACAGGCAAGGCAATTTGGGAATGGAAAACTGTCCAACCACCCGTGCAGACAAATCGGGTAGGTGGTTGGGAAAAGATCCTAGCCTGACACTTGCATAGTAAACTCAATGCAGGTATAGGCAATGCACTAGCCGGACACCTACAGAGTAATCTTCATGTAGGTACAGGCAAACCACTAGTCAGACACTTGCAGTATGGCCTGACTGCAGGTACAGATGATACACTGATCGGACTCCTACCACCATAGGTACAGGAAATATTCAATCATGTGCATAGACTTTACCAAAGGCAACCGTATTCCCCAAAATCCTTTCTCACTTTTCCTATAACTTTAACTCACATTAACAACCCCAAATCCTATCAATCCCAACTCAAACTAAACCAGGCTACTCCAACTGTTTATAACCCATAAGCAATACCTTTCCAGATCTGTTCCCAACTGAATTTGAACACGTATAATATACTAATCCGAGACTGGTATTCATACTTCCACTAATTCCAACCATAATTGAATGATAATAACAATCACAATAATATAACAATAATAATAATAATAATGACAAGATACACACGGAAAAATCTCGTGTCACGTGGCAAAGGCCGAAATCGAACCGATAGCAAGTTTGTATAACCTCATTAACTAAAATATCAATTATCAAACAAGTCAGTTTCCCACCAATATCACCACCACGCCCTATATCACAACATCATAATAAATCCAAGTTTTCAACATTATGCCATAACCACAATTCAAATTCCATGTATTTATCATTGGCAATTAACTCTAGGAATACTAACCGGTACTGTAAGGCCACAGTCAAGACATACACACAATCCCATAATCATAAGAAATCTCATCATATGGATGTCGTTCAATACTTGGAAAAATAAGGCATCTTCAAAATAAAAGTCCACCCACCAATACTACTCATTAGTCGACCTCAACTGAGAATTTAAATTTAAACCCTAGTTCCCAGAAGCTTAACGTGTGTGCACAACTTAGAAAGGTCCTAAAGCCATTCTAGTAACTTCCCGTTTTTGGTCAACCAGGCCCACGACCTCATATTTATGATCCGAACATTCCTAAAGGTCCCACAAGGTCTACACAACAAGTCTCAAGAATTTGGTCTCGATTGAGCTATCGAATCGCTCTTTATCGCACGATCGGACCCTTTTTACTAAACCTAAACTTAATAATTCGGGGTATCCAAGACTCCGATTCTCAATCTGTGAGTTCCAACACAATCCTAGAGGTATAGAGAACAACATATTTGAAATTAGAACAGATCGAACGGTTTAAACCTATTGAACCCAGACATCGCCTAATAGGCGTAATATCCGTTTGAGAGTCAAACGGTACCCAATTTCTAATCATAGCATACCGTCATGCTCATGCAACATGGAGAGTATTTTGGGACTCAACGGGCCACCACGAAGTAGCCCACACACCTCCACCCGTCACCGGCAGTGGTGTGTGACTTGAGTAATTTTCGGCGATCGGAAAATCTCCAAACAGCCAGTCAAGTCCTATACCAAAAGAACCATCTCAACTAGGGGAACATTTTTTGGTCTTGGTCCCCGGCCAGCCAAAACTACCCAAAAACCTGATAAAAAAGCTAGCCAAATTGAGGGTTAAGAATCGATCTCCCAAACTTAAAATCAATCCACAATACATATACCAGAAGATTGATACCTGGATTGACGGAAATCATCACCGGAAACTTCGGAAAGAATTCAGCCCTTTATCTGGCTCCAGCACCACCGTTAGTGGCTGTCAAGACTGGGCCCCAACCCAGACATGATCGCCAGACTCCGATCGTCAGTTCCCGACTGGTCCTGTGCCTTGACGTAGCCGAATGGGGCCGATCTCCTCGAAGCCGTCCCCCACCCCCCTCCCCTAAAATCACGTTGGGAGAGAGAGAGAGAGAGAGAGAGAGAGAACTGAGAAGAAGCGGGGTCCACTCATGGGCCCAATCGGTTTTACTATTTCTTTTTCTTTTTTTACAGTTTTTGAAATGACGAAAGTACCCTTTTCATTTTTAGACCTCGGAATTGAGAGTGCTGCCGGTCTACAAACTCGTTTCAAAGAGCCCGACGCAACGGTGCAACTAAATTCTCCAAATTCTTTCCTAAACAAAAAGTAACTAGAATACCCTTAACTCCTAGGGCAAAACTATAAAGTTAGAAATTAAATAATAAGTAACACTACTACGTTTTACCATTTGCGAGACGAAAGTTTGCGCCACGAACACTTATTCGTCATGCAAACGCACTTGCACGACGAAATAAATTATTCGTCGCGCAAACCACTGAAAATTTGCGCGACTAAAAAACTCGTCGTCGCGCAAACAGAGTTAAAAAGAGCGGGGAAATTTTTTTTGGCACGAAACATTTGCGCGACGAGGAACATCGTCGCTTAAGACAATCTTGCGCGACGGTTATCAGATTCGTCGCGCAAAAAGGGACAGAAACCAGTGGGTCCCTTTATTTGGCGGTAAAAACTTGTGCGACGAAACACTTCGTCACAAAAGACGGCTTAGTGCGACGGGATGAAGTTTCGTTGCGTAAGAAAACGAGGGATATTTTATTTTTGGTGCCAAAATTACCTGGTTGGGATTTTTTTTTTGCGTGACGTACATATTCTTCGTCGCGTAAAGTTCCACGTTTGCTCGACGAGTTTGCGCAACGAAATTATGTATTCGTCACACAAAGTCCTTCGTCTTCATATTAGAAATCTGCCATTGCAGAGGCAAAATGCAAAAAAAAAAGCATTCTGCCTCTGCCTCTCTCTCAACCTCTCTGCCGCTGCTGGGACTTCAATACATTGATTGGGTAAATATTTTTCGTCATTAGTTTAAAAGTATTAATTTAAATTCGTACTAAGGCTTTTTATTTTGTTTTCGTTAGGGATATTTGTAATTAGCGATTGGTGGAGAACGATTGAAAATGTATTTTATTAGTTTTATATATTAATAATGTTAAAGTTAGTTTGTTATGCTTGAAATTTTCTTGTGAAGTTATATTTATATTATGTTGTTAAATTGTGTGTAACGTAGCACAATATGTTGTAATGTACGAAGTTAATTGAAATTAACTTCGTACTTTTATTTTTACGTTTAGTAACACTTAGTTTCCCGTTCGAGATTAGTTGGATTTCGTGCATGGATGCGTAATGCATGACTGCGGTCCACTTAATTCTTGAATTGTCCCATTATTTGGACAGTTTGGTAATGCATAGTGTTGTCACGTAATCTACTGCTACAGGATTAGGTTTCGATTGTGGAGATTTCGATGTCATCTCGGTACGTTCTTTGGTAGGTATTTATACCTATGGCCACCTCAAGAACTGTAGCGAGATGCTGGCGAAATTCATCCACGTCGAAATCTAATCTCATGTAGTCGTAGGTTACGTGGCAGGAGTATGCATTCCTGAATGGGATAGGACCCTTACCGGAGGCATAAGGTGACATTATAACTTCGTATGAAGTTGTTGTGATTGTTGTGTTGTGATTCTGGTTTCAGGAATTATGGACAGAAGGTGGATACAAAACCCGAACAGATGCGCAGACGAATACTTGGATGGAATCGAGGATTTTATTGAGTTTGCACGTAGACACAACCCGGGTGCAACTAGAATCCGTTGTCCTTGTAGGAGGTGCAACAACACGTTATGGGAGACAATTGAAAATGTTGGATTTCATTTAGTATGGAATGGAATGATTGAGACATATAGCATTTGGAACCTTCACGGGGAACAATTAGAGCATGCTTCGTCTTCAAATGCCACAAGAGTGGACAATGTTCAACCTATTGTGGATGCTAATGATGAAGTCATGGATATTATACAGGATGTTTTTCCATTTGCATCGACCAACATGAATCAAGAAGAGCAAGATGATGTGCCTACACCAATAGACAGTGCGGAGTTTGAACAATATGAAAAATCGTTAAAAAATGCCAACCAAGAGTTATACCCGGGGTGCGAGAGCTTTTCCGTTCTCACGGCCATTGTGGAGCTAATGCACGGAAAAATAAAGTATCGTATGTCGAACCTGTGTTTCGATTACTTTTTGGGGGTTTTCAAGAGAATGCTTCCGACGGACAATTGTTTTCCGAAAGACCATAAACAAGCGCAGAAGGTGTTGAATGGTCTGGGATTGGGTTATGAAAAAATTCATGCTTGCAAAAATAATTGCATGTTATTCTACAAAGAGCATGAATCGTTAGATACATGTCTATATGCAATGAGTCGAGGTTCAAGATGAAATCTCAGAATAGGACGACTAAGATCCCACAAAAAGTCATGCGTTATCTGCCCCTGAAACCTAGGTTGCAGCGATTGTATATGTCGACCCATATTGCCACAGACATGAGATGGCATCAGGAAAAACGGGTAGACGATGATGTGATGCGGCATCCTGCAGATGGGGAGGCATGGAAAGAGTTCGATCGAACGTTCCCAGAGTTTGCTGCTGATCCCCGAAATGTTAGATTGGGACTTGCCACTGACGGATTCAATCCGTATGGGGTTCTAAACCAACACCACAGCACTTGGCCGATTTTCGTATTCCCATATAATTTGCCGCCTTGGAAATGCATGAAAAAAGAATACATGATGATGACTGTTTTGATAACTGAGGATCCTGGGAGGTCAATCGATGTTTACTTAAGGCCGCTGGTTGATGAGCTGAAGGATTTGTGGACAAACGGTGTTCGCACGTACGATAAATCAACTGGGAAGATGTTCACTTTGCGGGCAGTAGTTATGTGGACTGTGAATGATTTCCCAGCATATGCAATGGTTTCTGGGTGGAGCACAAAAGGTTATATGACATGTCCTGTACGCAAGGAAGATGTAACTTCTGGTTGGCATGCTGGAAAAGTTTGTTACCTTGGTCATCGGAGATGGTTGCCATGGGACCATGAGTGGAGGGAAAAAGATAAAGAGTTCGACGGGAACAC
>NC_024127.1:25573221-25584994 GCF_000346735.1 Prunus mume
TTGTATACATTTATTTTATTTTATATAATAAACGTTTTCTTTACGATTAATCTTTTTATTGCAATTTCATTTTAATTAAAAAAAAACCAAATTTATTTTTTTACAAAATTAAAAAAATAATAATAATAATTTGTATTTTATATAATATATATTACTTTTGCGCGACGAAGTGTATATCGTCGCACAAAATCATTTTTAAAAAAAACCTGTTGAAAAATATATTTTTAATACACTTCATTTAATCATGCGCGACGAAAGGTTTTGTCACACCAAATGTGTATGCGCGACGAATTGTTTCGTCTTGCGAAATGTGTATGCGCGACGAATAATTTCGTCGTGCAAAATTCGTATGCGCGATGACTCTTTCGTCGTGCAAAGACTAATTGCACGACGAAGGTTTTTTCGTCGCGTAAAGTTCGCGTATCTCGTGCGACGAAAGTCTCCGTCGCGCATTCTTGGTGCGACGAACAACCTTTCGTCGCGCAAAAGTTTGTGCCTCGGAGATTTGGGTCGTCTCGAAACGTTTTTTGTAACGAAGGTACTATTCGTCGTACTGTTTGCGTGACGAATGTTATGCAGGCGTCGCGCAAAGTCTTTGTTCATGGTCTTTGCGCGACGGATTGTGTGCGACGAATGTTCTGTTGCGCATAATTATGTGCGACTAAAATCATCTTTGCGCGACGAATATTCCTTCGTCGCGCAAATCCTAAAATGTTGTAGTGTAATTTGGGTTGGGATGTTACATTAAGATTTCACGGCAGTGTGGAGTTTTATATAAAAGGTCTCAATGCTATTAGTAGTGGAACTACTCATTATATAGTGTATTTGATTTCATCAAGTTTCCAATGCGAGACTTCATATTCTTCAACACCCTTGGCCTTGTATCAATGTCAATAAGCTTTCTTACTGTCCCAAGTTATACACAAATCCTTGATGTCACCTCAAAATTGTGTTAAAATCCTAACCTCAATCCTGCACATCTCAATTTGAAACCTAGATTTCCCCCAAGGTCATTAATCCCTGAGTGCAAAGGTTTGACCCTAATCTTTTCTTCGAATCATCGAGAGTTAAGCCCTAATTTCCCTAATGGCACAAGGCACATTTACAACTTGACTAAAGTTTGACACTACGTACCTAGAATTTTAACAATCATTGACCGTTGTAAGGAGTTTGTTAGAATTGACAACATCAGAAAGAAAAAGTAATTCAAAAGCCAATAAGTAATTCCTTGCTACTCAGTTAACGGAAGAATATCCTTAGATATTGAAAAAAAGCCCTTTTCCATAAGGAGCTGCAATTGCTTGTCCCTTCTTTTAGTCGACATATCATCCAATTTTCATGAGTATATATTTTATTTTTTCAAATCATTCTTGACTATTGTTTTACTCTTATCATATAGTTTCTTTTGTTTAATATGAAGCAGTTGCGCACAGTGGCCATCCAAATATGTAGCAAGACCTCGCAGGAATGTAATCATCGCGCAAGAAGGCAAAGACTTTGGGATTTTCGACTTCAACAACGAATATCATGAAAGTGGAGGTGGTGTTGTGATGAGCATCAAGCAAGCAATCAAGGAATGGTTGAAACTACAACATTGACGACAATAGAATTCGTTCAAACAGAGTTGAGCACATCATTTCTTGTTCTAGCTTCTTTTTTTTTATTTATAATTTATTTATTTATATGTTAACTGTTAAGGATGAGTAAGCAAAGCCAAAAAACATGAAGAAAGAATAAATTGTCAGGGGAGTTGCTGCAGAAGCTGGCTGGATAATACTACAAAAATCGCAATAGACGATGGGAATCCACCATCGTGAAATCGAAATCCATCTTTTGCTAAATAAAACCTTGACGGTAAATTACCGACGTTGTTACAACATACTACGTCATCTCTAAATAAAAACCAATGACTAATTAATATAAAAATAGCAAAAAAGGCCAACTTTGATATGTGTCGTCTCAAGGAGATAACATGGCACAATTTACCCATCTCCCAATCTAACACAGATTAACCACGACTCTAAATATTAACTTACCGCCGTGCAGAATCTCTTCCACGACGGTACATTAAAATAAACCTGTGTGGTTAATAAATATTCCACGACGCTTATGGTCCATACCGACGTGCAAATGAAGTAGTAATGGCGGTAAATATGGAAAGAACGTAGTTATTAATATATATGACGGTGCTATTGGTTCACAATCGATGTCTAATTAATATAAAAAACAGCAAAAAAGGCAACTTCAATATGCTTAGACGACGCCTTTCGGAACATGGTGTCGTCTGAAGGAGATATCGTGTCACAATTTATCCATGTCTCATCATAACATAGAGTAACCATTCCCCTAAATATTACATAACTGTTGTTCAAAATGACTGTCACAACGGTTATTTAAAATAAACCGTCGTGGTTAATAAGATTCCATGACGCCTTTGGTCATTACCAACCTGTAAATACTGTAGTAACAACTGTAAATGTAGAAAGAACATAGTTATTACTATCTACTACAACCCTAGTATTTACCTGGATGTCGTTGTTACTTAACTTACCACGCCGCGGAGAATATAAATATAGGCATGGTTCCTACGCTACAAGGCGCTTGTAACACCAATATCATCGTGTGTATTTGGTGAGACGACGGTAGGTGTCAGCTTACCAACGTTCAGAGGAACTCTCACGACAAATATTTAAACTAAGAAGCCTTTTGTGGTCCTTTTAGATGATAGTAAATATTTATGGGAGGTTGTAGTGAACTCGTTAAATACGTCGTTTTGTATCATTTACTGTCGTGTTATTACTTTTGAAATGTCGCTTCTATGAACAACGCCGTCGTGAATTTTGAGTAGTAACGGCTTAACCTGACTGTCGTTGTTGGTTATTATTTTTTTCAGGATCGCCTAATTATTATTTAACATCAATTTTAATTAACTGACGTGTTTTTATTTATTGCAAATAGTGGTTTTTATTTATGTACGGTCGTTTACATCGTCCATTCCATAACGTTTGTTAAGAAATGATGTTGGGTATCATTTAGATGTATGTTTTTGCAATTTGGTAACTGGACCATCGTATTTTACATCTTGAACCTAGTATTTTTAATACTGGAATTGTCATGCCCAAAATCTGCATAATGAAAAAGTGATAAAAATAATGTCAAACAGAGCCATTTATTGCATAATTAATGTCATACATTACAACCATCAATCAATCCATATATCTTCACACCCATCTCTAATATTTTCACTCCTAATAAACTCACCTACTAGGTCATCAAATATGTCAACATTGGGTATCCCTCTAGTAAATGGCTCGCACTCAATTCTAATATCACACATCATCACTAATAACATCATTATATTCTCTATTAGGCATTGATAACACTACCGATCAACTATGATGCATTGGGTCGTCAACAAAAAATACTTGTTTGACTTGAGAAGCCATAATAAATTGGTCATTCCTTTATCCAATTTTACTCAAATCTACAAGGGTAAATCCAAGTTCGTTGACAAAAAGGCCTGAAGTGTTATCTATCCAATCACACTTGAAGATTGAAATTCTAAACTTTTGGTGGTAAAGGTTCCAAAGTTCTTGAATGACACCATAAAAACCTATATTGGAGATGATCGGGTTTTTATCCTTAGCATTAGCAACTTTCATAGTATGTGCAAGTAAATAAACTCCACTATTTTGGACAGTTGGTACATCATCTTGTGCCTTGATGTTAAATTAAACACCATTAACGAGATAGCTCCTATATGATGGCATTGCCATACTTGGACCAGCTACTAGCCACCTCAACTTTTCTGATATGCCATTATTGTCTTCCCCATTGAGTTCACTTTGAACTTGTAAATTAATCATATCTTAATTCAATCTAACATGGATAGAAGAAAAATAAAAGTTCAATATGTTATTCAATAATGACCAAACACGTCATGGAATCTTTCAAATGGATAGATCTATCTAAAATAAAATGGCCCACATAGACGAACTTCTCTGACAAGATATACTACTAGATGAACCATGATATTGAAGAATGAAGGGGGAAAGTATTTCTCAAGCAAACATAACGTCACACGACGTTATAATAACCATCGTAGTACAAGGGCACTTCATACCACTACTACAAAAATCGAAATAGACGACGGGAAACCACCGTTGTGTAAAAGGTTTTCCAACCGTCGTGAAATCGACTGCCGTCTATTTGGGTTTCAAACTACTACGGCTTTTCACCGTCGTTGTTTATCTATAAAGACGATGGTTTTTAAATAAAATCGTCGTTGTTTAGAGGTAAAGATCGTTAATTATAAGAGGAAAGACGACTGTTTTTAATAAAACAGTCTTTTATTGTATGTAAAGATGACGGTTTTTTATGAAAACCGTCGTGGATTGTTTATAAAGACGACAGTTTTTTTTTTAAAAACCGTCATCTTTACATACAATAGACGACCATTTTTTTTAAAAAAGGTCATCTTTACCTATAATAGACGACACTTTTTTATAAAAACCGTCGTTAATTATCTGTAAAGACCATGATTTATTATAAAAACTGACGTCTAATAAGTTTCCAAACTGCTGCATTTTAGTTCTTTTTGATTTCCTATGATGCTATACAACGATTTTAACTAGAAAACCAACCATAATGCTTTATTAATGAATATATACACAAATAGATTCTTTCATAAAACTTGAAGATTCAATAGTTATTACATAGTTAACCAATCTTTATTCTACAACAAACATAATTCCTAACAAGACCTACGTACTCCTAATCCAAGCATTCCTCATCCAAACATACAAATGATGCACAACTGAAGTCTCCTCCATCATCCCTGTAAATAAATCAAAATGACAAAGAGAGAAAAAAAAGCTAAGATTATAACATAAAAAATTAGGTGGAAGAGAAATTTTACCATTGGTCCATATTTCCATAGAAAACTTGTAAAATGAGCATAAAAAAGACCATCGAGAACCTGCAAAAGGAAAAATATATAAATAAAATGATGGTGAAAAGAGAAGGTAACAAATTTTCAACAACAAAAAAACATACGACTCACATAGAAAACCTGCAAAAGAAAAAGTTATAAATCTGCAAGCTTCCTCATCATCTCCTGATAACCAAATCAGAAAATCTAAAAAGAAACCATAAATATAAAAAATATGTAAACAAACCAAACAAATAAAGAGAGACAAAATCTGAAATTAGGGAGACAAAGAATATACCAGAAACGCAAAGAGACTAATCCAAAATTCACTAGCTAAATGCGTTTTTGGAAGGCTAAACGACCTCAAATGGCCAAAAACCACCATATGTCAATGCAACGCATTGAGTCTGATTCCTGGCTTCATTCCCTTTTCAGAAAGGTATCATGGACCTCAATCAGAGTTCAGACGACAAAACTGCAAATTCCCGCTACGTCCCTTCTGCTTCCACTGTTTTTATGCATCAAAACCGGATAACAGCCCCATACTAGTTACATGCCTCTTGAAAACATTATTTGGTAGCCCTTTATTGAATGTAATAGCCCCATACTAGTTACATACATCTTTACATATAATACACGACTCTTTTTCCAGAACAGACCGCTATCTTTACTTCATAATAGACGACATTTTTTAAACAAACCATCATCTTTACATATAATAGACGACAGTTCTTTCAAAACAACCATGTCTTTACCAAAAAAAGGACACTTGATTTTTAAAAGACGACGCTTGTCGTACCTACTGTCGTTGTTTTTTGGTCAGATTTTAACTCTGAAGAAAACCTTTTTAATAAGACGACGCTTTTTTATTTGTGTGCGTCATTATAAAAAAAAATATTCAACAGTACCTCCGTTTTTTAGTTGTTTAAGTCACTTATCCACGACGATTTTTTGTTACCGTCGTCTTTT
The DNA here is from genome assembly GCF_000346735.1 of Prunus mume. The sequence continues at coordinate 25,579,121 of NC_024127.1, forward strand.
TAAATACAACGACAGTTTTTTCTTCTACCGTCGTCTTTTTCTTGTCGTCTTTTTCACTTTTTATAGTAGTGTACGTTGTTAAGACGACAATTACCATCGTGGTTAAGTACAAGTTAATACGTCAGTGATGTAGATGGAACGTCGTCCTTAGTATCTACATCGGTTACTTTATACCCACTATCGTTATTTAGGGGTCAAGTGTTTACATAATCGGCAACTTCTGTTTAGCATGTCTCATAAGACAACGCTTATGAAGTTGTGGGCATCATGTTTTAAAATACCCTAGCGGATATCGATTTTAAAAGTCTTTAAGTTACTAATCCAAATCAATTTTCTATCAACATCGTCTTTTTAAGCACAACGATAGTATTTAGTTATGCCGTCATCGTTTTACTGTCGTCATTTTCCAACTTTCTAGTAGTGAAGATATGGGTTCTTATATATATGTTGTATATGAAAACCAATAATGAAAGATATAAATATAAAATGAATATAACAATACATATATAATTTATAAAATATATAAATAGCGAAATATTTCCTCCTGAAAATAAATATATAGTTTAAAAAAATGGGTCCTTACACAAACAAACAAGCTCAAGAATTTCTGTTAGTGTATAAGCTGTGAGCTAATTAAAGCTTAGCATAAATATGCCTTGTAGTTAATTGTGTATTCACTTTGGTAATTAAACCAAGTGTAGGGCATTTAATGTAATTTGTGTGATCCATTAGTTTAGCATGATGGATGGCTGAGATTCACTGATGAGTGTGTGAATCCAGCTAAGAGCTAACGGTCTTGTACATGCCGTATGAGCTCATTTTCTTACAGATAAATATATACAAAAACACTGCTCACATACTCTGTGAGCAAGCAGAGCAGTTATACAAAAGCACTCAGAATTTCTTATTTTCTCTCTAACCAATACATAAACCCAGCTTGAATAGCTAAACATTAACATGGCCTCAGAGCCAGGTTGGATCGATTAAGATCTGGGCGTAAGAAATTGAGCTCCACTCAAGTTTGGTTGAGCTCAGGCGAAGTTGCAGAACGTTCGCAAAATCAGTTTTTGACTTGTGATTCATTTCATCTGAGCTAAAAGATGGCTGGATCTGGAAGTTCTGAAGTAAGAACTCCGATCTTCTCTGGCAAGAATTACGAATTCTGGAGGATCAGAATGACGACGATCTTCAAGTTGCACAGGTTATGGAAACTGGTTGAAAAGGGGATTTCGATCTCAGACTCAAAGAAGAAGGTTGAAGGAGGCTCAGAAGAGGAAGTTGATGAGAAAACAACAGCTGTCTATATGCAAGATGCTAAGGCCCTGGGCATTATTCAGACTGTGGTTTCAGATCAGATTTTCCCACGAATAGCTAATGCTGAAACAGCAAAAATCGCTTGGGATTTGTTGTGTGGAGAGTACCATGGTGGTGATCAGGTAAGGTCTGTAAAATTACAAAATCTGAGGCGTGAATTTGAGTATGCTAGGATGAGAGATGATGAAACCTTATCTGGCTATTTGACTAGGCTAAATGATTTGATAAACCAAATGAAAACATTTGGTGAGATTCTGACAAATGAGAGACTTGTTCAGAAAGTGTTGATTAGCCTTAGCAAGCCATATGACCCTATTTGTCTGGTTATTGAAAATACCAAAAGTTTGGAGACTGTGGAATTGCAGGAAGTTGTAACTATTTTGAAAAGTCAAGAACAAAGGTTTGATCTACATACTGTGGATACCATTGAAAGGGCATTTGCCTATCTTTCTGTGAATTCGAAAGGGCAACAAAGCAAGAATAATTCTAAGTCTCAAAAGAATTGGAATCCTAAGGGAAAACCATGGGAATTGAAAGGAAAGCCTCAGCAGAACAATTATACACCAAATCACAATTTTTGTTCACCACAACAGACAACTCAAGATGCTGCTAAACCACAGTGCAAGGTGTGCTCCAAATTTCACTTTGGTGCGTGTAGATATAAGGGGAAGCCTAAATGTTTTAACTGTGATAGGTTTGGACATTTGGCTAGGGAATGCACCATAGGTAAGGTTACTCAAAAGGCCAACTATGTCAATCAAACTGAGATGACTTGAAACCTATTCTTTGCCAATAGTGTCATTTCTGATGTGAAAATAAATGGAAACTGGTATATTGACAGTGGATGTAGCAACCACATGAATGGAAGTGCAGAATTGCTTGTTGATATAAGGACAAATATTTGTGGAAAGGTGCAGATGCCTACTGGAAATTTGGTGGATGTTGTAGGCATAGGCTCACAGGTGATTGAAACTAGTGTTGGCAAGAAATACATTAGAGAAATCATGTTTCTACCTGGATTAAAGGAGAATTTGTTAAGCTTTGGTCAAATGGATGAACATGGGTATCATTTGCTATTTGGTGGAGGCATGTGCTGCATCTTTGATGGCCCCTCACTTGACAAGTTGGTTATCAAGGTCAAGATGAAAAATAATAGGTGTTATCCTTTATCTTTAATGCAAAATGATCAGATTGCGTTAAGGGCTAATGTGACTGAATGCACTTGGATCTGGCATAAGACGTTAGGCCACTTAAACCTCAGAAGTCTCAAACAGTTGAGAGACCAAAGTATGGTTCATGGTCTTCCATATCTGGAAGAAATTAATGGTGTATGCGAGGGATGTCAATTGGGCAAGCAACATAGGGACTAGTTTCCTAAAAGGCAGGCTTGGAGAGCAAGAAATCCTCTGGAATTGATACACATAGATCTATGTGGTCCAATGCAGACTGAATCTATAGCTGGAAATAGATATTTTATGCTACTCATTGATGATTGCACAAGGATGAGTTAGGTGTACTTTCTAAGGTATAAATCAGATGCAATAACTTGTTTTAGAAAGTTTAAATCCATGGTAGAACTGCAAAGTGGTTTCAAAGTGAAGTGTGTGAGAAGTGATAGAGGAGGTGAATTCACATCTAGTGAATTTAGCAAATTATGTGAAGAAGGTGACCTTCAAAGACAACTAACCACAGCCTATACTCCACAACAAAATGGAGTGGTGGAGAGGAAAAATAGAACTGTGGTGGAAATGGCCAAGGCAATGCTTCATGAGAAGAATATGCCTTACTCTCTATGGGCAGAAGCTGTTCACACAGCTGTGTATCTCCTAAATTGTTCACCCACCAAGGCACTGGAAAATATCACTCCATTTGAAGCATATAATGGCAGAAAACCAGGTATTGGTCATCTCAAAGTGTTTGGATCACTTTGTTATGTACATGTACCAACAGAAACAAGGCAGAAACTGGATGCTAAGAGTGTCAAGGGGGTTTTTGTTGGATATGCTATTTGTGAAAAGGGGTACAGGGTATTTGATCCTTTCACTAAGAAGTTGATTTTCTCAAGAGATGTTTTGTTTGATGAAAGTTTGACTTGGAACTGGAAAGCATAGACAAAAATACCTACTGCAGTGACAAATACTCTAGATCAATCTAAAACTGAGATTGATTCCAGTCTACATGAAGTAACAGAAGTAGACAATAATTGTGCTAGTCCTTGCAGCTCTTCTCAAGCTGAAGAACAAGAGAGAAATATCCATGAAACTGCTGAGATCACTAAACCTTATGATCATACACCAATTAAGTGGAGAAGCATAAATGATATTCTGGCACAATGCAATCTTTGCATTGTGGAGCTAGGGAAGTATGAAGAAGCTGCACAGGATCAGTCATGGATAAAAGCAATGGAGGATGAACTATCTATGATTGAGAAAAATGGAACTTGGGAACTTGTGAACAGACCAAGTGACAAACAAGTTATTGGAGTGAAATGGGTGTTCAAGACCAAACTGAATCTATGACAAGACCCGCCCCAAAATTCCTCGGAATCTGGGACAGACCCCGTCTAATTACCGACATCAACCCGATGCCGGGCCCACTTACTAAAGATGGAGACTTTCTATCAAAAATTTGGCAGAGTCTCCCCTGTAAATTGAACATTCCCAAACTTCAACCTGTTCAAAATTTACAGTTAAATACAACCAATTGGAAGCATGCTTTACAAGTAATAAAATAATTTACAAACAAGGCCTTCAGCCTCACAAAATTTAAACCCTCAGCGGGCGATACAGAGCATATCTACGGAATTCAAAATACAACTGAAGTACCGTTTAACTAAAAGGAAACAGTACCAAGAGTCTCTATGAAGACTCGAGTTCCAAGATGCACCCGGTCCGGCTCAACTGCGGAGCTCAGTCGCTATTGGCTGGGGGGGCGCAAAACAAAAAGTTGTGAGTGGACAAGAATCAAGTTCAGTTCAAGCGAAATCAAAGTAGTAAAACCCCCACCTTTATGAAAAACAAGCAATGAAACCATAAGCTAATATACCGGATCTCAAATCCATAATCCGTGAATAATGCTTCACGAAATCCACTACTCAACTTAAGAGTCCCGAGAGTAGACTCTCGTGAACGTACTCAGAGGTACGACCGGCGAGGAAGTATCCTTACCGAGAAATAAAACGAAAGAACATTCATTCATATATATATATATATATTTATATATACAAATACATACATAATAATAATATGATATAACATAATAATAATAATAATAATAATAATAGTATATAAATATAACCAATATTTAATTGTACCGGGGAAACAATCCAACCGGGGGACTGTTTGACTAGTCCACATGGCAGAGCCATTCCTCAATTCACCATGTGTCTAGGGAACGAGCCGTCCAACTGGGGAACTAACTCTCAGCTAGCATGTACAGCTGACACAGTCAAAGCTTGTACGCTTGAAATACCAGTACCACCATAAAACTCTTTTGCTCCCAGTTCCTTTACCCTCTTTATGTCCAAACCTTCAACATTTCGTCGCCCATGTAAGGCAGTAGACATAGTGCGGGTGAACCGAGATAAGAGACGCCGCAAGCCGGGCTCATTTCCTCCATCATGCTCCTCAGCAGGTGGAGATGGAGAAGACGGAAGTGAGGGAGGTGGAGAGGGTAGTGGAGGTGAAGGTGGAGGATTTGCTTCCCATCTCGGAACACGACCACCCCTCGTTCTAGGACGCTGAGGATGCATGATTCTACACAAAGGAATCCATAGAATCATTAGTTTCAACACTATAACAAAAGCGCAAAGGTCAAAGGAAAATGAACCTAATGCTCTGATACCAAGCTGACAAGACCCGCCCCAAAATTCCTCAGAATCTGGGACGGACCCCGTCTAATTACCGACATCAACCCGATGCCGGGCTCACTTACTAAAGATGGAGACTTTCTACCAAAAATTTGGCAGAGTCTCCCCTGTAAATTGAACATTCCCAAACTTCAACCTGTTCAAAATTTACAGTTAAATACAACTAACTGGCAGCATGCTTTACAAGCAATAAAATAATTTACAAACAAGGCCTTCAGCCTCACAAAATCTAAACCCTCAGCGGGCGATACAGAGCATATCTACGGAATTCAAAATACAACCGAAGTACCGTTTAACTGAAAGAAAAAAGTACCAAGAGTCTCTACGAAGACTCGAGTTCCAAGATGCACCCGGTCCGGCTCAACTGCAGAGCTCATTCGCTACTGGCTGGGGGGGCGCAAAACAAAAAGTTGTGAGTGGACAAAAATCAAGTTCAGTTCAATCGAAATCAAAGTAGTAAAACCCCCACCTTTATCAAAAACATGCAATGAAACCATAAGTTGAACAAAACTATCAGAAACAGTATATAAACATATACTAACACATATATACCGGATCTCAAATCCGTAATCCGTGAATAATGCTTCACGAAACCCACCACTCAACTTAAGAGTCCCGAGAGATTAGACTCTCGTGAACGTACTCAAAGGTACGACCGGCGAGGAAGTATCCTTACCGCGAAATAGAACGAA
>NC_024127.1:25619709-25632391 GCF_000346735.1 Prunus mume
TGCGTCGACCTCCGAGCCCGTCCACCCCGAGCATCCCCAGCACACCACGGCCCCTGCAGACGCCCATACCTCCGAGCCGCATGTGGCAGATGACCAAGTAGATTTTGGAACATTATTTGATTAGTTTTTTATTTTTATAATTACTTTTACAATATTTCTCTTGTATACATTTCTTTTATTTTATATAATAAATGTTTTCTTTGCGATTAATCTTTTTATTGTAATTTCATTTTAATTATTAAAAAAAACCAAATTTATTTTTTTACAAAATTAAAAATCAAATAATAATAATTTTTTTTAAATAATATATATTGCTTTTGCGCGACGAAACGTAAATCGTCGCGCAAAATCATTTAAATAAACCTTTTGACAAATATATTTTAATCATGCGCGACGAACAATTTCGTTGCTCAAAATGTGTATGCGCGACGAATTGTTTCATCGCGCGAAATTTGATTGCGCGATGAATTATCTCGCTGCACGAAATTTGTATGCGCGACGACTTTTTTGTCGTGCAAGGACTACGTGCGCGACGAATATTATTTCATCGCGCAAAGTTCATGTATCTCGCGCGACGGAAGAGTCCGTCGCTCATTGTTTTTGCGACGACCAGTTTTTCATCGCGTAAATATTTGTGCAACGGACATTAGGGTCGTCCCGAAATGTTTTTTTTAACGAAGTTGTAATACGTCGCACTATTTTGCGCGACGAATGATATTTATTCGTCGCGCAAATCCTTTCTTCACGAACTTTGTGCGACAGACTGTGCGCGACGAAACTTCTGTCGCGCATAATTATGTGCGACTAAAATCATTTTTGTATAAAAATGTAGTAGTGACTGCTCATATTCTTGTATAAAAAAAACCAAAAACAAAAACAGAACACACGAAAGAGTAAACCTAAATTATATTGTATAATATAGTAAATGATCAATTTTCTTGTACAAAACTAATAAAGCTTTGTGAGTATTTTGCTGACACTACAACAACACTGGTTTCTCCATTGGAGTCTTAAGATTTGCTGACATTACATAAATTCTAAGTTGCATTGCCTCATCAAGCTAGGTTTTCATTACCAGCGTGAACTATGTTCCTCCTTCCTCCACCACCCTCCTGCTTTATGATAATAATCCAATTGCCACTATAATATTTCTTCCCGCCATTTGCATCAGACTTCTTCTTCGAACCATTCTTCCATTGATCACTTAAGCAATTATTACACCACTTTTTCCAAGTGCTGTGGCCCCATCCTCCTCCCATGGATGCAGCTTTGCTCCGATGAGAAGGCTTTCAAGGATTTTCCCAATTCTCATGAACATTTTCTTTATTTATCAAGTCCTCTTTGGCATCGCCCCATGGAACTGAGCCAACCCTCGTACCAAATTGCTTTTCCCAGTAAGACACACTATGATCCTGTGGTTCTGGCTGTTTGTACAAATTTCCACATGGGGAATATTCATGTGTAAATTCTTTCATTACTACATTTTACGATTTGCGCGACGAAGAAGATTTAGTCGCGCGAAGTTACTTTTAGTCGCACAAATTTCAGCGCGACAGAAAAGTCATCGCGCACAATCCGTAAAGAAAGACTTTGTGCGACCAATATTTTGTATTGGTCACGCAAAACAGAGCGATGGTTAACCTTCGCTGCACAAAAGGTTTAGGGATGACACAATTATTCGTCGCACAAACCTTTGCGTGACGACAACATGATCGTCGCGAGTACACTGCACGGCGTATAATATTCGTCACGCGATTAGTGTCGCAACTATTTGAGCGACGATCTTTCTTTCGTCATGCAATTCGTGTCTCCAACATTTGTGCGATGAACAAAATTGCGCGACGAACATTCGTCGTCGCGCATATCCATTTCGTGAGACGAATGTTTTTGTCGTGCAAGAATAAAATATATGTATTTAAAATGTATTTTTTCGTTTTTTTATTTTGTAAAAATGAATTTGCGAGCTCAAAATTAATATATATTATTTACGGAAATAGGAAAGGGCAAAAAAGCATCATCCTTGAAGTCGTTGCTGGACTCGATACATGGGTTTGGCATGCCTTCTTAGGAGTTGCCGAATCTCAAAACGACTTGAACGTGCTAGGTCAATCTCCAGTGTTCAATAATATTCTGAGAGGTGAAGCCTCGAACATCACCTCTGAAATCAACAATAGCGTCCACTAGAATGGGTATTATCTAGCAGACGACATTTACCAGAGGTGGACCACATTTGTGAAATCAATTCAGCATCCCCGATCCGAGGAGCAAAAATTATTTTGTTGCCTATCAAGAGGGTTGCAGAAAAGATGTGGAGAGGTGTTTTGGTATCCTCCAAGCCCGGTGGGCTATTATTAGGGGTGCGGCACGTCTGTTTGATGAGGAGGTGCTGAGGAGCATAATGATGACATGCATCATCCTCCATAACATGATTGTGGAGGATGTGTATGATTACGATATTGCAGATGTGTACGAACCAGATCCCATGAACATGGCCTTGACAAGAATTTATGAAAAACCCATGGGGCCAAATGGAGAACCATTGGAGCATGAACTGTTGGTTAGGGACAGTCGTTTCATGACTTGTATGATTGATTGATATATGGAGATGCAATCGTCTTATATTCATGAACGACGTCAAGTTGAGTTGATGGAGCATTTATGGACGGTGAAAGGCAATGACGGTGAATGAAGTGAAGATGTTTTTTTTTTTTTTAATTTTATTATGCTTTGGTTGTGTTTTATTTTTAGTTATGCTTTAGTTGTGGTTTTATTTTTTTTAATGCTTTGGTTGTGGTTTGTTTTTTAGTTATGCTTTGGTTGTGGTTTTTTTATGTATGGAATGTTTTGAATAAAAAGGTATTTTATTGAATGCTTTCGTTATTCACTCAAAGAAAACCATTACAAGTAATTAAGAATTACTACTAATTAAATAAAATACATGAATTGCAACTAATTAAATAAAATACAATGAAATAAAAGGCAAGCAAACTAACTTAATGGTTTTGATCTTTTAGCCAATCTGTGTTGCTAGGTCCATCGTCACGGAAAAGTCTTCTTCTCATAACATCCCTTCGTTCTAGCTTCCAAACTTGTTTTGTTTCAGGGCACATATGGCTTGTATCCATGGCCAAGGTTTCCCGATCTTTCCTCTCAATGTTTTCATTCCATACATACTCCCCTTCTTTTGCATATTCTACTTGAATTGCCCTCTCATCTTCTTGGGTTGTCATATCTATTTCAATTCTCATGGCCCTTAGCCTTGCAATTTCCTGCAAAAATTTAGATGTATTACTGCTATAATTACTCCATCTCTTCGACTTCGCCGCCTTTCTCCCAATAGGCCTCTACTCCTTTTGGATGGGTAAGTCTTGACTCATCGGGGTATCCATAGAAGAATCCGATGCCGGTGAATCATGGAGTGGCGTCTCGTTCAACACAACGGTCGGACCCATTGGAATAATTCAGAATCTCGAGCAATTCTTCACCACCTCCCAACATTGGTCATGGTTGAAAGTTTTTTTGCCTTACCCAATAGCACCAAACCACATTTTTTTGCTTGCATAATCTTTTTTTTTTAATTTTTAAATATTGGAAATGCAAGAAACATTAAAAAATATTGGCAATGCAAGAAATATGAACAAAATATTGGAAATGCAAGAAACATTTAAAAAAAATAATAGAAATGCAAGAAATATTAACAAAATATTGAAAATGCAAGAAACATTTAAAAAAAAAAATAGGACATTAAAATTAATAAAATGAAAATTACAAATAATTTACATCATTGCTATGATTTTCCCTGCTTCTATGGTTGTCCCTCGCTTTTGCCAAGGCATCTCTTTATTTCCCCAACTCTTTATTGAGAATTTTCCACCTACTAGACAATGTCATTTCCGTACAGGTCGAACCCGATCTTTCACAAAATTCGGTATGAATTTTTCTCTACATATGATAGAATTTCATCTCATTGCCCATGACACGACAATGACTAATTTGGACCCAACACTCACACAACAAAACATCTTGCTTGATGCTCTATGCCCCTCCGGTTTCGATAGAAGAAGCCATAAGATGATAAAGAAAACTAAAATTTGAAAGTGAATAAAATGTTGAGTAGAAAGTGAATAAATGTTGAAGGAGAAGAAATGTATTAGGATTTGGTGTTAAAAGTGTAAAGTATTGGTTGGTATTTACAAAATAAAATATAAAAAAATTCATTAATTTTTGGGTATTTTTTTTAAAAAATTTCAATTTATTTTCATAATTTTATTGCAAAAACATTGACTGTTGTTGGATTGGAGGAGAAAACTAGATTGGAGCGCCCAGAGGTGGCCACGTGGCTTCTAGCCTTTGGCAAAAAGCAGGCTCGCGCATTCAAATTTTTTTTTTTTTTACTGTTGGCGCCTGCAATGCACGCGCCAACAGTAAAAAAAATTTTGAATTGGAGCGCTGACACTAGCTTGGCATCAGCAATGACATCACCGCAAAACTTGGGCTAGCCTTGCCTTCGGTCTATCCCTGTTCCGTGGGACCCACAAGCCGCCCAGGCAAAACAGGCCTGTTGGAAATGATTTTTGGGCTTCCCCGACCCAGCCTGGACCACTGGAAACACTCCTGTTATACTCCTAATCTAAGGCCTCCTCTGATCCGAATACACAAATGATCCACACTAGACGTCTTCTCCATCTCCTACAACATAGTATTCCTCTCTGAGTTCTTATTTTCCAAATGACAGGAGATTACTGCAATGCAAAAAAAAAAAACGAAAATACTTTACATTAACAATGACAGCTTGATAATTACAAGGCCTGGGCTTGGTTTGGGTTGGTTCGGTTTTGGACTCAACCCGAACATCAAACTGTAGGCTTCGGTTCGGCTATTTTGAAAACCGAAACCAAACCATCATTGATGAAAACCAATCACTTTGGTTAACCGGACTTGGTGGTTTGGTTTGGTTTGGTTTCGGTTTTTTGGCTTTCTTAGAGAGAGAGAGAGAGAGAAAGAGAGAGAGAGAGAGAAGAAATAAAAGCGATGGAGAGGAGAAGAAGAAAAAAAGAAGAGGGAGAGATGGAGAAGAAGAAGAAGAAGAATAGGAGAAAAAGAAAAGAGAGAGAGAGAGAAGAAGAAGAAGAAGAAGAAGAAGAGGGAGACGGGGAGAGGGAGTGAAGACAGATATAAGAAGAGTGAGAAGAAAAAAAAAAATAAAGTGAGAGGGATTGATGAAGACAAGAGAAACAGAGAGATTGAGAGAGAAGAAAAAAGAAAAGATTGAAACTATGTATTATATATATATATATATATTTCTTATAATAATATTATATATAATATTTTTTAATATCTTCAGTTTGGTTTGGTTAAATCGTGGTTTTGAATATTACAAATTGTACACCGAATCATATATTTCGGTTGGTTTGGGTTCAAACCAGTGACAAAAAAAAAATTGAAAAAAACCAAACCAACCCAACCCATCGTTTGGTTTGGGCAGTTTGGCCAGGTTTCGAGTCCAAATGCCGAGCCTTACCTTTACTGGTTGCTTTCTCCACCCGTCCATGCCACCATCCACACACCCCATATAGCATCATTAAGGAGAGAAATGGGTACGGGATCAACTCCTCCCTCCCAATCTATCTAAGTCCTGTTTTTTTAGGTATTAGATTACGAATTGTTATTTGAAATCGACATAAATAGAAGTCATGAATTAGAATAATTCTAATATCCATGTATTAGAAAGTGCAAACGAAATTCAGAATCGGAACAATCCAATACCCATTCCAAATTGTTTTTTTCTTCTTAACTCTGATACTAAAAACTATCAAAACTTTTAAATTTAGCCAAACAGTATTAAGCAATCGCTGAACAAGTGATTAAAAGCCTCCAAATGACAGGAGATTACTGCAATGCAAAAAAAAAAAACGAAAATACTTTACATTAACAATGACAGCTTGATAATTACAAGGCCTGGGCTTGGTTTGGGTTGGTTCGGTTTTGGACTCAACCCGAACATCAAACTGTAGGCTTCGGTTCGGCTATTTTGAAAACCGAAACCAAACCATCATTGATGAAAACCAATCACTTTGGTTAACCGGACTTGGTGGTTTGGTTTGGTTTGGTTTCGGTTTTTTGGCTTTCTTAGAGAGAGAGAGAGAGAGAAAGAGAGAGAGAGAGAGAAGAAATAAAAGCGATGGAGAGGAGAAGAAGAAAAAAAGAAGAGGGAGAGATGGAGAAGAAGAAGAAGAAGAATAGGAGAAAAAGAAAAGAGAGAGAGAGAGAAGAAGAAGAAGAAGAAGAAGAAGAGGGAGACGGGGAGAGGGAGTGAAGACAGATATAAGAAGAGTGAGAAGAAAAAAAAAAATAAAGTGAGAGGGATTGATGAAGACAAGAGAAACAGAGAGATTGAGAGAGAAGAAAAAAGAAAAGATTGAAACTATGTATTATATATATATATATATATTTCTTATAATAATATTATATATAATATTTTTTTAATATCTTCGGTTTGGTTTGTTTAAACCGTGGTTTTGAATATTGCAAACCATACACCGAACCATATATTTCGGTTTGGTTTGGGTTCAAACCGATGACCAAAAAATAATTGAAAAAAACCAAACCGACCCAACCCATCGGTTTGGTTTGGGAGGTTTGACTGGGTTACCGGTTTGAATGCCCAACCCTACTTACAAGGGTGAGGAATAGCATAAAGACAAAAGACGTATAGAAACTTAATCGTAGGTATGAATCCTGCCAAAAGAGATGTATAACGCCAATATTAAACACTTGACAAAAACTTGAAATCGCATAGTTGAAACTTTGTGACACACATAGCAATTCAATTTAGGGAGATTCACCATAATACCCAATATAAGAGCCCAAATTATTTATAATAATAAAAAAAATTATATGAAATGGACTTTAGAAACACACCCAAAACCCATTTACAACATAACAAAAAGGCTTTTAACTTCTTTTAAATTACAAAACTGTCATTGATTTCTTAAAACAATCAAATCCAAAAATCTCCTAAAAAAGCCCAAAATACTCAATGTGGCATCAAAGTAATTTAATAATTAAAATTAAATTCAATAGGGCTAGTTGTCATTTTTTGGGTTTGTTTATAGAAATTAAATGGTATAAGGTTTATTTATAATTTTAATGCTAAAAATGGGTATATGACTAAATATCTCTAAAAAATTATATATAAAAAATATATAAAAAAAAGGAAAGAGAATAGAAAGCTGTTGCTTTACAAAACGATCCAGGAAAAAGACAAGTGAAATAATTAGGCAAGCACTGTTGGTGGATAAAAATTCAAGCATTCATACACTGAAGAAGGGAAAGGAATGAGCACTGTCGCTTTATTTTTAAACTTTTGCTTTTGACGATAAAAAAGCACAAACGATCCAGGAAAAGGCCAATAAGCCTAGTAAACAGTTTCTAGTTGTCGAAGGCTTGTACTCATCTATTGTTCAATAAATAAAATCACTCTATTGTTCTTCTAAAAACCCAACAAATTTGGTCACAACATATTGAACAACTTCCTCAACAAAATCGGCCTCTGTCCTCCTGGCAAATATCATTATGAAAGACAAACAATAGTAAGTATATGAATCAAATTATCACAAAAAGAAATTGATACAAGTTAGAGATTTAGTATACCCTGTTTCGCTTGAATAATGAAACCCAGCCATATCGGCTGCTTCCTTCAAAGCATCCCTCCAGTTAACCACCTCATCCGTACTGCCCTTGAAACGTTTTTCAAGTTCATCAAGTGCAAGTGCATAAGTTCCCTGTTGTTTTCGTACATGTGATGGATCTATGCCGTAAAAAATGGGTATAACAATTTGTCCATAGCTTTTCTTGCGTTCTAGTACATGCACAAGTTCTTCCAAACACCATTTGGAAGAAGCATATCTTTTTGAGAAAATGATTACTGCAATTTTTGATTTCTTGATTGCTTCTTTAAGGGAACGTACAATGTCGTCTCCTTTCTTCAGTCTGTAATCCATGTAGGCCTCAATTTTCTTCTCAAGTAAAGCCGCGTGAAGATGGTCGGTAAAAGCATAGCGTTTGTCCTCACCTCTGAAACTAATAAACACATCAGAATCTGCAGCAGCAACAGAAGAAGAAGAAGCTGTTAAAGATCTGAAGCACATGAACTATAATTAATAGCCTTATATATGTTTGTGCGTATTCAGTTATAGAAGAAAGAGAATCTGATATTGGAGATTGATGAGGATCTAATTAAGCAAGAGAGAGAGCTAGAAATAAGTTGCCAACATTGCACCTGATATCATTGCTGTATGAGAAAAATCATTGAATTCAACATTGCAGGGCATCGCCGGAAGATATTTGATATTCTGGCACCCAGCAAGTCGAAGATAAGTAAGCTTGTGAAGATGTTGAAAATACAAAGGAATTTCAATCAAACCTTTACAGCCAACAAGATCTATACGCTCAATTTTTAGACTCCGAGAGAGATTTGGAACTTCAGATAGATGTTTGCAGTAACCAAGATCGATCTCTTTTAAGTTCACAGGACTCTGTAACAAATTAAAAGAAATAGAAAGAATTAATAACTTAATTCGAACAAAAAAAAAAAGGGAATTAATAACTTAGCTTGCATATTATTACTTTCTAGATCACATATTATTCAAGAACTAAAATAAGCATATATAGTATACCTGACCTTCATTCCAAAGTTGCGCCCCAACTTTACTGAACGGCATATGAAGCACAAGAAGATTTTCAGGAGAAAAATTTGATGGCAAATATGTCAAAGGATATCCCACCCAGTAAAGATAACTAAGAGAATTGGGAAGATGAAGAGAAAAATTTTCTAATATGTCACGGCCGAAATCGTAAGTTTCTGCAATTAGCAATTTTAGATTATATAACTTTCTGAAGTCTGCATGATTCAAGTTTAGCTCTTCAAAGAATATGGCTTGAACCCTTGCAGCTTCCTGACAATCAAGAGCAAAGTACAAATGTGAATATAAAAAGTTTAATCAAAACTGCATTCCCAGGAATCTGACTAGTCTATTGTAAATGTGAATATGTAAAATACCTTGTTATTTGTTAATACATCATAGACATCCTCAGCACTGAACAACCTACTGCGTTCTTCAATACATTGTTCGCGAACAATTGCCCTACCCATTTCTTGCACCAAATCATGCATCTCTATGGAGTTCCTTTTTGAAATAGATATGAGAGACATATCAATGAGAACTTTAATTCCGGATGACCATGAGAAACCACGGATATCTAGCATTCCCTTGACATTATTCATATTCCTGTCTTTATGAAAACATGCTATATCAAGAAATATCTCCTTCTCATTTTCTTCTAATCCATCGTAACTTATTCTCAAAACTCCCAAGATTTTTGGGTTTGGAGATCGTTTCAATTTGTTCATTTCATCTTCCCACTCTCGTTTGCTCTTGTAACGATGGAATGAGGACCCCAAAACTTTAAGAGCTAATGGAATACCCTTAATATATTCTACCACCTCTCTTGACAACTCAGTATAATCTGTTGTTGGAGACTCAATATTTCTGAAAGCATGCAAATGAAAGAGCTGAAGAGCTTCATCCAAATGTAATCCCTGAACCTTGTATATCTTATCAGTGTCAACTTTTTGCTCAAGTACTCCTTTATCTCTAGCAGTTATAATGATTCGACTTCCGTCACAAAACTGATCATGATATCCAACAAGAAATTCTAGTTGGAATGGATCATTCACATCATCAATAACAATGAAGGCCTTCGTGCGGCGGAGCCTATCTCGAATAAAAGTTGGTCCTATAGACAAAGTGCCGATGTTTGTATCTCTGTCCTTTAATATCTCACGAACGAGTTCATTTCGCAACTGATTTAATCCACCCGGTTGTTCTGATTTCTCCCTGACATTTGCAAGAAAACAAGCAGCATCAAATTTAGAGGACAGCTTGTGAAATACAGCATCAGCAAGGGTGGTCTTGCCAATACCACCCATGCCCCAAATACCTACAGAGAGTACACCTGGTGAATCCAAGCATAATAACGACTCAATTTCCTCAATTTTCCTTTGAATCCCAACCAGACCCTTTAAATCACTTGACGATTCGCGATTCAATTTGGTCAAAACATCTTGGACAATTTCCTCAACAAAATCGGCCTCCGTCCTGGCAAATATCATTATCAAAGACGAACAATAGTAAGTATGCATCGAATGATAACAAGTAGAAATTGATACAAGCTAGAGATTTAGTATACCCTGTTTTGCTTGAATCATGAAACCCAGAAATATTGGCTGCTTCCTCCAAAGCAGCCCTCCAGTTGGCCACCTCATCCATACTGACCTTAAAACGTTTCTTAAGTCTCCAAAGCCACCCTCCAATTGCATAAGTTCCCTTTTGTTTTCGTACATCTGATGGATCTATGGGATAAAAAATGGGTATAACAATCTGTCCATGGCTTTTCTTGCATCCAAGTATATGCACAAGTTCTTTCATACACCAAGTGGAAGAAGCATAGTCTTTTGAGAAAATGACTAGTGCAATTTTCGATTTACCGATTGCTTCTAGAAGGGCAGGCCCAATGTCGTCTCCTTTCTCCAGTCTGTAATCCATGTAGGTCTCAATTTTCTTCCCAAGTAAATCCTTGTGAAGATGGCTGGTAAAAGCATCGCGTGTGTCCTCACCTCTGAAGCTAATAAACACATCATACTTTTCTCGAAGAGGGGGGATATCAGTATCAACAGCAGCAACAGAAGAAGTGGAAGAAGAAGAAGATGTTATGATGAGTATGATGATTATGATGAAAACTTGAAAGAACTCAATGGATTCCATATCTGTTTCTCTGAATGCACCAGGGGCTATAATTAAAGCAAATCTGATATTTGAGATGAAAACAATTGCTACTAGTTCAGAGTTGACTATATGTACACAAAGTTACAAAAACAATCCAGCAAAATCATCAAAGCTTGAAAAAAGTATTACTTGCATTAAAAAATTAAATTAAAAAAAAATGGACGCATGGGTTAAATGTAACTACCAAAGTAGTCGAGGTCAGGTCCACAATGGTGGCCTCCCCTTTCCCTCGTTTGACACCCAGGTCTGAAATCCTAAGAGTTTCTTTCTTCCCAATGTAACAAAAAAAGTTATACTAAAGTAACCCTGTCACTTCCATTATTTACAAAATTGCCATCTAAAAACTCCCTGACGATCTATAATCGAATAGAAATAATTGAAGCTATAATTAAAGCAAATCTGATATTTGAGATGAATGGGGTTCTCCTTGAAGAAGAAAAAGAATCTGATATTGATAATTAAGTTGCCCCCGCGATCCTGTTAGGCGACAGAGAGAGAGAGCTACAAAGGTTTGTTGCCCTGCTTGTTTAGAATGAAAGAGAATAAAAAGCAGTTGCTTGCAGAGGCAGGACAATCCAAGAAAATCTAAATCATAAGAGAGATACAAAAAATAAACAAAAAATGAAAAAAAGGGTAGAAGTGAAATAATTACCCAACACTTTCGGCTGCCAAAGCTATTGGGAGACACAATTTTTTTTTTTTTTTCTTTTTGGAGTACAAGATATTGGGAGAGTGGGATTTACACAAATATTCATTGGGTGTTTGAGTTTACACAAATCTTTTGATACTATGGCCCTTTGAAAAACTAATGGTTGAAAAACGTAAATAATTTGACCTGAAAAAAAAAAACATAAATAGAATTTCAATGGTAGTTAGAAAGAAAAGTCTTCATCATAAATAGAACTTCAGTGGTAGTCTTCAACGTATACAGATAAAAGGAAAGTTTAAAAATTGGACGCATTGATAGACATAAGCTTAGTCTAATTGGCTAAAACTGATATGTTCCTCACTCATCAGCAGAATTCGAATCCCTATCCAAGTATTTAGATTAGATTTTATTAAAATATCGCTTGAATAAAAAATTAAATTATAAAAAAAAAACTAGACGTATGTATTAAATGTAATGACCACGTCATATTAAAGTAATTATGTCAGTTCCATTATTTACAAAATTGTCATCTTCTTTGGTGATCACCTTAAGAAATTTCACTAATGAAGATAGATTACAACTTTGATTTACCAATGAAACCCCCTTAGAACACTACCCTCACAATCTGTTTCTCTCACACCCTTTGCTCAATATTTTGACACACTTACTCTCTCACACTTATGTCGCACTCATTTTGCACTTACGATGTATTTACTAATCAAGAATTGGAGTTCTCATCAGGAATTGAATTCCACCTACGGAGGATTCTTGCGTTCATTTCACATCAAGGAATTAAAAAGTAAGTGGGGCCCACACAAAATTAGGAATTGAATTCTTGATTTTGGAGGAATTCAATTCTTGGGTGGAAGGTGGTATTCTAATTCTGGGAGAATTAACCCATTAGGAATTCATCTTTTTTACCCATTATATCCTCACACAATTTTCAAAATTTCAAATATGTCATCTACTTTAACCCAACTACGAGGACATTTTAGTAATTAGAACCACTCATACCCCAATTCCATATGGTTTAGTAAACAACTTCAATAAGAATCCAGAATCTAACTTCTCTCAATCCATATGGTTTAGTAATCAACTTCATTAGGAATTCGGAATCTAATTCTCTTCAATCCAACTCCTCAATTCAATTCATCCTCAATTCAATTCCTCCTAATCCAATTACGGA
>NC_024127.1:25650488-25671500 GCF_000346735.1 Prunus mume
CTCACCAAATGCTGGTTATTGAACAATCGCAAGGTGTCTGTGTTGGGTCTTTGTGCGGCTTTGCTCCACAAATGGAACCTATCACTTCCAACGAATACGGCTTATCTCCTTCCCCTTCCACTTCTTCGTCTTTTCACTGTTTCAGAATCCACGCCTTTGCTCCTTCCACTCAAAATAAATACTTTTTCACGGTTTAGATAGTGGAGTTGCGTTCAACCGTCGTTAACCTTTGCCTTCAACCGTCGTTGCCCGTTGCCTTTAACCGTTTCTCAGAGCTTAGCAGTTTCTCTGAGCTATGAGTTTGAGATCAATGGGTTTTTTCTGTTCAAACTTCGAACTTGCCTCTCTTTTTTCTTTTTTTTTTGGGACCAACTTCATTGCTGGATATTAAATTCGGGTTTGGGTTCCTCACCTACCCGATTGCACAACTTTATCCCAATTCTCCCCAGCCCTTGGATTGATCCAATGACTATAAAGTGAACCCCTTATAACTTACCCTTTATAACTTACTCCTCATTATAGTCTGAGCCTTTACTTAGAAGGGACCTAAAAATATTTAAAAATTATGAATTTAAGTGGGATTATAGGGCTGAAGATTTTTTGGTAAGTGTGGACAGCTGGCCACAGTTGTCTTTGATTGGGTCTGCCAGTGAGCCCAACCCATAGCTTGTGCAGGTTGGGCGACTACACATGGCATCCAAATTTTTTTAAGCCCATTTAGTAAAGAAACCCAAAAGAGCCTTTACTTCTCCACACTCAACTTTTTTAAAAAAATAAAAATAAAAATAAAAAGCCTTGTGACAAAAGAAAACAAGAAAATGGTTTTTACGAAATTCTTTTAACATGTTTTCTAGCCACGTCATGTCTTTTTCTTGTTTATTATTATTATTATTATTATTTATAATGAGTTTTGCTCTTCCAAATGTCTTCTTCTTGAGCCTTCCTCTCTCTCTCACACAAACTGAATCTATCTTTTGAACTTTTTTTTTTTTTTCTTTTTCAAATCAACCGAAGCTTTGTGGTTCAATTCGACCACAACTCTCTCAGTGTTGTTTATAATAGTTTGAGTTCTGAAGTGTTGGTTGCTTCATTTTGTCGTTTTTTTATTAGTTTTTGAATTGCCTTCACTTAAAAATATATATATATATATATATATAAGTCAATTGAGTGGACTACGAATATGAGAAAGTAAGTGTAGTTGACGTAACTAAGAATGGATTTGGTTCTATTTATGAATTATGATATAATTGATAATACTAAGGATGTGTTTGGTGCTATTTATGGATTATGAATATATTTTACTTGTATATACATTCCTCAGCATCTCTCTTTGCATGGGGCCCCCAAATCAATGGATCGGCCCTGCCAGCCTCACACGTGCAGAGTGAACTCAATGGACTTGTAGACTGGGGGATATGCTAACTTAGATAAGTAGTCAAGTCAAGTGTAATTGATGTTTGATTGATAATGGAGGTGGAATTTGGGCTACCACTGTTTATGAATTCCAAACACCATTCGCCTCTTTCCACTAGAGACGGTCTTATAAAACTAATAGAAAAGAAAAAGAAAAAAATCAAATGAAACACATAACTTTCTTTGTCTTTTTTTTATTAGTTTTTGAATTGCCCTCACTTAAAAATATATATATATATATATATATAAGTCAATTGAGTGGACTACGAATATGAGAAAGTAAGTGTAGTTGACGTAACTAAGAATGGATTTGGTTCTATTTATGAATTATGATATAATTGATAATACTAAGGATGTGTTTGGTGCTATTTATGGATTATGAATATATTTTACTTGTATATACATTCCTCAGCATCTCTCTTTGCATGGGGCCCCCAAATCAATGGATCGGCCCTGCCAGCCTCACACGTGCAGAGTGAACTCAATGGACTTGTAGACTGGGGGATATGCTAACTTAGATAAGTAGTCAAGTCAAGTGTAATTGATGTTTGATTGATAATGGAGGTGGAATTTGGGCTACCACTGTTTATGAATTCCAAACACCATTCGCCTCTTTCCACTAGAGACGGTCTTATAAAACTAATAGAAAAGAAAAAGAAAAAAATCAAATGAAACACATAACTTTCTCATGTGATGATAGGCATGTGAGTTCCTTTCTTGTGTTGATTCGGAACTCTTAAAATCTAAAAATCAGCTTTGATTATGATCATAAGATAAAGAATTGAATTGATGTATTTCTGAATGTATCGTGTACAACCAGTGCATGTTAAACAACAACAATCATAAAATAAAATTGCCAAAATTTCAAAGTTTGAAGAACACCTTACCGCAACAAGAACCAAAATGGCAAGAGAAAATTCTTGTGCGAATGAGACACAAAACGTGGCTAGAACGTTTTGAGCTGCAATAGAAACATATTGTCTTTTTTATTTTTTTATGAAAAACTTATTGTCTATTTTATTAATTTAAACTAGAAAAACGCGTCACTAAAAACTCGAAATCAAGATTTATATATAAGATGTTTATATCGTCACTTAGAAGCTTCGTTTCCTCGTCTGTCTCTTAGATCTCTTTCGCTCTGCATGTGACTGCTCTCATTCGAATTTCGCTTTCTTCAAAAGTTGCGGGATTCTCTTTGACTTTCCAGCTCCCAATCTGAAGATCTGCCTCTGTAAGAATAATCCCAATTCCCATGTCCTATTTTCCGAGAAAATGCCCGCAAACTTTCCAATATTTTCCCGGAAAATTTCCATGTTCAGCTGCTGTGCTTTGCTCTATGATGGTTTCTAGGGTTTGCTGAGTTGAAGTTCTTGTATGTGTTGGCTCAATTTGTTCATTTTTGAAATTCTTGTATGTATTTGCACCTATCAGATCTCCATTTCCTAGGGTTTGTATCTATGCAAGTATCAGTCTTTTGATTGTAGAGTGTGTGTACGTGTTGTTTTGTATCTCAGTTGGGTTGAATCTCTTAGTCTGGAGAAAGATTTATGTATCCTGGGATTTTCATTGCTCTCTGGTGTGTTGAATTCAAGGCTTTGTAGAGTTTATAGCTTCAAGATCAAATTTTATTGTTGCTCATCTCAGTAGAATTGGAGACCCCCTTATCTTATATATCAAAAGCGAGAAAACACATTGGCTTTTTTTATATCTTGGATCCTTTGGCTTAGCTTTTGATTTTTTTGGAACGAGTTAGCAATTTTTGGATTTTGGTATCTTTGAGCTATTTGTGAGGGTAAATTTTAGGGTTTGTGTTTCTTATAGATGGATAAGGACAAGTCTCCTGCCCATGGTGGGGGTTTACCACCCCCATCAGGCAGGTACTCAGGTTTTTTGCCTGCTGGAACTCCTTTCAATGTGAAACCCGAGCCAGCTTCATCATCATTATTTCCTCCATTGGCCTCGGGTGCTAGTGCGGACTCAGGTCATTTTGGTCATGGGATGTCTGCCGAATCTAGTCACTTTAGTCATGACATTAGCCGAATGCCAGATAACCCACCAAGGAAATTGGGTCATAGACGTGCCCATTCGGAAATCTTGACCCTTCCAGATGATATTAGCTTTGATAGTGACCTTGGTGTTGTGGGTGGTGCCGATGGTCCTTCATTTTCAGATGAGACTGAGGAAGACTTGTTTTCTATGTACCTTGATATGGA
The DNA here is from genome assembly GCF_000346735.1 of Prunus mume. The sequence continues at coordinate 25,654,115 of NC_024127.1, forward strand.
AAAATTCAATTCATCGTCTGCTACGTCGTCCTTTCAATTCGGTGAGCCATCATCTTCTGCAGCAGCACCCGTTCCAGCATTAACACCAGCATCGAGAGCGCCCACTTCTTCTGCAGAGAATATTGCCATCGGTTCTAATGAGAGACCCAGAGTCAGGCACCAACATAGCCAGTCGATGGATGGATCAACAAGCATCAAACCTGAGATGCTGGTCTCCAGTTCAGAAGATATCTCTGCAGCTGATTCCAAGAAAGCCCTCTCAGCTGCTAAGCTTGCAGAACTTGCCCTGATTGATCCAAAACGTGCGAAGAGGTACCAATTCTTGAGTAATCATATATCATGTGAATCTACATCTAATGTTTGTTTGATCTGTGTATACAAAAAATTTGATGGTACTTTGAGTTTGTATTGTATTGACTATGAATTCATCTGTTACTTCTTAGGTTTGCCCTTGCTATTGCATTTAATCTCAACATGTGTCCTGAATTCTAGGTTGACAATTTTTATTAATTTTTTTTTATCATACTTTATTGTATTGTTGATCTCTTAAAAAAATAAAATTTCTTATTGTTAAATTTTCCTGTATTTCTAGACAGTAGTGTCTCATATGCAAGTATGAAGACCCTATAAAAATTTATTCTGTGGGTCCATGGACATGTTTGTGTGGCTCAAGGATTCTGGTATTTTGAAATTATTAGCTTATGTAATTCCAAACAATAGTCTATGTTTTCCATTTTGAGTTCACGTAATTGTTTCTTTAAGTTTAGCAATCAAAGTTCTTAGCTATTTCAGAATCCATTCAAGGTTGTGGTGGTGAGTAACTTTGCGCTTACTTGTTTCAAATAGTTTAATGTTTGAGATCTTTGACATTGGTTTAGTGGCAGAAGGGCAGTCAATGCATTTTCAATTTCTATTACTAATTGACTAGGCTTTTTTTCCCTTAAATTTTAAAGTTCCTTCCAATGTGTTCCTCTAATTGGACTGCAATACCATCATTGGAGCCTATCAGGTTGATTGTTTATAGAATTGTTAATACTTGATTGGACTAAGATACCTCAATAGGAGTTCAATAGAAACGTTGTTCTTGTAGGAAAATTACTACAGGCATCCCTTGTGGCGTCATTGGTAATTGAAAACTAGTTTTATGTACATTCCTTTGTTATGTATTGATCTTATATACTTCTGTTCTATCCTAAGATATCAAAACCATCATCATGTTGTTCAAACCATTTGCCCAAGATGTTGTAGAACATAGTTCCTATATGTATATCAGTCTCACTCAGCATATATTAATCTTACCTTGAAAATGGTGTTTCAATGAGCACAAGCAACCTTTATGATTTTTTAATAATTATTTTCTATCTATCTATCTATCAAGCATATATATATTCCCCTTGTTATTTTCCCATGATGGAATTTAAATAAATGATCGTGTACCTTGTTTTCCCTTTTACTTTAACATCATCATTGTGCTTAATATTTTCCCCTTGATTGCGATGCGTTAGGATCTGGGCAAATAGGCAGTCAGCTGCAAGGTCAAAGGAAAGGAAAATGCGGTACATTGCTGAGCTTGAGCAGAAAGTTCAGACATTGCAAACAGAAGCTACTTCCTTGTCTGCTCAATTGACTCTCTTGCAGGTAAATTGCATCGGCTTATCATAGTTTTTTGTTAAAAAATGAATGTTCAGTTTCTCTTTATTGGTCTGCGCAGCTGGATGTCTTAACTTATGATTCTTATCTTGCTTACGTGTTGAGGATGTAAATGACTGTTCTTATGGATTTCTTATGAGCAGAGAGATACAAATGGTCTGACTGCTGAGAACAGTGAACTGAAACTGCGCTTGCAAACAATGGAGCAACAGGTTCACTTGCAAGATGGTGAGGCCCCTTTTCCTTTCATGATTAGAATTAATATTCATGTTCTTTTTATATTCTATATCTTTTTCATGTTCTTTTTATACGAGCCTCTTAGCACACTCTCACTCGTGCCCGAATTGGCTTTTTAAAATAACTGTTGTGAAGAATTATTTTTAGAGTAATTTAATATAAAAATAAGAAGAAATAAAGACCAAAAACAAAGACTAATGAAAAGAAAGGAGTGGGAGGTGGTAACACCCCACTCTATGGGGGTTTAATTTTGTAATTCTTTAGAATTTTTATTTGAACGATTTTGTTTTACTAATTTTTGTTTATTATATTAAATTGTCATCTCTTAGTAATTTAATTAAATAAGGGTAGTTTGCGGGATTTTGAAAGTTTCACCTCTAAGGCTTTTCTCCCTTTAGCATGATGCAAGGACGCTGAGACAATAAATGTTGTACAAAATGGACAATCTAATAAGTAGATGCTTACGTGAATATACTTTATTTTTGTTAGAGATCATAATCCATAATGGAAGTTGACAAGATGCCACAAGGTAGGTTAGCAGACATTGTTTACTATTGATAACTTGAATAAAAATCGGTTTCTTCTGTTTATGATGACATCTTGCTGCATGTACATTTACAAAATATCTAATTTCTGTTTGCGTCATGAGTTTATGATCTGTTTGTTTACTCAACTGATCCAGAAGGTAATGAAATTAACTTAAATAAAAGGGTTCTTTGTATATTTTCATATGGGTTTAGTGTTTTTATTGCATGAGTTGGCCAACCTGAAGTGAACTACCCCCATCATTGAAAATTTAATTACTTTAGTTTGAAAATTGAATATGGAGGAATGAAGTAATCCAATATGGTTCTTGAACGGTTGACATCCAATGCACAAGTTTACTTCGTTCTGATACTGGCACACAGGGAACAAAATGAAAAACAATAACATCTTGTTCATGGAGTATTGGAACAGCACTGTAATATAGGTTTTCTTGCTGTCCTGGGTCCATATAACTTCTTGTTTGTTCTTGGTCCTTTTGCAAATGAAAATGACTTATAAAAAAAAGTATTGTTTTGTTTGTCTTGTAGCACTGAATGATGCACTGAAAGAGGAAATTCAGCATCTCAAAGTTCTGACTGGCCAAGCTATGCCAAATGGTGGACCTATGATGAACTTTGCTTCTTTTGGTTCTGGCCAGCAATTCTATACAAACAATCAGGCTATGCACACTCTTATAACTGCACAACAGTTTCAACAGCTCCAAATTCACTCTCAGAAGCAGCAGCATCAGTTTCAGCAGCATCAACTGCATCAACTTCAACAGCAACAGATGCAGCAGCAGCAGCAACAGCAACAGCAACCACAAAGTGGGGACTTAAAAATGGGAGGATCCATACCATCTCCTAGCCAGAAGGATAATGCATCAGAGGTTAACCAATCTGTAACGAAGGATTGTTGAGAGAAGTTTTCAACTTGGCCAAACGTAATGGTGGATCAAGATGGGTCAAACATTGTTCAAAAGTTGTAATTGAACAGCTGTATCCAGTTAGGACTACCCCGTCTTTCTTTTGAGTCCTGATAGATAACACCCCCTCCCTCCCTCCCTTTTCATTTTGAGTCCGGTTAGATGATGCGTCTAGATGAAATTTGTTTGTAGGCTGTTCCATAGATATGATTTTAGTTCTAGGTTGAATTATGGTATGCGTTATATATTTCCGATGGTATAGAGCACCTTGTCATTGTGTTTTTTCCCTGGTAACTATGATGGATTTAGATTATGCAGATTTGTTCTCAAGTGGATTATTTACAATTTTCTGGAGATATGTTTTCCGAGTAGAGGGTGGTTTTGTACAAAATTTGTTTAGTTTTCAAATTATACCCCTATTAGAGATATGAAACAAATAAAATAAAGTAAAGAATACCAAGTTTTTTTTGTTGGATAAAAATTGTACTTCTAAATTGTTAATAGGAACAAATTGGTCATGAAAAAAGTGCATTTAATACTGGTTTTGGTCGCAAAGAGGAAATGAAATCCAAGGGATGGAGGGAATTTAATATTGGCCTATCAAGCAATTCATTTTCTATACTTAGCTTACCAAACATCGGAAATCAAATGATTTTCTATGCCTAGACTTTAGAATATTTGTGAGATGGGTATTTTTTATATGCACAAGAGAGATTAGAAAAGTTGTAAGTAAAAATGGAAAGAGAAAAATATGTCATTTGTATAAATGCATTATAAATAGAAATATATATCACAAAACAGTAATCAATGTGTTGGACAATTGTGCGGTTGCTATCCTTTATGAAAGGTTGCCAGATTCTTGCAAGATAAAGTCGATATTTCGATAGTTTCTACAATAAATTGACCAAATTCAACTTGCCATCATTCGAGGAAAATTACCATATTTTCGTGAGATATTATCGATATTTCGATATTTTGGGCGATAAATTAACCAAATTCAATATTTTGGTGTTGGAAAATAACATCTCGATAAAATATCGGTGAAAAAAATTAAAACAAATTAATGATAAAATACATTTGCCAAAATATCAGACATGATAAAAACAAAAATATCACAGATATCTAAGTACTATAATCATGATTTTATTTGAATATCACAACATTCGTTACATAACAACAAGGAGTTTTTATCTCAAATGTTTAAGAGCATTGACGCTTGCATTTGAGGCCCTTGATTCGATTATCTCTTTCCCAAATATCGTTTGTATAAAAAAAAAACACATAACAAACTAAACCTTATTAAGATAAGCAAATTTAGTTAAGTACATTTGAATATCTAGTAACTTATAATAGAAAATTAAAATTTCATTCTTAAATGGTATAAGCTTTTTTGTTTTGTTTTTTATTATTAAACTTTAGCATTAGATTAGATTTTGATTTTGGTCCCTTGTGTTGGAAAACTCATAATAGTGTAACTAACACAAAAAGACAAAAAATCCCAATTTCTCATAAATAAAAAAGGACCAAAATCTTAGTACTCACAAAAAAAGAAAAAAAAATCATAATCCAATCTAAAACTGGGATTTTATAAAATAAAAAGATTATTTTTTCCGAAGATAAAAATCCTAATACCAAATGGAAAAATAATTATGCCCTCAAGAAATAATAACTTTTTCTTTTGTGGCAACAAAGAAATAATAATTGGCTTTAAAAAAAAGAAAAAAAAAAAGAAACAGTGAATAACATGGAAATCGAGTGGTAGAGTTTTCTTTGTCCCAAAAAAAGAAAAGAAAATGTAGTGAACCACTAAACGGGCCGTACATCCCTTCGTCTCAAACTGAACTAGGGTTTTAGCAAGAATCAAACGGGAACCAAACAGGTCAAAAATAGCGCGAACATGAGCTCCTCCAATTGTGGCTGCCATATCTTCGACCTCAACACCTTTCAATCCATGGACTTTGGAGCCTCTTCGTATTCTAGGGTTGTGAACAGCAACCAGCTCTCGCGCTTCAGCTATGTACCATCCAAATCCCAAAGGCCACTGGAGCCCTCAAGCCTTTACTGCCTTCATCATCCTAGAAATGCTTCCTTGGCACTCTCTCGCAGAGATTGTGCTCTACGAGCCACTGTTAAAGACATCAATGTCACCACGGAGAAGGTGAATGGTGATTGTTCTGTTGAAATCGAGCATTCGATTTTGACGGCGTTGTCGCCGTTGGACGGTCGTTATTGGGGTAAAGTCAAGGAATTAGCTCCTTATATGAGTGAATATGGGCTAATTTACTACCGCGTTCTAGTTGAGGTACTGCTTTAATTTATTGCAATTTTTATTTTATTTTTCTGTTAGACAACTGAATTTTTTAATCTGTTAGATATTATTTAAAGTTGGAAATGTAAGAAAAAAAATTGTAATGCTGCATGGCTTTGGTAGTTTTTTGTTACTATTTATTTTCTGGTATTACTACTGCTGAGATGAACCAGTGAACCATTTCAATTTTTGTTGACTTAACACGACTGCCCAAGCATATAAATTATGTTTTTCAGTATCAAAACATCACATTTTTTAGAAGAATATATATTGTAAATTGGGTTCTTTGTGGAATTTTTTTTTTGGGGTGAAGGTGTCATTTATATTAATGAACTGTATGACAGATCAAATGGTTGTTGAAACTATCACAAATTCTTGAAGTCACAGAGGTGCCCGGTTTCAGTGACGATGCTCAGTCTTACTTGCAAGAAATTATAAATGGATTTTGCATCAGTGATGCATTAGAAATCAAGAGGATTGAGAAAATGACTAACCATGATGTAAAAGCAGTGGAGTACTTCTTGAAACAGAAATGCAGCTCACATCCAGAAATAGCTAAGGTTGACATTCCCCTCTATTAGTTTGTTAATTCTGAAACACTCTGCTCCTTTGTATTTGATACACTTATATTGATCACTTTATTTCTAGTTTTTGAGAATCACATAATGCTTTTTCTTATTTTAGGTGCTTGAATTTTTTCATTTTGCTTGCACATCTGAGGACATCAACAATCTTGCTCATGCATTGATGTTAAAAGAAGCTATCAACAATGTTATATTTCCTGTCATGGACAATTTGATTGAGGCAATATGTGACATGTCAAAGGATAATGCTTCCATTCCCATGCTTTCTCGCACACATGGTCAGACAGCTTCACCCACAACTTTGGGGAAGGAAATGGCAATTTTTGCTGTGCGGCTAGGCATGCAAAGGCACAGAATTTCTGAGGTAAAGATAATGGGGAAGTTTGCAGGTGCTGTAGGAAATTACAATGCTCATCTAGCTGCATATCCTAGTATTAATTGGCCCCAAATTGCTGAAGAGTTTGTAACATCTCTTGGAGTGAGTTTTAATCATTATGTTACTCAGATCGAGACTCATGATTATATGTCTAAAGTTTTTAACGCATTCAACCGATTCAATAATATATTAATTGACTTTGATAGTGATATATGGCGCTACATATCTCTGGGTTACTTCAAGCAGACAACTAGGGCTGGTGAAATTGGCTCATCAACAATGCCTCACAAAGTAAACCCTATTGATTTTGAAAATAGTGAAGGTAATCTTGGTGTGGCTAGTGGAAGTCTTTCCTACTTGAGTGAGAAGTTGCCTAAATCGCGTTTGCAGCGTGACCTGACTGATTCTACTGTTCTGAGGAACATGGGTGTTGGACTAGGACACTCTCTTCTTGCTTACAGAAGCACACTGCAGGGAATATCAAAGCTTCAGGTTAATGAGGCTCGCATAAGTGAGGAGTTGAACCAATCTTGGGAGGTGCTTGCTGAAGCAATACAAACTGTTATGCGACGATATAGTGTTCCTGAGCCTTATGAGAAGCTGAAGGAACTAACAAGAGGAAGAACAGTTACCAAAGACAGAATAAGAGAGTTCATTAAAGGCTTGGAATTACCTGAGGAACCAAAGATCATTTTATCAAATCTTACACCGCATAGCTATGTTGGAGCAGCAGTTAAACTGGCCAGGATGGTAGACACGGCTGTTAGAGCCACCAGAAAAAACACCAATGTTTCCACTGAGAAGGTGAAGATGGTGTCTGGCAACTCTTCTAGTGAATCTGAGCTTGTGAATTTGATGGCTTTGTCACCATTGGATGGTCGGTATTGGGGTAAAGTCAAGGACTTGGCTCCTTACATGAGTGAGTATGGTCTGATCTACTTCCGTGTTCTAGTTGAGATCAAATGGTTGCTATGGCTTTCACAAATTCCTGAAGTCACAGAGGTACCCACCTTCAGTGAAAATGCTAGGTCTTATTTGCAAGAAATGATTGATGGATTTAGTTACAATGATGCATTAGAAATAAAGAAGATTGAGAAAGTGACAAATCATGATGTGAAAGCGGTGGAGTACTTCTTGAAACAGAGATTCCAATCACATCCAGAAATAGCTAAGGTGCTGGAATTTTTTCATTTTGCTTGCACATCTGAGGACATCAACAATCTTGCCCATGCATTAATGTTGAAAGAAGCTGTGAATAGTGTCATATATCCTGTCATGGATGATTTGGTTGAGGCAGTATGTAACATGGCCAAGGACAATGCTCATATTTCTATGCTCTCTCGTACTCATGGACAGCCTGCTTCACCCACAACTTTGGGAAAGGAAATGGCAAATTTTGCAGTCAGATTAAGCAGAGAAAGGCACGAGATCTCTCGGGTGGAAATAATGGGAAAATTTGCTGGTGCTGTTGGAAATTACAATGCTCATCTTGTCGCATATCCTGATATTAATTGGCCCCAAATTGCTGAAGATTTTGTAACATCTCTTGGGTTGAGTTTTAATCCCTATGTTACGCAGATTGAACCTCATGACTATATGGCAGAACTTTTTCATGCATTTAGCCAGTTCAACAATATATTGATCGACTTTGATAGAGATATATGGGACTACATATCTTTGGGTTATTTTAAGCAGACAACAAAGGCTGGTGAGATTGGGTCTTCAACAATGCCTCACAAGGTAAACCCTATTGATTTTGAAAACAGTGAAGGTAACCTTGGTGTGGCTAATGGCAGTTTTTATCATCTGAGCATGAAGTTGCCTATTTCGCGTTGGCAGCGTGACTTGACGGATTCAACTGTTTTAAGGAACATGGGTTTAGGATTAGGGCATTCTCTTCTTGCCTACAAAAGCACACTTCAGGGAATATCAAAGCTTCAGGTCAATGAAGGTTGCATAAGTGAGGACTTGAACCTTACTTGGGAAGTTCTTGCTGAACCAATACAGACAGTTATGCGAAGATATGGTGTTCCTGAGCCCTATGAAAAGTTGAAGGAACTAACCAGAGGAAGAGCAGTAACCAAGGAAAGTATAGTAGATTTTATGCAAGGTTTGGAGTTACCTAACGAAGCAAAGTCCAATCTACTAAAGTTAACACCACATAGTTATGTTGGAGCAGCTGTTGAATTGGCTAGGATGGTAGACATAGCCGTGAAGGTGGTATGAACCAACAGTGGATATGTTGCACAAGGTCTTCCTTTCTTTTGTCTTTGAGACTTGCATCAGAGGGTCCTATTTATTTTGACTGCCATGGGATTCAGGAATAATCAGGCGAAAGGTGATTTTGATATGTCTGAGGCGGAGGCACAACTTTCATTGGAGAAGAGATGCTTATGCTGGCTGATGAAAGAATTTGAATTGTAGTTGAAAATGTTTGTATTTATAACCCAGGTTTGAAATAGTATTTAAAACATTGGGGCAATAGGGAAATACGAGAGGTTTTCATCAAGCTCTTTGTAATTTCCAACAGCACCAGCAATTTGGGGGCTGGTTTAAAAGCTAATAATACTTTCTTATGATGTGTAACAAAAGAAGAAGAAAATGTTATTTTCAAATTCTCTGACTTTCAACAACACGATTGAATAGAAAATGATTTGCAGGTAGCTAATGAAAGAGGGCCTTCAATCATTTTTGCTGCAGTGGCTGAGAAATGGGAAACTCCAGCATGGACTCGATGTTAATGTTTTGCGTTATGAGGGAGTGAGGCTTCGTGAGCTGTTTGTGATGAAAATAATTGGTTGATGGTGGATGCATCAAAATAATTGGTTGATGGCCTTTTCAATTAGTAAGAGAATTATATATAGCGGTTGGTACGGTTCGAATTAGATCGGTTTTACTCCAAAATCAAAATTGGACCAATTATAATGTAATGGTTTAGATAAGTCGGTTTTAACAAAAATCATCGAGAAAATGGAATCAAACCAAACTATTATGATTAGGTTCTAGTTTTAGATCTTTTGACTTTTTTTATGGTCAAAACCAAACCAAATCAACCATTATAATTCCGAGGGGTCGGACTAATGCACACCACTAATTATACATCGGTGTAGAGCTACATGCTTAACATTTAGTTGGAACAAATTTATGTACAAATTGAACTATAGTTTACAAAACACCTACTCTAATTTGGTTTTGCATTTGTCTGTTTCCTATGTAAGAGAAGTTGCATTAAAGTGTGCCTTTTTTTTTATAACCAAAGATAAACTTCATTAAATAAACTTCAACTCTACAATTAAAGACATCAACATAACATTGAAGGTACCAATCCCGCATTAAAGTGTATGCTTATATATCCAAATTTGCTACCAACTAGTTTTAGTTTTTGTGTCCTTTTTAGTTGGAGGAGCATCTTATTTATTAATGGCTCTGCTTGTAGCATGCGAGACTGCAGTAAACAATGCATTTACTTTCTTCTTTTATTTATATGGGAGTAAAACTGTAAAGTTGTTGTCAACTTGAACTCTCCTTTCGCAGTGACAATAGTAAAACAAGTTCTTATTCTACATTCTTGAGATTGACCAAAAAAGGAAAAGAAGAAGAAATAGATTCTACATTATGGAGTAGCCTGGGCCACCACCTCCTTCTGGCGCAGTCCACTGAATGTTTTGCCTTGGGTCTTTGATATCGCATGCCTGAAACATATCAAAGCAAAATTGGTACATCTTCAAACCAAGGGACAAAAAAGTAGCAACAGTCTAAACCATGAGCAGAAAATTAGCCAAACAAGTTGGTCAAGTCAATGACACAATACATATTGCCAGGTTTTTTCTTCAGCATACAATTGTGCAATTGCACCCTTAAGGTTAAAATGTGAATTAAAAGAGTTTATAGGCTACCACTTAGGCTTTTAAGATCCTCCTATTTTTAAAGAGGAGTTCTTGTGTATTATAGGGAAATTGTTTGGCTACAACCACTAAATACAAGCATCCTCTCACAGCCAACCCCTTGTGCACTGATCACGTGACTGGTAGATGTAAGAGGGATTGTTGTAGCTGTCATAAGCAAGACTTTCGCCTACTGCACATGGTTACCACTTCCCGAATAACAGGAGTGCAGGATAAGAAGAGGTGTAAAACCTTTCATTTGATGGAGGGTTGGCAAAAGAAGACACTACACCAAAGAATGCTTCACAAATTTTATTTATTTTTGGTCTCTTGAATCATGCAACAGGGGTGTGCCTTAGAATGGAATGCAGTCCAAAAACCTCTCCCAAATTACAATTGTGTGTGGAATTGCAAGCAAAACCAGTAAAGGTGCATGCTATATGTATGAATATTCAAGAAAAATAAAAAATAAAAAACAGAACGTTTACCAAAATATCTTGGCCAGGTACACAAATAAACTATTAAACTCTCTTTTTTAAGTCTAGTACTTTATAATACATTCCCATGTTTGTGTGCATGGAGATGCATATATGTTGGACATCTGAAATACATAAAAGGTAGCTCCTACTATCCTTCCAAATTACCTTGCAATGTAGGCAGTTTTGAGCATTGATCTGCAACTTCAGCTGACCCTTTTCATCTGGGATATACCTACATTTCAAAACTTGAGATGAATTAGAGATAATCCATTTAGGGATGATCACTCAAGCACAATAAAAAAATAGAATGGACATTACTCATATACACGCGCAGGACAATATCGTGACTCAGGACCAGAATACTCTGGCAAATTTACAAGTTCAGGAATCTTGGGGTCCCTCAACCGAAGGTGAGCTGGTTGGTCATGTTCATGATTTGTGTTGCTCCTGTTTAAGCAAACAAAGATACATGCATCACTTACAACAAAAGTGGGGAAGGACAAATATAGTTCTGTGAGAAAATTATGTTAATCTAATATAGCTGGTCCTCAAATGAAAAATACCTCTTATGGTTAGAAGATAGATATATGTAGACGATTCTGAATTATTTGGCATTGACAGCATAGGTCATTTCTAATATGTAATTGATTTCTATCCAAACACAAACATTCACCCCTTTACTTTACTTAGTCCACTAATAGTTGATTTTGAAAATTATGACAGAAAAGGGCAATGACTTCTAAAACCCACTACAACTCCTAGCTATTGGTAGTCAGCCAAAAGAATCCTTTCTACTCTTCAGGTTTTAGTTACCCACAAGAAAAAATCCAAAAACTATTATTCCTTTCCCAAAACTCAAGGAGCACAGAATTGGTTTGATTTTTGTTTATAACGAATACGTCCTTTTTATCTAGGCTTTCAGAATGTTTTCTAGTCTAGGCTCTCAGCCGATCAAATCGCAACTTATCATGTCTTTATCTGCCAACTTAAACCACATGGAGGTAGAACCTAACTTTCCTGGCATACTAAGAGTGGGGAAATGATTGACCTTTGTACTGGAAGTTGACCTTGCCAAACTCTTTCTGCTAAAATAGGATTACTCCCTTAACTTACTGCAAAACCATGTTGGGCAGGAAAAAAAATATACCAGCTACAAGAAAAGACCTCATGATAGTTAATATGGGCCCCTACCAACCATCAATGAGGATCTATGCTACAAGCATGCAAATGTCATAGAAGCTTAAGACATTAAAAGGGGCATGTGAGAGGGAAGTGAGCTCCCCTACAATAACAGAGGGCTCTCTATTGGCACAGAGCTACTATGGGCTATTCAACAGTTTCATGCATGTTCGCACTGTTCATTGCACCAAGAACTGGGATTTCATTTAAACATTTTATGTGCCCTTGAGGCGTAGAACTCTGAAAAGTCTCCATTCCATGACATTATATTCACATATATTTAAGTTCTGAGGCAGGTGAAGTAGGGTAACGAAAACCCGACAGTATAACATATGTTGCCAAGGTTGTAACACTGAAACCTGTTCCACTGTAATCTTTTAACTAAAAGAAACACGACTACAAAATGTAAGTATTGGTATTTAAAAACCTGTGTAGGGAGGTTGGAATATCGAAAGATAAAACCCCATCTGGCTTTGGATATTGAATTGGAGAGTGAAACTGTGCAGCCTGCATTTGCAAATGTGGACAAATCAGTTCTTAGCAGGTAAAAAAGTTCATTAACTGCACTACTAATATACCCCTGTAATAAAAGTTTGATTCTATTTTAGAGGTTGTGGGGAACAAAAATAATAATCCAAAGAGGATATCTCTTCCAATATTTGTAATTTGAGAATAGCCCGCGTCAGAGATATTTAATCAACAAGTGAAATTTCAACAGCAGATGTTCAGGAGGAACCTTCCAAGTAAAATTGGCAAGGACCATATGTTATCTCTAGTTTTCGACAGATGAGTACATATGTCAGTTGACCACAATAATTATATCATGGACCAGGAAAAGAAGAAAGAAGAATATACCAAATCAGTGCTTCTGTTACAAAACGATTCATGCACTGTTTAAGACCACAACTGGTTTTGATATCCAACCTCTTTTTTCTATGCATAACTGAACTATTTCAGAACTATGCCCATATTTCAGGTATTAGTATGATGTGCCCAATGGCAGTCAATTGGTCACAAAGAAACAGTAACTGGGGGCATAATCCCAACCCTCCTCACAACAATGAACAAGTTGCAGGAGGGGATTTTTCCCCCTGGTGGACTGAAAAGTTGAAGAGTTCATAAGTTAACACAGACCTAGCATCCAGGCCTGCATTTTCTAACCCTTCCATCCCAAAACAATCCCCAAAATTTGAATCATTCAGTGCCAAACTGTAGTGTCCTTACTACGTAGGTCTCTGTAATTTGAATTCATGGTTTTCAGAATGTGGTCTCACATTTGTTTCATGGTCCGGTTTTCCATGCTTCAGCGTCAAGGGGGCTCTTCCTTTCATTATATAACTGCCAGGCAGAAAACATTGGTGACTAAGGCGTGAAGAAGGAACATTGTATTATGAGGAAATCTTAATCAGTCAAATTAACAAGCAACAATATGATCTCACTGTTCTAAAGCACTTATGGCCAGTCCAGGAATAAGTCCATATTCGAATGCCTAAAAAAATAAAATTATACAAAAGGTTAGTAACAGTAAACTATAATTAAAATCCTAAGGGAGAAGCTTAAAGTTGGCTATCTTCTCCAATTTGCACAGAATTATCCAGCAGCATAAAACAACAAATGTTTTTCCTTTTCAACTTACTATTTAGTTAAACGAGAAATGAGAAATGGAGCAAAACAAACACGAAACACTGCATGACAAGAGGTGACTAGTTGAGTAACATTTATCTGGATTTATCCATTAGTATAGGGCTAAAAAAGGAGGTAGTACAGTCCCAAAATGATGACCAACTTTTTTTTTTTTTTATACCTATAGTGGGAAAATGGGGATAGAAACTAAAAACAAAGGAAAAGACAATGGATGTTTCTACTTACAGGTCGGAAGTTCCGAGATTTGTAAAGTTCTTCCCATATCCATGAACTCCTTAAAGCATCCCAATATTTTTCCATGTTTGAGCCTTCATGTAGTACACTCAATGTAGCTTCTGCAGCTAGCATGCCTGTAGGTAATAACTCAAAAGTTATATTTGTTCATGAACTCAAAAGTAATCCATTACAGTAAGGCACTTGTATAACACAAAAGATTCTGGGATTCCTATGCATGCCTATAAACATTCCACATGGGGGCATATGAATTCCTTGTGGATGCATCAAGGAGGCATCAAGTGGTACCACTCATAATACTAATATGTTCATTCAGCCATCGCAAATAGACTTGTTAGATTCTATGGTGAATTAGAGAAACCAAATAATGTGTAAAATGAAAAACCAGCTATAGCTCCACAAAGTGACTGGTGTCTTGAAATGTGAAAGTAACATTTTTTAAGATTAAAACAGACATGAGCTCCTCTGTGTCCATAAATGTTCATGCATGTCAGTCAGTAGTAACCTAAGTTAACACTTGAAAAAATGCTATCCAGTCATTAGAATACTTGACTCTATATAAATTTAGTCATTAGAATACTTGATCTTTAAAAAAAAAAAATTAAAGATGAGAGAAACATGACATAAAAGTTTTTCCATTTTGGTGGGGTGATCGAGGGGTTCGGCGTCCAAACAAGATGAAGCTGTTAACAACATGTCTTTTATAGAAGGAAAAAAGAAAGGATGATACTAACAGATACAATCGACTATGAATACTAACAGATACAATCTACCATGATACTAACAGATACAATCTACTTTGAATAAGTATGATGTAATTTAACAAATATAATCTACCATTATTTGTTGTCAACAATTAAACTTTTCGGCATGCAGAATTATTTTGGGAGTTTCACTAAAACACCCAAAATGGGGGCTTAAATTATAAAAAAACCCAAGCACTATTTAAACATATAAACACACCCAAAACCCATCATTACACACACTCAAAATCCATTTATAAACACACCCAAAAACTTGACTTTGGGGTTGATTTTGGGTGTGTTTCTATTTTTAAATAGTGCTTGGGTTTTTCTATAAATACATATCTAGGATTGGGTTTATTTATAAATTTGTAAATTATTTTCACATAACTAGACATGATGAGTAGACAATAAGATGAAACACAAATCAGATGAACAACTATTTGGTAAATGGTACCT
Organism: Prunus mume; assembly: GCF_000346735.1. Next base: position 25,669,342 of record NC_024127.1, read on the forward strand.
GATTTCATTGCAGTATGTGTTCCCTTTATTTTGGGTACATTTAAAAAACCAGCTGAACATCCAATAACCGCTCCTCCAGGAAAAACTGGATATGGGATAGACTGAAATTTAACTAGCATCATATTTGTATTTGTATAACATTTACAACAGAAAAAATACACACACACACACACACATATGTATACAACTATATATTGACCCAGACAGATCATGAGAGTAACGTCTCCTATCAATTTTTTTTTTAAAAGAAACAAAATTTATTGAAAGAACCGAAAAGGAACACACAGGTGGATAAGGCATCCACAAGCCAAACGAGCAACAACAGAACAACAGCCTAAAAACAAAGAAACCAGCCAAAACTACAAAGTCTGCAACACCATAAGGACACATAGAAAAGCCAGAAAGAACCAAAACAAGATCCAGCAAAAAGCTAAAAATAAACAAGACGCAAAGAAACACTTCACATCACAGCAGCAGCCATATCCCTCAATATAGTGGAGTAAGAATAGTCTTTGAAATCTGAACTGACAGAAACCCATAAAGCAGCCCAGAATTTAATTCTATCCCATAATTCCCCAACACCCCCTCCCTCATACTCATCAAAAATCCTCCTGTTACACTCCAGCCACATGTTCCAGAATACAGACTGCACCAAGCAGCCCCATAAGGTTGAAGCATGCTTCCCCCTGCCCCATACGACAAAATGGGAACTGAGAAAATCAAAACAACCTTTTGGAATAACCCAAACAGCCTTAACCTCCCTCAGCAAGGTCCACCAAAGACTTAAAGAAAAGGGGCAATGTAAAAAACGATGATCTACGTTTTCTTCACTCATTTTGCTTAGAACACACCAGTCGGAAGACAAATGCATGTACGGTCTTCCTTCTTTGGACAAGATCAGATGTGTTTCCACACAAACAAATATCCATCTTATGAATGATTGATAGTCTAGCAACATAGCCAAACTGTGAATCTAAACCATTGATTTTAGGTTAACTTTTTGCCTGAATGTGTGGTCCAGATTTAGTCTAGCAACATAAGCATCTATGCTGCTATGTTGCTAGAATGTTTACCAACAGAACATTACCCTGTACAAACATATAGAACATAGTTCAAAACTTAAATTCTTCTACCCCTTCAGTAAAATTTTCAATGAATGGTGACAGCAGAGAGATTTGGGGGCTAATTTAAATTGCCGTACACCCCCACGAACTAGGACCCCAATCAAACTTAAACCCCCGAATTAAAAAGTCAGCCAATTTAACGCCCGAATTAATTAAAATGGCCAATTTAGCCCTTGCTGTTAAGTTTTGTGAATTTCATCCAAATTTTCTGTTAACTAGAAGGGTAAATTTGTAATTTCAAGTAAAATAAATAATAAATAAATCAAACAAAAAGAAAAATAGAATAACAACGGTCTCTCTCTCTCTCTCTCTCTCTCTCTCTCGTGCCTGATATGCATTTGATACTCATAACTCAACAAGTAACTTACTGAGAACTTATTGATGCAGGTATAGGAACCAGATCCGCCGCGAGATCGAAATCCTCCGCGACGTCGGCAACCCCAACATCGTCAAGTGCCACAACATTTTCAACCACAACGGCGAGATCCAGGTGCTGCTTAAGGTTATGGACAGTGGCTCGTTGGAGGGCCAGAGGAGAGAAAGAGACCAGGGGAGAGGGGAAGAGACGGAGAGAGTCACTTTTTTTTTCTTTTTTTTTTTCTATCTATTTTAGTTTTTTATAATAACAATAATAAAATCAAATAGGTCACATGTCATCCACATGATTTTTTGGACGGAAAAATGGATGAAATTCGAAAAAATTAACGGCAAGGGTTAAATTGGCAATTTCAATTAAGTCAGGGACTAAATTGGCCAACTTTTTATTTCAGGTTCTACAAGGGTCATACTTCAGGGGGTAAAACGGCTGAAAATCCTTTTGGATATTTAAAATTTTTTCCAAGGAAATATAATTTATAAGGGCACATGATGCAGCCATGTGCAGAAAATGCAAAGTATTAGCATTCCATTAGTCTACTTTCTTCATGTGCATGCATATATCATGTAAATAAAACGGGACAAATAGGAATTACTAATGTACCTGAAAACCACCTTCATTCAAAGTGCGAGCCCCATATTGAAGAACAGTACCACCTT
>NC_024127.1:25683430-25704244 GCF_000346735.1 Prunus mume
AGAGGAGGTGTGAGCCTGTATTTTGAGTTTTGCCGGAGAGGCGTTATCGCTTTAGGCACCACGCGCTGCCAGCGCTTGTGGCGGCGTGTGGGTAGCAGGGTGGGGACCACAGTCAATTCTAGAATGATCTCCTAGTCCTCACGAGCGCGTAGGATTTCACGGATCTTAATTCGGATATCGTTTGAACCTCGAACGGATCTCGCCTACTGTGCGATTTCCGGGTTCAATACGTTTGAACTGTTGGATCGTAGTTAATTCCAAGTATGTTAATGTAGACTTTCTTAGGATTGTATAGTATTTGACGGATCATAAAACGAAGTCCCGGATACTCCAGAATGGTCAGCCCTAGAGCAGTTTTACTGTAAACAGTTCAAGTACAGGTCAGAAACAGAGGAAAGAACTACATGTGGCTTGATCCCTCAGCAAGGGTACGTAGGCAGCCTACAGTTATCAGGCGCAGCCACGAGTTAGGGGCTCAGGGTTTATGTTACTGTTTTCAGGGAATTTTGGTCACTTACGACCCACAGTTACCAGGTGTCAGTTTTAAACAGGATTCGGCCCGGATTTCAAAGTGGAATTTGGGTCGGGTCGTTTCACAGAGAGTGAGAGATTGAGGTGGAAAGGGTGAGGTCGTCGTCGCTGATGTGGGTGTGAGTGAAAGAGAGAAGAAAGGAGAGAAGGGCTGAGAGAGTGAGATTGAGAAATTGTGAAAAAGGATTTGGGAGAGCTCAGAACAACTCAACAAAAGTGAAAGAGGGGCAGAAGGAAGAAGAAGAAGAGGAAGAGACTAGAGAAATGAGAGTATTTCATAGAGCAATGACCCAGAAGAAAAAAAAACTAAGTGAGGGATGAGCAATAAGCTCTCAATAGGGAGTTATTATAAGGGGCATGTGTGATTAGGTTTCAAAATAAAGATATTAGAGAATAAATTAGGTGAGCCAAGGGTAAAGCCGCCAATTTCCCTTGAGTTTTTTGAATCATTACGTGTTCGTCTGATTCTCAACACCCTTCCGCTTTCATATGGACCTTTTCAATCTCTTATAACACACATAAGGACAAATGGTCAATCAATGAATAGTTGAAGACATATGGTCAATCAAGTGTATGAGAAAATGAGGCTTAAGGAAGAAAATCTAAAGCGCTCGTCTGATAACGTTTTAGGAGAATGTTTTTTGAGAATATTTTCAAAGAATTAAAATGAGAAAATGAATTTGCATTTTCAGAATTTGAGATTGTATCTGGTAGATAATTGGAAAACATATTCAGAAAATAAAAACAGTGAAAACGTGATAGTACAATTTGAGAATAATGGTATTGCGCTATTTTTCAAGTGTATTTTTGCTAATGTTGGTTTATAAAAGAATAACTAAAACAATAAGAAAATTCTAATGTGAAAAAACCTAGAATTGTTATCTTTCTTTGCTAAAAAAAAAGAAGAAAAAGAAAAGAAAAAACCTAGAATTATCTTTAATAATAAATGAAAAAGATAAATAAATTTTGTTGGTTAATTGATAAACTAAACAAGCATGCATCTAAGAATAATTATGTATCCATACAAATTATTATTTTTTTCAAAATAAATACAGATTATCCCTCAACCCATCCCTAAAAGGATCACCCTAAGAGTAGGAACGGTGGACACTTTCCTGAAAAGTGCATGACCAAAGAACTGATAAAAGGGTGCAATACATGAATATAGCCCTGAAATATACCTTAGAGAAAGGTTGATTCATGTGTAAAGTATTGTGTTATGAGCTAAGTGTCTGTAATACTCTGAATATTAAGAGATTATATATGTATCGCCTAGGAGAAGAATCATGGCAACTTTCAAGCGTATGTCCTTAAGTATTTTGGAAAAATTTGGGGACAATGATTCTAATGATATAGAGATATCAAAGTCAAAATCAAAAGCGTATATCAATTTAGATACAAGATCAAAGTTGATGACCAATATCATCTTATAGATGAAGGAATTAGATACTTGGAAAAAAGTTCCAAAACTATGTAGTCAATATCACCGAATAAGAGGTTACTGAGTGTTTTAGTTAGGAAAGGGTTCACTTATGAACCAATGATTGGTTCCGACCATAACATTAATAGTGCTGTCACATTGATTGTAACACCTTGTTCCGACTAATTATTTTATTTTTTGAAGTTACATTTTTCCCCTTGAAGGTATTTTTGTTACTTTTTGTTTGGAAATTGCACCATCGCGTAGAGCTCGGTCTCACGAGTTTATAGACATGTAATGGGCTCAAATCGGAATTTTAACAAGAAAGGAAGTGCAGCGGCACAACCAAAATTTTGTAGAGAAGTCAAAATTTAAAAACCCAAGGTCATACTCTCCCACGCCTACCTCTTTTATTTCCCACGATGGTCAGATTCCATGTAGTAAATCCCACACAAATTATTGTCTCCTCTTCCTGAACAATTCTCTCCCAACTTTTCACAGTATTCCAAACCCGTCAGACTTGTTCATAGGTCTCAAACGTTATTCTCCATAACTCAAAGCTAAATATTTTCTTCTTAAAGGTTGTTCATCCGGTTGTCTAGTAGAATATATCCGAAAATTAGCAGAATCGAAGAAAAATAACCACCTCAAAACCCAGTTGTAAGATGAACAACTCACTATGCCTAGTACTCTGTGTTATGCACAGATTTGGCTTTGCATGCGAGTTTCGATTGCTCTTTTCACCTATTTTCCTTCACAAAAGTTGTTTCTAAGATCGAGAGCTACAACATATCCAAACGGAAAAACCATTGGGGTTCTCTAACCATCTGAGATCGTGTTCAAGGTGAGACTAGTCATCTCTTGCTTTATGTCTGCTGTTTCCACACCAGTGTCAAATTAGTCACTCTTGCATGTTGCTTTACCGTGATCTAATGACATATTTCCCTTCATGAAAGTTGTGTATCTATGTCTTGGCTATAATACATCAAAATGGAAGCTTCATTCAAAAAGTATAACCATCCCAACATTCTCTAGGAGTGTAAACCTGTTCATCCTTGTCTGCTGTGTTGATGTGGGCTTGGATACTGTCTTGCATGCCGAATTCCCTTGCTCAGATGAGAAAGGTTCCTTGACGAAAGTTGTTGAGCATTCTATTCTTTACAACATATCCACATTTGGTAGTCATGCAGCAAGTTTAGTCCTCTCTGAAGTGGTACAAACTGAAATAAGATTCTTGTTTCCAAGTGTTGTTTTGGTGGTTGTTCTCCTTGGGAGATGAATTGCAAATTTCTTACCAATTCAGGGGATATAGGTACTCGAGCTCTACGTAACCAGCAAGCGGGACCCTCGCAGGGTTACACAGCTTTGGACTCTTTTTAAATCATCATTGTTTTTCAAAATGGAAATGCATGCATAAATGAGATTTGATTGAGAACTTGGTTTATTGGGATTATGGGATTTGATATATGTTTTATCTATGGCTTTACAGTATCTTATGCGATTACTAGAACTGATTGTTAGTTATAGAGTATATGGACTTTGAGTTTTGGATTATGATATTATCAGGATATGTATGGTTGTGAGTATTGTGAATTGGAAAATATGAATTTCTGATATGAATATTGGAATATTGGTTTTGGATTACACCATGATATGTACCCCCCCTTTGGTTCTTGTTACATGAGTTATCGAACACGCAGTAACTCTTTGGAGATATGTTCAGATCTGGGCACCTTTGACGGGTGTGCTGTAGAGCTCTTGACATGGGTGTCTGCGTGCATAAGATGGGATTCAGCTGCACGTGTATTGAGGATTCTACCGTGCAGGTCTAGGGAGCAATAGCCACCCTATTAGACTAGTCGTCCTTTGTCACATGGCAGAATCCTCAATACACATGTGACAAGGGACAAGCAGTCTAACAGAGGGAAGACGAAAGTTAGCTTCTTGAAGCTATTGATCAACCTGGATGGCACAGTATGGAACCAATCCTGGGCTACTCCTCATAAGGTCATTGCAAACGCCTTGCACATCAGTGCATCTTTGGCCTTGTAGAGAATCATAACACTTTTGAAGTGCTTCAAATGGCTCTCGGGATCGGAATACCCTTTGAAGTGTGTGAAAGAAGGCATTGAGAATCGCTTTGGTGGAGCCGCCTGCTTAATCTCAGTCGTGAACAGTGAGGAGTTCACTTGGTCTACCTCTGTGCGTAGAGCATCTTTGAAATCCACTCCAATCTTCAAGTCTTAAAGTCGGTTATTCACGAGCTTCTTGACATCTTCTTCCCATGTGGTATGCAGTTCACGTCGTTGTCTTCCATGATGCAGGTGTCATTGGTTTATCTCCTCGTTGTCTCTAAGGAGCAGATCCCCTCAACTATCCTGCCTGTGGGCCTTTGGTGGACTAAGCTTGTGAGGAACATTCTACAACTTGTTGTCGTCAATTGGCTCTTCTGAACCGAGCAGGTGAGCGTCTTTCTTCTCGTACTTCATGGGGATGATCGTGAGGTTGATCTCATTTGGGGCCTAGTCTCGCGTGAACTCCTCTTTGAGGGCCCAGGCGAGCATAAAATAAGGATTGTGGGCCCAACCTCTCGTGCACGTTGACCCTTGGACTTAATATTGATTGGAGACTCGATCCATTTTAAGAGAGGCTCGCGGATTCTTGTGACATGCCGATGTGCTAAGCAGCACGCTTATGTTCTTCTCCTTGTCTGCTTGCTCCTACTCAACATGTATGGGAATTGTTTGGGCCTAATTTTTGCGCCATCTGGCTATTGGGATATATTAACGACATAGGCTTGGGCTCTATTTTATCGAAATTGAAATTCAGCCCAGGTCATCTCAAAAGAGGGGAGATAGAATGAAACCAATTACATGAATTAATCTTCACAAAATAAAGGTTAATTACCATCAATGGTGATTTAATCTAAAAAGACCGGATTTAATTGGTTTAATTTTTACCCAGTTTCCAAATTACATTTTCAAAGACTTGAGGTTTGATCATCACTGTTGGTTATCAATTCGAAGCCAGATAAGCAGTTCTAGAGCTAGAGAGATGAAGTTTCTTTTCACAATACCCACGTGATTCCAACGACAAGACATCAACAGGGAGCAGATAAAGGACATTCAGGGGAGTTGGTGAAAGGGTGAGATCAGAAACCACTCCTCATAACCATTAAATTCTAGGAAAACAGGCCGAGTTTCCTTTCCATACCCATGAAGATTTCGTCAGTACAATTCCAATTTGCAAAGGACGGACAAGAAGCAAGGGAGTTGGTTGTCAAAAAGTCAAAACTGATCGTCATAATTGACTCTTGATGTAGGCTTTTCTTGTCAGAATAATTGTTAGTCCCTTATTTGCTAGAGCAAATACTTCTCAGAAAATTTCCTCCAGATATTAAGGAATCGTCATTTATGCAGATTTTCTATAAGTATAAGGAGATGTGAACTAGCGCTGACAACAAAAAATCCAATGAAGACAAAAACTCTAAGTCATATTGAAAAATTCAAGCAAGATCATACTATCCTAAAAATCTTCAAATTCAAAAGCAATTAGGCCATCTAGTTTGCAAAGGCCATCCAGCTTCTAACAAAACAGGCAAAACTCATATTTCTGACTTTAATCCACTTCAAAAAAGTTGCACACAAAGGAAACGAGACTACTCTCGACCGAAATTTGGTTCAGAACAGGTGAATCAAGTGGAGCTCAGGTTTTTCATAATATGAAAACCTCAACAAATTTTCAGAGACACTTTGGTGTCCTGAAATCACCAGAATAGTCTCAAGTGAACCCTAGCCAAACGAACAGGTACTAAAGTGCGATTTCAAGTAAGTAATTGCCAATCCAGCCACTTCCAATCCAATCTAGGTCGGATAGATCCCAATTCTGCCCATGCGACAGGCCTCTCCATGGCTCAAATTGATTATAGCTCTACCAATCTCGACATTGGTATCGATTTCCAACCGTTCTCCATTAGTTGAAGGTGCTGACATGCAAATTCCAGTATAGATATATCCAATCCAGCTTGATCTAAGTAGAAATTGAAGCCCAATGTTTTGATGTCTTTCTAGTCTTGGCAGTCTCTTTTGTTCAATTATATAAATAAGCAGTTCTCTTTGAACCAGTTCATTTTATTTTCAAACACTTATTTTGGTTAGGCTTGCTAATTTTATTGTGGGAAATTAAAAAGTCCTCACCCATCTAAGGCAAGAAAAGAACTTTCTTAGGAGATATTCCTCACCCCAATTCACAATCACTTGATCAAAGTCGATAGCTTGGGGCGCAAGTTAATATATTTCATAGTCTGTTAGGGTTTTTTAATAGTCAACAGTGGCATGCTCAGTCATAAAAGAAAGTTGGCTTGTTGACCATCAATGGTTTTCGGGTCAATGGGGAACTTTACCTTACCACCACAATAACTAAATCAAAATGGGTAAGCAAGAACTCTTGAACTGCCTATGGGTGTGCTCGTCCATCCTTTTCACCTTGTGGTCCAAGGCCAAGGTCTTTGACCAAGTTAATCTGGATGAGGAGCTGTCCAACCAAGTTGTTTTGGTCGTCTACTCTTTGAGTCAGCTGGTCAACTCTAAGACTGAGGTCTCCTTGACTTTGTGGATCAAAAGGAGAAACTTGTGTTGAGCCCAATTGCACACTGGCTAGGGTTTCGCTAGAGATATGTGCGCGAGCATACGTCAAGCGTGGAGGCAAAGGGGGAAACTGAAGCACTTGCTCCAAGATCAAGCCATGACTCATGGCGGTGATGGAATAGCCTTGGGAGGAGATTCCACTACGGATCGCGGTGGCGCCATTTAAGGGACGTCGAGTTTGGCCTTCAGGTTGCAAGGTTACTGCAGCCACGATGCAGTGAGGTTGAGCCGTGGTTTTGGTTACGGAGCTTTGCGGCGGCGCAAGGCCTACGGTGACTGCAGCTTGTGGTGGTAGATAGCACGAGTTGCAGCGGCATTCGTGGCCACAGTGTAGGAAGGTGGAGCCACGGTCTCGGCTTTGGGGCCATGACAAGCATGGCTTGGGCCCGAAGTCAGCCAGAAGTCACCATTAGTGATCTTGCTACTCTAAAACGGAAAAACCTACTCAAGATTTCATCACAGGTTCAGAAAAGCTCAAAATGAAATGCAGGATCCCCATGGAAGACATTTCATCGAGATGGCTCAAACATCTCTCAAAATTTCTTTGAGGAAAAGATTTGATGGAATTCTGTTTGAAGATTTGGCTAAACTGGCAACACGAGGCCTCCAAATATGACGAGTTGTTAAGGAAAGAGCAGTAGAAAAGAAATTCTTCCAAAGGTACATACTACAAAACACCATCTTCCTCAGTCTCAGAAAATAAATTCTAAACACCATCTTCCTCAGTCTCAGAAAATAAATTCTTCCAAAGGTACATACTACAACTACCTCTGGAACTAATGAGGAGTTGAGAGAGACTTTTGAGGCTGTAGAGCAAGAGAAAGAGGTCGTGGAGGGTCCTCAAGAGAAAACAAAAGAAGTGGAAGAAGAGGTGAACCCCTTTCTCCAACTACTTAAACATATTTGTCTTGTATTTGTTCTTCTGTTATGACTTCTGTCCATCTGTAGGAGGAGATTTGATGGGGATATTTTATATTATATATTTAACCTCATTCTTAATATATTTTGGTTAATATTTTGGAAGAATTTTGATACTTTGAATTATATTTTCAATATAGGACTTTCGACTTCCTCTGGAGCAAAACATAATCAAATGGATGAATTTTGGAGTAATTCCAGTTGGAGGACGTACGTGAGTCGCTTAGCTTGATCTTATCAAAATATCAGACTTTTCCACTAAGCGATGATTTCCTGGTGACTAAATGAAGGAGAAATGTGCAGTGCGGGAATAGTGACGTTTTGGGCTTGTATTGCGTTTTTGGAGCCCAAGATGATCTCGGATGGGTTCGTGGCCTTCAAGAGAAGTGTTTGGAATATTTTTATCTTTAAAACAAGCTATCTTGGGCCATATTTGGAGGAGATGTGAGGCCGAAACGTGGCTGACCAGACTGTGGGCAGATTCTCCTAATCCAATTTGGATTTTATTTCCTAGTATTATTTTATTTTAACTTAATTTCCTTGTGGGGATTGGGCAGCTAGGTTTTAGGAGATATTTAAGCTCCTTTTCACAGAAATCTTGGGACTCCCTTTTAGACTTCTTTTTGGCTTTTGGAGCAATTGCTAGAGTTTTGGATTTTCACGACTTTCAAGTGTTTTCATTCTTATTCATTCGAATGATATTTTCTTGGATTTCAATTATGAATATGCGTAACTAAATCTCTTTTGCTGGGGTGAAACCTTGACCCTTAGCATGAATATGTGATTTTTATTTAATTGCTTATGATTGAGTGCATGCATGCTTTGAATTGTTAATCACTGTTTTAAACTATCTAATTGTCTTAATGCCTGATCACCATTAGGATCTTTAGAAAAGTAATTTGATGCAATTTTGGTCGGAAGGTTCCCTGAAGTTGACACTGGCTTCTTGTGATTAATAATTGTAATTTCACTTAAGATGAACACCATGTCTTAAGGGTTGCATGGTTTTTCAAAGGGTTTCACATAACTTAATGAGTCTTTCATGTTCAGATTTGATCCGAACGTCCGGATGGATTGCATATTAGATATACGTTCTATGTTGGAGGTTCCAAGTAGAATATAAATTAGGAAAACCTAACCTTCAAAGTGGCATGTGCGAATCATAAATAATTGGTAAAAATTCATAGGATTGCTAGGTGATGGTGAAACCCCAGTGCTTTCATACATTGATATTCAAAAATCTTTCTTCCAATCGCATTTGTTTCTGTTTAAAATTTGTTTTTAGTATCACACAAGTCCATATTCATCTCTCTACTTTTAATTTTAGGTAGTTAATTAGAAATTGTTTTCACATAGATTGCTAAATAGTTCTTAAGGAGAACGACCTTGCATGAGCATCTATACTACAATAGCCTTGTATTCTTGCAAGTATTTTACGTTATTTTAACCCTGTTTGCACAGGTACTAAAAATCCTATCAAGATTCTTGCTGAAGTAATAGCAGAGAGTATTGCACTAGCCAAGCAACGCCAAGAAGCTCAAAGGACAAAACCCACTAGCTCAGAATTGGCCTTATTTGATAATGCGGGGGCAGAACATTATGCTGCTGTTCCAGAGCCTGAAGTGGAGGCAGAACACGCTGTTGCTGTTCCTGAACATACTAGAATTAGAAGATGGTCAAGAGAATACAGAAGAGATGGACGTGGCAGTAGCAGAAATGGCAAAGTTAAAACATCGTATCAGTTGCAAGGCTCTGACAAAGCCGCCGAAAGATCAAAAGCCATCACTATTCACAAGTGGATTTGTCCTGAACAAACCAGAACAGAACTGTTTGGGCCTAATTTGGCACGCCTAGCCCAAAATTAGAGAAGCCCATGCCATTTTTAACAGCCACCAAAGTTTACCTTGTGTTTGGGCCAAAACTCTGCATGTCAGCCCATTTTTTGTCGAGAGGCCCTTGAACCAAACATTTGGGCTTTCATCTACAGGAAATAGAAGGAAAAAACCCAAGATAGTAGAAGAGCCTAGACCCTTTTGAACAAATTACAAAAGTAGCCATGATATGAAAAGAATATAAAACAATTATTTGCAATTAAAAAACTGATACACAGTTTTGGATAAAGGCTCAGCTTCTAAAGAATTCTCACCACTTGATCTCAGCAAGTTAGCAGATCTTTTCTTACTAAAAAAAGGGTTTTTTTTTTTAGAAAAGCCCCACGTGACTACCTAACTTTGAAAAGTCAAAATTTTCAACTATTACAGAGGAGTTGATAGGAAGTTAATCAAGGCAGGTCTTATAGGGACACTTCTCTGAATCTTTGCGGCCAAAAGATCAAAATCCCTTTCTATATACAGAGAAATTCTGAACCAGAGCAGGTGTCATTTCCAAAGGATAAGCAGACTACATTTTCTAAGGAGATAAGTAAGGAGCAGGGAGGAAAAGCAAACTAACCATCATGGCAGATTGCATTCTTACAAAGGGCGGTAAGAAGGGATTAGGGTTTCTTTCAGGAAAAGCAGGGAAATGATCACCATAAGAACTAACTGTTGATAGCTTTTCTGCCAGAATAGATAACTTTCCTTTTTTTTTTTAATGGCATTTAAAAAGAAAGATCTTTTGAAAATATTTGCCGCCCATTATTTAAAGATTAAAAACCCCCACTCTAGCATTTTCTATAAATATGAGAGGAGATGAACAGATCAAAGGATAGCCAAAAAATCAATCAAAACAAAACTCTCAAAGTCGCAGTTGACAAACTCAAAGTGATCACTGATCTCACAAGCCTTCAAACACTAAAGCAACCAAAGCTCATTGAGCCACAAGAAACAAGTCAGCTATAATTCAAAATTTCTAATTTCAGTTCAGTTTAGAGAAATAGTTCTACAAAGCGAGATTTCTCTCGTTACAAATTTGGTTCAGCATAAAGCCAAGTCAAGCAGAGTTAGGGTTTTTCACAAATATGAAAACCACAACAAATTTACAGAGAGCCTTGGTCAAGGTCAACAGGCACCATGGCACAGCTCTAGCTCAGTGATCATCAATCCAGCCACTTTTGCCCTCTCCAAACTGAAGAGGCCTCAATTCTGCCCATTTAGCAAGCATTCCATAGCCTGAAATAAATTGAAGCTCTACCAAACTCAAATGTCGGTATCGATTTCCAGCTGAAACTCATCAATTGAAGGTGTTTACGAGCCAATCCAGCACAGACACATCCAATCCAGCCCGGTTCAGAGGCAGCTATCCAGGCAAAAATCGAAGTCCATCCTGTTGTCTTGTTACAGAGTTGTCATTTCATTTTTGGGCCCTGTAATAGGCAGTTCTGCCTAAAACAATTTACTCTTTTTTCTTTTATTCTAGCCAGAACTACCATTTTTTGTATTGTGAAAAATTGTGAAGTCCTCACCATTCTGAGGCAAGAAAAGAACTTACTTGGGAGATATTCCTCACCCAAATTCACAATCGCTTATTTAGAAATCAATAATTTGGGGCGCAAGTTATCTATTTTAAAGAAGTCTGCTAGGGTTTTTATTGCTAGCAGTGGCACGCTCATACACAAAAGAAAGTTGACTTGTTGACCACCAATGGTTTTCAAGCCAATGGGGAACTTTACCCTACCATCACATGATCAAAATCAAAACGGGTGAACAAGAACAAAGTCTACTCTTTTGAGTTAACAAAAGTAGATGCTCTATTTGACAAGATGATCTTACAGAAAGTTATAGAGATTCCTCACATATTACCCAAACCAAAAGAGCTTAAAGGCAGGCAATATTGCAAATGGCATAACTCCTAGAATCACTCCACTAACAGTTGCGTTGTTTTCAGAGACATTATATAAGAAGGGATAACAGCAGGAAAGTTCAAGTTAGCCGAGAAACCTCCCACAGTTACAACAGATTCTTTCCCTCAACCTTAAGTGAACATGGTCAATCTGAACTGGCTAGAACAGGGAAAAGGCAAGCTTGTAGTGGAAATTGGCCCTAGCACATGCAGAAGAGTCACAAAGATGGTGAATTGAAAACCAAAGGCTACTATCTCAGCTGGGGTAGTTCTATGCAGCAGATGCAAGTGTGAATGCGAGCTAGAAATAGCTTTGGATTAGCAGAATCGACCTACAACAAGTGTTTTTGACATAATCGAAGCACCGCAACAGCAGACTATAGTTCCAACACTGTCCAGGAATACAGCCAGATAGAGAACCTATCAAAAACCTGCCCAAACAAGTAACTGAGCAACCAAAGAAAGAAGTGCCGATTAAAATCCTAAGAAATGACAGACCACTGGCAACTATAATAGACGCCAAGTTGTATTCTATGAGGAAAAATGGCAAGCCAACTCTCGAGCTATCCAGAACACAAAGAAGGAGAATCCAGAGACAGGATTGCACCTTCCTCAAGAATAAAGTTAGCATGCAAGTGTCTACAGAAATCAATTCTGCTGAAGCTGCGAATAATCCAGAGAAGGTTATTCAAACAGAACATAAAGTATCAAAACAGCATAACAGCAGAACAAAACTACCAGAATAAACAAAACTGCCGAAAAGTAGCTGCAGATCAATCTACTCCCTTACAGGCTTTTGGCTAAACAGAGCAAAACAGAGAATGATTTAATCCTGACGTGTCTTACAGTCACTAATTTCACTGGGGGCATCACCTAGACCCATAGAATACTCGATGTGGATGTCATAGTAGGAACTAAGAAGCTCCAGATTGCTTTCTTTGTGGTAGATACCACTTCCACCACTTACAATGCGCTGCTATAAAGGACTGGATCCACTAGAGCTTATGTGTTCCTTCCACTCTCTATCAACTGGCCCTCTGGCATGAAGAAGGTTTTTTAGAGATAGTAGAGACCGATCCACGGTCATTTCTACTATTTGCCTTATGTTTTGAAGCCAAATATTATCATGACGATCTTAGCCCTTTTACTTTCTTTGAAGTCAATTAGAACGGCCGCCCCCATAGTGTCACGGCCCAAAGACTCATTGAAGAAGGTCTGGCTGGTTCTCTTGATGACTGGAATAGACCTTTTGTCCTAGACCTCCAAACTTCTGATGTCTAGCACAAACTAACAAGAAAAGGATCGAGCTGCAACAATCCGATCTATTAAGAATAGATTATTGGTATATTAGGCAGGAAAGAAACTTTCTATGCAAAATCCAGCCTTTAACATGGAAAACTTCATGCATGAAAGTTTGGAATAGCAAGAAGAGAGTTTGTAGGAAGAAGAGTTTGGAATTTGCACCAGCAGCATTAGATGACATTTGCTAGAGGTAGAACATCCCTTACAAAAAATAAACTTGGGAATAGAAGATTATCCCAGACCAACTTTGATTAGTACATTACTAGATAAGCCATTAAAGAGCAAAATCATTGCACTTCTACATGATTTCAGAGACCGTTTCGCATGACATTATCATGAAATGCCTGGACTGGATAAAAATTGGTAGAGCACAAGTTGCCAATAAAATAGGGTTATTTGCCAGTAAAGCAGGCTAGAAGGAGAATGTCCATGGAAACAGAATTGAAGGTCAAAGGGGAAATTGAGAGATTGGTTAAAGCAGTTTATATTAGGCTAGCCATTATGCTTACTAGTTTTCAAAAGAAAGACAGGAGCAGTCAGAGTCTGTGTAGATTACAGGAACCTGAACGAGGCAACTCCCAAATATGAGTATCCCATGCCAATGGTAGATATGTTGGTAGATGGAGCCTCTCATAATCAAATCCTATCATTCATGAATGACAATGCAAGTTATAACTAGATAATGGTGGTAGAAGAAAATATTCACAAGACCGCTTTTATGTGCCCCAGACATATAGGTGCTTTTGAATATGTTGTAATGCCTTTTGGTTTAAGAAATGCTGGAGCTACTTATCAAAGAGTAATGAACTCTATATTCCACGACATAATAGGTCATTCCCTGGAGGTGTACATAGATAATGTGGTGATTAAGTCTTCAGAAAAGATTAAACATGTATATGATATAAAGAAAGCTTTCCTAAGAATGAGACAACACAAATTGAAAATGAATCCCAAAAAATGAGTCTTTGGGGTTCAAGCAGACACTTTCCTAGGTTTCTTGGCCCATCAAAGAGGCATAGAGATAGAAAAGAACAAAGCCAAATCCATCATAGAAACTTTGCCACCTCGAAACAAGAAAGATTTGCAAAGTCTCTTAAGAAAGATCAACTTTCTTCAAAGATTCATATCCAATTCTACCGAAAAAATCTAGCCATTCTCACCTTTGTTAAAATTAAAGCAAGAATAGATTTTCAAGTGGGAAGAGCCTTATCAATAGGCCTTTGAAGAAATCAAGCGTTATCTATCAAATCCACCAGTTCTGTCCCCACCAAAGAAAGGTAGGCCACTCAAATTATACGTTTCTACATCAAAAGTCTCTATTGGGAGCCTTTTGGTTCAAGACAACAAGGAGGGGAAGGAACAAGTAGTTTACTACCTGAGCAGAACTTTGACAGAAGTGGAAAGAAGATATTCTGCAATTGAAAGGTTATGTCTGGCTTTATACTTCATTGTTGTGAAACTCATACTTAATTAGGTACATGCTGACAAGACCAATATTGAGAGGCAGAATTGGTAGATGGACTCTGGTTTTATCAGAATTCGCCTTTCGCTATGTTCCTC
The DNA here is from genome assembly GCF_000346735.1 of Prunus mume. The sequence continues at coordinate 25,697,588 of NC_024127.1, forward strand.
AGAAAGCTATCAAAGGTTAAGTTGTAGCAGATTTCTTGACAAATCATCTAGAAGAAGAAATTGAGAACATGGATTCCATGGATATAGCCAATGCAGATCTATTGAATAGAGGTCACACCTATCTCAATAATCTCATATACTCAATCCATCTTACTCCATGGAAACTATATTTTGATGGATCTAAAACTGACCTAGCCTCTAGGGCAGGAATTGTTTTAGAAGATCTAAAGGGAATCAAACACTGCTATTCATTTCAGTTAGATTTTCAATGCACCAACAACAGAGCAGAGTACGAAGCCTTGATCATTGGCCTCGAAATGTTGATGGATATAGGAGTCTAATTTGTGGAAATCCTGGGAGATTTCATGCTTGTTCTGAAGCAAATTGCAGGAGAATACAAGTGCTTAAATCCTTCTCTAGCTGTTTATTTGGTGGCAGCAAGGAATCTCTTGGTAGAATTTAGGGAAGTCACTTGGGAACATTGTAATGACCCGGTCCTAAATAAATTTTTATTTGTTAATTTATTTAGGTAAAAGACCATTTTACCCCTAGACTATTTTATTGGGTTTAAAGTTAACTTTTGACCAGGAAGGAATTTGGGAATGTTGACTGTACCGTTGCCTAGAGCACGGTGAGATGAGTTCGTAGACACGTAGTGGGCTCAAATCGGAGTTGAAACGAAAAAGAAATGATCAAAATACCCTCAGTGGCATAATCGTAATTTTTGCGAAAAGGGTTTGATAAAAGTCAGAAAAACCCTCATTTCTCTCTCTCTCTCTCTATCTCTATCTCTCTCTTTCTCTCTATTTCTCCTCTGTCGCGAAACCCCCCCTCCCCCCCCCCCCGACTGTAGCAATTGCGTGTTCCGCTGGCTACCACCGCCACGTCCAGCCACCATTCGGGTCAGGACCGGCCCCAAAATGACCAGCCAAACTCTGCCATCCTTCCCCACCTGTTCTCTAATGCCAGACGGCAGCGAAATGGCCGAATTTTGCAGAAAATCCATTGTTTTCGGGAGGAAAATTCCAGCCGTTTATTCTCCCTCATCCGGCCACCATTTCTGACGAGTGAGTATGGTTTCTCACCTATTTTCCATGATCTAGTTGTTGGTTGGGTAGGATTTTGCTAATTTTAAGTGTTGAGTTCAATTTTCGAATTAAAATTCGATCGTCTTTGGGATTGTGATTTCGGCCAGTTCTGGTCAGTTTTTGGGGTAAGTCCAAAAACAAAAGTGGTTCCAAATAGGGTTTATTACCCAGGGTAGGAGTCTTGAGCCGTGATTTTGAGATTTTCTGGTGGTTATCGCTTTGGACACCCACTCGCTGTTGGTGCATGTGGCGGCGCGTGGGCACTGTAGAAAAAGGGCATTATATCCCGACACAATCTCCTGATCCTCACGAGTGCGTAGGTGTGCTCGGATTTCAATTTGGATACCGTTTGAGTCTCGAACGAATATCGCCTATTGCTCGTTATCTGGGTTCGATAGGTTTGAACTGTTGGATGGTCTTGAATTCATTATATGTTAATCTGGACATCCTTAGGATCGTGTAGGATTCGACGGATCGTAAAACGGAGTCTTGGATACTTCGAAAATGCCAACCCTTAGGCTAGGTTTACAATAACCGTCCGATCGTGCAATCGTGAACGAGCTGACGGTTCGATCTGGACCAAACTTGCAAGACGTGTGTCCTAAGCCTTGTAGAACACATAGGAACTTTCAGATCGGAATTTGGAGGTCGTGGGCCCTGTGGGCCCATTTGACCAAGTTTGGGGTAGTTTCACCTTCTCAGGATGATTAAAATGACCGTAGAGACAAGTTTTGATCATTAGTTGAGTTCTGTAGATTATGCGGGAATAGGATATTAGTTTATTGTTTTAAACTAGGGGAAATCGGAAATAAATATTATGATTATTGTGGGAAAGTATATATGATTGTTAGGTCACACGTGGCGTAGGATTTTTCAGCGTGTTGACAGACCCCATACGTGGCGTTGGATTTTTTGGCGTATGGGGAGATTATGTGATATGTGATGGTTAGGTCACACGTGGCGTAGGATTTTTCGGCGTGTTGACAAACCTCATACGTGGTGTTGGATTTTTTGGCGTATGGGGAGATTATGTGATATGTGATGGTTAGGTCACACGTGGCGTAGGATTTTTCGGCGTGTTGATAGACCCTATACGTGACGTCGGATTTTCTGGCATATGGGGAGATTATGTGATTATTAGGGAGATGAATTAAGGGTTGTTATTCTAAGTTGGGAAAGAAAGATGTTCGAAAAAGATTGTTTGGTGAGTTGTGATTTTAAAGAAAAGGGAAAGGGATAAATTCTAGAGTCTATCATTTCGTATTACTGTAATTGATTGTATGTTGTTGGGACTAGGATGTTTATAGAAAGAACTAAGTGTGGCTTGATCCCTTAGTAAGGGTACGTAGGCAGCCTAGGGTAGTGCCTGGGTGCAGCCGTGGGCTAAACTTTACTCATGCTGTATTATTGAGATTTGGCTGAAACCGAGGAGCGATTGAATAGTTGTTCATACTCCCGTTTGGCTAAGGGAGGGTTGTGTAAATGTGTTCTGGTCAAAACAAGTATAAGACCCGTTTTGTATGGTCGTATGATTTGGGCTGATGCCTTAAGCTACTTGTGTATGATTAAAAATTTGGGAAGTTAATTTATGTTATTTGCAGTGGGCATTTATAAATAAGTTTAAGTTTATTATCTGCATTGTTTAATGCATCACTTTGATTTAAGAACACTGCTGGCGGTTCTGTTTCTAACTATGTGAAGGCCGGAGGCCGATTATATGAATTGCATGAAATTAGATTGTGCATGCTGCCTGTTGGGATATTAAATTGTGAATTTTGTGCAGGTTGAAATTTGGGAAATGTTCAATTTACAGGGGAGACTCTGCCGAAATTTCGGTAGAAAGTCTCGTGCCCTTATTCCTTTTTGGAAAAGGAGGCTATAGTTTTAGCGAGTGGGCTCGGCATCGGTGTGATGTCGGATTTTTCACAGGATTCGTCCCGGGTTCGGAGGAATTCGGGGTGGGTTCTGTCAAATGTATTCTGAGGGAAGAAAATTTTGCAGCGAACAAAATGGTTCATTAGCAACGAGAGTGTAGATGCCTGAGGACTATGTCCAAAGAATCCTCAAAGTAGGGAAGAAACGCCTACCATCTATTCTAACTAGAGGAATGGAGATAGACATCAATTCAGCCATAATGATTGAGGAGGATTGGAGATTGCCTATAGCTAATTATCTGCAGCATCTGACCCTTCCTTCTGAGAAGAAAACAAGAATAATGGCCCTGAATTACTCATGTGGAATGGAGATCTGGTTAGAAAAAGCAAAGAGAACTACTCTTGTAATGCTTAGGGAAGGAAGAATACATGAAAGGCATGGGAGAAACCCATGAGGGAATTTGTGGAGCGCATCAAAGTGGAAGGAAAATGTGTTGGCTAGTCAGAAGATAAATACTCCAAAGGATGCGAAGCTTGTCAAAGGCATGGACGAATCTAACAAGCTCTCTCAGTTCCCATGAATCTAGTGGTTAAGCCATGGCCATTCAGAGGATGGGCAATGGACCTTATTGGTAAAATCTATCCAGCCAGTAGCAAACATCATTGCTTCATCATTTTTCCTACGGATTATTTTATACCAAATGGGTGGAAGCTAAGCCAGTCAAATCTATGATGTCTCAAGCGATCATTACTTTCATTGAAGAATAGATTGTACACAGGTTTGGCATACCAGAATCAATCACAATTGACAGAGGAACTTCTTTCATATCCAAGGAAATGTAGGACATGGCGAGTAGGCTCAAGATTAAGCTACTCCGGTCAACTCCTTACTATGCTCAAGCTAATGGACAAGCAGAATCAAGTAACAAAGTAATCATCAATATCATCAGGAAAATGTTTCAAGAAAATCCAAAGTAATGACATGAAAAGTTATCAGAAACTTTGTGGGCCTATAGAACTTCAAAGAGAGAGGCAACTGGTATGACCCCATATGCTTTAACCTATGGCCATGACGCAATTCTGCCCATGGCAATCACAGCCCAATCCATCAGTCAGCAACATAATTTAGTCACAGAAGACTATACACAAGCAATGGTACTAGAATTAGAGGGACTAGATACAAGCAGAATTAATACTCTCAACAAGCTCTTGGCAGGAAAAGAGGCTGTGGCAAGAGCTTAAAATAAAAAGGGTTAAAAACAAGAGCTGTGAAAAAGAAGAAATCTTCTGGAGAGCAGTTATGCCCCTAGGATCCCACGTTGCTGGTTTTGGAAAAACAAGCTCTTGGTGTTCCTACGGTTTTTACTTAGTTTTGAACCACCTAACAGACAGGAGAAATATGGCAGGCAAAATTGATGCTTTGATAGGATTATCAACATGCCGAAGGCAGTAAACATACTAAACTATAGAGCAAATGCACTGTGAGATGCCAACAACTAGTCCATAAATGTCAAGAAGAGTACCAAATAGCGTATGTCGAGAAGGTGGATGATAAAACCCCAGAGCATTCCCCATCTCCTCAAGCCACTTCGCTCCTGGGGTTGATGCGAGGGTAATAGCTGCATTTGGAGATGTGCCTGACATTCAACATCATCATAATGGTGCCCCTCTGGTAAGATAAACTTTGTTTCAGGCATGAGCCCTAGCCTCTCTTGCCCTTGCGGTGAGTGGTCGACAACTCTTTCCTTTTTAGTTTTGTAAATTAGCTCCAAGATGAGATTGCAAATCAGGAAACCAGTTGTTGCTCTCTCAATTGCCACTGCTAAAATGCAAGTGCTTTTCTTTGAGACATAAATACCTATGTCTGGTTACTGAGAAAACGGAGGAACATAAATAGAAAAAGAAAGGAACTAAAACAATGAGAAGAAGATGCTATAGTGTTATTAGTGGAGAAGAGGTTTTAGCAAAGGCAATAATGGAATAAAGAGAAAACGAGAGAGCTTCTTGGAAAATTGCAGTGTGGTGGAAAAGCTCTTCCCAGGTGGCCCACAAGGTTTTTCGCTTTCAGGTGTCAGGTCCTAGCTAATGATATCTGAAGGAATTGATATTCTCATTAACTGAAGGAATGGTTTGTATAAGCTTTATATTAAAATACAACGATAGCTGTCAAATACAGCTGTATTAGATTAGTTACAGACAGTTAACTAAGATTAACTAACAAACGGTTTACTGTAACAAACTAATTATTTACTGCCTTTAGCCCCCCTCAAGCTGAAGTGAGGAGAACACACTGTAAGCATGGTGCGAAGAAAAGAATGTCTAGCAGTAGATAAGGGTTTGGTAAAAATATCAGCAAGAGCTGACATTCAGAAGAAAATGTCTGGTAGTAGATAAGGGTTTGGTAAAGATATCAGCAAGCTGACGTTCAGAAGAAACAAATTTAGTAGACAAAAACCCTTGTTGAGCCAATTCCCTTGTAAAGTGATAATCAACTTCCACATGTTTTGTTCTGGCATTAAACACTAGATTGGAAGCAAGATGAATGGCAGATTGTTTGTCACACCAGCGAAGAGGAGGAGAAGGTAACTGAAAGCCAATGTTTTTGAATAATTTGGACAAATAGAGTAACTCAGTAGCAGTCATAGCAAGACCACGATACTCAGCTTCAGTAGAACTGCGAGACACAGTTGGTTGTTTCTTAGCTGACCAGGAGATTAAATTTGAACCAAAATAGATACACCAGCCACTGGTAGACCTTCGATCAATGGGACACCCTACCCAATTAGCATCTGTGAAAGCTTGTCTCGAAGAAAAACATGTCTGGTAGTAGATAAGGGTTTCGTGAAAATGTCTGCAAGCTGATTTGCAGAGGAAACAAATCGAATTTGTAAGAAGCCGTGTTGAACCAATTCAATAGTGAAATGATAATCAACTTCAACATGTTTGGTTCTTGCACTAAAGACTGGATAAGAAGCAAGATGAATGGCCGATTGATTCTCTCCCCATCTTGTGGAATGTTGGTGATCCCCATCCAACATCTATTGTGCTCATATGGCTGCCCATATCAAATACTGAACACCTTTCCAGTACAAAGTCTCCAACAGTTTGGTGTCCATTGAACCTAAGCCATCAATTTCAAACTCAGAGGTGCAGACATAAATAGAGAAATGCAAAAACATATGTTTCCTTACAGGGAACTAGAAATTTAATATTAATTTTCTATTTGAATGGAAATTAATAAAATCCATTGGGTTAAGGACATGACCCTTGGGTTAAAGACATCTTCAATTGGGGGGTGACAACTCTTCGAACTAAGGAATACATTGTTTGGGGTGATAACTCTTCAAGACCAAGGGATGTATTGTTTGCCTTTTCAGATTGGGATACCTTTTTGGAAAGGGTATTTCATCATCTATAAATAGACCAATCCTCCTGCAGTTTTAATCATTCAATCAATTCTCTACATACATACTTTCAAACATATAGAGCATTAGAGTTTCATAAATAGAGTTTCCTACATAATTTTGGTTCAAAGTTCCTTGTGAATTGTAGTGCTTCTTTCATAAGGAGGAGAGTCGTTGTATCCTGGGAGGCGAAAGCTAGGAACCACAAGCACCAGTGTGGGGCGTAATTCGTCTTAAGGTCAGAGTGTCCAACACTTGCCTCGACTCAATTAAGGTTCTTTTAATTCCATT
>NC_024127.1:25709660-25727160 GCF_000346735.1 Prunus mume
GACCAAGGGATGTATTGTTTGCCTTTTCAGATTGGGATACCTTTTTGGAAAGGGTATTTCATCATCTATAAATAGACCAATCCTCCTGCAGTTTTAATCATTCAATCAATTCTCTACATACATACTTTCAAACATATAGAGCATTAGAGTTTCATAAAGAGAGTTTCCTGCATAATTTTGGTTCAAAGTTCCTTGTGAATTGTAGTACTTCTTTCATAAGGAGGAGAGTCGTTGTATCCTGGGAGGCGAAAGCTAGGAACCACAAGCACCAGTGTGGGGCGTAATTCGTCTTAAGGTCAGAGTGTCCAACACTTGCCTCGACTCAATTAAGGTTCTTTTAATTCCATTATGTTGTTGTAAAAATCTATTTTGTTTGTAGTGTTTATTTATTTATTTTATAGCAATTTAGCACTCACATTTCCTACACAGACATAAATAGAGAAATACAAAAACATATGTTTCCTTACAGGGAACTGGAAAAGATATGTAAAGAAATTGAAAAGGCCATAAAGACATGAAAGTGCACAACCCAGAAGCTTACCAATGAGAAGGTTAGAAAGCCCCAGATTAGTCAAGTGTTTAACCCAAGTCACGATAAAATCCATGAATGCATAGTTCCCAAAGGTCACAATAATGACGTTATCCTTCCCTCTTTCCTGAACCAGTTCTTTGCTCAGTCTAAATTTCTTGAAGGGTGGCATTTTCTTTGTGTGTAGAGGAGCTTCCCAAATGGGTCTTGTTGACATGCTTTGAGGCTCAAGTGAAGGTTTGGGAACTGCTTGAACTTCAGAAACATTGGGTGCTTGCTCTACAGGAGGAGAACCTACATCTGTAGCAATTTGTGAATTCACAAAAATTAAACACATGCAGGGAGAGGGAGACGACTGAAATTACAGACAGAAAGCTTAATGAATGAACACCAAATACTGCAAGAAAGGGTGGACAAGAAGCAAATGGCTTGAGTTCTACAATATTACTGATGGCAGCATGGAAAATTAAATTTACTACTTTTCTATGTAGGATCCGCATGCAGTGTAATCATTAATAAAGTGAAAATATTATACATATATACAAAATTTGGAGCAGATATCCAAATCCCATTTCATATTCTCGTCTGCCAATAGCTCAATCTCATGCAAACTCTAGAATGCCAATATGAGGAAATGAAAATATGAAGAAATGACATACAAAGGTGCCACAATGTTTAAAGCTTGAAACTTTTGGTGTGTAACAACAAACTAGAACCACAAAGTTGATTCACTTTTTTCAACCCTAGAAAAAACACAAAAAAACTAAACCAAAACCAAACTGTTAGTATGAAATTTGTATTGTCATTTCCTAGACTTTAGCATAGGTGAAAAATTAGTGTGTGAAGAATTGTTACTGGACGTTTTGGCATAACTCGTTCCATCCCATACTTCTGAGGCATGACTTGACCGATATGAGAAACTTAACTTTAGGTAAATCATGACATAATCATGCATTCATTATAGGATTCCTAGTTTGAGTTATTTTCACTCAAGTATTTTTATGTTAATCTTATTTTTAAGAGGATTAGATTTTATCTCTTGAGATTACTTTCCTAGTTGGACTCTATTTTGATTTAAGTTAAAATATTATCTTTTCCTATTATGACTTGCACGTTGAAATCATCTCTTACTTGATTGGTCTAATTCATTTGTTTTAATAGATATTGTTTTTCTATTAAAAATTGGCCGGTTGGCGTTTTTCACTAAGAATCCTTATTGAACTTTTATTCATGTTTGAAAACTAATTGTGGTCTTCATAAGAGTCCAGATTGAGCTAAAAGTTAAAGTAATAATTGAAGTGGGTTTGGTACTCGTGTGCTGCCATCTGACTAGGCATAGGAAGCTTTGAATAAAAGAAGCTTGCCTCTCCTTGGTTTAGTTACAGCTTTTGATATTTTGTGTGGAGCATATAGAATTCTGAGGAAAAAGTTGATGTGCATTTATTTGAGATAAATTATCAAGTGTTCCATATTTACTTGGTGATTTATCAAACACTTTAATCATTCATATTGCATTCATATGCATGTCGGTGACTCATACAGTTAAGGGCACCAAGATCGTTGTGGCGTTTTTCTCCGGTGAGCTTGAATCGATTGTGACCAGTACATCGGATTCAACATAAGGAGAGTTGGAAGAACTCCAGCGAGCTTGAAGCAATCGTGACTAGTATTGCGTTCAACATAAGGAGTGTCGAAGATCATCCTGTGACAGAAGTTGAGTTACGAAGAAGTCAGTAAACATTATTTAGAATGTGTCTAGGATAAGTGTGTGAGTACTTCTTGTAATCATCATTCAATAGTAGATTTGTGTTGGACTGAGGAGTCCCTTGGATTTTCCCCAGATGTGGGGTTTTACCACGTAAAATAATTGTCTGAGTGTTTCTTTATTTTATGTTCAGCACGTCTCAGGATGCTGCTGAAGTTTATTTTTATTTATTTGATTATAATCTTAAATTGGCTTATTCACCCTCCTCTAGACATTTTTAGTTATCCTACGGGTATTTTCACAAACTAAAGCACCAAAAGCCAGACGTTTGATCACAGGACAAGGGTAAAGTTGAGTTTAGTTTCAAATGAGCTTATGCTGTCACGGTCGAATCGGTTAGATCACTAAGTTAGTAGTTGTCATTAGTTAGAGATGTGGCGGGAAGAGTGAAATGGATCCTGTAAAAACAAGAGCACCATTGTGACCCCACAAGAAGAAAGACAATGAAAATACAATTTCCAGTGCTAAGCACATAAGCCTTGAATTATTCAACGGGCAACTAAAATCTCAAAAACCCATTTCCAGTATGTAATGAAAGTGATAGAAATTGAAGCATAAGCGTAAGAAACAATAACAAAATCAATGGGCTAGGAAACCCAAAAGGAAAAAGTAGAGAGAGAAACTGACGGGAAAGCCAGAAGGTGATGGAATCTCCAGCAGACTTGCCAGAGTAAATGGCCGATATCACATACAAAGACGAGAAGATGATCCCAATTATTACAGTGGTGTATATAGTCACGAACATTGGCTTCCCATTGTCAAACGCATTCCTCCACCCCATTGTTTCGCTTTTGGGATTTGTTTGCTTGTTATCCGTGGCAAAAAAGTTTCCATACGAGAAGGGAAGATTCTGACATAATTGATTCAACCGTTGATTATGAAATAATTGACTAATTAAAATGTTGATTATTCTATCTTGTATTTGGCAGGTGAACAGACTCTTCCTTCATATTCTATTTCATATTTTGTGTTTACCATTTTGCCCTCGTATATTAACGAATCATCTGTTTTAGTACATTTATTTCTCAAGGGCATTAAGGAACTTCAAAAAATTTAACCCTTCTTTTGTCAGATTGGTAAGAAGATAATAAAAGTGACTTATGAAAATTAAATACCTAAAACCCACAAATTATGGATCCTATTTTAGCTTAGTTTTAATCTTTTAAATGTTTCCATTTTTGAATCCTTTTGGAAATATTAAATTTGTTACGTTCCACGTCAATTTCTTCGTTACATGCCACTATGTGACAAATGTAGTTCTTATCCCTGACAATATTTACACAAATTTGATGTTTTAATTAGGAATTTAAAAAAAAAATGTGAAAATTTTGAGTCTTTGTTTTAAAGGTGATGTTTCAACTTTAAATTCTTTGGATTGAAATTTAAATGACGTGGCATGTGGGGAGTGAAAGTCAAGCAGATCTTAGTAGAGAAAATCAAAGCAGAAGATCTAAATCCTATTTTTCTTCTAATTTCTTCGATCGGCACCTGATTCTCATCCTCGTGGGAGCACCCCTCCATTCAAAGACATAATATAATAATGAATTAAAAGTTATTAGTAGATTCAATCAATAATAGGAAGCTTTTATTTTAAGACATTGTATAGTTTACTAATTTGGAAGATAGGAATACAATTTCACATAATTAGTATAAGTCCAAACACCAAAAAGTACGTGGTACCTATTTTTACAATAATGTAATTAAAAAATATTAAAATTACACACAATGCCACTACTTCGAAGTTATATCAAATGTCCACGTGTGCGCCATTGCAATCGCCGCCGCCATTGTTGCCATTCTTGCGCCACTTTCAACACCTGCTTAGCCATCGCCTCATCCCAGCCACCACCAACATGCCCATCGCCAGCCAGCACCTCCCGGCTAGCCACTCGTTGGCAACCAACTATGTTGCCCTCAACCTAAAAAAACTACAAAATTTAGTGTGCATGAAGAGACTCAAACCTTGACCCTTAAAGGAGGAAAGCCTCATTCACAAACCACTTCACCAACCTTGTTTTTGTGGTATTTTGTCAGTTACATAATATTTATATTAACAATCAATGGTTTCTTTTTTAAAAAAAATTTATTTCACAACTGGGCCTCCTCTTTGGCCTAATTCAAAACAAAATTTTATTCCTAGATATTAAAATCCAAATAAAAATACTCTACGTCTCAAATCCTAATTAGTTGTTATGTCTAATACCTAATTTCTAATTTTTCGTTATTGTATTCAATCCTGATGTGGCCTTCCCAAAGTGAGCTCCAAATTGATATTCCATGATATATATGGGACTTCATAACTTAAGCCTTTTGGATACATCATGTCCTCCCGAAAACAATATATACATATAATATGCATACAAATATGATGAATAAATAAAAGATGGAAACATGATTTCCTTTATTTTGTTCAGTTATTCCCATGATATATATACAAATGACAACTTTTAAATGAATATTTCAAGGTTATATATGTGCGTATATATATATATATACAGAGAGTTTCCATTGAGGGATCTCTCAAATTAGCTTATTTGAAGGACACCCTTGTAGGGCCCACTCCACATTGAATTCGCTAATCCAAACTGTCTATGTTTTAGATAATCATTCAAAGATCATCTCTACAAAAAATCACTTGAATCCGATATCATTTGACCACTCAATTGAGTTATTGAAGTTTTAGCACTTTCTTGAAGTACTGTATTCATTGATTTTGTAGGATACAATTGGATGTCGAAACGGTTTTCGATTTGTCTAATTTTTTGTAAGGATGATCTATGAATGAAGACCTAAAAAAATAGATGGTTTGGATCGTTGAAAAAAAATTTATAGGATACCCTAAAAGGTGTCTCTCAAATTAAATTATTTGAGAGATCCCTCAATATATATATATATATATGTTTCGGAAATAATTTACTTTAAATCGTAATTTAATTGGTACCTCTACCTCCTGATCATCCAGAGATGGTATATTTGTAGGTGCATAATACTTCGCGGTTGCATGCTTAGAAGTTTCTTCTGTGCTACAAACCAACAGATTGAGATAATATTTTCTATCAGTGGAATGGAAGCCATGCATACAGATGAAAAAGCATACAGAGAAAAGAAAGCAATCTTTTACGACTGTCTTGTTTATTAGAGCTAGAGAGCTAGCTTAATTAGCCACTCTCTCTCCATCTGCTCGCACTTTAGTATTCGCATTTTGTGTTGATTGAAATAAAGTAGAATTCCCATGTGATATCAATTAAAATCCCCTTAATTATTTTTAAAAATTTCCATATCGTCTCCTTGCAAAACTAAATAAACAAATAAAAAAAGAAGAAGACGACCTCCTTTTGTATTATCTAACACTAAAAAGCTGCAAAAAGATTTAATATGCAAATTAATTAAGCAGCAGATGAGCAGTAATTCGTGTTTACCTTGAAGAATTTTCCCTGGAGTCCTTGTTATCTTGAACATGAATAGTCTGACCTAATGTATAAACCCACAACATTATTAATTTAACAGAAAAAGAAAAAGATTTAACAGGAGAAAAAAAATCATAATTGTAGAGGTAGAGGAATTACCATCCAAAGGCTTTCTCAAGATGTTGTTATCAGTGGCATTGGCGTTCATTCGGTTATTACTTAGTTTTGAACCACCTAAACACAGAAGAAATATGGCAGGCAAAAGGGATGCTTTGAAAGGATTATCAACATGCCGAAGGCAGTAAACATACTGAACTATACAGAAAATGCACTGTGAGATGCCAGCAACTAATCCATAAATGTCAGGAAGAGTACCAAAAAGCGTATTACGAGGAGGTGGATGATAAAACCACCAGAGCATTCCCCATCTCCTCAACACAACTCTTTCCTTTTTACCTCTGTAAGTTAGCTCCCAAATGGAAATGAGCACAGCTGCAATAGCCAACAGCATACCAAACAGTGCGTATTGGGATTTTCTTGGGGAGGAAGCCTGATCACAAGCAGCTGACAACATCTGTAGGCCAAGGATAGTGGCAAAAAATATCCACTCTGCTGATTCTGAAGTAGCCTATAGAAGAAAAGTAACTAGCTAATTATAAATTCAATTAAAGTTGTACGAGATATGGTTATGATCAAGTTTTGTGTGACCACCACTACCTTTATGGGCTCGTCATAGAGATTATGGTTGTGCGAGCTCATCCCTGAAACTCAAGGAGGGCCTGTAGAGATTACTACTAGGTGTTAAAGATGGCTCAGAAGAAGACTGATCTCCACGACGAGTATTTGCAAACCAGGAAACTAGTTGTTGCTCTCTCAATTTCCACAGCTAATAAGCAAGTGCTTTTCTTTGAGACATAAATACCTCTGTTTGGTTACTGAGAAAAGGAGGAATTTACATAGAAAAAGAAAGGAACTTTCCAAGACGGATCCTCTGCCTTTTTTTCTTTAATTATCTGATTTCCATCTTGCCCAAACTGAAAACAATGAGAAGAAGATGCTAGTGTTATGGGATTAGTGGAGAAGAGGTTTTAGTAAGGCAATAATGGATGAAAGAGAAAAGGGGAGAGCTTCTTGGAAAATCTCTTCCCAGGTAGCCCACACGGTTTGTCTTTCACTTTCAGGAGACAAGGGTTTGGTAAAGATATCAACAAAGCTAATGCTCAGAAGAAACAAATTTAATAGACAAGAAGCCGTGTTGAACCAATTCCCTTGTAAAGTGATAATCAACTTCCACGTGTTTTTGTTGAAATTAGTATGTTTATTTAAAAATAATTACCTTAAATTACTTTTATTTAACAATGTTATTAATGTATCATACAAATTATCGTTTGTTTTCCAAATTTACTCTTATTAAATGTATTAAATTTTATATTTCCTTTAATTTATCCAAAAAAAAATTAATAACTTTCTTATCACCTTATTTAATAAAAAGAAAACTTGAAGGAAAATATCTTCTTCTTTTTTTTTCAGAAAAAAAAAATCTGAGTAATAAAGCCCATAATTTTGTTGCACATAACAATTTTAGAAGAAAAACGTCACTTCAAGACCGCAACCAAGTAAACAGCAAAAAAATGACCTTTTTTTAATAAGGTGGTAAGGAAGTTATGAACAAATTTTTTTTTTGATAAGTTGAAAAAAATATAAAAGTCAATACATATAATAAAAGTAAATTTGGAAAATAAAAGATAGTTTGTATGATATGCTAATGACATAATTTTAAATGTAAGGAGAATGACACATATCATGATAAAAAAAAAAAAAGTCTAGAAACTCTCTCCCTAACCTTCTTTTTCTGTCGGATCAAAAAAAAAAAACAAACCTTCTTTTTCTGGTAAATGATGTGATATAAAAAAAATATGATATTTATTTTTCTGGTAAATGATGTGATATCATGTTTTGCACCAAAGAAACGATACACAGTCCTTTCTCTTTCCATGGCTGTTGTAGCTTGAAATGAATGACCAATTCAACGGTCCAGATTGAAATCAGTCTACCAAACATATGATCACAAGATGTTCACATCAACCAGGTAATCATGCAAGTGAAGTGAATCACACAGTAGCAGAGCTCTTTAAAAAAAATCAAAAAAGTAGGTAGCCACCAGCACATGCAGAGAGAGAGGCATGCAGACTGCAACGGCTCTACAACCACAAGACAGAAGCTGGTGGGCTCCACAAATGCGCCCCATTGCCTTCATTTTGATATTGGGAAAAAAAAATCAAAATCCTTATCTCCTCCACAGCACATACAAACCTCTCACAGCTTCTTCTGCAACTCTCTCCACCAATTACTTTACTTGGCCAAGAAATTAATTTCATATCATACAAACAATCATCACTCCATTAATTCTCGCTCTCTCTTCATTTCGACTTGTTGAAACTTTCTTGTTATTCCTAGACAGTCTTTCTCATATATGGCCTAACTTTTGGTGAAGGGTTCTGGAGGTTTTACCACAAATAAGCTGTTTCTGCTTTCTGGGAAAGCTTGCTGCTTGGATGACCTCAGGCATCTTCTGGCAGTTTTACAAGTGTTCTCGGTTGTGGGTAGTTTTTGTTTTGGTAAAGTAAAGAGTTGTGGGTTTTGTTGAATCTTCAAGGAAAGATCTCTCAGTGTCTCTCTGAGTGAGAAACATATAAGTTTGTGAGGTGGGTTTTTTTTTTCTCTGGAAGTAACAGATCAAGCTTGAGCAGAAAGAAAGAGATCAAGAGGAAGATGAAAATTCAGTGTGATGTGTGCGAGAAGGCTCCGGCGACGGTGATTTGTTGCGCCGACGAGGCAGCTCTGTGCGCCAAATGTGATGTTGAAGTGCACGCAGCAAATAAGCTTGCAAGCAAGCACCAGAGGCTTCTTCTAAATTGCCTCTCCAACAAGCTCCCTAGATGTGACATATGCCAAGTAATTAATTTCCACTTCCCACTTTCTTTGTATAAAATGTTATGTAATTTCCAATTTTCCTTTTCCATTTTTGTTGAGCTGAGTTTTTTTTTTTTTGGTCAAAATTGTTGAGCTGAGTTTTTTTTGTTTTTGGGTCAGAATTGTTTAGCTGAGTTTAACTTTACAAGTTCATTGTGTTAATATGTGTACTTGTGATAAATGTAAAGGGTGAGCTAGATTGAGATAGTTCTAAAGGTTAAAAACTTTGCTAATAAATGAATTACCCTCTCCAATACAATGTTAAAATTGTAACATCCAACATGAGAGGTTCCAATTAAGATAAGGCTATTAGCTCTAGACATGATTTTTGATGACCCTGCCATGGAGGACCTCATACTAGAATCTTAGATGCTTTGAGCATTATAGGTTTCCTTTGTTTGAAAGTTAAAGTGAACTATAGGAAATAGTGGCTAGTTGAAAGAAGTTAACATTTCTTTTGTACTCTCGATCAATAACAGATGGCACTTTACAAGGTTTGTAATACAAACTGCATGCCAAAAATTTGGTGTGCGCTCTAGACTTGGCGTCTCCACTAGATGTTGTATAACTAATAAGACTAATCAGGTGAACTTGAGAAATCTGCTGCTGATTGTCACATTGTTGCGTTGGGGTATTCGTACAACCTTGCAAAGTGGGTGTGGTGTCTGAATTATTCTCACATTGTTGAAACTGGGTTTCACCTAGGTACCTGCCCAAAATGAGAGGTCTTCCTAGTTCCCCTTTTTTCGCTGTAAATGATAGAAAAACCTAAACCCCATAGAGACAAATGATGCATTAACACCTTTAAAAAATCACAATGTGGTAAATATTGTTCATACAAAAGAAGTAATCTAAGAGAAATTTTCCAAGAGATTAGAGAGTAAATGAAAATCTCAGTGTTTGCAATGTGAGTCAGCTAATGGTTGAACAGGTGTGCAGCCTTGTGACTTCTAAGAATGTGGCTACTTCAATTTTAATAATGATTAATTGTTTGATTGATTCATAATCATGAATTTATTAATTGAGCTGGAACATAAATGCCTCTTGAGCACAAATGGTACAAACTGTTTTTTTTTTTTTCGTGGTTCAAGTCACGAAGAAGAAATGAGAAAAAATCTTATTGATGCATCGGAGAGCAGAGAAAGGCTAGGCAATTAACATAATAGAGAAAGTATCCCTCTGAAATTACTGGAGTAGAGTCTTAGGTTTACAGTAATTCAGGAAGTATTTATAATTTATGATCTTTCTTCATAATTAAACATAACATAGTCCAGATTAGATAGAGATGCTTCCACAGCTTCCTTAAGATGAGCAGAATCAGGGAAAGAAAGGTGGATAGGTCCTTCAAATAATCATAGGAGCCCGCAAGACAAGATTTCCTTCTTGAATTTTTTGAACAACATTTTAGCTTGCCCTTTGATTGATTTCTGCATTCTTGAAATCACCTTTCGTGGTCTCAACTACTAAGTGGACAAAAAGATGCTCATCTAAGACTTCTTGAATGATAATTAAGTTTTCCTTTTCAATCTGTCTTAGCATCACTGGATTCTGATGAGTTGTAAGCCTTTCTTAAACAATCTCTCTCTCTCTCTCTCTCTCTCACACACACGTCTTCTGATTGGCAGGATAAGGCAGCTTTTATATTCTGCGTTGAAGACAGAGCCCTCTTTTGTCAGGATTGTGATGAACCAATTCATTCAGCCAATAGCCTCTCTGCAAACCACCAGAGGTTCCTTGCCACTGGAATCCGAGTGGCATTGAGCTCCAGTTGTACTAAGGAAGCTGAAACAAGTAGCTTGGAGCCACCCGAGCGTAGCACACAGCAGATTTCAACAAAAATTTCAGCACCACAGGCTTCCGGCATCTCGTCACCTTGGGGCGTCGATGACTTACTTCAATTATCAGATTTTGAATCTTCTGACAAGGTTAGAAATCTGATAATTATTATTACTGTCTTTTCATGGAATGGAATGGTTTGAATGGAGAACTTAGGGATGAGGTTGAAGATATACCAGAACGGGGGAGGAATATAGACGTTTATCATTTATCTATGAAAATGATTGTGATAAGATAAATATGTAATTCATGCGAACTCGGTATATGAGACACAAATGTCTTGAACAAGGTGGATAATGTATTTGGAAAAGTCTCGTTGATAATTGGGTGGCATATACTGCTGTGTTAACATTGAAGCCTACTGTATGAAAGAAATATTCTAAAACTTATATATAACCTTGTGATAGGAATGATAAGTTTTGAGTTTTTAAGACTGTCAAGATAATTTAATTTTATAATGATTGTTCTAAATTGAGTTCATTTTTCTTTTCTATCCATGTTTTTTATATGATCGTTCATCGTGCACAACTTTCTGAATTTCGATAATTAAAAAAGTCTGGGTTGCTTTTGCTGCTTAAAAGAAGGTAATATGGATACCTCTAATAGGTCTTGGTTTAGTTGGTTTAAGCAATTCTTCGGTTAATACCTGATTAGAAGAAGATATATAAATTTGATGCCAACATTGATGATAGGCCATTTACTTTTTCTTTCATCTATTCATATGCTTAACAAATCTTGTCTGTGCTCACTTCAGAAAGAGTCACTTGAGTTTGGAGAGCTTGAATGGATAGCAGATATGGGTCTTTTTGGTGAGCAGTTTCCTCAGGAGGCCGTGGCAGCAGCTGAAGTTCCTCAGCTTCCAGCATCACAGCCAAGCAATTTTGCCTCATATAGACCCCCAAAATCGAACGGCCCATACAAGAAGCCTAGGATTGAAATCTCAGATGATGATGAGCATTTTACCGTTCCTGATCTTGGCATATTTTAGGCACGTATCAACTTGATGGTATTAGTTGATAGGTTGAATTATATATCTTCATACTAAGTACATATCCGTATGTATTTACGTAGGTATCTAAGAATGTATAATGCATTTTGGGAGATTTGCTTTTTTCTGTTGTCTTTTTCATTTGACCCATAAAATAAACATATGTAATTTTGCCTCCTTGGCTACAAGACCATATGGCACAAATATAATACCAAGTGACAGCAGTAGTTGGTGTTTATGAGCCATAAAACTGTTGAAATTTTAGGTCGCTTTCTTGAAGCTCTCCGGCTCTGCCTTTTACTTCATTTTTATGGAAGGCAAAATAGTGGTGGATGATTGCATTTGCCTTGCCTCAAATCTTAGGAAATTGCCACGTGGCTTTTGGGCTTTAATTGGCCAATTGCATCTTCTTGGGAATCTTGTATATGTTTTTAAATAAATTTCTTGGTAAGATGTGAAAAAGAAGGTATGGCGTAGCACCATCTTCCCTAGTTTGGCATAAACAATGAGAATACAAAAAGATCGTTCTCGGATAAAGTAAGGTTTAGGTTGGATGACCAAAGAGGAAACTAAATCCTCAAATACCAGCCAAGCTTTAAAGAAATGGATTTAAATTGATCCAAGTTCTTGGCATGCCCATGAGATTTAAGAAGAAAATCTTTTCTCATTCAAAGGGTCTTGCAAACCTTTTACCTTATAGCAAAAGCCCCATATAAGGAGGCATTTGGAAAACCAATTAAACCACCAAAATCCCAATTCCCAAATAAGCTAGCTCTTAGCTGTCTTTAGATTTGGGTAAGCTAATGCCTCCCTTCTGCTCCTTCTATCTACGTTATATAATTTTAATCACAGCAAGTTCTACTCAAGTACTCATCAATTCAGTAACTCTCGATTCTGATACTCATTTTCTCCGTGACATCAAATGTTCCGTTGATCCCAACTCCATCCCCCTAAATTCCTACCTTGGTACCTGGGAGGAATTTGCCATGGATCCATGCGAAGTACATCGGGCCAGTTCTGGGAATCTTGTGCAGTTTCCCTTTAGACAACTCCCCAAGCAGAATAATAGCAATTGAGCTTGATGGTGGTGGCTATGATGGGTTTATCACACCATCAATAGGGAACCTAACAGAGCTCACCATCATCAATCTAAACAAAAACCACTTTCGAGGACCTATCCCAGATTCCATTGCCAATCTAAAGAAGCTCACTAGAATTTCATTGTCCAACAATTTCCTCACAGGCAACATTCCCAGGGTACTGAATGCTCTCAAAAGGCTGGAATCTCTAGACATTTCTTTCAATGCACTTAGCGGCGCCATTCCTTCAAGCGTTGGTTGTTTAAGAAGCTTGACCTTCTTAAGCACATGTAGCAATGGATTCATATGCAGAATCCTTGACCTCTCAGGTTATGGCAGCTGAGGACATTAGATCTCAGCATAAACCAACTCTATGGAGGTATGCCAAATGTTCCATCAAGTTTGAGAACATTGATCCTGAGCCATAACATACTCTCAGGGCACCTTTCACAATTGAACAAGCTCAAACAACTGAGGTTGCTGGATGTAAGTGACAACAGGCTTTCAGGTCCCATTAACAGAGATCTTTTTACCTTGCCTAACATGGTTCAACTTAATGTTTCAATTAACCACTTCACCACATTAGAAGTTGTTAGATTTCTTGGACGGGAAACACAGCTTTCTGTGCTTGATGCCTAAGGAAATCAGTTGCGCAGACATTTGCCTCTCAATTTGGTCACTTTTCCAAATTTGACAATGATCAATGTTGATGCTCTTTTTGGGAGGGTCAACATAGATAGAGGTAGAATGATGGATGATGGGTGAAGGTGAGGACCTTCAGCATGTGTGTGAAGATTTGGGCAAACAATATATATAAAGAAGATGAGATATATGTGGTTCACCCTTAATGAATGGGCTATGTCCACGGAGAAGTATATTCTCATTATGATAATGTTTGTTTACATTTGTACAAGAGGATTAGACCCAAAGATAAAGGGAAGGAAGGCCAAGTCCTAAGGTACAAATCCCAAGAATCCAAGACCCAAGACCCCTTTCTAAGTAGAGAGTAGTATTCTTTTATAGGTGAGTAGGAGTCTCTATCTCTTGTAGTCTTCGAATGTGGGACTCCTCGCCTTGCTTAGATTTATGACTTCTCATAGCATGGCATGTGGATGATCTAGCCTCACTAGTTGCTCGGTCAGTTATGGTACCAACAGTAGTCTCTCAAGTTCGCGAGTAAAAAGGTACTTCTTGATTGAGGACTTGTAATTTTAAGTGCACTGGCCGAGTAACACCACAGTTCATCTTCCAAGCTGTATAGTGCACTACCCATAGTTCCCCAAGTCCCCTGGTAAGAAGGACATTAGAGGGAGGGAACTTGCACCAAAAAGCCAAGTGGT
The DNA here is from genome assembly GCF_000346735.1 of Prunus mume. The sequence goes on from NC_024127.1 coordinate 25,723,578, forward strand.
TTACAAGTCCCCATTTGGTTATGCAAGGGTGCCAAAGGGCATCATAGTACGCCAAAGGGCGGGGTGCCGAAGGTACAACACTTACATGTCGCAGATAAGGTGCTAAAGGTATAAGACTTTCATGTTGCAAGGAGATGTGCCTAGGCATGAGGGTGCCGAAGGCTCAAGGCGATGTGCCTAGGCACATGGGTGTCGAAGGCAAAGGGGGTTGCTGAAGGGGACACAAAGCTTGCATGTTGCAAGACAATATGGCCAGGCATGAGGGTGCCAAAAGTGATACAAAGCTTGCATGTCGCAGGGCGATATGGCTAGACATGAGAGTGCCTAAGGCAAAGAGGATGTCAAAGGGGACACAAAGCTTGCATGTTGCAAGGCAATGTGGCTAGACAAGAGGGTGCCGAAGGCAAAGAGGATGTCGAAGGGGACACAAAGCTTGCATGTTGCAAGGCAATGTAGCTAGGCACGAGGGTGCCGAAGGCAAAGGGGATGCCAAATGAGACACAAAGCTTGCATGTCATAAGACAATGTGGCTAGGCACGGGGTGCCAAAGGTGAAAGGGATGCCAAATGAGACACAAAATTTGCATGTCGCAAGGCAATGTGGCTAGGCACGGGGTGCCGAAGGTGAAGATGGTTACCAAATACACAAAACTTGCATGTCGCAAGGCAATGTGTTTAGGCACGGGGGTGCCGAAGGTGAAAGGGATGCTGAAAGCAACACAAAGCTTACATGTCGCAAGATGATGTGGCTAGGCACTGGGGTGCCGAAGGCAAAAGGGATACCGAAAATAACACAAAGCTTGCATGTCGCAAGGTGATGTGGCTAGGTATTGGCATAAAATTTGCGTGTCGCAAGGAAAATTGCTAAAGAGCATGAAACTTACGTGTCGCAAGGAAATTGCTGAAGCCAATAAATGCAAATGTTGCCTATGAGGCATGTGCCAAAGGCAATGTCGTATGCAGGGTTTTTTTTTTTTTTTAGCGTCTTGGGCCTCTGGTAGATTCGGCCCGACACTTGCCGTTCGGCAAGTAGGCCTAGTTGGGCTTTGTCAAGGCCTAGTTGGCCTCTGGTGTGAGTTCTGCATAGAAATAGAACTTGTCGTTCGGAATGAGGCTTCAGCAAGACTGGTTTGAAGCAATTTTAGTGAGGCCCCTTGGGTTGGAATATGGGTGATGTCTAGTCGTGAGGTAATGATGTTCCTTCAGCATAGAAACTGCCGTTCAACAGGGGTAATTTTGAAAAAAAAGAGGGCTCACCTCCGTAGCTTACGTCAGCAAGGGTGATTTTGGAAGGAGATTGCGTGCATCTCCGGCTTCAGCAAGGTAAAAAAAAAAGGAGGGCGCTAGCATCTCCACAACCTCTCCCTAGCCCTTGTCGTTCGACAAGGGTGATTTGAAAAAATTTTGAGGCCTCCTTGTTCTTCAGCACGACTGCTACCTTTCGAGCCCAGTGGTTTAGGGTGCTAGGCCTCAGGAGTTGCGGCAAGGGGATGCCTTTGGTGGTAAAAATAGCCTTGCTGTTCGGTAAGCTGGATTTGGAGGGGTCTGCTCGAGTATCAGCGCCTCCCTAGCACCATGAGTCTTTGTAGAGCGTCGAGGATGATCCAGTTTCGGTACGACCCTTGCCCATATGGTGGCTGAATGATCTCCATGTGTTCTCCATCTTCTTGCTCTTCATTGGCATCTCCAACCTTATTATCAACTTGTTTACCACTTCTCAAGATGTGTACTGCTTTAGCATGCTCTTGATGCCTTGGATTCACCTCTGTTTGGCTTGAAAATGTTCCGGATGCTCTATTGCTTAAAGAGGATGCAATCTGCCCAACTTGCACTTCTAGCTTGTTCACTGCATTTTGAAGATTCTGATTGGTTTGCATCTATTGCCCCATGAAATTCTTGAACATGTCTTGCAATTCTCCCATTTGGTCGCCCCTTTGCTCTTGCACTCGTTGGGGAGCTTACTGGAATTGCCTTTGTTGTATTTGAAATCCTAGGGGAGGTCCTTGAGATTGTTGCACAATTGAGTTATTGCTCCACTTGAAATTAGGATGATTTCTCCACCCCGGATTGTACGTGTTTGAGTAAGGATCATTATTAGGATTCCTTGCTTGAAGGGAATTTGCTTGTTCTAGCATGTGCTCTGCAAAAGATTGATCTTGAACTTCCACTTTGTTTCCTAGAGGGCCAGACACTGCCTGTTGAAGCAAAGAACACATAATATCAAGTTTTGCAGCAATCTCATTATTAATACTTACCGCAGAGACCACAGCTTTCATAGGAGCTCCTCTTCCTTTATTGTGGCTCCATTGTTGAGAGTTAGCACTCAAGGATTCAAAGAGAGTAAAAGCCTCATCTGCTGTTTTGTTCATCAGTCATTCTCCACTTGTTACATCTACCATCATCCTTTCAGAATTAAGCAAACCTTCATAGAAAGATTGCATTTGCATCCAACTCTCTATGTTGTGGTGTGGGCAAGAACATATCATCTCCTTGTACCTCTCCCAACTGTTTGTCTGTCACAAATCTCACGGCCTGGTGCTCCGGGCCGAGGGGATATGCGTCAACACGTGACGTTCTTCTTTTGGATGTGGTGCGGTTATGCGCGGGCGTGCCAGCACGGTCTACCGTGCATCAAGATGATGATGAGGTTCGGGTAGAAGATGGTTTAAATGTTGCGCCTGTTTTGCGTTCGACTCCTAATCAAACGATCATGGCCAAGAGAGGAACTGATCTCGGCCGTCAGGTTCGATCTACAAGGCCGTTTAGTGGTGGTATTGGTGGCGAGTTTTAGGTGGTGCTCCGGCGCGTTGCTCAAAGAGTGACGGTCGTATGATATATAGGGTGAGTGAGGCGATAACAGGGAATCCACCACTAGTTTTCCTATCCACGTTATGAATGCATAGAAATTGACTCAAGCTTCATCAACAATAGATTATCGCATACAAGTGGTATCTAGGTGCAGGATGCATGATTCTCCTAAGGCATGTGATTATGCATGGTATCTACACAACACGTGATCTCTATTATGCAACCTAAGCATGGTATCTACTTAGAATAAAGCATACAAGAGTCATTAAGCTCCTTGAGAATATGATAATCACACAAGTCCTAGAACATGGTATCTGTCCTAGTCAATCTATGGTTATTAACCCCTTGAATGATTCTTAGGCCATTCATTTGTTGCTTGTGAAAGGAGAGTAGAATTGGTGAATCTAAACCCCTTCCCAACCTGTGCTAGATGCATAAAATCTTAGTTAGCTACTCCAAGAAAACATACATCAAGCACATAATAAACTAGAGATTAACAACTTGGTAATGAAAGCAAGGAAATCAATTAACTATAAAATCATCATAACATTGAATATTCATGACTAGGGTTTCATCCTAAACCCTAACTAAATGGATTAGTTAAACATAACTCTGAATACAGAAAATAAGAAACACATAGATAGGATAAAGAGAGGAGAAGAACTAGATGATGGCAGCAAGGAATTCCCAGGACAGCTCCAGCTCTCTTCTCACTTTGTGGTGAATCTGAATGTGTGTTTGAGAGTAATGGATGAAGTGAATGTGTGTGTCTGCCT
>NC_024127.1:25727199-25750644 GCF_000346735.1 Prunus mume
TGCTCCAGCTGCCCATACTTGCCAACTGCTCCAGCTGACAAATACATGCTTTGGTATGGTTTCTTTATGGAAATCTTGACTTTTGTTCATCCTTCTGAGTTCCTGAGCTGATTTGACTCCCGTGTATGGCTGCCCATGTGTAGCATATGGCTCTAGGGATGTAGCCACATTAAATGTGATAGCAGCCAACATGACATTTCTGTGAACTTGGTTCAGTATTTGACGTGCTGAGGGCTCCAAATTTATCCAATTGGGCTGAAATTTGGATATGTTATAATAGACACCCATTGGAACAACTTCTATCAAGGATGTCTCCTCATCCGACCTGTGTAAGTTGCTGAAATGAGGCCTGCAAGATGACCTACGAAACTGGACTGACAAGGAGTGTAGCCCAAATTGGGTTTGTCTTTGAGCTCATATTCCTCTTGTGCCACTCAGCCCTTAACAAGCATGGATTACATCAAATATGATCTCTTGCTGTCTTAACCTACAAAACAAACAAAAAGAGGTAAATGACTCAAAATAAAGAGAAACTAAACAAAATTACTAAGCAAAGAAGGCATGCAAATGTGTGAAATTATGACCTTATCATGGAGCTATTGCTTGATAGAGTTTATCGGCATGATGTGCAGCATGGTTACTCTCTGGTTTTTTAGCTTTCTGAAGCTAATGGAGATATCATGGTTGTAAGGGCGGTGCCGATCAATTTGATGTTTTCTTCTATGTTTGTTTTAAAATTTTGGGCAATTGGCTTCAGAGACCAATCTGTAGTAACTAATGTGCAAGAGGTGGGTCCATCGCTTTATCTTGGAGTGGAAATTTGGAATTGCTTCTTTAGCTTTGGACGAAAGCTGTTGCCCACTTAATGGGGTGGTGAAAAGAGCGGATATTCAAATGCTATGACGCCTTGGGAGATTTGATTCGAGATTGCCATGAGGAATATTGGTACCTTCGGCATGCAGGATCCAAGTTATTCCTCTGTTGAAGACATTATGGGTGTCTTGAGAATTTTTAGGTGACTAGACAGATCAGTGAGTGTGACATGTTGCCTCAAATATGAGATAAATCTTTAATTTGGAGATGAGCGACTGCAGATGAGGTGCCATTTGATAGTTTGCTCATGCCTTGCTTCAAATACGATAACTTCTACTTCTTGGGGTGTCCTGTGGAATTTAATGGCTGGTTGCTGTTTAAAATTTTTGAATTTGCTGTTTGGAAATTAGCTTCATAGGTCAAGTTAGCAACTTTGGTGCTGCATGAGATGCCGAAAGGCTATTGGGTTTGCTGGTGCTGATTTCATTTTTGACTTGGGTCTTTGGGTGTCTTGAGGAGAATGTTCTCTGCGTGCCTATCGATAAGTGATGAAGCTACCAAGTATTGCTATGCGGATCGATTGAGTGGGCTGAAGGTGGACCATGTCCAGCAAGTTCTCAAGCTTTCAGCAATTTTGAGTCGACATGTTTCCACCTATTTTTTATGAAGACACCTTGGGTGTCCTGAGAAATTTTCCAAGTAGATGTCGTTTGACAGAGTTGTAAGAGTGCTACAGTTGGCTTATTGGAAATCTTATCAGCGGTGCCATTCTTGGTGGGACAAGGAATTAGCTAGCTGGCCCAGAGCTCGTATCTGTCATTTGATGTGGGTGTAGATGCTTTGGTATGGAGAGTCTTCAAATATGAGATAATCTGAAAGGGCAGAATTTTATTGTACGCAGAACAACATAAGACAACTTCATTATTGCATAGATATTTTACTGAATTGTCGAATGGCAATTGTGAGGTGTTTAAACGACACCTAAGCCACAATTTGGAATTTATTAACCAACAATATACTTTATTGTTGGTGGTAGGATCAATACTTGCCCATCATATAATAATAAATAATTAGTAAATAAGGATATTGTTTCTTATCTTTGCAGATCATCATGAGGCATCAACACTTGTGCTAGCTTTCTCTTCATCCCATGTGTGGTTTGCTTCTCCCATATTTTTATCTTCTGAACCATGTGTCATGGGTCCCACCATTTATTGTAGAAGCTAAAATGAGTTGGTGGTGAGAACCTTAAGGCTGCTTTGTGATTGTTGTGATTGTTGTCGTCCGATAAGAACCTACAATCGAGAGGAGAGAGACGACATCTGTTTTCAGTCGATGAGAGGTGCCGATGGGCATGTCACGTTCTTCCCTATTCTTCCTTATGTTTGCTCTAGATGGGCATGTCATAGGGGTGCTGAAGGGTAATAGTTTTCGTGGGCGAATTGTAAAATTCCAATTCGAGGAGACCTATTTTTGAGCTGATGGTGGTAGCTTCAGCAAGTTGGTGCCATGAAGCCTCAAGTTTGGCGTCTTCAGCATGTTGTCGTTTTCTTTGTTGAAGATATCATGGGTGTTTAGAGGAGAAATTTAACATTGGGTGACGAACCATATTGCTTTTCTGGTTTTCTGAATCTGAAGCATATGGTTGCTATTTGGTTTGGCCAATTGATTGGTTTGGAGGATGAAGTGTTGTACTGCACTTGCATATTTTGGCTTTAAATGGAATGTGGCATCCTTGGCATCTTGTGAGCATCGGCATGCTGGGCTCTAATTGGGTCTTCTGCCCACATGCACCTTACCATATGCGGCCCATCGATTAATCATATGGTTCTGAAGCATACCATAACCTTATATTATTAATATACATTAATATTCATATTGTTAAATATGATTGTGCACGGAATTATTTAAGCATTGCATGCTTGTATACAATATTCATATGCAAGAAAAGGAATCTTATCTTGTGGTGAGGATGCACGTCGGCATCCCTCAGATTGGAGCAATTTTTCTTGGCCATGTGCAAGCCATGCATGGTGATATCCTTGGTGCATTTGGAATATTACGCCACCCCCAGATTGAGACTCTTCAAAGTGATTGAAAGGTGGGTTGCTTCAGTAGATATATGTCTTCGGCATATTGGTTCCTTGAAACCCCATGGTGGCTTCAGCATATATGGTGCTAAACGATAAGTTAAAAGGCGATGATAGAAAGGGTGCCGAAGGGCAATGAATGAGGAGAGAACGACAAAGGCTTCCTGTGTCAATTCCCACAGACAACGCCAAACTGTTGAAGCTCTTTTTGGGAGGGTCAACTTAGATAGAGGTAGAATGGTGGATGATGGGTGACGGTGAGGACCTTCAGCATGTGTGTGAAGATTGGGCAAGCGATAAATATAAGGAAGACGAGATATACATGGTTCACCCTTAATGAATGGGCTACGTCCACGGAGAAGTATATTCTCATTATGATAATGTTTGTTTACATTTGTACAAGAGGATTAGACCCAAAGATAAAGGGAAGGAGGCCCAAGGCCTAAGGTACAAAGCCCAAGAATCCAAGACCCAAGACCCCTTTCTAAGTAGAGAGTAGTCTTTTTTTTTTTATAGGTGAGGGGGAGTCTCCATCTCTTGTAGTCTTCCAATGTGGGACTCCTTGCCTTACTTAGATTTGTGACTTGTGGTAAGGCTTCATTGGCTAAGGTGATGACCTCTCATAGCATGGCACGTGGATGATCTAGCCTAGCTAGTTGCTCAGTCAGTTACGGTACCAACAATCAACTTAGGTAGGAAATAATATAGACATGAATACAATCCGATTTATAGCAGGAAATCCGATTTACAACAGGAAAGGCTAATTGCTAGGAGGATATTGTGATGTTGACTTCCGTGTAGTCTAGGAAAAGAAAGCTATGTTAACACCCCTTCCCCGGCAAACTGGGCATCACAGGATGCACAAGTTTGGAAGACATATGCTGATGGCGTGGTTTGTGAAGGGCTTTGGTGAACAGGTCCACAGGTTGGTCGACAGAAAGAACAAAGCAAACTTGATCACTTCCAAGAGCAACCTTTTCACGGACAAAGTGATAGTCCAACTCAATGTGACATGTGTGGGCATGGAAAACTGGATTAGTAGCCATGTGTGTGGTGCTGAGATTGTCACAAAAGAGTTGGACCGAGAATTGAAGACGCACACCCAATTCATGGAGAAAGGAGCATAGCCAAGTGGTTTCGACACAAGCATAAGAGAGGGTACGATATTCCGACTTGGTACTAGAGCGCGAGACTATGGGCTGTTTCTTGGAACACCATGAGATGAGGTTAGTTCCAAGAGTAATCACATATCCAGTGGTTGACCGACGAGAATCAAGGCACCCAGCCCAATCCGCATCAGAGTAAGCAGAGAGGCGAGCGGTGGCAGTTTGAGGAGTGAAGGTGAGGCCGAGATCAATAGTGCCCTTGATGTACCTAAGTATCCATTTGGCGGCAACAAAGTGAGAGGCGCGAGGAGCACTTATGAACTGAGCAACAGTGTTGACAGCAAAAGATATGTCAGGGCGAGTAAGAGTGAGATACTGTAAACAGCCAACAAGCTCGCGATACTCGGTTGTGTTAGAGATGATAGCACCATCAGAGACAGAAAGGAGAACCTTGGCAGCCAATGGAGTAGATGCGAGTTTGGAGTTGAGAAGATTGGCTTTCTGTAAAAGATCATGTGCATATTTGAGTTGATTGATGTGGAGAGTACCATCCTTATGAAGAACTTGTAAACCCAAGAAATAGTTGAGCGGACCAAGGTCTTTGATGTCAAAGTGGCCACCCAAAAGAGAGATGAATTGTTGGAGATGAGTGAAATCACTGCCAGTTACCACGATGTGGTCAACTTATAGAAGAAGAAATGTGGTATGGGACACCTGTTGAAAAATAAATAATGAAATGTCAACTTGGCTCCGTGTAAAGCCCATAGAGAGAAGGAAAGTACTGATGTGATGGAACCAAGTACGAGGTGCTTATTTGAGGCCATATAGTGCTTTGTGGAGCTTGCAAACATAAGAAGGAAGAGTGGGATCAATGAAACAAGGGGGTTGAGCCATGTAGACATCTTCTTGAAGAAACCCATGGAGAAAGGCATTTTTGACGTCAAGTTGACGAAGGGACCAACCATGAGAAACTACAAGACTGAGAACAGTGCGAATAGTGGCAGGCTTGACAACAAGACTGAAGGTTTTAGCATAGTCTATGCCAGGACATTGATGAAAACCCTTGGCAACTAGACAAGCTTTGTAGAGTTCAATGGAGCCGTCAGAGTGACGCTTAATCGAAAAACCCACTTGCACCCAACCAAGTTCTGAGATGGAGAGGAAGGTACCAAAGACCATGTATGATTTTTGAGAAGTACATTGATCTTTTCAGTCATGATGTCACGCCATTCAGTATGCTTAGTGGCATATGAAAAACAAGTAGGTTCAGTATGCTCAACAAAGTTAATAAGGCACGAGAAGGGGATATTTGACAGTGCCATCGATATGAACCTTGGGCTTTTGAATGCCATCCTGAAGGCGGGTGCACATGCGAGGAACAGGGGCAGGAGATTGCGGAGTTGCTGGAACTTGGGGGTTCGGAGTTGCTAGAACCAAGGGTTTTGGAACCAAGGGATTTGGAGCTACTAGAACCAGGGGGTTCGGAGCTGCTGGAACTGAGAGGTTCGGAGTTGCTAGAACAGGGGCAGACATAAGTGAAGAGAGTTGTATGCGAGGGCGTTGGGAATAAGTTTGGAGCAATGGCTAGGATTAAGCAGAATAAGTGTTGTTGAGTGGACTAGGGTGTGGGTAGGGTGGTGACTGTAGCAGCTAGAAAGGTGCGCACCAGGGAAGTGCCGTGAGGTTGAAGAGAATGACGCTCTTAAAGCCTCTTCGACCAACCATAGAGCTAAATCCTAAATCTGGCAACCTTCTATCCAAATCAGTTAACCTTGAGGCCTTTTCTACTCACCATCATGGAAATTCTGATAATTTTCAAGGGAAAAAGTGCAAACTACTTCATTGGACAGGAAGTGGATAAGTTGTTGCACTTGCTGAAATTTCATCCACAAACCCTTAAGATAATTTGCACTTTGTGCCATTTGGACTGGATTGTTGGAAAGTTTGGGTCTTTGAGGTACTTGTAGGAGGCCAACCCTTATTTCGGCCAACACGTGAATTTTTTCTTATTAAAGATGTAGTTCTCAGTACAACCGCATGGCCAATCAAGTTCATCTCCTTTGACTAACTCTTAATTGAGGTAACCATTATGTTAATTTGTAAAAACAAAATTATGTTGAGCAATTGAAGATACATGCCCTTTTCTAATTGAATAATGACTTTGTTGAATAAATATAAATGCTCATTCCTGATAAGTGTACAAGGATTTTCATATAAGCGAGCTGATCTCAGTGTTTTAATTCACTTTTGTTCCCTTTTTTAAATTAATTAACATGTTGGGTGGTAGGTAAAACAAAGTTAACATTTTGTCTTCTAATGTTCTTGCTTTGTTTTGGTTTTATTCTTTCCTGTAGAAATTTTTTTCCTTAATGATGCACATTTCAATCATAACATTCAGGCTTAGTTTTGCCCTTCTATCATGAGGTTTTTCCTTTGGCAATTTACAATGGTTAAGTTGCTAAAATGAGTTTTCAAACAAAATGCAGGTGGCAGATCAAGTATGAGTTTGATTCTTGTTAGATGGTGTCTACTGACAGTGCTATCATGAGGTTTTTGCATAGGCTACGTTGTAGGTTTGGCAGCACTATCATGAGTGAATAAGTTGGAGGCTGTGTACAAGTTAATTGTAAATTTGACAACACAATTATGTGTTTCTTTAATACTTTATAGAGTTTGAATTTGGAATTGATTATGATTGGTATAGTTTTCAATGAAATAGTTCTTTCTTTCGAGTTTGGTTGCAATACTACTTTTCATTTTGTGAAATTTTGTATCTAGGAAAGTGATAGATGATATAAGTATATTGTAAATATGAAACATGAGCAGGTAGGGAATTAATAATTTTTTAAAAAAAAATTTAAAGTTAAACATGCGTGCACAGAACGTCTTAAATGAGAATTAATTACTCTTTTACGGCGTGCATATCTATGCTATAATTAGTCATTTACAAAGGCACATGGAACACGTTGTAATTATTCTTTTAAGGCGCACAAAGCGTGTCGTAATTGCTTCAACTAAATTATGGCTCACAGGGAACATCGTCTTAAGTTTTTATTACGATGTTCATGCACGTCGTGATTGAGGAACACTATTTAAGATGAGGGCTTTTACTGCTTGAGTGTTTTACTTCATGAATGATAATTCACGACGTGCTTTATGCGCTGTTATAGATGTGTTCTGGTGTATTGCAAAAACCAAGAAAACATAGCTCTCATTTCTTAGAGCATCTCCAACTAATGTGTTCTGGTGTAGTGCAAAAAACAAGAAAACATAGCTCTCATTTCTTACAGCATCTCCAACTAATGTGTCAAAAGTGTCACGTAGACATTTAACAGCCAGAAATAACATCTTATATCACTCCAATCGATGTGTCAAAGTTGATGTGGAATGAAGGCTGGAGGTTGAGATATTATTTTTGACATCCCAAAACAAAGATGTCAAATGAATATTTTTTTTTCTTTTTAATTAAAAATAAATCAATACTAAAATATAATAATTTAATAATTTAATTTGACATATCGAGTGGAGTGTAAAGCTGTTTAAGATGTCAAATTGCCACATCAGCTATCAAATTTAAATTTGATGTTTAGTATTTGACATCTCTCTTGGAGATGCTCTTAAACTAAGATGAAATTCAATCTTCATTCTTATTTCAAAATGATTTCCCATACGGCATTAACCTGAATATCTAGAAATTCAATAGAAACTTACTTTCCATGAAGACCCAATGAGAAGCCAGCTAGAACCGTTTAGGTGCCAAATGCCATCAATGAAATATGTATTGGTATGGTGCTTATTGATATCATGAATTGGAGGTTTATAAGAAGCCTGCCTCTTACTAGATCAGTTATTCATGTCCAATGAAAAAACCAAAGGTCAGCATTTACCCTGTGCAAACATGAAAATAGAACAACCTTCAATTTCAATGTCTTCCTCACATAATGGTCATTCATTTGAACACAAAACGTAAGAATAAAGCTCAATTACCAAAAATTAAGTACAAACCCAAGAAAAACTTCTAATGTCTATGAAGAAGTAGAAATTAGAAGGGCTAATCTAGTCACTTAAAGACATACAAGGGCTTTAGGGTGTCGAAAGAAGTTGAATACACTTTGCATGAGGTAGAGATCAATGCAAAATTTTAGAGGAAGCATTATAAGATGAAAGCATTTTGTTGATATGACTAAAAGAAATTGTAATTTCTATAAAAGCTTCCAACTTGCCCTTCAGGATATAATGTACAATATGCAACGACCCGGGCCTAAATAAATTATTAATTATTAATTTATTCAGATAAAAGACCACTTCGCCCCTAGAATATTTTATTAGGTTTAAAGTTGACTTTTTTACCATGAATGAATTTGGGAATTTCAACTGAACCGTTGCGTAGAGCACGGCGAGATGAGTCCTTAGACACGTAGTGGGCTCGAATCGGAGTTGTAACGAAAAAGATACGATCAAAATACCCTCAATGGCATAATCGTAATTTTTGTGAAAAGGGTTTGATCAAAATACCCACGTTTTGGCCCACGGTTCTCTCATCCAACCACCAAAGCTGACCGGGCCGGTTCCAAAATGACTGGGCCACTGTCCTCTTCCAACCCCAGCCAAGCCCTGCTGCCTGCCGCCTGCCGCCGTGTTTTCGCCTGAAAATCGTAGAGAAACAGCCGGTTTTCTCACGAATTTCTCCAACTTCGTTCTCCGTCATCCGGCCACCAATTCCAGCGAGTGAAGTATGCTTTCTCACCTATTTTTCATGATCTAGTTGATGGTTGGGTAGGATTTCATCAATTTTGAGCCTAGTAGTTCCATTTTCGAATTGAATTTGAGCCGGTTTTGGTATCACGATTCCGGTCACTTCCGGTCATTTTTTGGTGTACGCCCAAGAACAAAAGCAACTCCAAATAGGGTGTTACACCTAGGGTAGGAGTCTTGAGCCACGATTTTGAGTTTTTCCAGTGAAGCGTAATCACTTTGGACTCCACGCGCTGCTAGAGCGTGTGGCAGGCCCGTGGGCACTGTAGAAAAGGGGCATTGTGTCCCAATGTGATCTCCAGGTTCTCACGAGCGTGTAGGGGTGCTCGGATTTCAATTTGGTTGACGTTTGAACCCCAAACAGATTTCACCTATTGTGCGTTATCCGGATTCGATAGATTTGAACCATTGGATCATCTTGAATTTAATATATGTTAATCTAGACATCCTTAGGATTGTGTAGGAATTCGCGGATCGTGAATCGGAGCCTCGGATGTTCCGATTCAATAACTTAAAATTTAGGTTTTACAATAACCGTCCGATTGCGAGCGATCCGACTGTCCGATCCGGACCAAACTTGCAGGACGTGTATCCCAACCCTTGTGGAATCCATAGGAACTTTCATATCGTAAAACGGAGATCGGGGGGCATGTGGGCCCGATTGACCAAGTTGGGGTAGTTTGACCTCTCGGTTGACCGTGAGTCTTCCAAGGTAGTTTCCCTCTTCGAGGAGTATTAGAACGACCTTATTAACGAGTCTCGACCGTTATTTGAGTTATGTTGGCTATGGGGGGATTTTGAGTGTTTTATATTAGCGTATGAAAACTCTTGGATATTATGTTAATCACTGAAATTATGGATTAGATGAGTATGGGTAAATTGATTTGGTGAGTTGTGAAAAGGAATCATAGGCTTAAATCCCGAGTTATTTTCCTCCATCCAAACTAAGGGTAAAAGAAAAAAATACATATAGAAAGCAAATTGTTTTAGTTTCTTTTACAAGCTGAATTTGAATGAGTACCTCCTACTACTCACCACCAAAGAATAAAATATCAACAATATCAACAAAATATTGAGGATATTATCATTTTTTCGGGTCTATGATATTTTGGAATATATCGATACACATATCGTACAAGTATCGCTATAATATTGCTATAATATTACTATATGTGTATCGACGTCGATACTAGAAAATATCGACGTCGATACTAGAAAATATCGACATCGATACTAAAAAATATCGACGTTGATAATTTCTCTCACACTTCAGCAAAATCTGGCCAAAATATCGCTATAATATCGATAATATTGAGATGATAATGACAATGAAAAATTTGAAGAGTTATTTACACTAATACCTCCTGAGATTTCTTATGTTTTCACAAACCCCCTCATGTTAGAAAAATTACATGAACACCCCCGGAGGTTTCAATTTGTTTCAAAAAATTGATGATTTCATTAAAAAAAACTTGTACAAATGACAAAATTAACCGCAATGAAGTATATACAATCTAATCTCAAAGGCCAACTTCGTCATTTAGATAATTTTTTTTAAATAAAATCATCAATATTTGGATGAAAAATCAATGAAAATGAGTTTTGTGAAAACAATTTAAAACCTGAGGGGGTGGTCTTATAATTTATAAAACCTCAAGGAGTTTTGTGAAGAAGTCGAAAACCTCAAGGGGTGTTAGTATAAATAACTCAAATTGAACCTTATAGGAACTAAACATGGTACTAAGTCACTTATATATCTTACCATACAATTTATAAAGTGTAAATCATTATAAATAAATAATTATGATATGTTTAATCTTCTTTCATTAATTATTATATATTTTCTACACTCGTAGTGTTTGTCAGTTCGTTATATAATCAACTTAAATTAGTTAAACTCATCATGCAATGCATTTCCTTCTAATTTTTTTTTGTGATAAAGTAATAGATAATTGACTAAATAAACATCCTCCACAGTTTCAAGAAAATTTCTAAGTTTTTCTTACAATTTTCATGGTTTTTATTTAATTTTTATCGATATCAATAATTTTTCAATATTCCTATCAAAATTTTCGTGTTTTCGAAACACCATGTTTCGAAACCATCAATATTTTATAGCTTGCTCACCACCATAGTTTAAAATATCGATAATATCGACAAAATATCGAGGATATTATCGTTTTTTTGGTTCGGATATTGTTTGTGCCTAATAAATCACGGTCATAAGCTGATTAAGGGGACTTCCTTTCGGCCCCGACGCCTACCGTTTCATCGAGCATTTCGCCTTCCTGAAACAAAAGGAAAACTGTAAACTGCAAAACCTCATCACCATCTCGACGCATGGTAGACCGTGCTGGCACGCCCGCGCACAACCGCACCGCATCCAAAAGAAGGACGTCACGTGTTAACGCTCATCCCCACGGCCCAAAGCACCAGGCCAAAAGATTTGCGCAGCCAACACTTTTGGCACGCCCAGTGGGACTTGTCAAAAACTCATGGTGGAAACTAGGGCACAGGCAAAGCTGAAAAACAAAACAGTCGAAATAACTTCCGAGGCTCCTGAGTCCACCTCACCAATCACTGTCACCGAGACCGAACACGCAGTCAGAATCTTGGCCAGCGGTCCAATAACGACGGATCGCACGGCCGAGTCCATGGGAGAGCAAGCAGTCGTGGAAGATCTGATGGCAAAGCTGGCCTACAGGATAGAAACATCCTTTATGGCCGCAATGGACAGATTCTCCTCAGAGCTACGGACGCTCTTTCAGGAGAGGATGCTGGTAACATCGTCCGCAACGCCTCCAAGAGCCGGACAGAGAGGCCAAGAGCGCGAGAGGTTTGAGCCCTATGGCGAAAGCAGCAGCCTCGGCGTCTCCGACCGCACCCAAGCATCAGGCTACGGCCAGCATTCTCAGTCGCTGACAAACAGTTAGGGGCAATCCCAGCCAACATGGGTAAATCCCGGACCAACCTGCCCAGCAAAGACGGCGTACGGCCCACTCCATGCTTTGGCCGTGTTACTGGAGCAAAGCAGCCTCACACATTCCACGGTCCAGCAACTTGGCCCAGTTCACACTGTGGCCGTCCAGACCCATCCCGACCCAAGCAACTCGACCGCTGCTTCGTCACAGCAATACGGTCAGAGCAATCCGACTGTTTCACCATTACATACGTCATTATTGCCATCAGGCTCCCATCTTCAGTACGGTTCGGCCGTTCCAACAACAACACATGCGCACCTGATCAAACCTATGACACTTATCTGATGCCGCCCGGCTTGGTTGCAACGGCCGAGCCCCTTGTTCAAGTGGCCCAGTAGATAGAGCCGCAGAATGATGCGCAACAGGTCCAACGGCCACTTCCAACCTGGTTAGAGTCGCCCCCTCAGGATCCTCGGACCGAAGACACCCGGCGCACGACCAAGGACGGCTCAGCCCGGAGACGGCTGGGGGCACTAAGTTATACTGAGCTGTACCCACCCGGAAAGCCCAGGACTATGCCCGATTTGCTCTCTGGGGCTTCTTAGGCACGCCATACATCAAAGCACTCCATGAGCACATTTCCCTATATCTTGACCTACGACCATGGCATTCATGAACTAATGGAGCTAGAGGTTCGATTTCTTCAAATTTTCACGCGACTTAGGCGAAAGACGGAAAGCTACGCGCAAACCGTGCCCCGGAGTTTAGAAAAGTTAGAACAGTCAAGGCTCGCCGCTTACAGTTCGGCGCAAGTTCAAGAAAAAATGGCCCCGAGAGCCTACGACAAAGAAGTCAAAAAGAAAAAGAGGGGGAAGTAGGCGAGCGAGCTAAACAAACGGAACGGCCAATATAAAGCAAAAAGCATACATTCAATCAATTAGAGAAGAAGGCCCACGCTTTGTATTTAGATGAAGAGATCGATTCTTTTTTACAAAAGGAAAAAAGAACGGCCAGTCATGGCCGATCACAACACAGAAAAAATATATATATATATATGTATATATGCGTGTATCTGTATGTCTGTGGGAAAAGAAAAAGTGTTTAATTATTACATCCCAAAATCTTTGAGCAGCCGCCCACCTAGACCCCCTCGCTAAACATCCCCCAGATTAGGCATGTTATCCTTCTCCAGGCAATGTCCCCACCATCTATATCGGCCTGCCACCTCTCCCGGATCAGCTTCCTCTCGGCCAATGCCCTCTTTTTCTCGATCGCCGCCTTAAGGGTTTGCCTGGCTGAAGACTTCAGTTCAGTCCCGACCACAACCGCACCATCTCGGCGCTGAAGGATGAGATCTCGACGGGCCTAGAGCTCGGCAATCTGAACCTCGACCTACGCAAGTTCCTCATTCTCTCTTTGGATGATGAGGTTATTTTCCTTCAAGCGGGCCATGGCAGGTTGGACTTGGTCTTTTATCGCCGACAGCTCTTGCTCGAGCGAGCATCCTTCGGTCATCCTTATGTTTGCCTCAGCGTACCGACTGATCATCTCCTCGCCCTCTGCCAAGCGAGCCTGTAGCTCATCCAGCTGAGCCGAGTTAAGTAGACCCAACGCCATGACCGTATCCAGACAGGACCTGAACTTCATGAATGCCTCAGCAGTAGTCATTTGGTGAACCCCAAGGAATAAGTACTCTCAGAGCCTTTCAATAATGGCCCTAGAGTCCTCGTCCAAAGGAGCCGAGGCCAAGCTGCCTCCTTCTTCTTGAAGATTGGCATATAACTCCTCGAGATCATCAGAGGAGGTGGTCCCCTGAAAATGGAAAGGGATATTTAAATAGGAAACAGCTAGCTAGGACATGAGGAATGACAAGGTGAAAATCTAAATACTCACTTCAGCGGCCGACGGCGCGCCAGGAGCTTCTGTAACCACAAGCTCGGTCAAGACCGTCGAGGAGACAGGCGGCGGGCTCAGCGCGTCGGTAGCTATAGCCTCGACCACTGCATGCTCAATCACCGACGTCGAGTCCTGGGACCGCGGCGTCGCGAGCATACTCACAGCGACCGCGGGTAGCGATAGTGACGACCGGGGGGGCTGGAAGCAAAAATTCGGTCAAAGGCATGTGGCGGAATTCTGAAAATAAAACAAAAGTACCGAGCGGATCATGATGCTGCCTGGACAACGAGGACCGGACAGCAACGGCTCGACGAACGCTGTAACGGCCAAGGAAGGCACGGCAGAAACGGCCGAAAGGACTTCCACTAGGGTGGCCCGCGTCGGTTCCACGACCAGGACCTCGTCGTCTAGCATGTCCACGACGACCTCCTCAACAGCTGGCACCTCTGCGACTACTGCCTCGGCATCCGGCATTTCTGCCACCTCGGCAATAGCCGCCCCCTCAACTGCCACCTCGACGTCCGCCATCTCCTCGGCCACGGCCTTGCCCTGAGAAAAGAAAAAAAAACCAGATTATCAGAAAAAGAAAAGATGGGGGCACGTGGCCTGGAAAAAGGGTAAAAAGAAATCAAGGAGGAGTACTTACAGTCACGATAGGGGCTTCACTCATGATCCTAGAGGGGACTTCTTCCTCGTCCTCGGCCTCCGAAAGAACGAGGATGACCCTTTTTCTCGGCCGCTCTAGCACCGCCGTCTCAACAGCAACACCTTCCGCCGGCGCGGCCTCCACCGCTGCGGCCCCAGTGCTTGAGGCCTCTCGATCCCTCTTACGACCCGGGGCTGTGTGTATGGGGCGAAGTAAAAGAGGTAAGAAGCAGAATAAACAAAGACAAAGGTGGCTCGGAGAAGCCGACGACAAAGCCGAAAAGAGATAGAGTTTACCAACGGCAACCATCGATCGAGCCGGCGGGGAGGATGGCGCGGTCCTATGTGCCAAGGTTTTCCGTGCCCCCACCACAGCCAGCGCTCTGGAGGATGGGGCCGGGGTTGAAGCCACGATCATGGCTCTGGACAAAACAGGGGCCGCCACCCTGGGTACGACCGCGGCCGGCGTACTCGGTCGATAAAGCACGGCGAGGCCTTCTTCCCCTTGCCAGCCTTGGGAAGGAGGGGGTCCCAATCTGCATTCTTCAGGGCCCGCCTCATGGCCTCTTCAACAGGCCGAATGAATCTGGCCGAGATGCACTCCTCGTACCAGACTCTTCCATCCTCGTCATACGTATTACGATGTAGCCAAGGCGTCAGAGTGAGGAAGGTCATCCCCTTTTGAAGTTGGAAGGAAATGCCAGCCACGTCGTGCTGCTGGGCGACGTTGGCCCTCTAAGACGAGAGCTGGTTGATTGACAATGGGGGAAGCGGTGCCATCTGGATCAGGCCGAATTGCCACGCCACGAAGTTCGGCAGATAAACCTCGGCCCCAGCCTTGGACAGGCCGTAGTGAAGGTCGCGCGCGACCAGGAAAGAGCCCCAGATCTCTCTCAGATCGTTCTCCGTTTAGCCGTCAGGAATCACAGAGAGGTCGTGCACCAGGAACAAAGGGTACGGTCGAGCAAGGCACACCCGGAACTGCATCTCGGTCCTCTCGACCAAGCCATAGAAATTTGTAGCAGAGAGTCGAGGTGTTGTGCTTCCTGGGGGCCCGGGCGAATGCGTTGGCCAACAGCTCGGTGTCGGCAATGTTGACCGTCCCCCTCAGCTTTGGGAAGTAAGCTTGCAGCCAAAACTGGAAGGCCCATAGTGGGCCACCGTGCTTCGGCTACATCCCATCCATGAGACATCGTGAAGCGTACGGTAGATATGACCGAGGGGGAATGGGCCGAGTGCCAGCCTTCTGCCCTGCGCAAGATAGTCGGCCAGATGGGCGAACTCCAGGGTGACTTTGTTCGCCTAGGTGCAAAACACGAACTTGCATAGCTAGTATAGCAAGAACGCGGCATGCTCGACCTCGCCCAAAGGAGCGATGGAGTCATCATCGGCGTTGTCCTCCACGCCGAAGTTGCTATAGAAGCTGGAGTAGTTGAGCATGTTCTTCGCCTTACTCCCAGCAAGCTTGGCGACCGTAGGACAGGCGGCCTTAAAGCTCCCTTCAGCCTCAGGGACGACCAGAGTGGCGTTTACTTCCACGCCAATGGGGGAGAGGCCGAATAGGGCGGCCATGTCTAGAACGGTCGGCGTCATCATGCCAAACCGGAGGTTCATAGTATTTGTGGCCGACGACCAGAAATATAGGGTCGCGGCCAAGAGCGACAGATCCATGACGAGTGGCCGATCGAACAACTTGATCAAGTGGTAGATACCTTAATCCTTCCATTGTTGGCCGAAGAAGTGCTCCATCTTCGGCAGCCATTTTTCCCAGTCCGGGGTCGAAGTTGGCCATTGGAGCGGCGGCCTGGCGACATTCCAATCCTGGAAATCCCCCCCGTCAAAGGCCGAGAGGTCCACCAGATTGTTCTTTAAATGGGTCACCAGCCTCTCTGGCTTCTCGCCATCTACGGAGGGGCCAAGAACGCAGGAATCAGTGGCAGTGCCGTCATCGTTGGTCCAGGGCGTGACGATGTCGGGAAGGACCGAGCCCTGCATTTCTCGGCAGATGTCTTCAAACTAAGTCTGGAAGACCTGGGACCGAGCTTCAACAGATGTAGGGGTTCTGGAGGCCATTGAAACAGATTAAAGTAAGGGTATGTTTGAAAAAGTCGAAGGAAGGGTGATGAACACGAAGAACACCAAGGAGCCGAGCGCTCAGAAAAAGGGGCCAAGAGTTCGAGAGTTTTCAGGGAAATACAGGTGAAGCGACTGAAGTCGTTGGTTACTAACAAAAGGGAATAACTGGGCGAAAAGAGTTGGAGTGCTGAAATGTGAAGGTTGAAGAGTTGAGAGAAAGGTTTGGCAGAGTTTGGGCGTCTGAAATTTCTGAAAGCGTAAGGAAGGGATGAAGAAGGTCAGGCTTTTATATTGGAGCTAGAATTCGAAACGAAAGGGCGTGGCTCTCTCGAGAGATGTAACGGCCTGAGGCCGTCGAAAGCCCAGAGGCCGTCGCTTCGTTTGACGAGACGAAACGAAGGCTCGCGCAAGTCTGGGCAATGATGGCCTGCAAGACGTGCTTGCGCATTAAATGCGCCGATTGACCTACGCATTTAAAGCACCAACTGTCAATCACTTTAGGGGAAATGCGAAGGGTCCATCCCTTGGAATCCTTTCGGCCTCTGCCCAAGCCGCGACCGAAGGATCCAGGGATGTAGGGGCAATGTTTGTGCCTAATAAATCACGCTGATTGAGGGGCCTTCCTTTCGGCCCCGGTGCCTACCGTTTCGTCGAGCATTTCGCCTTCCTGAAACAAAAGGAACCGCCACGTGGCCTCAGGGTCCCACGCCCCATTTAATGAAGTAATGCCTCTGACTTCGCAGCAAACCCACTAGTCGCAAGAAGCATTTAATGCACAAGGAAAGTGACTAAAGTCAGGATTTGGTGATGGAAATCAGGGTGGTTAGGCGCAGACATTCTCACAAGTAATCTTACGACTTAAGGTCAGATCACCAACCACTAGACCAGGGCATTAAATGCGTTACACTTTCAATACCTTTATTTGCTTTCCTATGAGTAGTAGTAGATTGTAAGGAAAATTCATTCATCAATATATCATATGACCCTTGATTTTCAAGGCGCCGGAGCACCATCCCTGTTGTCATCTCATTCACCCCATATATCATACGACCGTCGCTCTCTGAGCAACGCACCGGAGCACCGCTTAAAACCTGTCACCAACACAACCATCAAACGGCCTTGTAGCTCAGGCCGTGAACCTAACGGCCGAGATCAGTTCCTCTCTCAGCCACAATCGTTTGATCAGGAGTCGAACTCGAAACAGGCGCATCATTTAAACCATCCTCGACCCAAAACCTCATCACCATCTCGACGCACAGTAGATCGTGCTGGCACACCCTCACACAACCACACCGCATCCAAAAGAAGGACGTCACGTGTTAGCGCTCATCCCCACGGCCTGAAGCACCAGGCCGAGAGATTTACGTAGCCAACAGATATTTCGGAATGTATCCATACACATACTGTATAAATATCGATAATATCGAAAAATATCGATGTCGATAATTTCGCTCACACTTCAGGATATTTAGTCAAAATATCGCAATAATATCGAAAATATGGATGTAATGAAAAAAAATGAAGAAAAAAACACAAAGCACACACACACACAAAGGGGATTCAAACCGTTGCCATTTCACTCCTCCAACGCCTTAACCACCATATTGCTTATGTTTTTGTGATAATATACTAAAATATGTATATTTATGTTGTTTTATTTTGAAGAATTACATTCAAAACTATTTTGGGGGTATATCATTTGATAATTACTCTTCACAATACACTTAGGGGTGGTTTGGCACAGCGGACTGTCATGAACTGGACTAAATCCTGGGACTGTCTTGGATTAGCTCGGATTGGCCTAAGCTAGATTAAGTACTGACCTACATTTGGTGCTGCGTTGGACTAAGAAGCTGAATTGTAAAAATAGTGAAGACATATGTTTGGTGCTGTGTCAAACTAAAAAATAATTTTTATAATAGTTAAATAAATGCTAAAAAGAAACCCAATTCAAAGATTTATAACAATATCTGGCAACAATAAAAAAAGATTTGAAATACCCACAAAAATTCCAACAATTACCCACATAGTTAAGAAAAAACTCAGCCTCCACAAATTAAGGAATTCTCTTTAGATACTGTTTATGCAGGGTCTCTCGAAAGGAGAGTAGGTGGCTAGGGTTCCAAAGGCGGCTAGGGTTTTCTGAGACGGCTAGGGGGTTTCCGTGTGTTGCATGGTTTTGTAGTTTGCTAAAATGGAGTCTAGACGAGCCTTCTTCCTCATCGGTTTGCCAATTTTGTGCAGGATCCCTGTGTCTGTAACGGGCTTTCTGTTGTCCTGCGGGGAGAGCTTGGCTGCGGCCTTTGTGTCTAGAGTACGTGGTAACCACGTTAGAGACCAAGTGCGGCCTGAGTGGATCTTTGATATTTTAGTTAGTGATGTAAACCTTGCTATTCGTCTTTAATAAAACTCTTGTCTGTAACTGGCTTTCTGTTGCCCTGCGGGGAGAGTTTGGCTGCGGCCTTTGTGTCTAGAGTATGTGGTAACCACGTTAGAGACCAAGTGCGGCCTGAGTGGATCTTTGATATTTTAGTTAGTGATGTAAACCTTGCTATTCGTCTTTAATAAAACTCTCTTCGTTTGGAAAATAAGTTAATAGCAATTAACCAATTTTTTGGAACCAAAAAAGCTAATGTCAAAAACCAATAATGACAAATTTAAGATTTCAAATATAAGACATTAAATACTATCCGCGTCCATGCGAAACAATGAGAAGTGGTTTAAATATAATATGGTATGATTTTTTTACTTTTTATTTTTTTATAAAAATGTGATACCATATTAGGTTAACAATAATTCCCGCATGTTTAAGAGCATATAGTTATTGTGTGACAAATTATTATAATATGTTTACAAATTATAACAATTTCCATATAATAAATCTTAATAGTTTAATGATGAACCTGCGGTAAATTATTATAATATGTTATAAACCTGCGGGGAAAATATGATAAATTAATATTTTAAGAGGAACCTACAGGTTTATAATTTCTGGAAATGAAAATATGATTTTGCAATAAGTTTCTGAATTTGAATTATAATATGCTATGATTTTATGATATTTACTCTTAAAATTATTCCTAATTAAATTTGAATTTTATCCGTAAGTTTATGAGTTAGGTTCAAAAACTGTTGTCTCAACCAGCCCACAACCAGTTTTTATAGTTGTTTGTCGCTCCAAACTTAATTTTAAACTATTACAATAGCAATAAAATCTTATAAAATTTCATGCTCGTTATTTTTTTTTCAATTTTATGTTTATAAATTCAAACTAAAATTTTATTTTTTGGGTTTAAAAATTCACAAATGACCCAATTTCATGCACAGAGAAATGATTGGATCTAAAAAAGAAAGGTACTTTGAAGTTAGGCTTGGGGAAATATTAGTGATTGGATTAGAAATTTAGCATTGGACTTAAATAATTTTTAAAATATATATAAAAAATACGCAGCTAGTTCGATTTGATTCGGTTTTGTAAGGTGTGAAACTGGCACTGAAATTGGTTTGAATTGTTCATGTTCGGTTTGGTGCCGATTTGTTGACTTTTTAGTCAACACAATTTTTTCAAGTTGTTTTCCATCCGGTGCGGCTTGGTGTTCCAGTTTTCTTGTCTCGATGTCCACCAGTATAATAAGACTGACCAAACTCTAAATAGAACTGAGCAAACTTCTCTTTTTTAAATTAATTTTTTTCTTACATCCATCCCCACCTTATTTTTCTATAAATAAAACCCAATTTTTTTAGTTAAAAGCCCATAAATAGAATACAACTCATCAACTTACCTAATTAACCTCAAATTTTGATTTATTGCACCTTTTGGGTTCGAAAAGTACCCCTAATTATGTTGAATTTAGAAAGATTTCATACATTTCTCTCCATGAAATCTGGTTGTAATTGATGTAGGTACTAATTTGGAAAGTTTTTTTATTTCAACATTAAATTTCATATTTCAAGTGTCTATAGGTGGATTTAATGAAAACAATATGTTTATTATTTAAGAAATAAGCTACTTGCCTTTAATGAATAATAATAGTGAACATACTAATGGTTTTCATTTTTTATTTTTATGAACATACTAATACCATGGTTTTCTTTGATTGTGTGAGAATATCTTGTTATCGTGAAAATATAATATAACTATTATTTAAATTTTTATGAACAAAAAATTACTTATTATCTTATGTGTAAAAGAATATACCTATTATTTTTAATGTACCATACACCTGTTAATTTTATCTATAAAATAATAAAAGTATATCAATAAAATAATAGGTATACTTTTTTTTTAAAATAATAATGTACCTATTAATTATTTCAAAGTACCTATTATGTGCGTACTTATTATTATAATAAAATAATAGGTATACTTTTTTTAAATAGAAAATTTATTTTTTTTCTTTTTCTTTTATAAATGATAATATACCTATTAATTATTTCAACGTACCTATTATGTGCGTACTTATTATTAATATTTTCTATGTACATTATACCTCTTATTAATTTATATATATATATATACAGTCCCCTTCTATTGAGGGATCCCTCAAATAATTTTATTTGAGGGACGCCCCTTAGGGTACCCTATAATTTTTTTTTCCAATGATCAAAACCATATATTTTTTAGGTCTTCATTCATAGATCATCTTTACAAAAAATTAGACAAATCGGAAATCGTTTCGACATCCAATTGTGTCTTATAAAATCAATGAACACGGTGCTTCAAGAAAGTACTAAAATTTCAATAACTCAATTGAGTAGTCAAATGATATCGGATTCAAGTGATTTTTTGTAGATATGATCTTTGAATGAGTATCTACAAAATAGACGGTTTGGATTAGTGAAATACAATTCATAGTTGGGCCTATAAGGGGTATCCCTCAAATAAGCTTATTTGAGGGATCCCTCAATGGAAGCTCCCTGTATATATATATATATATATATATATATATCTAAATCCGGTCTAGTATCTGATAAAGAATTAGTAAATTTAGGTTTTAGTCACACAAAAAAATTTCATTTTTGGAAAAAGTCAAAACTTTTTCAAAAAAGACAGAAAAACATGTCAATATAATTATTAAGGATTTTGAATTAGAAACTATTGCTTTGTTTGATTCTGGTGCTGATTTTAATTGCATAAAAGAGGGATTAGTTCCCACTAAATATTATAAAAAATCTGCAGAATCCCTTAGTACAGCGTCTGGGAAAATGCTACACTTAAATTATGAAATCCCTAAAGCCCATGTTTGCCAAAACAAGATTTGCTTTAAAACTTCATTTGTTTTAATTACAAACATAACTGATAGAGTCATTTTAGGATTACCCTTTATAAGTCTTTTATACCCTTTGCAAGTTGAATTTGATGGGGTTGTTTCAAACTCTTTAGGAGAAAAAGTTAAATTTGATTTTCTTACTCGTTCTGAATTACATGAGCTGAAAACTGCAAAGAAAAATATTAATGCTGTAACTACTTCTTTAATTCTTGATAAATCAAACCAAATTAAACATCTACGGGATGAGGTAAAATCTAAACGAATTGAGTCTCAATTAAGTACTCCTAGCATGCATGTTCAAATTCAAGAATTTGAGAAAAAATTGATTACTGAAATATGTTCTGATTTACCTACTGCTTTTTGGCATAGAAAAAATCATATTGTAAATCTGCCTTATATAAAGAATTTTTCTGAGAAAAATATACCCACTAAAGCTCGTCCTATCCAAATGAGTCATGAAATATTGGAATTTTGTAAAACTGAGATAAATGACTTATTACAGAAAAATATAATTAGACGAAGTAAGTCTCCATGGTCTTGCCCCGCTTTCTATGTACAGAAAAATGCTGAGTTGGAAAGAGGATCACCTAGATTAGTTATTAATTATAAGCCTCTTAATACTGTTCTTGAATGGATTAGATATCCTATACCTAATAAAAGAGATTTAATTAATCGCCTAAGCAAAGCTGTTATATTTTCTAAGTTTGATTTGAAAAGTGGATTTTGGCAAATACAAATTACTGAGTCTGATCGATATAAGACTGCTTTTGTAACTCCCTTTGGTCATTATGAGTGGAATGTCATGCCCTTTGGTCTTAAGAATGCTCCTAGTGAATTCCAAAATATAATGAATGAAATTTTTAATCCTTACAGTCAATTTTCTATTGTTTATATTGATGATGTGCTTATATTTTCTGAGTCCATAGAACAGCATTGGAAACACTTGCATAAATTTCTACATGTCATAAAAACCAATGGATTAGTCGTTTCTGCTAAGAAAATTAAGTTGTTTCAAACGCATATTAGATTTCTTGGATTTAATATAAGCCAATCACAAATACATCCTATAGATAGAGCCATACAATTTGCAGATAAATTTCCTGATCAGATTATTGATAAGAACCAATTGCAGAGATTTTTAGGATCACTTAATTATATTTCTGATTTTTATAAAAATTTGAGGAAACAATGTAAGCCCCTATTTGATAGATTACAGACTAATCCTCCTCCTTGGTCTTCTATTCATACTGAGCTTGTTAAGCAAATCAAGAGTCATGTTAAGACACTTCCCTGTCTTGGCATTCCTACTACAGATTCATTTAAAATTGTTGAAACCGATGCTTCTGATATAGGTTATGGAGGTATTCTTAAGCAAAAAACTGATTCTATTCCCCCTGAGCAAATTGTACGTTTTCATTATGGTACTTGGAGTAAGTCGCAATATAATTACAGTACTATTAAAAAAGAAATATTAGCCATAGTATTATGCATTACCAAGTTTCAAGATGATTTATTAAATCAAAAATTTCTTATACGGGTTGATTGTAAATCCGCTAAACACGTATTAGAAAAAGATGTTCAAAACATTGCATCAAAACAGATTTTTGCACGCTGGCAAGCACTTTTAAGCATATTTGATTTTGATATTGAATTTCTTAAAGGCAGTGAGAATTCTATTCCTGATTTTCTTACCAGAGAGTTTTTACAGGATAAGCAATGGCCGGAAGAAAAGAAAAAGATAAGCATAAAGAGCAATACAGCCAACAAATGAGCCAACAAATGCCCAGAATCCTCCCTGCAACATTAAGCCAAAAAACCATAAAAAATGAGCCCAGTTCATCTTCCTTTCCTAAGCTTGAGCCTTCTACAATTA
>NC_024127.1:25799660-25824607 GCF_000346735.1 Prunus mume
AACTCGTCGTACGTGCGCCAGTTGCTACTGTGCACGAGGTACCGGAAGTGAGAGGACCGTAGGCCATTCTTGAAGGCGCCGTAGGCTGCCCTATCGTCCGTTTCGGGATACCTCGAGTACTCGTGACTGAAGCGCTGCGTATTCCCGTAAGGGTTCGTCCTCCCTCTGCCAAATCGTGTACAGATCGTCGGCAGAGTACAAACGGTCCGTCTGGATCATGAAATGGTTGAGGAAAATTTGCTTCAGCTCGTCAAAGGAGTCCACCGTCCCTGGTTCGAGACGGTAGAAGCGGTAAGGGACGAGGGAAACAGCAGACATTGTCCCTCGTCGCTGAGGCCCTTACACCCAACTGCCGATTGGAAGGAGTGGAGGTGCGTCAAGGGGTCTTCCACACCGGTATAGAAAGGTATGCGCAACGGCTGCACCTCCCTGTCCGATCTGGACTTCTTGATGCGATCGGTAAACGGTCCCGGCCGAAGTTTTCCCCAATCAGGGACCTGGGACTGGGTTCGATCATCCTCCATCTTCTGGATTCTTTGGAAGAGTAGGCGGATGGCGGGGTCTCGGCTGGGGACGCCTTCAGAACTGAAGTCTTTGGAAGCTCTCCTCGGACTTGGTGTTCTCGCTTTTGAGTACTCGGGGGGAGCTTCCGAATGGTAGCTTGATTCGGTGCCCCTGGTGGGGACGTACTCATCATCGGACTC
Source organism: Prunus mume (assembly GCF_000346735.1). Next base: position 25,800,365 of record NC_024127.1, read on the forward strand.
CAGCGCCGAATCCAAACCCTGAACCATCCGAATGGGCGACTTATCCCCCAAGACCCTCATCCGGGAGTCCCTCAAGCGGGCGTTTACTCGGATTGGGGACCTATGCCGTTCGGCATCCTTTTTGTCATTTATCCGATGATGACAATCGGTATACACCTTCTTCGGTATGTGAGGTTGGTCCTGGGGTGCCGGGACCACCAGCTGTTTGGAGGGCGCAGGCGTTGCCTTTGCCCCCTGCTTTCCCTTCTTCTGCCGACCGGGGGTCTGCTGACTCTGGGAAGATTCGGTGGTCTGAACGTTTTGTGTTTCCTGCTGGTTAAGCAACCGTTGGGTTTCGTCTACTTTGGACGAAAGGAGATTGTTACGTTCTTGGAGTTTAGCCATCTCCCTCTTTTGCGCGACGAAACGTAAATCGTCGCGCAAAATCATTTAAATAAACCTTTTGACAAATATATTTTAATCATGCGCGACGAACAATTTCGTTGCTCAAAATGTGTATGCGCGACGAATTGTTTCATCGCGCGAAATTTGATTGCGCGATGAATTATCTCGCTGCACGAAATTTGTATGCGCGACGACTTTTTTGTCGTGCAAGGACTACGTGCGCGACGAATATTATTTCATCGCGCAAAGTTCATGTATCTCGCGCGACGGAAGAGTCCGTCGCTCATTGTTTTTGCGACGACCAGTTTTTCATCGCGTAAATATTTGTGCAACGGACATTAGGGTCGTCCCGAAATGTTTTTTTTAACGAAGTTGTAATACGTCGCACTATTTTGCGCGACGAATGATATTTATTCGTCGCGCAAATCCTTTCTTCACGAACTTTGTGCGACAGACTGTGCGCGACGAAACTTCTGTCGCGCATAATTATGTGCGACTAAAATCATTTTTGTATAAAAATGTAGTAGTGACTGCTCATATTCTTGTATAAAAAAAACCAAAAACAAAAACAGAACACACGAAAGAGTAAACCTAAATTATATTGTATAATATAGTAAATGATCAATTTTCTTGTACAAAACTAATAAAGCTTTGTGAGTATTTTGCTGACACTACAACAACACTGGTTTCTCCATTGGAGTCTTAAGATTTGCTGACATTACATAAATTCTAAGTTGCATTGCCTCATCAAGCTAGGTTTTCATTACCAGCGTGAACTATGTTCCTCCTTCCTCCACCACCCTTTTGCTTTCTGATAATAATCCAATTGCCACTATAATATTTCTTCCCGCCATTTGCATCAGACTTCTTCTTCGAACCATTCTTCCATTGATCACTTAAGCAATTATCATACCACTTTTTCCAAGTGCTGTGGCCCCATCCTCCTCCCATGGATGCAGCTTTGCTCCGATGAGCAGGCTTTCAAGGATTTTCCCAATTCTCATGAACATTTTCTTTATTTATCAAGTCCTCTTTGGCATCGCCCCATGGAACTGAGCCAACCCTCGTACCAAATTGCTTTTCCCAGTAAGGCACACTATGATCTTGTGGTTATGGGTGTTTGTACAAATTTCCACACGGGGAATATTCATGTGTAAATTCTTTCATTACTACATTTTACGATTTGCGCGACGAAGAAGATTTCTTCGCGCAAAGTTACTTTTAATCGCACAAATTTCAGCGCGACAGAAAAGTCGTCGAGCACAATCCGTGAAGAAAGACTTTGCGCGACCAATATTTTGTATTGGTCACGCAAAACAGAGCGATGGTTAACCTTCGCTGCACAAAAGGTTTAGGAACGACACAATTATTCGTCGCACAAACCTTTGCGTGACGACAACATGATCGTCGCGAGTACACTGCGCAACGGATAATATTCGTCACACGATTAGTGTCGCAGCTATTTGTGCGACGATCTTTTTTTCGTCACGCAATTCGTGTCTCCAACATTTGTGCGACGAACAATATTGCGCGACGAACATTCGTCGTCGCGCATATCCATTTCGCGAGACGGTCGTGCAAGAATAAAATATATATATTTAAAATGTCTTTTTTCATTTTTTTATTTTGTAAAAATGAATTTGCGAGCACAAAATTAATATATATTATTCATGGAAATAGGAAAGGGCAAAAAAGTATCATCCTTGAAGTCGTTATTAGACTCGATACATGAGTTTGGCATGCCTTCTTCGGAGTTGTCGAATCTCAAAACGACTTGAATGTGCTAGGTCAATCTCCTGTGTTCAATAATATTCTGAGAGGTGAAGCCTCGAACATCACCTCTGAAATCAACAATAGCGTCCACCAGAATGGGTATTATCTAGCAGACGACATTTACCCGAGGTGGACCACATTTGTGAAATCAATTCCACATCCCCGATCCAAGAAGCAAAAATTATTTGCTGCCTATCAAGAGGGTTATAGAAAAGATGTGGATATGTGTTTTGGTATCCTCCAAGCCCGGTGGGCTATTATTAGGGGTGCGGCATGTCTGTTTGATGAGGAGGTGCTGAGGAGCATAACGATGACATGCATCATCCTCCATAACATGATTGTGGAGGATGTGTATGATTACGATGTTGCAGATGTGTACAAACCAGATCCCATGAACACGGCATTGACAAGAATTTATGAAAAACCTATGGGGCCAAATGGAGAACCATTGGAGCATAAACTGTTGGTTAGGGACAGTCGTTTCATGACTCGTATGATTGATTGATATACGGAGATGCAATCGTCTTATATTCATGAACGACGTCAAGTTGAGTTGATGGAGCATTTATGGACGATGAAAGGCAATGATGGTGAATGAAGTGAAGATGTTTTTTTTTACATTTTATTTTATTATGCTTTGGTTGTGTTTTATTTTTAGTTATGCTTTAGTTGTGGTTTTATTTTTTTTAATGCTTTGGTTGTGGTTTGTTTTTTAGTTATGCTTTGGTTGTGGTTTTTTTATGTATGGAATGTTTTGAATAAAAAGGTATTTTATTGAATGCTTTCGTTATTCACTCAAAGAAAACCATTACAAGTAATTAAGAATTACTACTAATTAAATAAAATACATGAATTACAACTAATTAAATAAAATACAATGAAATAAAAGGCAAGCAAACTAACTTAATGGTTTTGATCATTTAACCAATCCGTGTTGCTAGGTTCATCGTCATGGAAAAGTCTTCTTCTCATAACATCCCTTCGTTCTAGCTTCCAAACTTGTTTTGTTTCAGGAGACATATGGCTTGTATCCATGGCCAAAGTTTCCCGATCTTTCCTCTCAATGTTTTCATTCCGTACATACTCCCCTTCTTTTGCATATTCTACTTGAATTGCCCTCTCATCTTCTTGGGTTGTCATATCTATTTCAATTCTCATGGCCCTTAGCCTTGCAATTTCCTGCAAAAATTTAGATGTATTACTGCTATAATTACTCCCTCTCTTCGACTTCGCCGCCTTTCTCCCAATAGGCCTCGATTCCTTTTGGATGGATGAGTCTTGACTCATCGGGGAATATATAGGAGAATCCGATGTGGGTGAATCATGGAGTGGCGTCTCGTTCAACACAACGGTCGGACCCATTAAAATAATTCAGAATCTCGAACAATTCTTCACCACCTCCCAACATTGGTCATGGTTGAGAGTTTTTTTGCCTTACCCAATATCACCAAACCACATTTTTTTGCTTGCATAATCTTTTTATTTTATTTTTAAATATTGGAAATGCAAGAAACATTAAAAAAATATTGGCAATGCAAGAAATATTCACAAAATATTGGAAATGCAAGAAACATTTAAAAAAAAAAAAATTAGAAATGCAAGAAATATTAACAAAATATTGAAAATGCAAGAAACATTTAAAAAACTAAATTAGGACATTAAAATTAATAAAACAAAAATTACAAATAATTTACATCATTGCTATGATTTCCCCGCTTCTATGGTTGTCCCTCGCTTTTGCCAAGACATCTCTCTATTTCCCCAACTCTTTATTGAGAATTTTCCACCTACTAGACAATGTTATTTTCGTACGGTCGAACCCGATCTTTAACAAAATTCGGTATGAATTTTTCTCTACATATGATAGAATTTCATCTCATTGCCCGTGACATGACAATGATTAATTTGGACCCAACACTCACACAACAAAACATCTTCCATGATGCTCTATGCCCCTCCGGTTTCGATAGAAGAAGCCATAAGATGATAAAGAAAACTAAAATTTGAAAGTGAATAAAATGTTGAGTAGAAAGTGAATAATTGTTGAAGGAGAAGAAATGTATTAGGATTTGGTGTTAAAAGTGCAGAGTATTGGTTGGTATTTACAAAATAAAATATAAAAAAATTCATTAATTTTTGGGTTTTTTTTATAAAAAAATTTCAATTTAATTTCATAATTTTATTGCAAAAACATTGATTGCTGTTGGATTGGAGGAGAAAAATAGATTGGAGCACCCAGAGGCGGCCACGTGGCTTCTAGCCTTTGGCGAAAAGCAGGCTTGCGCATTCAAATTTTTTTTTTTACTGTTGGCGCTTGCAACGCACGCTCCAACGGTAAAAAAAAATTTGAATTGGAGGGCTGATCCGATGTTGCAAGGGCCAACGATAAAAAAAATTTGAATTGGAGCGCTGACACCAGCTTGGTGTCAGCAATGACATCACCGCAAAACTTGGGCTAGCCTTGCCTTCGGTCTATCCCGGTTCCGTGGGACCCACAAGCCGCCCAGGCAAAACAAGCCTGTTGGAAATGATTTTTGGGCTTCCCCCACCCAGCCTGGACCACTGGAATGAAACACTCCTATTGTACTCCTAATCTAAGGCCTCCTCTTATCCGAATACACAAATGATCCACACTAGACGTCTTCTCCATCTCCTACAACATAGTATTCCTCTCTGAGTTCTTATTTTACAAATGACAGGAGATTACTGCAATGCAAAAAAAAAAAAAACGAAAATACTTTACATTAACAATGACAGCTTGATAATTACAAGTAGGCCTGGGCTTGGTTTGGGTTGGTTCGATTTTGGGCTCAACCCGAACATCAAACCGTAGGCTTCAGTTTGGATATTTTAAAAACCGAAACCAAACCATCATTGATGAAAACCAACCACTTTGGTTAACCGGACTTGGTGGTTTGGTTTGGTTTGTTTTTGTTTTTGGTTTCAGAGAGAGAGAGAGAGAGAGAGAGAGAGAGAGAGAGAGAGAGAGAGAAGAAATAAAAGCGATGGAGAGGAGAAGAAGAAAAAAAGAAGAGGGAGAGATGGAGAAGAAGAATAGGAGAAAAAGAAAAGAGAGAGACAGAAGAAGAAGAAGAAGAAGAAGAAGAAGAAGAGGGAGACGGGGAGAGGGAGTGAAGACAGATATAAGAAGAGTGAGAAGAAAAAAAAATAGAGTGAGAGGGACTGATGAAGACAAGACAAATGGAGAGATTGAGAGAGAAGAAAAAAGAAAAGATTGAAACTATGTATTATATATCTATATATATATTTCTTATAATAATATTATATATAATATTTTTTAATATCTTCGGTTTGGTTTGTTTAAACCGTGATTTTGAATATTGCAAATCATACACGAGCCATATATTTCGGTTTGGTTTGGGTTCAAACTGATGACCAAAAAAAAATTAAAAAAAAACCAAACCAACCCAACCCATCGGTTTGGTTTGGGAGGTTTGACGGGGTTACCGGTTTGAATACCCAAACCTATTTAAAAGGGTGAGGAATAGCATAAAGACAAAAGACGTATAGACACTTAATCGTAGGTATGAATCCTGCCAAAAGAGATGTATAACGCCAATATTAAACACTTGACAAAAACTTGAAATCTCATAGTTGAAACTTTGTGACACACATAGCAATTCAATTTAGGGAGATTCACCATAATACCCAATATAAGAGCCCAAATTATTTATATATATATATAAAAATAAAAAAAACTATATGAAATGGACTTTAGATGACAAGACCTGCCCCAAATTTTCCAGAACCCGAGACGAATCCTGTGGAAACCCCGACATCACCCAAATGTCGGACCCACTCACTAGACTGTAACCTCCTTTTTCAAAAAGGAATAGGGGCATGAGACTTTCTGCCGAAAATTCGGCAGAGTCTCCCCTGTAAATTGAACATTCCCCAAAATTTCCACCTGCATAAAACACATTTAATATACCAACAGGCAGCACGCGCAATATATTTTCAAGCAATTCACATAAATGGCCTCCGGCCTTCTAATATTTCATCAACAATGCTCTTAAATCCAATTAATGCATAAAACAATGCATATAACCATCTCAAACTTATTTATAAACGCCCACTCTAATCAACATACGAGGATTTAACCTCCTAATATGCACACCTCTCGTTCTTGCCTAAATCTCAGGACCAATGACAAGGTCCGAACCAAACTCAACAAAGTACCTAACTAAATCTAATCCGTGGCTGCACCTAGTAACTTCAGGCTGCCTACGTACCCTTACTGAGGGATCAAGCCACACGTAGTTCTTTCACTAACACCCTCTATTAAGGGATCACAACTCACCAATCACAAACCTTAATTTATCTCATAAAAACTCACATAATCTCCCCATACACCGGAACATCCAGTCCCGTATGGGGCATGTCCGCATGCCAGAAATAATCCTACGATACGTGGGACCTCATCATCATGTCTCACTGTCTGCTTTGGGCCTGGCTACATTCTCACCAGCCATCTAACTGTCCGCTATGGGCCTGGCTACATTCTCACCAGTCCGCACACAATCATATCGCCCCTCATACGTCGGGATGCACCCGGCCATGTATGAGGTCTGTCAATACGCCGACTACTCCCACGACACGTGCGACCTCACAAGTATCACAATAACTCCCCATACGACGGGACGTACCCGGCCACGTATGGGGTCTGTCAACACGCCGGCTACTCCTACGACACGTGCAACCTCAACTTTGGGCATGGCTACATTCTCACCAGCCCGCACACAATCATATCTCCCCTTATACGTCGGGATGCACCCGGGCATGTATGAGGTCTGTCAACACGCCGGCTACTCCTACAACACGTGTGACCTCACAACACAATCACAATCACTCCACATACGACGGGACACACCCGGCCTCGTATGGGGTCTGTCAACACGCCAGCTACTCCTACGACACGTGCAACCTCACAACACACATAGGGTGGTACTTACAGTATCATCAATATCCTGGGGGTACCTAGAGTAGTGCGTATAGCACTCCAAACTGACATTCTAACTGTTTTTATACTTTTATATCCCCACATAAAATATATATATATATAATAATTTTCTAATACTGTAAACATCTCAACCAATAAAGCATATGATAAACCTCCCCAATTTATCACCATAAATTGATATCCTAAACCCACATAACCAAAACATGTAATCAAGGCCTGTCACTACGGCCATTTTAATATTCCTAGGAAGGTAACACTACCTAGGAAGTCTCACGGTCAACCCAGGTTAAACTACCCAACCTTGGTCAACCGGGCCCGCGGGGCCCACAACCTCCAAATTTCAATATGACAGTCCCTATAGGTTCTACAAGGTCTAGGACACACGTCCTGCAATTTTGGCCCAGATCGGACGGTCGGATCGCTCACAATCGCATGATCGCACGGTTACTAAAATCCTAACCCTAGGGTTGGCATGTTCGGAGTATCCAGGACTCCGTTTTATGATCCGTCGAATCCTACACGATCCTAAGGATGTCCAAATTAATCTATAATAAATCAAGACCATCCAAAGGTCCAAACCTAGCGAACCCGGATAATGCGCGATATGCGATATCCCATCGGGACTCTACCGATATCCAAATTGAGATCCGCAAAATCCTACGTGCTCGTAAGAACAAGGAGATCATTTTAGAACCTCGAGCCGGTCCATTTTCCTAGCCCACGTGCTGCCACACGCGCCGGCAGCGCATGGGTGCCTTGAGTAATTTCCGGCTGCCGGAAAACTCCAAACCGCCGGCCAAGCTTCCTATCCTAGATGTAAAACCCTATTCTGAGCCACTTTTGTTCTTGGACATACCCCGAAAAATGGCCGGAAGTGGCTGGAAATGCGATCCAACAACCGAACGAACCCTAATTCGAAAATCAGACAATCTACCCTCAAAATTGTGACAATCCTACTCGACCAACCGCTAGAGCTCGAGGAGTAGATAGATTTCCATACCTGGATTGCCAAAAATGGCGGCCAGACGACGGAGAACGAGCAGCTGGAATTTTCAAGAGGTCATAAGACACATTGGGAAGCTTGCCCTTGTCCAGAGACACAACCCAGATAAATGTGGAGTAGCCAATAGCAGAAATGGCACCAACAAGAGACACTCCATCCAATGAAGTTCAAGTTGGGCAGCTGAGAAAGAATCGAAGCTACGACTGTAAACAACAAGTACCACTCTGCTGGTGTTAGGGACTTTAGAGCAACTCCAGCAGCATGACCAAGCCTCGGGCTAGGGGGAAAATGACAAAATCTGTTTGAGCAACTCCAGCGGCATGACCAAGCCTCGGGCTGGGGGAAAAAAATGTCAAAATCTGTTTCCAGCGAGGAGCCCAAGTCCGGGCTGAGAGTGGGACCCACGAAGATGGGCTGGCTAGAAGGCCAATTTCGCCCGAGCTTGAGCCCGAGTTTTGGGCTGATGTCATTGCTGACGCCAGGCTGACATCAGCCCACTCAATTGATTTTTTTTTTCTGTTGCCACGTGGCGTCGTCTGGGCTCTCCAATCGAATTTTTTCCTCCAATCCAACGGCATCCAATTTTTTTGCAATAAAATACTAAAAAAAAATTAAAAAATACCCAAAAATTAATGAAATTTTTTCTATAAATACCAGCCAATTTTTTTTTTTTTTTTTAAATTTATCTGAAATTTGAAACTGAAAATTTTATCCGATTATGAGATATGAATAGTATTGACACGTAAGAACCCGAAAATCTTATCCAAATTAATTATGATGAAAACTTGAAAGAACTCAATGGATTCCATATCTGTTTCTCTGAATGCACCAGGGGCTATAATTAAAGCAAATCTGATATTTGAGACGAAAAATTGAAGAAGAAAGATAATCTGATGGGTTTAATTAAGCAGTTTAGAACGAAAGAGAATAGAAAGTAGTTGCTTTACAAAACAATTGCTACTAGTTCGGACTTCACTATATGCACACAAAGTTGAAAAAAAGTAGAGAAGAAATAGCCCAAGCACTTTCCGCGAAGAAACTTTTTCATTCATCACGCAGGCATTCAAACAAAACAAAATGGTATATATAAATTACAATATCCGAGACGTGGCAGACAAGCCACAGTGGACGCATGAAAATATAAATTAAAGTATTACTTGCATTAAAAAATTAAATTAAAAAAAATGGACGCATGCGTTAAATGTAACTACCAAAGTAGTCGAGATCAGGTCCACAATGGTGGCCTCCCCTTTCCCTCGTTTGACACCCAGGTCTGAAATCCTAAGAGTTTCTTTCCTCCCAATGTAACAAAAAAAGTTATACTAAAGTAACCCTGTCACTTCCATTATTTACAAAATTGCCATCTAAAAACTCCCTGACGATCTATAATCGAATAGAAATAATTGAAGCTATAATTAAAGCAAAATCTGATATTGTAGATGAATGGGGTTCGCCTTGAAGAAGAAAACGAATCTGATATTGATAATTAAGTTGCCGCCGGGATCCTGTTAGGCGAGAGAGAGAGAGAGCTACAAAGGTTTGTTGCCCTGCTTGTTTAGAATGAAAGAGAATAAAAAGCAGTTGCTTGCAGAGGCAGGACAATCCAGGAAAATCTAAATCATAAGAGAGATAAAAAATAAACAAAAAATGAAAAAAAAGGGTAGAAGTGAAATAATTACCCAACACTTTCGGCTGGCAAAGCTACTGGGAGACACAATTTTTTTTTTTTTTTGGGAGTACAAGATATTGGGAGAGTGGGATTTACACAAATATTCATTGGGTGTTTGAGATTACACAAATCTTTTGATACTATGGCCCTTTGAAAAACTAATGGTTGAAAAACGTAAATAATTTGACCTGAAAAAAAAAAACATAAATAGAATTTCAATGGTAGTTAGAAAGAAAAGTCTTCATCATAAATAGAACTTCAGTGGTAGTCTTCAACGTATACAGATAAAAGGAAAGTTTAAAAATTTGGAGTCAGGGTGTTATATTAGAAACACACCCAAAGCCCATTTACAACATAACAAAAAGGCTTTTAACTTCTTTTAGAACCAGGAGATCATTTTAGAACCTCAAGCCGGTCCATTTTCCTAGCCCACGCACTGCCACACGCGTTGGCAGCGCGTGGGTCCCTTGAGTAATTTTCGACTGTCGGAAAACTCCAAACCGCCGGCCAAGCTTCCTATCCTAGATGTAAAACCCTATTCTGAGCCACTTTTGTTCTTGGACATACCTCGAAAAATGGCCGGAAGTGGTTGGAAATGCGATCCAACAACCGACCGAACCCTAATTCGAAAATCAGACAATCTACCCTCAAAATCGTGACAATCCTACTCAACCAACAGCTAGAGCTCGAGGAGTAGATAGATTTCCATACCTGGATTGCCAAAAATGGCGGCCAGACGACGGAGAACAAGCGGCTGGAATTTTCGTCTCCATCGGGCAGGTTTTCTGCAAAATCCGACGACGTCGCTGCTGTCTAGCGTCGGAGAATAGGTGGGGAAGGACGGCGAAGTCAAGCCGGTCATTTTGGGACCGGTCCCGGCCCAGGTGGTGGCCGGAGGTGGCGGTGGCAGCCGGCGGAGCTTGTGGCTGCTACAGTAACCGGGGGGGATTTCGCGACAAGGAGGGAGAGAGAGACACGCGAGGGAGAGAGAGAGAGGAGGGGGAGAGAGGGGGAGAGAGAGAGAGAGAGAGAGAGATCTAAGGGCATTTCTGACTTTTTATCAAAAATCCCTTTTCCAAATAATTATGATTATGCCACTGAGTTTCATTCTATCGTAACTCTCTCGTTACAACTCCGATTCGAGCCCAGTTCGTGTCTACGGACTCATCTCACTGTGCTCTACGCAACGTACAACCGGAATTCCCAAATTCCTTCCGGATAAGAAATGACCAAATGACCCCTATTCCGAGGGAAATTCGTAATTCCACTCAAATTAATTAAAACATGGGATAAATTTGGAGTCGGGGTGTTATATTAGAAACACACCCAAAGCCCATTTACAACATAACAAAAAGGCTTTTAACTTCTTTTAAATTACAAAACTGTCATTGATTTCTTAAAACAAATCCAATCCAAAAACCTCATAAAAAAACCTAAAATACTCAATGGGGCATCAAAGTAATTTAATAATTAAAATTAAATTCAATAGGGCTAGTTGTCATTTTTTGGGTTTGTTTATAGAAATTAAATGGTACAGGATTTTTTTTATAATTTTAATACTAAAAATGGGTATATGACTAAATATCTCTAAAAAATTATATATAAAAAATATATAAAAAAAGGAAAGAGAATAGGAAGCTGTTGCTTTACAAAACGATCCAGGAAAAAGACAAGTGAAATAATTAGGCAAGCACTGTCGGTGGACAAAACTTCAAGCATTCATACACTGAAGAAAGGAAAGAGCACTGTCGCTTTACGTACAAACTTTTGCTTTTGAAGATAAAACAGCACAAACGATCCAGGAAAAGGCCAATAAGTCAGAAAATAAGAAAAAGGCCAATAAGCCTAGTAAACAGTTTCTAGTTGTTGAAGGCCAATAAGCCTAGTCCTCTAGAAAGCCTTGTACTCACCTATTGTTCTTTAACCCAACAAATTTGGTCAAAACATCTTGAACAACTTCCTCAAGAAAATCGGCCTCTGTCCTCCTGGCAAATATCATTATGAAAGACAAACAATAGTAAGTATGTGAATCAAATTATCACAAAAAGAAATTGACGCAAGTTAGAGATATAGTATACCCTGTTTTGCTTGAATAATGAAACCCAGACATAGTGGCTGCTTCCTCCACAGCAGAACTCCAGTTGACCACCTTCCTACCCTCGAAACGTTTTTCAAGTTCATCAAATGCAAGTGCATAAGTTCCCTGTTGTTTTCGTACATGTGATGGATCTATGTCGTAAAAAATGGGGATAACAATTTTTCCATAGCTATTCTTGCATTCTAGTATATGCACAAGTTCTTCCAAACACCATGTGGAAGAAGCATAGTTTTCTGAGAAAATGATTACTGCAATTTTTGATTTCTTGATAGCTTTTTTAAGGGAACGTCCAATGTCGTCTCCTTTCTTCAGTCTGTAACCCATGTAGGCCTCAATTTTCTTCTCAAGTAAGGCCGCGTGAAGATGGCCGGTAAAAGCATTGCGTGTGTCCTTACCTCTGAAACTAATAAACACATCAGTATCTGCAGCAGCAACAGAAGAAGAAGAAGCCGTTAAAGATCTGAAGCACATGAACTATAATTAATAGCCTTATATATGTTTGTGCGTATTTAGTTATAGAAGAACGAGAATCTGATATTGGAGATTGATGAGGATCTAATTAAGCAAGAGAGAGAGCTAGAAATAAGTTGCCAACATTGCACCTGAGCCCAGTGCTGTATGAGAAAAATCATTGAATTCAACATTGCAAGGCATCGCCGGAAGAGATTTGAGATTCTGGCACCCAGCAAGTCGAAGATAAGTAAGCTTGTGAAGATGTTGAAAATACGTAGGAATTTCAATCAAACGTTTACAGCCAACAAGATCTATACGCTCAATTTTTAGACTCCGAGAGAGATTTGGAACTTCAGAGAGATGTTCGCAGTAACCAAGATCGATCTCTTTTAAGTTCACAGGACACTGTAACAAATTAAAAGAAATGGAAAGAATTAATAACTTAATTTGAACAGATAAAAAAAAGGGGGAATTAATAACTTAGCTTGCATATTATTACTTTCTAGATCACATATTATTCAAAAAATAAAATAATCATATATAATATACCTGGCCTTCATTCCAAAGTTGCGCCCCAACTTCGCTGAACGGCATATGAAGCACAAGAAGATTTTCAGGAGAAAATTTTGATGGCAAAGATTTCAAAGGATATCCCACCCAGTCAAGATAACTAAGAGAATTGGGAAGATCAAGAGAAAAAATTTCGAATATGCCACGGCCGAAATCGTAAGTTTCTGCAATTAGCAATCTTAATTTATATATCTTTCTGTAGTCTGCATGATTCAACTTTAGCTCTTCAAAGAATATGGCTTGAACCCTTGCAGCTTCCTGACAATCAAGAGCAAAGTACAAATGTGAAAATAATTTTTTTAATCAAAACTGCATTCCGAGGAATCTGACTAGTCTATTGTAAATGTGAATATATGATAAAATACCTTGTTATTTGTTAATACATCATAGACATCCTCAGCACTGAACAACCTACTGCGTTGTTCAATACATTGTTCGCGAACAATTGCCCTACCCATTTCTTGCAGCAAATCATGCATCTCTATGGAGTTCCTTTCTGAAATAGATATGAGAGACATATCAATGAGAACTTTAATTCCGGATGACCATGAGAAACCACGGATATCTAACATTCCATTGACATTATTCATATTCCTGTCTTTATGAAAACATGCTATATCAAGAAATATCTCCTTCTCATTTTCTTCTAATCCATCGTAACTTATTCTCAAAACTCCCAAGATTTTTGGGTTTGGAGATCGTTTCAATTTGTTCATTTCATCTTCCCACTCTCGTTTGCTCTTGTAACGATGGAATGAGGACCCCAAAACTTTAAGAGCTAATGGAATACCCTTAATATATTCTACCACCTCTCTTGACAACTCAGTATAATCTGTTGTTGGAGACTCAATATTTCTGAAAGCATGCAAATGAAAGAGCTGAAGAGCTTCATCCAAACGCAATCCCTTAACCTTGTATATCTTATCAGTGTCAACTTTTTGCTCAAGTACTCCTTTATCTCTAGCAGTTATAATGATTCGACTTCCGTCACAAAACTGATCATGATATCCAACAAGAAATTCTAGTTGGCGTGGATCATTCACATCATCAATAACAATGAAGGCCTTCGTGCGGCTGAGCCTATCTCGAATAAAAGTTCGTCCTATAGACGAAGTGCCGATGTTTGTATCTCTGTCCTTTAATATCTCACGAAGGAGTTCATTTCGCAACTCATTTAATCCACCCGTTTGTTCTGATTTCTCCCTGACATTTGCAAGAAAACAAGCAGCATCAAATTTAGAGGACAGCTTGTGAAATACAGCATCAGCAAGGGTGGTCTTGCCAATACCACCCATGCCCCAAATACCTACAGAGAGTACACCTGGTGAATCCAAGCATAATAATGACTCAATTTCCTCAATTTTCCTTTGAATCCCAACCAGACCCTTTAAATCACTTGACGATTCGCGATTCAATTTGGTCAAAACATCTTGGACAATTTCCTCAACAAAATCGGCCTCCGTCCTGGCAAATATCATTATCAAAGACGAACAATAGTAAGTATGCATCGAATGATAACAAGTAGAAATTGATACAAGCTAGAGATTTAGTATACCCTGTTTTGCTTGAATCATGAAACCCAGAAATATTGGCTGCTTCCTCCAAAGCAGCCCTCCAGTTGGCCACCTCATCCATACTGACCTTAAAACGTTTCTTAAGTCTCCAAAGCCACCCTCCAATTGCATAAGTTCCCTTTTGTTTTCGTACATCTGATGGATCTATGGGATAAAAAATGGGTATAACAATCTGTCCATGGCTTTTCTTGCATCCAAGTATATGCACAAGTTCTTTCATACACCAAGTGGAAGAAGCATAGTCTTTTGAGAAAATGACTAGTGCAATTTTCGATTTACCGATTGCTTCTAGAAGGGCAGGCCCAATGTCGTCTCCTTTCTCCAGTCTGTAATCCATGTAGGTCTCAATTTTCTTCCCAAGTAAAGCCTTGTGAAGATGGCTGGCAAAAGCATCGCGTGTGTCCTCACCTCTGAAGCTAATAAACAGATCGTACTTTTCTCGAAGAGGGGGGATATCAGTATCAACAGAAGAAGCGGAAGAAGAAGAAGATGTTAATGATCTGAAGTAGATGTAGAACAGAGTCATGATGAGTATGATGATTATGATGAAAACTTGAAAGAACTCAATGGATTCCATATCTGTTTCTCTGAATGCACCAGGGGCTATAATTAAAGCAAATCTGATATTTGAGATGAAAAATTGAAGAAGAAAGATAATCTGATGGGTTTAATTGCTAAACAATTGCTAATAGTTTAGAACGAAAGAGAATAGAAAGTAGTTGCTTTACAAAACAATTGCTAATAGTTCAGACTTGACTATATGCACACAAAGTTGAAAAAAGTAGAGAAGAAATAGCCCAAGCACTTTCCGCGAAGAAACTTTTTCATGCATCACGCAGGCATTCAAACAAAACAAAATGTCCGAGACGTGGCAGACAAACCACAGTGGCAGACAAGCCACAGTAGACGCATGAAAATATAAATTAAAGTAAAATATTACTTGCATTAAAAAAAATGGACGCATGGGTTAAATGTAACTCTCAAAGTAGTCGAGATCAGGTCCACAATGGTGGCCTCCCCTTTCCCTTGTTTGACACCCAGGTCCGAAATCCTAAGAGTTTCTTTCCTCCCAATGTAACAAAAAAAGTTATACTAAAGTAACCCTGTCACTTCCATTATTTACAAAATTGCCATCTAAAAACTCCCTGACGATCTATAATCGAATAGAAATAATTGAAGCTATAATTAAAGCAAATCTGATATTTGAGATGAATGGGGTTCTCCTTGAAGAAGAAAACGAATCTGATATTGATAATTAAGTTGCCCCCGCGATCCTGTTAGGCGACAGAGAGAGAGAGCTACAAAGGTTTGTTGCCCTGCTTGTTTAGAATGAAAGAGAATAAAAAGCAGTTGCTTGCAGAGGCAGGACAATCCAAGAAAATCTAAATCATAAGAGAGATACAAAAAATAAACAAAAAATGAAAAAAAGGGTAGAAGTGAAATAATTACCCAACACTTTCGGCTGCCAAAGCTATTGGGAGACACAATTTTTTTTTTTTTTTCTTTTTGGAGTACAAGATATTGGGAGAGTGGGATTTACACAAATATTCATTGGGTGTTTGAGTTTACACAAATCTTTTGATACTATGGCCCTTTGAAAAACTAATGGTTGAAAAACGTAAATAATTTGACCTGAAAAAAAAAAACATAAATAGAATTTCAATGGTAGTTAGAAAGAAAAGTCTTCATCATAAATAGAACTTCAGTGGTAGTCTTCAACGTATACAGATAAAAGGAAAGTTTAAAAATTGGACGCATTGATAGACATGAGCTTAGTCTAATTGGCTAAAACTGATATGTTCCTCACTCATCAGCAGAATTCGAATCCCTATCCAAGTATTTAGATCAGATTTTATTAAAATATCGCTTGAATAAAAAATTAATTTTTTTTTATAAAAAAACTAGACGTATGTATTAAATGTAATGACCACGTCATATTAAAGTAATTATGTCAGTTCCATTATTTACAAAATTGTCATTTTCTTTGGTGATCATCCTAAGAAATTTCACTAATAAAGATAGATTACAACTTTGATTTACCAATGAAACCCCCTTAGAACACTACCCTCACAATTTGTTTCTCTCACACCCTTTACTCAATATTTTGACACACTTACTCTCTCACACTTATGTCGCACTCATTTTGCACTTACGATGTGTTTACTAACCAAGCATTGGAATTCTCATCAGGAATTGAATTCCACTTATGGAGAATTCTTGTGTTTACTTCACATGAAGGAATTGAAAAGTAAGTGGAGCCCACACAAAATTAGGAATTGAATTTCTGATTTTAGAGGAATTCAATTCTTGGGTGGGAGGTGATATTCTAATTCTTGGAGAATTAACCCATTAGGAATTCATCTTTTTTACCCATTATATCCTCACACAATTTTCAAAATTCCAAATATGTCATCTACTTTAACCCAACTACGAGGATATTTTAGTAATTAGAACTACTCCTATCCCAATTCCATATGGTTTAGTAAACAATTTCAATAAGAATCCGGAATCTAACTTCCTTCAATCCATATGGTTTAGTAAACAACTTTATTAGGAATCCATAATCTAATTCTCCTCAATCCAATTCATCCTCAATTCAATTCCTCCTAATCCAATTACGGATTAGTAAACATATCATTAAGCTCTTATTGCTCCCTTTGCATCTGCTCCTCACAAAAGATGTTTCACTTAAATTGCTCCACACACCATAGAAACCTAAACTCATTGAATTATTTTTTGTTTATACAAATGATAGTCTATAAAATTATAAATTAATCCTACCTTCCACCAAACGCAACAAGATGATCATGTTGTTGTATTTGTCAACAACAAAAATGTTGTTGTTCTAGGGTATGATGCATTTATGTGACTATTAACATTGAAGTTTCCAATATATATATGTTGGTCATGTGGAGGCGACACACCTTCTTGTGCCGGTATCTGCAAATGAGAAAATATATTAGTGTTGTCACAATTAAATGTTCTTTTATCAGATATCTAACATATTATATATTATCAAAATATTAATTCATACTACGTTCAAACATTCAAATAATTGTCCGAATTAATAATCTTGCAATATAACATTGGTTTTGGATATGGTATAGCTTTTGACCGTATGCCCAATGCGTAGGAGATTTGGACACCCCTCCACATAGGCACGCGTGATGGATGTTTTTCACTGGACGGCATTGTGGCCTGTAATTAAGGAAAAACCTCAATTAGTGGAAAATATACAAAATTAGTCAGAAGCTTTGTATTGAAGTTGCTTTCTATTGTAGTTGCCGCTTCAACATCATTAGTCAACATATCATATATTATCATCAGCAAAGACAACTATATTCAACACAAGTTGAAGTTTCATCTGTCACATGGGTACACTAATTAACAAGATTTGGACGAAAAGAAATTAAAAATATCCACTTGTTTGACATTAAGGTCAATATATGGTAATTTTCTAATAAATTGAATCAAGGGAATAAGACGCTATGAACTTCAATATTTTGTCTTCACTCTCTCAATTTTTTATATATATAACTTTTATTCAATTTGAATTTGGATCTATGTGTGACTAGACCAAATTATAATCAACAAATCCTGTTTTTCATTAAAAAAAAAAAACAGAGAGTCGAGTTCTAAAATGGATGTATTGTTGTCGGCTTTCAAGGGGTCATAAGACACATTGGGAAGCTTGCCCTTGACCAGAGACACAACCCAGATCAATGTGGAGTAGCCAATAGCGGAAATGGCACCAACAAGAGACACTCCATGCAATGGAGTTCTAGTGGGGCAGCTGAGCAAGGGCGGAACCATGAATTTTTCAATGGGTGGGCTAATTAAAGTTGTTTAGCTTAAAATCTAAGGACCAATTTTTGTTTGGATACTTACTGTTTCTATAGTTTTTCTAGAAATATATTAAAGTACATATTGGGATAAAATAGTAAAAGGTTGAGAGTTAAAATCATGAGTGTTTATTAAGAGATTATTTTATTAATTGAGCAAACAAATTAAATATGATTATATGCCTACAAAAATTGAGTAGACAATGGGTTACAAAAACTACATTTGAGTGGGCTACTAAGTGTTTATGGGATAAATAACATTAAAATATATGTAATATATTTTAATTTTATAAAAAGGCTACCTGGGCTAGAGCCCATGGTAGCCCTCTGCCTAGTTCCGCCCATGCAGCTGAGAAAGAATCGAAGCTACGACTGTAAACACCAAGTACCACTCTGCTGGTATTAGGGACTTTACAGTGCATGTTGGTCCACACACAATTTGGAAGAACATCTTTGCTGTTGACCCTCAAAGGACGATCAGAGCCACACACGTGCTGCCTGATAGGCACAGGATTGGGAACAAGGCTAAGAACTGTGCTAGCTTCTCAACTGAGCAAATTGAAGAAAAAGATTGCATGGTGTTTAGGGGTGGTAGAAATCCACCCGGGCACGAGAATTGGTCGGGCTAGAGCTGAAGGAACAGCTGGGTAGGTTTGGAAACAGCTGGGTAGATTTGGAAATAGCTGGGCAGCTGTTGGAACAGGAGCTTGCAAGGTGTAGCCGGGCTAGGAGTTTAAAATCTGGCCTGGGCTTTGAAGTTTGGAGGCCGTAGCAATCCGGGCTTCTCAAATTTGTGGCCGGATGAAGTGAGGAGGTTTGGAGAGCGATCGAAAGTGAGGCGGGCGACCAAGTTTTTGGAATGGAGGAAGAAAGTTGCGGCCGAGTGTTGTTTTGGAAAAATAGGGCTGCTGTGTTGTTAATTAGATAAAAGTGTGGCTGGGGCCCTTTGGTGGTTTGCAAACTGGGCACAAGTCAAAAGTGAATGCGGCCGAGTTGTTTTTGAAATGATAAATGCGGCCGAGCTTTTTGGAGGTTGAGGTCTTTGAGAACTCTACAAATCGGCCAAGAGTTTTTAGGATTAAAACTGACTGTTTCAATATATATTTAAATATATATGGATTGGTAAGCATGCGGCCGAATCTTGAAGGAGTAGCGGCCGACTTATGTTGTTTGGCCGGTTAGAATTATTGCCACCGAAGTCTGTAGGGTCTGAAAGTTAAAGTTATATATATATATATATGTATATTACACACGTGGGCCTTTTTGTTATTGAGGTCAACAAACATGAATTGCTATATGCATGTTTCTATATGTAGTGGATGGGCCAGCAGCTTGGATTTATAATTTGTATATACATATATATATACATATATTTATGTATATATATATAAATGAAAATAAAGTTTGAATTAAGCTCCTTGGCTGACTAATGTTAGAGCTTTAGAAATTCAAAGATCATGAAGGGCACCCTCATGTTATGCCAAGAGATCAAAAGTCTTAGCCCAAGTTCTAAGCCATCAATTTCAAGCCCAGATTTTCGGAAGATTATGTGCACGTGACGGAGGGCCTCACAAGGAAAGAAATCCGAGTGTTCCAAAACAAGGAAGAATCAAGCATGTCAGAATATCTCCTTCAATACAATCTCACGGATTTAGGGGGGCTTCGAAAGGAAAGAATTTTAAGAAGGGTTGACCTTTGGCCATTCAATGGCCAACCCATGGGCTGACGAGTGCCCTATATAAACCTTGCTCCATGAAGACATCGGAGACACAACATCAGACAGACAAACCTATCTTTCGTCTTACACTTTTCTTTTCCTAGACTTAGGATTTTATTTTTCAAGCACCTAGTGTAGTGAGTTCTTCGTTTTGCTAGTGTAAGTTTATATTTTCCTTGTCATTTAAATTCTTGTTTTAGTTTATATTTCTTGTCGTTTCAATTCAAGTTTATTTCAATTCCTTTACATTTAATTGTTATCGCACTTCGATTAAATTTAATTTCAAGTTTATTTCCTTTTCGTTCTTATTATTCTTATTGCTTTTATTTCGTTCTCGCTTTACTTATCGCTTTGATTTATTTTATCGCATTTCAATTCTTGTCTTTACGTTTATATGCATATTTAGTTTAATTGCATTATTTTTACAGAAACCATAAAAATCACAAAAACATCCGTACGAAACCTAACCATTCTCGAGCCCGAGAAAGTGAAAGAATCTAGGCCAAGAAGAGGTTCCTTGCTTGGTCGATCAATCGTTTGCTCAGAAGTTAGAAGCGCAACACATCCATCTATTCTGATTCCATTCAAGCCCGATTTCGGGGCTTGGTAGTGGCACGCCCCGCATCCAAAAAAAGAAGGACCAAAAGTTCCTTCCGTCGGCCGCCCCGGCCGAAAAGAGGGGAACAGTATGTCATACAAATTGCATACTCACATCTAAGATGTTAGAATTTGTCTTCTTACCTAATGACATAAAATATTTAACTCACGAATTGAAATTCCAAACTTTAAGTGCAGTACGGTTAAGTTCATCAATATGTAGTTTGTTGACTGAATTACCTCTCCACAACTAACAGAAGTTAAAAAAATTAGACAAAAATTGAGGATTTTCCTTGAATTTCTTCAAATTGAAAATACAGGGACAAAATTGACAAAATTGAAACGACAAAGACCAAAGTGGTAAAAATGGCAAACTATATGGACCAAAAGTGACTTTTTCTTGAAAATTGAACCTCGTATAATTGTTTTTTCTTTTTTTGGGTCGTACCTCATACAATTGTTTAGTCTTTAAATTTATTGAATTAAATTTAAGGCTTATTTACACCAATTCCCCCTAAAACTACAGTAAAATCTCACTTTGCCCCTCCAAACTTAAAGTGACCCACTTACCCCGCTTAACCGTGGTTTGGTAATCCACTTTGCCTTCTGCCGTCAACTTCATTCAAAACTATGTTAAAACTGATAACGTGGCATGGGCTTATTGGTAATTTCATAAACATGGATCATTACACCAATTGAGTGGGTGATGTGGCAAGTGGAGGCCACCTCCACATAGATTAAAAAAAAATATATTTTTTAATAACTAAAAATTAAAAATAAACTTAAAAGAAAAACTCAAAAATCTTCCTCTAATCCTCTCATCTATACACTCTCAAGATTCAAGACGTCAGAACTTGATAAGTCACTAATTTGTGTATACCACATCATCGTATTTCCAATTTCTCATACAACATCTTAAATGGTATTTGCATTCCCATGAAAAATCAATCCACACCGGTCTACATTACCATTGGTAATGGAGGAAATATTAAGGCCCCATTTGGTTCATGGGAAAGGAGACTTGGGAATGGGAAAGCAATTGCGTTCCCATGTTTGGTAAGTCCAGGTATGAGAAATCGTTGTCTGGCTCATGGGGAAGATGAATTGAGGCCCGCGCCATTTATGGTTGCTTTCTTCGGGTGGATCGATACGAAGCCCTGCTAAAGGAGGAGCAACAAAAAGGGCGGCCGGCACCACAACCGACATTTTATATGGAGCAAGTCTTCCACGAGCAATTCTATCGACCGGAGCCGAAAGTCTCAATGGCCGACTTGGCAAAGATAAGTTAGAAGCCAAGTGAGTCGGTCCAAAAATATTTGGGGCGGTTTAGAGAAGCAAGGGCTAGGTGTATGGTCAATATGCCGGAGCACGAGTTTGCAAAATTGGCCCAAGGAGGATTGTTGCTTGAGACATTGGAGATATAGACTCAGAAGAAAGAGGTGATGAAGTTTACTTAGAGGAAGAAGAACAGTCGGCTGAGGTAAACTTGGCCGAGATTGTGGCCAAAGGGCCATATGTGTGCAAGGCTTTGTCTAAAGCCTCTAAGGATCAAAGGCCGACCACGGCCCAAATGACAGGACCCGACCTAAATTCCACTTTGGAATCCGAGCCGAACTCTATTTGTGATCGACACCTGGTGGTTACCAAACACAATTGACTTGGTTGCTGATTAAATTTAATTTCAAGTTTATTTCCTTTTCGTTCTTATCATTCTTATCGCTTTTATTTCACTCTTGCTTTATCTATCGCTTTGATTTATTTTATCGCATTTCAATTCCTGTCTCTACGTTTATACGCATATTTAGTTTAATTGCATTATTTTTACTTAGACCATAAAAATCACAAAAACATCCGTACGAAACCTAACCATTCTCGAGCCCGAGAAAGTGAAAGAATCTAGGCCAAGAAGAGGTTCCTTGCTTGGCCGATCAATCGTTTGGTCAGAAGTTCGAAGTGCAACACATCCATCTATTCTCATTCCATTCAAGCCCAATTTCGGGGCTTGGTGGTGGCACGCCCCGCATCCAAAAGAATAAGGAC
Organism: Prunus mume; assembly: GCF_000346735.1. The sequence goes on from NC_024127.1 coordinate 25,823,066, forward strand.
CAAAAATTCCTTCAATCGGTCTACCCGGCCGAAAAGAAGGTAACATAATTTGGCACGCCCGGTGGGATCACTAGGTTTTGTATGGTTGTAAACACTAGGAGAATCCTAGAAGAGATCAAGAATTTGAAGAATCTAGACTTTGGTAGGAATCAGAGACAAGCATGGCTGGTTCACTCCCTTCGAATACTCAACCACAAAATGTTCCGACCACTCAAGAGCAAAATGGCCCCAGTCGAAACACGGCCGTTGGCCACGATCACGTGGTGGTTGAGGATATTACGGAAGTGGCCAGGGGACCAGTATTGAGGCCGAATCCGGCCACTTCATTGGAACTCCAACAACTCATGCGTATCATGGAGACAATGGCCCAAACGATGGCCACTCAAAATGCTCAGATCAACGAGAAATTTGATCGATGGTTAGGCTAGCAAAATGGCCAAAATGGAAACCAAGGGGCACCTATTGGAGCACCAGCGGTTGGGCCACAAGTGGAGGCCCAACCAAATGGTTTTGGAGTAAATCCGCCCCAACTTAATCCACCAGCTGGGGGCAACTAAGCCCCAGTGGTTAATATTCCACCGATGGGCAACAACCCATATGCGGCGGTCAACCAATTTCAAGTGTTCTCGCCATATAATCCATTTCGCCCACAAGCTCACCAAGCGGCTGGGGCCAATTTCGCTGGGCCTCATATCAACCAATTCGGAGTTGGTGGTTGGAATAACCCCAGCGGGAATGCTAACAACCCATTGCTAGGGAATCAAGCAATCAACCGAGGTGCGGTCGAACAAATGATTCAAGATATGGTGCCCCATGCTAGGAGGATTGGTAGGCCGGTCTATCGGTGACCATATCCGGAGCACTTTGATCAAGAGGAATTTCCAAGGGGTTTCAAGGTTCCGGATTTTGCACTATTTTCGGGAGATGGGCTCCAATCGACCGTCGAACACATTGGTCGATTCACGGCCCTAGATTGGGCATCACGAGGCTTTGAAACTAAGGCTATTTTTGAGTACCCTTACGGGGGCAGCTTTTTCATGGTATGTTAAGCTTCCACAAAATTCCGTCTCGAATTGGCAAGTTATGGAGCAAGTCTTCCACGAGCAATTCTATCGACCGGAGCCGAAAGTCTCAATGGCCGACTTGGCAAAGATAAGTTAGAAGCCAAGTGAGTCGGTCCAAAAATATTTGGGGCGGTTTAGAGAAGCAAGGGCTAGGTGTATGGTCAATATGCCGGAGCACGAGTTTGCAAAATTGGCCCAAGGAGGATTGTTGCTTGACCTCCGAAAGAAATTCGAAGGAATTGAGTTCCGCGACATTTATGATCTCTTACTTCGGGTGGATCGATACGAAGCCCTGCTAAAGGAGGAGCAACAAAAAGGGCGGCCGGCACCACAACCGACATTTTATATGGATTCAACCAAACCTTCCGGGTCTAGGACTACGGCGGTCCATGCGGTAGACATTGGAGATATAGACTCAGAAGAAAGAGGTGATGAAGTTTACTTAGAGGAGGAAGAACAGTCGGCCGAGGTAAACTTG
>NC_024127.1:25824925-25837338 GCF_000346735.1 Prunus mume
AAGAGCGGGAAGCGGGGAATGTCCTGTGGTGGCTTTCGGATGCACGTCTACAGCCTGGGGGCGTAAAACATTAAAAAGGTGAGTGGACCCCAAAAACAAAGTTTAGAAAATAAGTAAGAACATACTAACCCCACAGTAAAAACACAATTATACAAAACTAACTCATTTTCTTTATCGTATACATGCTGAAATCAATGTATTCATGCATTATATACCAATCACATTCATGGTTAACATTAATTTTGTAAAGAATTAAAATCCGTTTAAAACTACCACTCAGGTGTACCCCTCTATTTCCGTCAATTCCTGATTTGCCATCAATTCCTGATATCCGTCAATTCCCCTGGCAGGTCTCGGTGACACAGAGTCAACCCGAGCTGCAAACTGGTGGGATTCAGGGGACCGTAGTCAACCTGATCCGCATTCCTGGCTCCGCACGAATCCGGGTACCAAGGAACTCGTGAGGCAACTGTCAAACATGCTGACTAAACAGAAGGCAATGATAAAATCCAAAGGCAACCTGGATATCCGTGGACATCATCATATCCGAAGGCAACATCTGTATATCTGGGTACCTAAGGTGGCTTAGAAAATAATAATAATAGTAATAAGCAAAGTTTGTTGAAAGATTTGATAAATAACTGAATTTCTGTTACGGCTGGACTCTGCTGCCATTTATCAGATGTTTAACTAAAATTCCCTTTTCCTATATCTCTAAAGGATATTCCACTCAGCAGCATGCAAATCAAAATATTTAAAAGCATGTCTCACTTATAAAACACTATTCTTTGAATAAAACTTATTCAAGATCAAATACTGAAAGTAAATTGCATAAATTCATTTATGAAAACAAAAAGTCCACTCACGGTTGGTCCGAGCTCGCTGGACCTTTGGAAGGTCCCTCATGCGGGTCAACTGGTGCTCGAGTGCCTGATTCAAATACCAGAATAAAATATATTAATAAAATTGCTCGGTATAAATATTTAAGTAAAACCCTGACCCCGGCTTCTAGAAGTGCGTGCATCAAATTAAAGTTATTTCTATGCCCACATTACGTTCCTTTAATCCTAGGACATTCGTCCCGTGAATCTGGTTTCGATCGGACGGTCAGATTCGTCACGATCGACGATTCTAAAACCTTAACCCCTAGGGTTCGCGATTCCGGAGTATCCGGGACTACAATTCATGATCCGTCGAATCCTACACAATCCTGGTAAGGTCTAAATTAACATATCTTAAAGTGATCACGATCCAACGGTTCAAAACTATTGAACCGGATAACGCATACCATGTAAAAGTTCGCTGAACACTCAAACGACGTCCGAATTGAGATCCGCGAATTTCTACACACTCGTGAGAATACTAGGATCATTCTGGAACTGAGAATTGTCCCCACCAGACTGCCCACGCGCCACCACACGTGCCGGCAGTTTGGGTGGCTTGAGAAATTTCCAGCGGCCGGAAAAACTGCAAACCGCCGGCCCAAATTCCTAACTTAGATAAAATACCCAATTTGAAACCACTTTTGTTCTTGGACCTACCCCAAAAAGTGGCCGGAAGTGGCCGGAATCCTACCCTCAAAACCGGCTGAAACTTAAGTTGAAAATCGAATGCTCTACGCTTAAAATTTCTGAAATCCTACCCAACCAGCAGCTAAGTTATGAAAAATAGCTGGAAAACCATACCTCACTCGTCCGATTTGGTAGAGAATCGAGGGAGAACGAGCGGTGAGAAAATCTGTCAAAACTGGCAACTTCCTTCGAGTTTTCCGGTGGTTTCGCTACGGCTGGCGTCGGAGCTGGGCTGGGTTAGGTAGAGGACAACGATACGAAACTTTTGCAACAAATTTCACTCAAAACGGATATCGGATGGCGACGAAATCGTCGCTTGAAGGTGAGTGTGTGCGGAGAGAGAGAGAACCAGAAAATATGGTCTCTCTCGCGAGGAAGAAGGAGAAATAGACCCGGTTACTGTAGTGATACTGTAGCACCGACAAACTTTAAAATTCCCATTACGTCCTTGTGGTTTGTAGACCTTTCCTCCTTCGTTACAGCTCAGAATCGAGCGTGCCGCATGTCTACGAACTCGTTTCGTCGCGCTCTACGCAAGGTGCAAACAAAATTTCCAAACTCCTCTCCGATCAAAAAGTCAACTCCTCAAATACTAAAATAGTCTAAGGGCAAAAGTGTCATTTTTCCTTAATAAAGTAATAGTTAAATATTAATTAAAGTTTGGGTTATTACAAACCACATCAGTCCTCCCACCATATTATGATGTTCTCCAAGTTTTGGTCCCAATCCGATATCCATTGGTCCACGAAATCGGACAATTCAGGTTCCTAGCAAGTTCGTTTTGTAAGGGATTGGTTGGTGTATTCCACAGTTCTAGAGATTGGATTTCACTCAAAACCCAACAAATGACTCCTCCCACCGTATTATGATGTTCCCCACGTTGAAGGGCAAGGCTAAAATGTACCCTGAGGTGGCCAAGGTTCCCGAGACAAAAGTTTCAACCAAGGAAGAACCTCCAAAGGCCATTGTGCTATGTAGTTGATGCCAATGTGAGGTGATTCTCGAAGTGGTTTCGCCAAAGCCCAAGGGGCCAACCAAGGAATCCACGAAGGGGCTGATTAAGGAGCAAACCAAGGATCAAGTCCAAGCGGGTAGATCTAGGAGTTTTGAAAAGAAGATGATAACAAGTCTGGCCGAGAATTACGACCCACATAGCCCAAGGGGCGAAATGGAAGTAAGGTTGAACAAACGGCCATTGCATGAGTACCAAGATAGGTATGAGAGGCCGAGATATCAGCCGAAGAGGAGAAATCAACATGCCCCTCTAAGATATGAAGACATTGATTCGCCCGATTCAAGCCAAAACCGAAGCATGTGGATTTCGGTGGGAGAAGGCAAAAGCCGAGATGGGGCATATGTATCAAGACCCAGCTCCGTAGACGGTAGTGGTGTCCTAACTTTCAAGGTGCCAAACACAAAGGCGGGCCAATGGTATAGAAGCAGGGACCCAAAACTCCTGCCTATACCTTTGAGCAAGACTCAAACGAGAAGGGCTCAAAGGCAATATGCCACCACTTGCAAGGCAGAATTAGATTGGGCAGATAAAAGGCAAGCCCAACTTGACCGATTGGTCGAGCTTCGTGAGACTCTTCGATTGGAGGAGTTGGAGTTGGCTAGGGCCGATGTCGTCGCTTCTTTGGAGGCCCCCGCGGCCGAGGAGATGAAAATACGTCGAGAATGGGTGAATGACCGAGTTGTGGTAACGGGCGCGGAAGAGCCAATCTCGGAATTGGAGGCTCATTTGACCGGGGCTTTTGAGGCAAATAACTCTAAAGTGGAAGTTAGTGAACCGACCAAGAGGAGAGGAGATAAACCTCTTAAGAATCAAAAGGTAAGGGCGGCTTCACCAAAAGCCAAGCCTATGGTCGCCAAGGCCCCAGCCATGACCAAAGTGGCTCAGCCCACCAAGGTTGAGAGTAAAGAAGAAAATGATCAAAACATGGTCCAAGAAGTTGAGGATGTGCCCCATAAAATAGTAAGCGAGCCTATGGAGAAAGAAGACCAAGTTATGGTTGATGCTGAAACTAATGTGGTAGAAGAAGAGGCCAAGCACACGGCCGAGGAAGAAGCTAAGGAGCCATTGGAAAATCTCGAAGGTTCGGCGGCCGAAGACGAAGAGATATATGGGGAAGATGAGGAGTATGCGGACGACGAATACTTAGAGGATCTGTCGGAGGAAGCTATGGAACACTTAGAGAAAGAACGGAATGAAGAGATGGCCAAGTTCGAGAATGAGCTAAAAGTGGGCAAGGTCAAAGTAAAGTTTGGAGACTTTGACGAGGTAAATGCCATGGTTGTCACACTCCCATTATTTTTCGAAGCTCGGCCGGATCAACCTAATTTTATGGACGGAGATGTGTTCGATGAGGTTGAGTCCATGGTCCAAATGGAAGGGGCCAAAGAAATTGGGATGGCCCAAGAAACTCCAAAGGAAGGGAATGCCCAACCTTGCATCATGGTGCCTGAAAAGGAGGAAAAAGTGCCCGAGAAGGTGTGCTATGACATGCCCACCAAGAAAATGTCCTCCCACCTTAAGCCCTTGTATATGAGAGCTCATTTCGATGGAGTTATGGTGAGTAAAGTCCTTGTGGATATGGGGGCTACGGTCAACATCCTACCAGCCTCAATCATGAGGAAATTAAAGAAAGGGTCAGATGAGTTAATCCCGACCGAGACAACAGTCAGTGGGTTCGTGGGAGACACTACGACTTTAAAGGGGATTCTCCCACTCCAAGTTAGAGTGGGGCAAAAAGTTAGAATGACTGCCTTCTTTGTGGTGGAGACAACGCCCCATTTCAATGCTTTGTTGGGCCGAGATTGGATCTATGGAAGCATGTGCGTGCCCTCTTCACTTCATCAATTTTTACAATTTTGGCACGAGGATGGAAGTGTAGAGATTGTTCAGGCCGATGTACGGCTCTTCATGGCCTCCGCAAATGCGGTAGAGGCAAAGTTTTATGAAGATGACATTGGGCCCTTTTATTTTACGGGGTCAGATAAGAACGGCCGACCTACAGGAGTCTCGGCCCAAAAGTTGATAGACTTGGGGGCATATGATGCCCAAGCGGATGGGGAGCGTCCCACTATAGCTGATTTTTTCTCCCTTAATGAGTGATACAAACATCGCGGAAGAGAAGAAGGCCGCGGTGGAAGACACTTTGAGACAGCTATATGGTTTTTGGGCAGAAAGAGCGACCGAGCATGGGTCCACCACCAACTTGGTGGAATTTCTTCATGAAGGCCCGGAGGATGATGCACTCGAGCTCGAAGAAGTAGAGTTGGCACCAAGAGAGATGGATGATTTGAAGGCGGAAGTCCAAGACCCTTTGTTAGAAATCAAATTGGGGACGGAAGACAACCATCGACCGATCTACATCAGTGGCCAAATGGAGCCAGAACTTCGGGCCAAGATGGAAGAGCTTTTGAGAGAGTTCAAGGATTGCTTCGCTTGGGATTACACCTAGATGCCCGGATTGAGTCGTGACTTAGTCGAGCATCGCTTACCAACGGTGGAAGATTTCAAGCCTTTCAAGTAGCCGCCCCGCCGAATGTCGGCGGAAGTAGAATTACAGGTTAAGGAAGAAATTGTAAGGCTTGTAAAAGCCAAATTTATTAGGCCAGCTAGATATGTAGAATGGCTTTCAAATATTGTACCTGTAAAGAAAAAAACGGGACCAATAAGAATATGTGTTGATTTTCGCAATCTTAATCTTGCAACTCCCAAAGATGAATATCCCATGCCCATGGCCGACCTCTTAGTCGATGGGGCGGCCAAGCATGAAATTTTATCATTCATGGATGGGCACTCCGGCTATAACCAAATTTTTATAGCCGAGGAGGATGTCCACAAGACAGCCTTCAGGTGCCCCGGATCCATTGGAACTTTTGAGTATGTGGTGATGCCCTTCGGCCTGAAAAATGCCGGGGCCACATATCAGCGGGCAATGAACGCTATTTTCCATGACATGATCGGTCGAAATTTAGAAGTTTACATCGACGATGTTGTTATAAAATCAGAGTCCAGACTAGGCCACTTGGATGACCTCCGGTCGGCCTTTGAAAGAATGCGGCGGCATCAATTGAAAATGAACCCAAAAAAGTGTGCTTTTGGGGTATCCGCCGGAAATTTCTTAGGATTCTTGGTGCACCAAAGGGGGATTGAGATTGATAAAAATAAGGCGAAGGCTATCATTGATGCGCCCCCTCCAAAAAACAAGAAAGGAGTGCAAAGTTTATTGGGCCAAATTAACTTCCTTCGAAGGTTTATAGCCAACTCCGCAGGGAAAGTTGAGCCTTTCTCATCTTTGCTAAAACTCAAAGATGAAGAGAAATTTCGGTGGGAAGAGATTCACCAAAGGGCATTTGACGCCATTAAAGAATATTTGGCCAAGCCTCCGGTGCTCATTCCACCAAAGCGTGGCCGACCCTTGAAACTATATATTTCGGCCGCGGAAAACTCCATCGGAAGTTTACTAGCCCAAGACAATGATGAGAAGAAAGAGCAAGCGGTATACTACCTCAGCCGAATTCTAACGGCCACCGAGAGAAAATATTCTCCGGTGGAGAAACTTTGCTTGGCCCTGTATTTTACTGCGACCAAGTTAAGGCATTACATATTGCCCTCCGTGGTGCATATAATTGCCAAGACTGATTTGATAAAATATATGCTCACTCGCCCAATCATTAGAGGGCGAATAGGAAAATGGACAATGGCATTGGCGGAATTCACTTTCCGATATGTGCCCCAGCAGGCCGTTAAGAGGCAAGCTTTGGCCGATTTCTTGGCGGCTCACCCTTGTGTTGAAATGGAGGAGATGGATTTTCTCGAGGTGGGCACATTGAGTTTATTTCCATAGCGCCTTTATTTTGACGGGTCTCGAACATTTAACATGGGCGGGGCAGGTGTCATCATTGAAACGCCCAAAGGATTTCGAACTCGTTATTCTTTTCAATTGGACTTTGATTATACCAACAATCAGGCCGAATACGAGGCCCTGATCATAGGGTTGGAAATTTTGAAAGAGCTTGGGGTAAAAAGTGTGGTGGTTATGGGAGACTCAATGTTGGTCTTAAAACAATTGTCTGGCGATTACAAGGTGACTAGCCAAGCTTTGCTTGGATATCATGCGTTGGCCAGCCAATTGATGGAAGATTTCGATGATGTGAGACTCGCCCACTTACCGAGAGAACATAACACTCAGGCCTGGCCCAATTAGCATCCGGAGTGGAAATCTCCGAGGGGCTCTCTGAAGAGCTTTTGAAAGTTGAGAATCGATCTCTCCCCTCCGTCTTTGAAAGAGGGGTTCCAGCAGAAGTTATGGTGTTAACCATAGCACCGGAGGATTAGAGGCACGACATCGTGCAGTATTTGAAAAATCCAAATGGGTCACATAGCCAACAAATTCGGCGGAGGGCCCAATATTATGTGATAAGTGATAAAGTCTTGTTCCGCATAGGTTCTGATGACTTGCTCATGAAATGTTTGGGCAAAAAGGAACAACTCGTAGCAATGACCGAGGTCCACGAGGGGATATGCGGTGCTCATCAAGCTGGCATCAAGATGAGGTGGCTTTTAAGAAGGCACGGTTATTATTGGCCGACTATCCTCAAAGATTGCATTGAATATGCCAAGGGTTGCAAAGACTGTCAAAGGCATGGGCCGATCCAACATGTCCCGGCCGGACCAATGAATCCCATTGTCAAGGCTTGGCCTTTCAAAGGTTCGGCAATGGATGTGATTGGCCAAATCTACCCAAAGTCATCTAAGGGCCATAAGTATATATTAGTGGCCACGGATTTTTTCACAAAGTGGGTGGAGGCCATCCCACTCAAGCAAGTTACCCAGGTCGAGGTGATAGAATTCATTGAGAAGAATATCATTCATCGATTTGGCCTGCCCGAGTCCATCATGACCGACCGAGGAACGGCGTTCATGGGCGAGGCTGTTCAAGCTACCGCGAGAAATTGGGGAATTAGGATGGTTCAATCCACCCCATACAATCCCCAATCAAATGGCCAAGCGGAGGCTAGTAATAAGGTGATAAAAGGAATTTTGGAAAAAATGATTGATAAAAATCTCAAGGAATGGCACTCTCTTCTTTCCAACTCTCTATGGGCGTATAGAACCTCGAAGAGGTTTGCTACGCAAACAACGCCATTCGCCATCACCTATGGCCATGATGCCGTCTTGCCACTTGAGATTTCGATTAAGTCCCTAAGAGTGGTCCGCCATGCCGAATGGAGTGAGGACGAATACGAGCAAGCCATGGCACAAGAGTTAGATGACCTTGACGAGGTCAGATTGGGCGCTTTAGATAGATTGAAGGCCCAAAAAGAGGCCGTGGCTCGAGCATACGATAAGAAGACCAAGGCCAAGAGTTTTGGGGTCGGAGATTTAGTATGGAAGACCATTCTTCCGGTGGGATCAAAGGATCCAAAATTTGGCAAATGGTCTCCAACTTGGGAAGGCCCATTTCTCGTCCACCAAGTGTTAGGAAAGGGGGCGTACAAGTTAAGTGACCAAAATGGTCGAGTCCATGACGCGGCGATCAATGGTCGATTTTTGAAAAAATATTACCCAACGGTTTGGGAAATGGCGGAGAGATAATCCGCCACGAAGAAATATGTCATAATAAAATAATGATTTTTTTTATTATTGGAAGAGTGGGCATCATAAAAGGATCTCTTCCAAAAGATATCACATATATATATAGGTGGGCAAAACTCTACTACAAAATGGGGTCAAGTAATGGCCTAAGCATCCACCAAAGATTCAAGAAATAATAAACTAAGCTAGTTCTACCACATATGGTGACCGAATAAAAGAAAACTAGCTAAGTACAAAACGGGTCAACCAATGACCAAGTATGAACCTAAGCATCAGGGAAAAGGGTGCGGAGGGCAGTCCTAAAGCTCTCCATCGCGGTATCTCCGACGGATAAGGTAGACTGAATCATCAACTTCTTCTCTCGATACGCTCTCGCCGCCGCTGCATCTTGTCGAAGTTGAGTCTCGAGAGGCCTATTGCTCCGGACAATCTCGGAGACTTTGGCAATAATGCCAGCCTTCCTTTCTTGAAGCTGCCTCACCTGCTCATCGATATCCGCAGCCTCCTGTTGCATTTGGAGGGCGATCTAGATCTCCCTCCTCATGGTGGCACTACATGAGGTAATCCGCTGCTCCAAGTCTTGGCCTATCCTTTGCTCCTCCAGAAAAGGACGGTGGCGGGGGGCAAACCTCTCCACCTGACCAAAGAGATGAGTAATCATAGCCGCCGAGCGTGGATCAGGGAAAAATCCAGAACTCGCCAAAGTCTCAATGGCGGCCTTGAACTTGCTTCTCTCATCTTTGTCCTCCAAGGACATGAGGTCTCCATCTCTGTATGATCGAAGTATGGCCTCAGCCCCAGAATCTAGCAAGGCCCCGGTCGATGTGGAAGAAGTGGCAAGGCGAATGGAAGCCTCCGCGGAGGATATAGATGCATCCCACTGATCTAGGAAGTCAAAAATATCACCAGAGGGCTACAAGAAAAATGGGCATTATATTTCAAGTGGGGAAAATAAATTGCATATGTGCATATGTATGTATTTCTTGTTTCATACCTGATCAGGGGATGGTAGAGGGGCCTCTTCATGGGGGACCGTGGGCAAATTTCCTCCATCCTCCGCCGATGGATCCATGATAATCTCGGCGGGCACAAAGGATGAAGACGGGCCAATCTAGCAAAAAGGGTATAAGGATTACAATAATGGCCCATTTATTTGAAATAAACAAGAAAATTCGGGGCGTACCTCAAGTTGGGGTTCGGACAGAATAACATCGACAACCAAGGTAGGAGCTCCCGAGGTCGACATAAGGACAGGCTCAAGTGGTGCACTTCCGTCGGTGAGAATAGTGGAAGGCACACCATTGGTGACGATCGCATGGTCAACCGTAATGGCAGTAGACTCCACCACATCCGTCTAAAAAAGGAGGATGTGAACTCTCTAGCAAATATAAAGCCTTGAAAAAACATTAAGGGAGAGTAAGATCACTTGAAGAGTTGGGCCACTTTGGGGCGCCTCGAGAGGGCGGGTCAAGGGAGAGCCCGAACTTATGGCAAAGAAGGGCTGAAATTCGGCCTCAGTGGCCGTGGCATCTGCCGAAGAAAGGTTGTGTCCAAAAATGGCCCGCTAACATGTGCAAACATTGAAAATAAGAAATTGGGGGCAAGTGTAAAAGAAATTTTAAAAGTATGAAATTTCAATGAACCTGAGAATTCGGAACATGTAGGAAGTCTTCCTCGGTCAGCTCGGCCACGTGCTCATGGGCGTGATCATCGGGCATGGGAGTAATCTCGTGTGACCTCGTGGAAACATCCTCCGGGTGCTCCGTGGTAGTGATCTCGGCCGACTAAGTTTGAAAATTTAGTAAGCACAAAAGAAGTAAAAGAAAACTCAAACGGCTAAGGAGATGGATTTACCTCATCCTCGCCCATCGAAGTCATGACTTACGCCTCAATTCCCTTCTCAAGTGCGGGAGGTTGAGTTTCCTACAGTTTTGGGCATAAGGGTGAGTTTTTGCCCTTCAAAATAAAATGAATGAAAGAATGTAGAGATATAGGCTTACCGGAGTGGCGGATGAAGTGGTGGCCGATTGCACGGCCCCGACCGAATGAGAAGAGGAAGGATGATCCGCCGGCCTTGGGGAACCTGCAAGAAGCTTATTTATTTCAGTCACATTATCAACAAAAAAAAAAGGTGCACGGCCAAACCTTGAGGTGAGAGGTTCCGCGGAACTTTCCTAGGCCGAAGGAATGTTTGAGAGGGCAAAATATTTCCGGCGGGGCTATCTCCTAAAAAGTTGGAGTTTTAAGCTTTTAAATGTGCCCATCAAGAATTCAGAAAGCTAGAAGTGCAAATATTTAAAAGGGCAAAAGTAATCATGGAGGATAGCTTACCTTGGATGGGGGCATTGGGCCTTTTCTCGCCCCGCCCAGAATTTGCATTGGCAGATTTAGCCAAGCTCTCTCTCTCAATAATGTCGACGGGAGGATTTTCCTTCTCAGTGGTGTCAGCTATGAGATTTGAAGGGTTAGGAAAAAGAAAGATAGCCAAAAATTAAAATAGGAAGAAAGTGCTAATATTTTACCTTTTGCTTGGGCCTTCTTCTTCTCTTTCTCTTGTTGAAAGACCAATGAGCATGGGCAACGCCTGAAGATCCTATCCTCAATCTCTGAGCATGGTTGAGAAAACCAACCGGCCGACATTTCTTTCCACCAATGGATAAAAATGTTAGAATCACCAAACCGAGGATCTCTAATCGGAATACTGAAGGATTTCACCAAGTCTTGGTTGAAATCTGTCAAGGTGGTGACTTCTTTTGCATCCTTAAATTCCACCCGCCAAGAGGAAAGCAGGTTGACGGAATCCATGGGTGGTATAGGGATGCTCTGTATAAAACCAAGCTAGTAGCCAGCGGCGGTGGGATAATAAAGCTCACCACCACAATGATAGTTGCTACTTTTGTTCACCATTAGGCCGTATGGAAGATCTCGGCTGATGAGGATGCTCGCCCACATATTATGTCTCTCATCTTTCGTCTCCGCCGTGGGATATGAGGAAAGATCCAGGGCTAGATAATTCGGGAAACGGTGATCAGGGCAAATGGAGAGATGCTCCCTAGTCCTCTCCTAGCACTCATAGAAAAAGCGGAAGCAATCCTCCACAAAATGCTTCCGCCGTGGGGCATTGAGCAAAGGCGGACCCAAAAGTGCTTTATCGTTTGGGTAAACGGTGGTGGGACTTAACTCCGGAAAATATAGCTGGAGCCACAATTGAAAAATCCATATAGGGCCAGAAGCATGATAATCCATGGGTTTAGTGGTTACCTCACGGAGCCCTCTATAAAGATAGGCAAGAAAGATTGGGCCCATGGCCACTTGATGGCCATTCGCAAGTACCTCCGCCAAGGCTTGAAATTCATTTGTGATCCCGCCGGATTTTGGGCATGCCAAGAACTTGCACAACCACATCACAAGGAAAGCCACATGCTCAATGTAGGATACGCCATTGATGGAAGGAGGGTCGGTGGGATCTCCGCCATGGCCAAGATATGTCTTCACCCAGCTCCCGGAGTTCTTGTTTGACTTGTGAAAATCTAAGCCCACTTTGCCATCCTGAAGGTTGGCGGCCGAGAAATCCTCTCCATGAGGACGGAGGCCGGCGATAGCGGCCAAGTCTAGCAAGTTGGGCGTCATCATCCCAAAACGGAGCCTCATGCAATTGGTGGAGGAAGACCAAAAGCATAGGGCCGCAATGATGAGAGATCGGTCGCAAGGAAATGGGCTTCCCGCACATAGGAGCAATGTACCATAAATCCCAATTCTCTTCCAATGGCCCTTCAATTTTGGTTCCAAAGCCTTGAACCATTGATACCAATCAAACTTGCCATCGGTTGAGCTTGAGTGGTCGGGCTTCCCGGCGGCGGATAATGCTTTCTTTGATGGGGCCTCTTTTGTTGCGGTGGGATCCGATTTGAGGGGGGTTCCCGTCAGCCAACCTTTAAATAGCTTGGTGCTCTCCCAAACGGATGCCCATGTGAAGTTTGAAAAATAAGTTGGGCCACTTCTTGGTTGCGTCACCCACACTTTGGCCACCTCCTCCAGATAGGCAGAGAAAAATGGGCCAAGAATATATTGGGCGGAGTTGGGAAAGGCATTGAGAAAATAGGCAAATACTTGCTTGCCCAAGTCTTTTTCCATGGCCACCTTCATATCTTCAAAAAATTGGCCACTATCACTTGGAATGGATTCCATCCTACAAACATGGTGTAAAATCGAATCAAAGAAAAATATAGTGAAGC
>NC_024127.1:25839038-25875036 GCF_000346735.1 Prunus mume
TTTAATTGTTATCGCACTTCGATTAAATTTAATTTCAAGTTTATTTCCTTTTCGTTCTTATCGTTCTTATCGCTTTTATTTCATTCTTGCTTTATCTATCGCTTTGATTTATTTTATCACATTTCAATTCTTGTCTTTACTTTTATACACGTATTTAGTTTAATTGCATTATTTTTACTTAAACCATAAAAATCACAAAAACATCCATACGAAACCTAGCCATTCTCGAGCTCGAGAAAGTGAAAGAATCTAGGCCAAGAAGAGGTTACTTGCTTGGCCGATCAATCGTTTGGTCAGAAGTTAGAAGCGTAACACATCCATCTATTCTCATTCCATTCAAGCCCAATTTCGGGGCTTAGTGGTGGCACGCCCCGCATCCAAAAGAAGAAGGACCAAAAATTCCTTCAATCGGTCTACCCTGCCGAAAAGAGGGTAACACATGGTTTAGTAGAAATTGCTTCCAAATTGTCTCCAATTTCATCAATTTGCTTCCAAATTGTCTCTTATTTCATCAAAGAAGCAAGACACCAAGAAAGAAGCAACTCTTCTCAGTGCGAATAATCCACTGAAGTGTACGTACAGTGAGTTGTATACAATGTGGCCTAAGGAAAAGGACATCACTTAAATTGCTACACACACCAAAAAAACCAAGCATAAAAAAGAGAGAGAGGCTTATAAGAAAGTTAGTGGTGGTCAACAAGAGACTTATAGCTCAAGTGGTTAATAGTATTTATCCCAGCATTGCACCCGAGGTCTAGACTGAATTTCCTCCTCCCCATACATTACTTGTAATAAAAAGAAAAAAAGAGTTTGTGGTCGTACACGTACACCTAGCACAAGATGATGTTGTTGTTGTAGGATATGATGCATTTATGTGACTATTGGCATTAACATTTCCAATATGTCGGTCATGTGAAGGAAACATGAAGTGGTGAGCTGGACTTGTTCTGGTTAATATGCCCTTCTTTCAAAGAGTATGATTGAGCACTGAACTTTTAAACCTGTTGAGGCCCAAAAAAGTCAGGGGTAGTCCAAAGATATTTAAAGCCCAATATAACATATAATGTTGGTCATGCGTTAATTCAAGACGTATTTTGGGAATTAATTTATTAAATAAATATATAAATAGTGTACATGTCATGCCAAACTAATAATATATTTTTTCTATGTCAATCACCTACCAAGCTCACATGAACCCAAGTCATGTGGTTTATGGGGCTTGCACTAGACCTGACAATATTACACACGACCCGTTAACACGACATGAATTCGCATGAAATTATCAGTATTTGGGTTGAACTTAATGGGTCGGGTTGAAAATGGGTGAACCCGTTAAGCTAACGGGTCGTGTCAGGTCTAAAACGGGTTAACCCGTTAGCCACCCGTTAAGGAGGTTAATTTTGTAATTTTGCAAAATATATTTTTTTCTTCTTCTCTTCTTCCCCTTTTCCTCTTTAGTTTTCTTCTTTCATTTTTTATTTTTCTTATTTCCTTTTTGTCTTTTTCTTCTTTCCCCTTTTCCTTTTCTTCTTTCTTCCGTTCTTCTCTTCTTCTCTGCTCTTTTTTGGTCAAGATTTTCTTATGCTCTTCTTCTTTCCACTCAATAGACTCCGCCAGCCCAGCCACCATGGATCAAGAAGGAGGTTGTTGGTTTTGGTTCTCTCAGCCAATTTTGAATTTTCTTTTTTCCTCAGTTTATGTAGTTGTTGGGTTTTTAATATATTTGTGAGAGAGATATATACTATTTTGGGGTGAGAAGACTAAAATAAAGAGGGAAGAAAAGTTAGGTTTGAGGGAAAAAAGACAGAGAAGGTGTGTCGGGTAAAGAAGTTGTGATAGTTTTTTTTTTTTTTCTGGTTTATTCTTAACAGGTTAACGGGTCGTGTCGGATATTCGGAAATTGTAACGGGTCGTATTTGGGTCTAGTATTTGTCATCCATTAACTTAATAGGTCGTGTCGTGTCAACCCGTTAACTTAACGGGTTGACACGAACACGACCTGAATCCCGTTAATACAACCTGTTTGCCAGGTCTAGTTTGCACGAGGGATTGTGGTGTGGAAGGTTACGGAGGTCCACAAGGCCCGCAAAAGCTCTTGGATAATGGAGACTTTGGGCTAGCTACTTGGGAGCACCAAAGTCTGAGCCAATTACTTGGAGTTCTCCAATATGGGTAAGGAAATGAGATATTTTTCAAGCACTTTCTTTTATCCATAGGAAATAGTCATTTTTCGAATGCCTAGCTTTACCCGTTGGAAACAAACCTTTTCTAGCACTCCCTTTACCTGCTGGAAACAAGCCGTTTTCAGTGCTTCCTTTTACTCATAGGAAATAAATAGTTTATGGTACCTAGCTTCACCTACTGGAAAATAGCATGCCCCAGTGCTCCCTTTTAACCATTGGAAATAAGCTGGTTCCAGCGCATTCCTTTACCTATTGGAAATAAAGGAAAACCCTCACCTTCTATAAATTGGGAGGCATTGCTCAACCAAAACCAACCCTCTTGGTTGCTGCAAGCTTCTCAGCAACCATGAGAAGTCATAGTTGTTGCAAGCATTCCAGTAGCCTTCATAGTCATTCCTGAGCCATCAACCTCCATAGTTGGGCTGCTGGAAGCATCCTAGCAACCTTCGACCAAGATATCTTGGTTGCTCAAGTATACCAGCAACTATCATACCACTTTCTTTCCTCCCTTCGACTGTTGCAAGCATTCCAGCGCTATCCTAGCCATTCCTCAGCCATCAGAACCATGTCTTCTACTTTCTCACCCTTGAAATCCATCATCTTCTTTATAAAACCTCACTAAGCATAACTCCAAGCTTTTCCTTCCTTCCAAGCTATAAACACCATACCCTTCAAACCTCAAGCTTTCCTCCCATCCTCATTCTCTTGAAACTTTTAAATCCCCATAGCCATAGCCATAAACAACAGATTATCAACACCCAAACTCAAGCATATCTAACACCAAGCCAAGCACATGGATTCTCATTTGCTAAACTTATGGATCTTTAGCTCCTACACTCCAAGCTCTCATGCCAAGCCTAGTAGTATCTTGATTCACCAAAGCAAACTCTCATGCCAAGCCTTTGCAATATCAATGCACCATATTCAACTATTCGTCAAGATGCCGGAAACATCAGCACAAAACACGCAGCCGCTGGAAAAAGAACAGAGTACTCCCCTCGGACTTGCTTCTCCTTCTGGATGCTTTGGGCCTAATTCTCACTAACTCAGAGAAAAGAGCAATGAAGGCTTCATTCATCACTCTATGGCAATCCAAGAATCAACAAGCCTAGATGAGCCTTCGGATGAAAAAGATCCCAACAAAACCCACCAAAACTTTTATCATCATAAATTAGTAGTGTGGGAGCGATTTCTGTCCCACTAGAATATTCGCCCAAGATTCCTTCGTCTCGATCCTTCTCGTTTGGATTCTAGCGCGAGCTGATCTGCGCTTCTTTGTCTGGAGGGCTAGGATCAGGGGGTACTAACTCAACCATCATCCTCAGGCTTCCAACCCTTTTCAAGGGAGTCTTCTGGGAAGATTCCCTTGACTTGATCCTGGCTCCTTAATTGCTATTGTGAGGTAGTAACTCCTTTCTCATTCAGGCTTACTTGTCTGCTATGAGCACTTCTTGACTCGTTGGCAGCTCGTATTACTAGTGTGAACTGCAACTGCTTGCTCTTCTTGAGCCCTTGGGCCGTGCATCTCCTTGCCATGGCTTGGTCACTATTGATCCGCCCGATCCCTCCCCCAGGATGGGGTAGCAGATCTTCTGGTGTAGAGCAGATGTGATGACCTCGATCTTGCTGATCCACGGTTGGTCTAAGATTCCGTTGTAGGGGAGACCTCGTCGATGACCATTAAGGTTTGCGAGTAGACCACTGAGGGTGAGTGGACGTCAAAGTCAATCGTTCCAACAGTGAATGATGTGGACCCATTGAAGCCAGTGAGCAATCCGGCAAGTTTGCTGATCTTTGGCTGCAATCCCATCTGCTAGATAATAGATGGTTGCAAGACGTTGTTTACGCTGCCCTCATCCACATGAACTCGCTCGATCACAGTTTGTTCAATTTGGATGCAGATGACTAGGGCGTCATTATGCGGCATATCAAGCCCGATCAAGTCCTTCTTCTGAAAGCCGATGATGGGCGTATCCGTAATGACTAGTAAGCCTGTTGTGACTTAGGAGACATAAGTCATCTGCGCTATCTTTCTATTGCGCTCCTTGGTGGTCAGCCTGGACTCCTCAGAGTTAGCTAGAATGGTGTTGATCCGAATGACCTTTTAGGGAGGTTCCTTGGCAGCTACATCACGATCCTTGATCTGCTGGATGACCTTCTTTGCGACGAATTATGTGCAATGGCTGTCTCTGACCAGCTCCTCAAGGTGCCTTTTCCAAGCATTGTAGTTGTTGGTGTAATGACCGTGCTCCCCTTGGAATGCACAGTATTTATTGGTGTCCCTCTTAGAAGGGTCTCCCCTTCACCCACGGTTTCTCCTTCACTTGTGCCAGGATATAATGGATCGGGATAGTGAACTCAATGAAGGTTCCTGTTTCCGAGCCTCTCTCTTGATGCCGCGATCTGCGCTTGTCCTGGGCTTTGTGCTCGAGTTTGTTGCTCTTTTGGCTTGCCTGCTTTGTCGGGTAATCAATTTGCTTGCTGGCTTTTTTCGCGATGATACAGTCATCGTCCCAAAGTGTGTAGCGCTTTGCCGTCGCAAAGACTTCTGCCAAGGTTTGGCTTGGAGTTATGGCCAGCTCTCGGTATAGCTCGTGCTTG
This sequence comes from Prunus mume, assembly GCF_000346735.1. Next base: position 25,843,823 of record NC_024127.1, read on the forward strand.
GTTGGCAAACCGTTCTTAAAAGTTGAGGATGCAACTTTGTCATTGCATCCTATGATGTTCGCCTTCTCAACTTTAAACCATTTGAGGTAGTCTCGAAGAGACTCGTCTAGCTTCTTACGCAGGTTAAACAGATGGTCCGCATGCTTTCTGACCGTCTTGAAGGAGGTGTACTCCTTTGTGAAGATGATGGCTAACTCCTTGCAGTTGGCTATCAACGTGGACGGTAGAGTGTGGAACCAGTCTTGAGCTGCTCCTCGCAGAGTCATCGCGAACACTTTGCACATCAAGTCGACGTCATCTGCCTGCAAGGAGGGTTGCTCGGGTCGACGTCTTCGATGCCTTGAGCGCGGCTGACTAACTTCTTCCTCAGCTCCTAAGGGTCGATTCCCTTGGTTGCCCTGCCTGCAGGGCAGATGAAAATGTTGAGCTTGTGAGGATTCCTCAATAGCTTTTCGTTGTGTGTTGGTCCTCGAGCAGGCTGGTGGGTGTCGACAATTGCTCACGAACTCAAGCTTCTTGTGGGCCCAAGCGAGCGTGGACATTAGACTGTGGGCCTAGCCTTTCAATCACATTGGTCCTTGGACCTAACCTCAAACGGCTCAGAGTACTCCTCGCAGTTGTCTGCGTCTCGTCGGCATGATCTCGTTCTCTCCCCTACCCATTTGCCTTTGTCTGACCCAGCCTGAGACTTGTCGAACTGCTCACCGGCATGCTCGTGCGTCCTCATCTCCTCGTCACGGGGTCCAAGGTTCCTTGATTCAAGTTGATCTGCCTGAGTAGCTGGCCAATCAGGTTGTTTTAATGGTCGACCCTCTGTGTGAGTTGATCAACTCATGAGTTAAGGTCCACCTGACTGCTCGAGTCAAGTAGAGTGGTGTGCATCGAGCCCAACGACATATGGGCTAGGGCTCCATTAGATGCGTACACAGGCGCATACGTCAAGTGTGGTTGCAGAAGAGGGAGAGAATGGATTTGCTCCAAGACTGGGACGGTGTCAAAGTAGCCATAGGGCTATGCAGTAGTTCCGACAACTGAGTGGTGCGGCTGCTGCTGTGTTCTAACTGCAGGATGGTGCGGCAGAGCAGCTCCGATAATCGACGCTTGCGGCTGCAAGGCTGTGGAGATCACGGGGTCATGTGGCGGCTGTTCTGCAATTCCATCAGCTAAAGGTGGCTGCAAAGCACTAGGAGATGGTTGCAAGGTGTTGGTAGCCACGATTCCGTGCTATTGTGTTGAGGTTTCCACCATGAAACCATGAGACGGGCCCGTCGTGGTGGTGTTACTCTTTGTACGTCTTGTATCAACCATGGTTGTTTGAAAAAAAAAGTGTTGAAAATAGATTTGGAGCATGATTTGAGTATTATTTTCGTGCTCTCAATGAAAGCACCAATTTGTGGGAGCAATTTTTGTCCCACAAGAATATTCGCCTAAGATTTCTTAGTCTTCTTCGCTTCTTTTTCTCCCTGAAAAATAAATCGGAGTAAAAGGGCCCGGGGGGTGTTGGCCAAAGGCCCTCCAATGCCTAAGTTAGGTTGGGTGTTTGAAGGAAAATCGGGTGGTCGGAGCCATGTGGTGGGCGGAGCCTTGTGTGAGAAAGAGAAAGAATATGGCGGCTAGGGTTTGTGATGGACAATTTCTACAAAGTTTCAGTAGGAATTTAGACGTACCTTAACCCTTGTGTGTGGCCATCTTTTTATAGTGGTCTCGGAAGCTAGGGTTTCAGATGAATAATTCCATAGATGGAAAAGAATTATTTCCCCCCCCCCCCCCGATTTGGAATTGATTTGATTAATTAGGGATTTGATTTATTAGGGTAAATCAAATTCCTAATTGTGGTAGGAATCAAATCAATTCCCAATTTAAATAGGTAACTCCTCATTTAATTGGGAATTGTGGTAGGAATTAAATCAATTCTCAATTTAATTAGGTAACTTCCAATTTAATTGGATAACTCCCAATTAGGTCGAGTAATTCCCAATTAGGTCAAATAATCCCCAAAATGGAAGTAATTATTTGACCTAGGGTTTTGATTTAATTCGCTTCCCACAAGTAGCATCAAATCACAAATGCCAATATATGTTGCCATTTTGTTCTACAACATGATACTACCAAAAATCTAGATGTCACTTATAACACTTTTAAGTTGAGCCTTGAAATTACACACAATATTGCTTTGATGATGTTACCAATCAAAAGGAGATCCTAGCAATGGAGTTCAACTTGGAAAATTGGGCACAACAAAGCACTGTGTACCAATAATGGATCACAATTCACTCCATCCTATTTATCTATCCATTGGCTTAGTGACCTTCTATTTCACATACATAAAATTTGATCTCTACACCCGAATAATAGAAACTATGATGACACTACTCTTTAAGATGTTCTAAAATACTTTGAGCTAGGAAATGTTGTACTTTTCAAATTATGATACGAGAGTGTGGATATAAAATTTATGAGTATGCGGGTAGAAATTTCAAGTTTTCTGGACACAACCCGTTTAATAAATGGGTTAGATAAGTATTTTGGTGGACTGATCCAAAAATGACATGAATTTTCATCGTGTGGTTAAACCCGCTAATTTCCCGAATTATGAATTTAATTCTTTAGATTTATGTATTATATAGATTAAATTACATTCATTTAACTTTATTTAATATGATGATGATGTTCATTACTCATCGTAGTGAGTAAAAGTATTATATAAAAAAAAGGACTTAGAGAAAGGAAAAAATTTGGTCGAGTTCATGTCATAAAAGTGCGATCAGTTGGATATTAGTCAACGAGTAATGCTACACTTACCACATTTATATCCCACATTTTCATACCACCTTATGTAGCAGATGAAGTGGACAATCACATCAATTAAAAAGTGTCAATAAATCATAAAAGATAAGAAAACTTTAAATTAATTTTAATTGATGTGTTATCTACTTCATCTGCCACATAAGGTGGTATGAGAATGTGGTATACAAATGTGGTAAGAGTAGCATTATTCTTAGTCAACAGAACCAATTTTTTAAGAATAATGCTACTCTTACCATATTTATATACCACATCCCTATACCATCTTATGTGGCAGCTGAGTTGGATAGTTATATAAATTAAAATCATTTAATATTTTATTTTATTTTATGATTTATTCCAATATTTATTTTTCTAATTATCTTAATTAAAATACACTTCATTGATTTAATTGATGTGGTATATAATATGCACATGCCACATCATGTGATATAGAAATGTGGGATAAAAAATATGGTAAGTGTAGCATTACTCCAATAAAATATCAAATGGGAATCAAGAAATGTCTTTGTATTAAAAGAAAAAACAAACAAATTTATTTGTAATTGCTTTTTCAAGTTCTTTTGGTACACGGGAGGGAGAACAGTATGGCTTATTGGGCTGTGGTCGGACGACGGGCCAGCCCATTGGTGGAATTGCTCCAAGTGGGGAGGATTTACAGGAACCTTGTTTATGGGTCCGGTCGGGTCCGAACACTAATAGTGAAGAAAGGACGTGGCATCCATTGTCCCAATCGTTTCTCTCTCTGTAAAAGCCAAAAGGAGATAGTTTGACTCGGAAACGACAGCGTATCACAAGCTCTTCTCATGGCACGCTTTAATTTTTGCCACTCTTATTTTTAAAAACCAAAGTCGTGACAGCCAAAAAATACATTAAAGCAGGATGAGGATGACATGAACTTATCTTGCAACTCAAAAGCACTCTGGGCATCCTCAGCCAGAAGTCTTGCAAACAGCTTAAATAAAAATGATATTGCACCTCAAAACCATAAAATAAAAATAATAAAAATAAATTTGAATTTAATAATAAACATTCATAACCACTTGATTGGCAAAGCCCTCTGCTTATGGTTAAGAACGAAGCCGTTCCAACTTGAAACAAAATTTAATACTGTTGCTGGGATGGCGTCCCAGTACATATCCATATATACATACCAGAAAAAAGAAACCAAAAAAACTCAGCCAATGCATTACATATTGTACTCCTAATCTAAAGCCTCCTCTCATCCGAATACAGAAATGATCCACACTAGACGTCTCCTCCATCTCCTACATCATACTAGACATGTATTTATAAAAAAACCTAAACACTATTTAAACATAGAAACACACCCAAAATCAACAGTTGTATATTTTTTGGGTGTGTTTATATATGGGTTTTGAGTGTGTGTAATGATGGGTTTTGGGTGTGTTTATAAAGTGTTTTGGGTGTTGGGTTTTTTTATAATTTCAGTCCCCATTTTGGGTGTTTTAGTGAAACTCCCAATTAAATTCAATAGGGCTAGTTGTCATTTTTTGAGTTTGTTTATAAAAATTAAATGGTGTGGGTTTATTTATAGTTTGAGTGCTAAGAATGGGTATATGACTAAATATCTCTTCAATTTAACTGATTAGTTAATTCCTAATCAGAGAACACACGTAGCAATTTAGTAACTTATTCCTCTTTCCACTTTAATTCAGGTTCTCAAAAATCAAACAGCACAATGATTTTTTTACACATACATTTTGATGAACCATTGCCAGATATTTAAAGTTCACAAACAAAGAAAGAGAAAACAAATGAGCACATTTATTTTGTACTTGGTTATCATTATAAAACAAAAAGAAAAAGACTTTAATTGTTTACTGCATGCATTTAACCCAAATGAACTCAATATCATTATAGATATTGTTGTCTATTGCTTCACCAATTCTTAATCTCTAACAACAGAGTTATCTATATTGATTCACCATATTAGTATTCACTTTTCATCAGGCAAAAAAGAAGAACATATTAAAGAACAGACATGTGGAAAAATCAAGCAACAAAGGAGAAAAAAAATCGAATTTTTTTGGACATAATACAAAGTGATTATTAACTTATCCCTTGTTTTTATTATTAACTTATCAAACCATCCACTAGTTAGTGAATGGGTTATAACAGTGATTATTGCTCAATATTGTGGTAATGAAACCTTTATCAATTCAAACAATTATCCACCCCCAAAAGTGATTACTAGATCCGAGAGAATTTTAGACGGTTTTTTTTTTTTTTTTTTAATTTATTTATTTTTAAATACTGCAACTTGAGGTGTTTATGAATATGAATCATGTGCTCAAGCCTGGGACCGTTGCTTTTTTTTTTTTTTTTTTTTTTTTTTCACAGGATTTATGATCATTAATCAACAGTTTGGAAGATGAACTAGAAACTTAGATGTCCCATGCAATATAATGCTTACTTTAATTGGATAACTGGAAATGCATGCAAGTATGAGTGATGATTGGAAAAAGAATTTTGCTGCTGATAAACTTTTGTTGTTGGCTTGGGTTCTACTATTGTTCTGCATCTTGTTTTTCTCTTGGTCATTTTTTGTTTGTGTTTTCTATTGTTAGGATGGAAAGGTCGTTGATACATCACCTAGCACTACAAGAAAAACAGGTATTAGTGGCCAGCCACTTGGTCACAAAAAATACCGTTTTTGGTCATTAAATGCAATTAGTGTCCAAATATTGGCGGTCATTGGGTGGTCACTAGAAGCTCGTCACAAATTATACTCAGTAACCATTCTCAAGTATTGGTCACTACAACACAAAGAATTAGTGACTATCAATGTTTGGTCACTAATAAAAAAGCTATTAGTGACCACAAATTTGATCACTAAAGGGCTTACAGTTTGGTCACCAAAACATGCATTCTGGTCACTAAAACTAGGTCACGTGCCCACATTAGTGACCTACTTGCTTGGTCACTAATGTTTCAAAAAATTGGTAACTAATTAGGTTTACCTCTCCATGTTATTTATTTATTATATTATTTATTGTATTACAATATGAAATCACAATTAATTTCTTTTAGACAGTGCTGTAGATAAAATTTATAGCATCAAATAATTCATTGCATTCAAAAGCAATCCATATATCTAACATTCTTCCAACAAATTCACATCAAATAATTCATTGCATGCAAAAGCAATCCATATATCTAACATTCTACCAACAAATTCACAGGATGTCTAAAAAACAAAATGCTAGATATTTCAGTTCATCCTAAATGTCAATCGATTCCCAAAAACAAAGAACATAAGATTTATCCCTAGTAGATTGTCCTCTGTCCTTTGTCCTCTGTCCTCTGTCCTCTGATCTACTAGAAATTTATCCATCAGACCTGCATCAAACAAACAATAATTATTTACAAAAAGATCATTTCAAATGAAAAACAAGATTTTTAGACTACCAACAAAGAAAACAAAAAAATAAAGGAAAAAACAAAACAGCAAAAAGAAAGACAAACTAATAATAATGGATCATCATCTTAACAAATAGAAAGAGAGCACCACTAAACAAGAAGAAAAATTCATGAGTGAGAGAGAGAGAGAGAGAGAGAGAGAGAGAGAGAGAGATAGAGCAGCTGAAAGTTAATATTAAAGATAAAGTCAGGAAAAAAAAAACAGAAGAATAAAAAAATACCTGGAAACTTCAACCATGTTGATATACTAAAAGAAACTTATCCACCAGACCTGTACCAAACAAAGAATAATTATTTACAAAAATATTTACACTAAACTCTTCTCTATTGTCAACCACACACATATTTAAGCTAAACATCCATATAAAATCACTAAGTTGCACTACAAGTGTGCATCTTGGATCATCTAACAGATTCCGTGTATGGATGGCCAATGGTGAAAACGAAAATATAGGACCTGCATACTATCAAGAGAATAAATATAGGATCAGCTAATAAAATGATCAGTTAATGCTGATTCTTTCATAAGAGAATAAAAAATAAAGAATTTATATATATATATATATATACAATCGTTATATTCATGAAACACAAACTGATATAGAAATAATGACTGAAACCACCCATGTGTAGATGCAGAAATTGTGATTAAAATAAATTTAAAAGGCTTCTGTAGATAGTATTTTCAAAAGGCTTCTTAACTTCATTTCTAACAAGAAAGTTGCCCAATACCATATCTAACCTCGTACACAGAAAATCCACTTTTTAAAACAAAACTAAAGAATCATTACATGGCTAATGTGATTGTCCACGTGAATGAGCAACAGTGACAAAACTAAAGAAACCTACTGTCTCAAAATTTGTTGGGAACAGATTTGAATGTTATTGATAGGAAAATGGTAAAGGTTCCAATGGTTAACTGAAAATCTCCCCCAAAATTTCAAAACAAATTTAAGACACCTACCTAATTCAGACTTGTTGAGTCTCTTTCAATATGGAAGGTTTGCAAGTTCTGAGATGATAAATTGGTCTTTTCCTAGGCAACCTTCTTGTTGATGGAAACCTAGAAAAGACTTGCCTATCTACTACTAATTTCAAACCATACATCTTTATTCAACTACAAAGAGATTAAAAAATAAATTACGGTCAGATAGACTAAAGAAAAACAGGGGGATTCAAGTAAAACTAGAGGAAGCATTCATACAAAGTAGAAAGCAGAATTGGTCATTAAAAGTTACTATTTGTAACTATTTTTATTGACTAAAATTTAGAGTAGTCACTATTTGTCAAAAGAATTGGTCATTAAAAGTTAAAAAATGGGCACCAATAGTTTTAGGGACCATTTAACATTGTTAGTCACTAAATGCACACTATTTGTGACATTATCCATTTTGTCACTGAGAAATTGGTCACTACCGGCCTTTTTTCTTGTAGTGTAGTTTGGCCACTAAAGTTGCTAGGGTTGTTGTGTCAGTTAAGGTTGGAGAACCTGTTGCTCCTGCCAGCCTTGTCACAGTCCAAAAGTTAGTGAAAGAAACTGAATCTTCTGAGGAGCAAATTCAAGCTCAAAATGGCCTTGATGATGCCTTGAAAAGGCGACTGCAGAAGCTGATTGACTCTAATCGAGTCATGCTTTTCATGAAAGGAACCCCTGAGGAGCCCAAATGTAGATTTAGCAAAATGGCAGTTAAAATTTTAAAGAAACATAAGGTCGAATTTGGAAGTTTTGATCTTCTTACGGATAATGAAGTCATGGAGGGGATACAGAGGTATTCTAAACTAGTCTCTATTACCACAGATTTACTTCGAAGGGAGGGCTTGTGGTTTCCGTCAAATAGAAACTTTAATGAAAGGTTGCCCAAGTGAAAGCACAAGAAAATGTTGATGCTCTTTTTGGGAGGTCAACTTAGATAGAGGTGGAATGGTGGATGATGGGTGAAAGTGAGGACCTTCAACGTGTGTGTGAAGATTTGGGTAAGCGATAAATATAAAGAAGACGAGATATACGTGGTTCACCCTTAATGAATGTGCTACATCCACGGAGAAGTATGTTCTCGTTATGATAATGTATGATCACATTTGTACATGGAGTTGGACCCAAATATAAAGATAAGAAAGGAGAAGCCCATAATTAAAGATAAAGCCCAGCCTAAGGATCTAGAAGAGAGAGTCCAAAGCCCAAGGGTCTAGATCCAAGACCCTTTTCTAAGTGAGGGGGAGTCTCCATCTCTTATAGTTTTCTGATGTGGGACTTTTCTTGCTTTGCTTAGAGTTGCGACTTGTGATAACGCTTCTCTGGTTAAGGTGATGACCTCTCAAAACATGGCACGTGGATGATCTAGCCAAGCTAGTTGCTCGGTCAATTACGGTACCAACAGAAAAGATATTTTTTATTAGAATGCACAATAGAAAAGTTGCACAAGAGAAAACACTGAACTTTTGCGACATGTGATGGAAGAAAAGAGGGTGCAGCTGATAAGACAGAGGCTAATGATGTGGAGCCAATAGCTAAAGCTAATGAGAAGGTAACCAAAGCTGATGAGCATGTGGCTGCAGCTGATGAGCAAGTGGCTGCATCTGATGAGCAGGTGGTCGATGAGACAGGAGCCAAAGAGAAATGCGGCTGATGAGACTAGAGTTGAGGAGGACATCAATAAGGGGATGTCTCCTGCCGAAGTTTCAAAATAGGTGAAGATTTTTCTTCTTTATAGTTTTGTAGCTTTAAGCGTTGGTCTCGGTTGACCACTTCATTTGATATGCTGAACTTGGACATGTCAGCTACTCACTAATATATTTAAACTTCTAGACCTATTGGTCGCAAGTTCTTTGTTGAACTTTGACTAGTCTGTCGCTTCTGCTATGAGAACTTCAATTATTTCTTTAATTTCAATTTGCATTGTGTCTTGTGGATCGCTTGAGTGTTCTGCTTGAATATTTATCCACCACCTACCTGAGGGGTCTTCTTCTGCTTTTCCCTTAGGATGCTTTGAATGTTGTCCTATGTCTCCCTTAGGACTTTTTGGGCAGATGCTTGTGTCTCCCTTAGGACGATTATGTCAGTCGTCTTGCGTCTCCCTTAAGAAGCTTTATAGATTGTGTTTCCCTTAAGACACTTTTTTAGTTGTCATGCGTCGCCCTTAGGACTCTCTTAAACAAAAGCCTGCATCTTCCTTAAGACGCTTATGGCAGTTGTACTATGTCTTCCTTAAGATGCTTTTTGGATTGTGTATCCTATAAGATGCTTTTAAAAAGAAGCATGCATATCCTTTAGGACTCCTATGGTAGTCATCATGCATTTCCCTTAGGACGCTTTTTGGACTGTCTGTCTTAGGACCCTTTGAGATAGAAGCATGTGTCTCTCTTAGGACGCTTTATGACAGTTTCCATGTGTCTACCTTAGGACGCTTCTTATAGAAGATGACCTGGTTGGCCAAAGTCTCCCAAAGGATGCTATAGATGTTTGCCCACTGCTTACGTAAATGGTGCCTTCCTTTGCCAAGGGTTATTTTTACCCACCCTTACTTGAAGGGTGCCTTCTTTTGCCGAGGGTTATTTTTCTTAAACACTTCATTGAATGAAAAATTGAACTTTCTTTGAACATAAGTATAGTGGACTCAGTCATCTATTAGGAATTAAGATGCTCTAGTAGGACATCAATTGCTGCTGATAAGTCGCAACTCGAACGATGGCCTATTTCCATTCTTCATCGAGCATGTCAAGGTTGGTCTTCTGCTGCTTGGAATTTTGATCATTGTTGCCCATCTTGATGCTCATGGATGAAACAATGACATGAGGAGGAATGATTGCTTCAGCTTCATAGGCTAAGGAAAATGGGATTTCGCCGATTGACCTTTTTTTCCTTTTGGTAGTGTGATAAGCCCATAGGATTCCAGGAAGCTCATCTACCCATTTTCCCTTAGCGCCTTTCAATATTTTCAAAAATAATTTAGTGATATGCTTGCCAATGAATTATGATCCATTATTGGTGACTAGTGACTGTGGGCAGTGAAACCTGTAGCTGATGTTCTTTAAGATGAATCGCTCCACGTCGGCTTCTTTAGTAGAGGATAGAGCTTCGGCCTCGATCGATTTACTAAAGTAGTTGGTGGCCACAACCGTCACCTTCTTGTTGGCAGGAGCCGGCGACATGGGACTTACTAAGTCAATGGCCTATTGCATGAATGGCCATGGGCTGTTCTGCTGATGGTACATTTCGGTAGGTAGACTTGGATCAGCTTGTACCGTTGGCATCGATCACATCTTTTGACATACTTCGTAGCATCGTGGTGCGTGGTAGGCCAGAAGTCGCCTATGTTGAGAGCCTGGTGAGTGACCTGTCCCTGGAGTGGTTGCTGCACTCGTCATCGTGGATCTTGCTGAGCACCTCAAAGTTTTGAGGGTACTTTATGCAGGTGAGATGAGGACCGGAGTATGATATATGAACAAGCTTGCAGTCTTACATGTAGTACCTTTCGTCTTTCTGCGGTAATTAACTCCATGCTATTGCAAATAGAACGACGATAATTACTCCCCGTCATGGTGTGAAAATTAAAACGACATGAACAAACAAAACCGTCGTCTTGTTACGAGTAAAACACAAAAACAATCGTGGGAGAGAGAGATTTGACTGTTTTTTTTCTTCTTATGTATTTACTCTTAATAAGACGACTATTTTTTCTTGTTTACGTCGTTTTATTTATCACACCACGACGGTGGTTAACTATGGTCGTGCGAAAAGAAATAGCACGATGGTAGTTGTTATCTACCGATGTCTAAAATCTAATATTACGTCTTGTTTTTAAAATAACCATCATTTTTTCACTTGCAGGTTATATTTCTATCTAAACATGGTTTCTAAATCTCAAAGTAAGGAGGCTCAAGTATCAAAAGCTCAAAGCAAGGACCTTGCAGTTTCAAAGGCTCAAATGAATGATGACAAAGTAGTTCAAAGAAAAACCTCAAAGAAGATGAGATTTACTTCAACTATCGAGAAAGACCCTAATAGCTCAACGACATTTGATGAGGAGCCAAAGTCAACACGTGGTATGAACACAATGAGCCGTGTTGTGAAGAGGAAAATCCAAAAGATTAAACCCGTAGTTGAGTACAATAAAAGAGGCAGACCACATGGCAAGGCTGCAGTTGAGATGCAATCGTATATTGGTGTTTTGGCACGCACCAGAGTCCCTCTTGTGGACAAGAAATGGATTGATTTGGGAAGTTGTTCAAATGGCTTATGTTGTTGGGCAATGGAGCAAGAAGATGGTGCTATCGTTTGCCGCCAATAAATGGAAGGATTTCAAGTCTACCTTAACAAATGACAAGGACAAGTTAAAAGAACCCCCCTCAGCTATATAAATTCATAGAGAAATCGGATTGGGATGCCTTTGTAGTGTCAAGGTTATCCCCAGAATTTCTGGCTATGCATACTGAACAGTCACAAAGAAGGGAAAAATGTGAGTACAACTATAGGTTGTCTCGAAAAGGGTATGTTGATTTGGAGGACCAATTGGAAGAAAACATGCCCAATGAGGAAATTGATCGTTCTCTATTATGGAGGAAGGGTAGTAAAGATAAACAGGAAAACATCCCCGATCCAAAGGTTGCAAAGAAAGCAAAATTAATCATAAGCCTCACTCACTCTGTTTTAAATTTGAAAAACATAGAATTTTAATTTCATTTGATGCCATTTGTTTTTCTAAATGTCGTTAGAAATGACACAAAATGACCTTTTTTATTTATCTTTGTTTGAAAATACATAGTACGTCGGTTTTTTCAAGAAATTGACGTTTGGATTGAATTACCACGACAAGTTATATTTTTGAGTTAGTTGTTTTATTTAAAAAGTTTTACAAGCTATCTTTATTTACTCTCTCTCTCTCTCTCTCTCTCTCTCTGCAATTGGTTTTTACTATATTTCTGGTAAAGAATGCTTATTTTCTGTGAACTTTTTAAATCTTTGAATTTGAATTATACAACAGTTTTTTCGCCTATTGACGTTAGAATTCCTACATAACGATGGTATTAGTTTACTGCCGTTTGAAATTCCATACTGCGTCAATTTCTCATGACAACATCGTCTTCAGTGAAATACCACGACGGTTTAGATATTTGATTTAGGGTCGTTTTTTATTTTATCTGTTTTACAAGTTATCTTAATTTACTCTCTTTCTCTCTCTTTCTCTCTCTCTCACACACACACACACACACACACACACACTGGCGGACCCAGAAATTTTTGAGCGGAGGTGCAATATTGACTAAGTATGAAAATGGTTTTTCGGAATAATCATTTTCTCAAGATAATTTTTGGCGGCTTTTATTCCTTATACATCAAATAAGAAAACTTGAATTTATGGGATTTTAGTATGAAGTATATATTGACTTAATGAGCCATCATTTTTAGCTTAAATTGTATTTTGCACTAAAACCGAATTTTCATATTTTGATTTGGTGGGAATTTGATTTTCTAGTATTTTTATTTGAATCCAAATGGGGGGTACTTCCTTATTTACATTGTAAACTTAAGTAAATGGAGTAATATAAAAATAAATAAAAGTAAAAAGACAAAGACATTTACTTAAATGTTGAAAATGGAAATAAGGTAATCTGTACACCAGTTGAGCAAAGGGGCAATTTGAAGCACATACAATAGTTTTTCCGGCGAAAGGAGGTGCATCTGCACCTCCTTGCGCCTTAATAGATCCGCCTAACAAAGCAAGCTGCTCAGATACCACGAATGTGAGACCCTTTGTTTTGGAGGAAGAAGATACATATTCACTGCCGTTTGAAATTTCATAACACGTTGGTTTTGTCATAGAATCGTCGTTGTGAGTGAAATACCACGTTGCTTTTGATGGTTGAGTTAGATGATAGTTTTGTTTTACTTGTCTTACAAGCTATCTTCACTGCATTTTGCATTTTATTTAGACGACTGTTTTTTGCATTGCGATGTTAGAACTCGTACTGAACGACTGTTTTTTATTTACCATCGTCTCCATTCTTTACTACGTCAATTTTTTCAAGGAACCGTTATTTGGATTTAAATACCACGACGGTTTGGATGGTTTAATTACTGTCGTTTATTTTACTTTTGTACAAGCCATCTTATATATCTTTCTTCATTTCTTGAAACAAGATTTCTCAACGCTAGACTTGCCACCTCCTTTGTTAGACCTTTGCCAATATGGTGAGATGACATTGACGGCTTTGGGCCAAACCTTGAGAATTACAATGGCAGAGAAAGTGTTTGGGTTTGAGCGTGATACCTTCATCTTGCATGAAGATATTTTTCAGCTTGCATCCATGGTTGCGATAGGAGCCATTATATATATTTCTTTGCTTAATGAGTAAGTAACTGTGCTAACAACTGACAGCTAAGCTAACCACCGGTCTGACCTCCTAACAACTCCGACCCACTGGGTAAACATTTCTTTCCAATTTTCATCTTACGTATCTACTGTAACCGAAAGAGAGCTTGATTCATTATTTTCTCACATATTGTCTATATATATATAAACAAAAAGAGTTTTGTTTGGCTTCCCTTACGATTAGAAACTATAGTAACTTTTTCTGGCACAACGCAGCCAATTATTGATACCTCCAGACAAAGGATCCCAGGCAGTGTAAATGTCTACCGGCAGGCTATATCTGAAGCCTCCACTTGGTGATCAGAAACAAGGTTCTGAGGATCCTTCGAAGGCGAGCACCGACCAACAAAACAGCAACAGCTCGAAATCCCCATCTGTGAACACCAAAACTATCCAACCCAAGAAAAAAGACAAGGGCGGAAGAGGCAATGACTTCAACATCGTTGGGAATAATATTACGGGGATAAAATCGGAGAGAGTAGGAATTTTCGAGTTTGGCAACACCCACATCTAAAAAGGCCACGGGAAAGAAAAACTAGTCGACTCCGGTGGAGAAACTGACTCGGCATCCAGTACTGATGAAGACGAAGCAGAACTGATGGCTCACTGAGGTCTGTAGCTAGCTAGGGCCTCCCCTCCATCCATCTTACTTAAGTTATATGTAAAATTAATTTGATAAGAAAATAAATTATATATTATGTTGATGGTTAATGTTAATGCTCCTCCCCAAGTTCAGCTTTAGTTAATTCCCTTAATTTTACTGCTTGATCGCACGCATATATGCAATGATGCCAGGCAATAAGGTTCTTCTGAGCATCTCACCATTGCTGAAGTTCAAAATTCCTCAAATTATAGAATGTCTACATTTTAAAAATTATAAATTAATAATGGTAGGGTAGCAATACCTGATCCACCCTCACCCACTCTCTCATCTTCATACCACCTTCCCCACCCTCTCATATTTTACTAGCCGACCACCTCACCCACTCTCATCTTCTTGTAGCACACAGCTTCCCCCACCATGCAGCCTTATAATAGTTTAATAATGAATTTTTATTTTAATACATATCATATAAGTATAAAAAATATTTTTATAGAATATTAAGGTGGTTAGACTTTACTTTTACTATCAATGAAATAATTATTTCCACTTGAAAAGTTGTAGTAGTAGGTTTTGAAAAAATAAAATAAACTATACTTTCTTCAAGGGCATTTCAGTAATCAAACATTTCTGAATTCTGAAATATATTAGGGGTTCAAGCTTGTACAGAATGACTTGTTTCATGTTGAATTTGATATGACTTAATGACCAAAATAGACATAGACAGACAAGCTATTTCATAAAAGATAACGACATATAAATTATATCATATAATAGTTTTTTGAGCTTTTTCAGATGAGTTTTTAATTTTGAGCCAACTTTAACTATTCAAATCATTAGACATGTTTAAAACTTCCAATGATTTTTCAAAATTTTCCAAAAGAATTTCGAAATATATAAGTTCGGAATTTGAATGGATGTTGAAATTATGAAATTTTTGGAACATAATTGGAAAAGAATTTTCATTCCAAATTATTATTTTTTGGAATGGAATTGGAATCCCCTTATTCCGATCTGATCTGTCCAAAAATTAGCCCTAGATCACTCCGATTCATGGTTAGTAAATATGCCCTTAAGGTCCAGTTGTATATTCCTTCGAACGATGAAATAGGTCCCAAATTCAACAAAATCATAATAAAAAATGACCCTAATTAAATAAACAGAGACCTCCATTATCAATAGAGCACTAAATAACGAAGCACACAAGGATTGTCACTAGGGTCGTGGATTGACATGAGATGTGAAGACAGAGGATAAAGACGGCCCAAGATGGTGGTCACGACATTCAATATAAAAATTTTGCAAGTGACCAGCCAGGAATATGTTGGCGGCTAGTGTACAGATCAAATGGAAAGTTAATATAAAATTGTTCATATTTATATATTTTATATATGAACAAATGGACTGGCTAAAAATTAAACAAAGGAGGTCTTTGTTTAGAAGCCAACTGGGCATCTGTGAAACAGGGTAGGTCATCTTCTTGTTGGATATGTAGTGGGTAAAATTAAAAGCCGTTGTCATTGCCATTCATTATTTATTTATTAGTTTCATTCATTTGACTCTGATGGAATTTTCTTCAGTTGAACTGAGGCACCATAATGAAGGTTGAGGGTACTTCAGAGCCACTCCGATTAAGCCTTCTTAAAACATAATCCCCATCAATGACCCAGGCTTGTAGGCCTCTTTTTTATGTAATAATGCTCTTGTTGACCATACGAGTATGTTGGGACATTCGTTCTTCTATGACTATACACGTTTGAAGAGCTGGATTATATAGTTGAATAGGATTCATAATTATACTCAAGTGTTTGGTGACCTAAAAACAATATGAATTGGATAATGCATAATCCTACTAGGCTTAAATGTAGTAAGATTATGAATTCTACCATAGAGTTGATTGGATTATATGTATTTCTACTAGGCCATGTAATTGTACATTTCAATTAATCTAACCGCTGAATCATGTGTAGTACGTACCAAATACATTATATGATAGTGTTATCTTCTCCAATCCAATATAATTCAATCCAATCTAATTCTACCACATAATTTAATCCAGTTCAAATCATCAAACATGTTTTGTGTGTGTATTTAAGATGCAAGGATCTTTTCTTAATATGGGAGATTATAATCTTCCGAGAAGAATTGCCAGCAATGATTGTGATGGGCTCCGCTGCCTACTACTTGAAAACGCTTTTATCTTTCAAGACTTTTGCAGGCTTAAATTCATAATTTCATTAATTAATTGTGGTTGTTTTGCCCTTTCCACTTTTCCTCTATTATCTTTAGTAAACCTCCACTCCACCTAACAGTCATCAACTACTTTTCCTCTATTGCCATCATCTCATCATCTACTCTAGATCTGCTCTCACTCTTTGTTCCACCTCACAGTCATCAACTTCTCTCAGTTCAGACCCAACACCTCAGAGACATTTTCTGCTTTGTTACTCGAATCAAAACTACACACAGTTGGTATGCCTTTCCAATTATTTTCTTCTAATTAATTGTTTCATTTTTTAGTTTATTACCTATTTCGATTTTTCTTGTTATTTTTTGTTATTTTTATTCTGTGTTTTATTATGGCTTTCAAGGTTTCGGTGTACTTTGTACAAATTTAGGGCTTCGGTGGTAACTGAAAATTTTTAGGGTTTGGGGATTTAGAAGCACAGCATCTAAAGAGAGGGTGAGAGAACAATACTAACGTCAGCCAGATTAGCATTTAGAGTAGATTCTTTTTAGATTACGTACGTGGTTTGAAGCGATAGGCATGCTCAATCAGGCTACTCTGAATTGCTCAAACCAAGTATGGTTTTGCTTGAAGTGATCAATTTTTGGCACATGGATGGGTCTGATAATTCTTCAAAAGAACAAGGATGGCATGTTCATTTTGAAGCCAAATATTGTCAGTGTTTCTTGTGTTTTCTGGTTTCTATGGAATCTCAAAGCATATATGAGAAAGATGATGAAGAAAGGAAACGAAAATTACAGAGAGAATGGATTGTTCTCTCACTGCTCTGCAGAACACCAGAAAGGAATTTTTTTCTCTTCATATCTATATAACCTCACACGCATAGTGTAAGGCATATTACCGTTAGCACTCTTAGCTGGATCCCTTACATCACAAAACGATCTCAGCCATACATCTAGCTATCTACCAGGATCATTACACGTGGCATTGTATGCCTTACAATCTTATTTAACTAATCCTAATCAGCTAGAGACTTATAATTTAACACTCCCCTTTAAGTCTTAAGCTGACTTCACTCCAAGCATATTTATGAGGTAGTTGAATCGATCCTTAGCTAATGGCTTTGTGAAAATGTCCGCTAGCTGCTCATTTGTAGGACCATACACCAAATCAATAATACCCTCCTGCAATGCATCTTTAATGAAATGATACCTCTTATCAATGTGCTTTGTCTTATGATGAAACACAGGGTTCTTGGTGATTGCAATTGCAGGGATGCTATCACACTGCAATGGAGTTGCTTCAGTTTGAAGTTCTCCAAAATCTTCTAGGACAAACCTGAGCCAAATTGCTTGTGCAGTGGCTTCAGATGCACTTATGTACACTACGTCTATAGTAGACAGTGCCACATAGTTTTGCTTGACTAAAGCCCAAGAGAAGACACCACTTCTGAAAGAGAATGCATATCTAGATGTGCTTTTACTGTCATCAAGTGATCCTCCCCAGTCACTGTCACATAAACCAATCAACATTGCATTCTTGCCTTTCACATACGCTAAACCATAGTCCACCCCTTGATGTACCTACGCACTCTTTTGGCAGTTCCATAGTGCTTGCTAGTAGGACAATGCATGAACCTAGCAAGAAGACTAGAAGCATACATAATATCAGGTCTAGTGGCTATGAGATACATAAGACTACCCACGATGCTTCTGTATTGTTCTTCACTTGCAGCTCCACTTCCATCATCTTTAGTCAACTTCTTAGTTGCCACAAGAGGTGTGGTCACAGTCTTGCACTCATTTAAACCAAACTTATTTAGTAAGGAATCTGCATATTTCTTTTGATGAATGAAAATGCTTGAGTTTGTTTGAATTACACCCATTCCAAGGAAATGATGAAGAAGGCCCAAATCAGTCATCTCATACTTCATCATCATGTCCTTTTTAAATTCTTCCAACATTTATTTGCTACTGCTAGTGTACACAATGTCATCCGCATAAATGGATACAATTAGAATGTCTTTGTCTACCCTTGTCTTGATATATAGAGTTGCTTCACTTAAGCTCTTTTCAAAACCACACTGAGAGAAGTAGGCATCTATTTCTCCATACCAGGCTCTAGGGGCCTTTTCAACTCATAAAGAGCCTTATGAAACCTATAAACCTTGTCTCCCTTGCCTTTGATCACAAAACCTTCTGGTTGATCTACATAGACCTCTTCCTGTAATACCTCATTTAAGAATGCTGACTTTACATCGAGCTGGTATAATTTCCATTTCTTCTATGCTCCCAAGGCAATGAGAGTTTTGATAGTGTCCAATCTAGCCACTGGAGCATAAGTCTCATCGTAGTCCAATCCAGGTTTTTGAGCATACCCTTCGACAACTAACCTTGCTTTATTCTTTTGAACTGAACCATCAAGATTTAGTTTGGTTTTGTATACCCACTTGACTCTAATAACTAGCTTCTCAAATGGTCTATCTACTAACTCCCACATGTCATTCTTTTCAATCATGAACAACTCATCCTGCATTGCTTTCAACCAAGATTCATCTTGGGCTGCCTCTACATATTTCTCTGGCTCCACACAAATTAGATTGAGCAAGGACATCATCTAGTTTTCTCCACTTCAATGGTGAGGGATCATAAGCTTAAGTATTTCTCTCATCTCTGCTTATGTTATCTGAAGATTCTCATGATGATGATTAAGTAGTCAAGAAACCTGAGTCATTTGTCGAATGACTGCTTTCATGTGGAGATGATGACTGAGATGTTGGTGAAGTAGCCTCACTTTCACCACCTTTAATTCTGAGACTACCATTGCTTTGACCTTCACCATTAAGTGATGCCACATATTGCTTAGAATTCTCTTTCCAATTCCAAGATGCCTCTTCATCAAAGATAATGTCTCTTGACAAGAAAAGTTTCTTAGAGATTGGATCAAATATTCTATAGCCTTTCTTACAAGTTTCATAACCAACAAACACTCCCTTAACACTTTTAGGTTCAAGTTTGTGCCTCAGTTCTAATGGAACATGAACATAGTAGCATAGAGAACCAAATATACTCAAATGAGCAATACTTGGTTTTCTTCCACTATAAGCTTCAAAAGGTATGATGTTGTTTAAAGACTTTGTAGGGCATCTATTCAGAATATACACAGTTGTGTGAATAGCTTCTGCCCAAAGGTAGTAAGGCATCCTTCTATCAGGAAACATGGATTTTGCCATTTCAATCACTGTTCTATTCTTTGTCTCCACTACTCCATTCTGTTGAGGAGTGTAAGCTAGTGTGAGTTGTCTTTGAATGCCTTCATTTTCACATAATTGTATGAACTCAAAGGACAAAAACTCTCCTCCTCTGTCACTTCTTAAACACTTCACTTTGTACCCACACTGCAACTTTGTCATAGACTTAAACTTTTTGAAACAGTTGAAGGCATCAGACTTATACCTTAGAAAATACACCTATGTCATTGTTGTGAATTCATCAATGAGTAGCATGAAATACTTGTTTCCTACAATGGACTCATTTCTCATGACCACACAAATCAACATGAATTAGCTCAAGAGGAGGATTGGCTCTCAGTGCTTGATCTTTTGGAAACTCATCTCTGTGTTGTTTTCCATATTAACAAACCTCACACACACCATTGTGCTCTTCCAGATGTGGTAAACCATGCACCATATCCTCGTCTCATAATTGCTTAAGTCCTCTAAAATGCAAGTGACCTAGCCTTCTATGCCAAGTCTAGGTGCAGTGAGCAATGCTTGTCTTCAATGCTATTTGATACTTAGTAAGTAGAGATGGAGGATAACATCTATTCTTCTTCATTTGAACTCTGATGATAAGACAACCCAGTGATGAACTCAAAAACATTGCATATTCCTCCTCCAAACAGTAAGAAATACTCATGTTCATCCCTTTGCCTAACATTTAGTAAATTCTCCTTCAAACCTGGAAGATACATCACAAACCTGGAAGATACATCACTTCTCTGATGAATTTTCTACCTCTATTTGTGTCTATAACGAGCGAACCCATATAAGCTACATCCACAAGTGCACCTGTTGGCATTTGAACCTTTTCTGCAACATTTGTCCTTATATCAACAAGAAGATCCACATTTCTAGTCGTGTGCTACAACCACTATCAATGTACCACTCTCCATTTATCTTTCCCTCGGTAATTGTACTATTTGCAAAGAATAGATTCCCTGCCACCTCCATTTGGTTAGCAGAGTTTTTCTTGGGACTGTCTTACCTGCAGTACATTCTCTAGCCAAGTGACCAAATCTATCACAGTTATAGCACTTAGGCTTCCCCTTATATCTGGACTCACCAAAATGAAACTTGGAGCCCAATTTACATTGTAGTTTTATAGCTTCCTGACTTATTGACTGTGATGAGTTCAAGTTTTGTGCAAAGCTATTATGCTGAAACTTGGATTTTAATTCCCATTGTTTACCCTTTGTTCTAGCCTTTTGGACTCACAGAGAATGAGGCAAATTCTTTCTCAGCTGTATCAACACTATGCAAATCGAACCATTGTTCTTGGCTTTTCAAAATAGCAATCACTTCCTGCAATTCTACAATCTCTAGTCTCTTTGTGTTTTCAATCACAAGACATATAGTATCATATACTTTACTGAGACTAATCAAGACCTTTCGAACAAGCCTCTCATTCGAGGGAGTCTCACCGAATGTTTTCATCTGATTAATCAACTCATTCAATCGTGTGAGATAATCAGATAGAGACTCATTATCACGCATTCTAGTGTATTCAAATTCACATTTGAGATTTTGAAGTTGTACTGATCTAACGTGGTCACCACCATGATACTCTCCATACAACAGCTCCATGCCATTTTAACTGAGTCTACGTTGGCGATACGAGGGAAGATTTGATAGGAAACTGCATTTTGTATGATACCCAGAGCTTTTGCATCATTCATGAAGATTGCAGCCATTTTCTCGTCATCTTCATCTTCTGAATTTTCCTCAGCTTTCTTTTTCTTCTTCGAATCAAGAATCGTAATTCCCTTTTCCACCAGATTCCATAACCCATACGACTTGAATATGGTTACCATCTTGATTCTCTAGAACTCGTAGTTCTCACCGGAGAAGATCAAAGTTTTCACTTCTGAACTTCCAGTTCCAGCCATTTCTGATCTCAGATAGACCAAAAACAAGTTGTTTCAGGTCAAAAATCGAGCTCCAGCAACCTTTACGGAACCTTGAGAGAGCTTCGATATGACTCTGATCGATTTCACAGTTCAAACGCCCAGATTCAGATGATCGAACCTGGCTCTAAGGCCATGTTAGTGTCTCTTGTGTTTTCTGGTTTCTATGGAATCTCAAATCATATATGAGAAAGATGACGAAGAAAGAAAAAGAAAGGAAACGAAAATACAGGGAGAATGGATTGTTCTCTCACTACTCTGCAGAATACCACAGAGGAATTTTTTCTCTTCATATCTATATAACCTCGAGGCATATTACCGTTAGCACTCTTAGCTGGATCCCTCATCACAAAACGATCTCAGCCATATATCTAGCTATCTACTAGGATCATTACACGTGGCATTGTATGCCTTACAACCTGTTTTGTTTTTGGCTGAGTTGTAGTTGACTTCTTTGAGTCCTTGTTGAATCTGATTCCTGCTTTGTACAATTTGTTTGTAATTCAAATGTGTATATCGTTTCTGATCTTGTAGAATTGAAATAGAATTATGATACAAATTTACCCTGTTTGTGTACATGTTGCGTGCAAAAAAAAAGCATCATTCCAAAGCTCCAGCCAGTAATATGGAAGAAGACGACGGCAGCAGCAAATATCCTGGAAATGAAATCATCAAATCCAATGGTGCTGATGCTGGGATCTTCGCCTCTCGCACCTCTGATGTCCACTGGAGCAACACTGCCGAAGGCCAAGGTTCCAGTGGAGGAACGAAACTGGAAGGTGACGGTCAGAACTTGGGCAACATCAAATACAATATTAGTGATAATACAATTACCGCACTCAATGGAGAGTCAGATGTTGGGATGTTCAGCTTTCACAACGTAGGTGTCTACGGGAGCAATGCCGGCCAAGGTCAAGGTGGACGTGAAGGAAACAAGGGCCTCAAATCCAAGGGTATTTGTCACAACATTTATAATAATAACATTAGTGCAGATAGTTCCACAAAAGTTGGGTTAGAAAACTTTGGCAACAGCAAATATACTAAAGATCATGGCAAATCAGCAGGTGGCTCGAGCTCTGCCCAAGGCCAAGGTGGCGGTGGAGGAAACAAACCCAAAGGTGATGTTTACAACATTCGTGGCAATAACATTAAAGGAGATGGAGATAGGAAAAGGTTTCACAACTTCGGCAACATCGAATACAACTTGAAGACAACTAGTACAGAAGATGACGGCAGCACCAGCCAAGCCAATATTCGCAGAAATACAATTACAGCAAGCAATGGAGCCTCATATGTTGGGATGTTCAACTTTCACAACGTAGATGTCTGGAGCAATGCCGGCCGAGGCCAAGGTGGCCGTCAAGGAAACAATGGCTTCGCCAAACTCAAAGGTATCAGTCACAACATTTGTAATAATAAAATTAGCGCATGTAAATCTACAAATGTTGGGTTACAAAACTTTGGCAACATCAGATACAACTGCAAGACTGCTAGCATATATGGATGGTTGGGTTTAGTAGGCTTTTGGTATTTATTCCAGAATTTCTTTGGCCCTATGTGGTTATGAGTGGAGGTATACTGTAAGAGTTTGATGTTACTTGTCGAACTCCTCTGTATTAATTTGTATTAACATTTTACGATTATGGTTAGCAGACATGAGTAAAACCATGCCAGTGACTTGAGTTTAACATATTCTTATTTTCTCCACTGTTCCTGTTTGTGTTTTATGACAGGCTCAAAAACAAAATATTAAATAATTAATTGGGGATGTGCTTTTGTCTGCCAGTATGAAATTAATCTATATACCAGGAATATTAGGAATTCATAGTGCCACCGAAGAATATTATGAAATTAATCTGTTGCTAATTAACCTGGGGATCTTAATGACCAAAACGAAAAGAAAAAGAAAAACATGAAGTAGGGATTCTTCCAACCTTGTGGACTTTGAGAAACAACGGACTTTCATGTTCACATCCTTCGCATGCCCATGCATGTTAATTAGGGTTTTTAAAATGACATGTAAACTGTATCAAATATAATTGCATTAAAAGCATTTATATATATATATATATATATATAAATTCATGTTAAGGAAACTGCTAATAACTCAGTCATGCATTGCAAAGTGGGCTTTCCCAGCCCGGCAAAATGAAAAAGGAAAATACTCAATACGGTTTGAAGCCCTAATTTCCAAACTCCCCCAGTTCCCAACCCAATCAATGTTGGACAAGGGCATCAGAACTTCAGAACGTCAGAAGTTTTGATGTACAATCAACTGTTTCCTCTTGAAGAATACGTTATACGTTAACTTCAATCCTATAGAATGTCCCAAGCAATGCGCAATTTTCTTCCCCTGGCTAATATTTGATGCCAAGAGTTTGTTCCTCAATTTTTAGCCGCCTTATTAGTGTCCAAGTCCATCCAAGAGAGTCAAGTGTTATGCATGTGACCCTTGTTTGACGGAAAATTAGATGAAATGTGGAGCAAGTTGATGATGAGGGGATATTGGCTAAATTAAATCATCATGATGCTTAATTTTCTAAAAAAAATCAGGGGTGATTTTCCATCGATATATCCGTGTTTTGGACCACCGATATTTCCGAAACCCTCAATATTTTAGACCTTGCTATTGAGAACGTAGTGTTAATAAGGCGTGGCACTATTACGTGCCTAGTTTTTTAGATGTGACATTAACTATAGAAAATCCCAAATTTCCCCCAGCAAAGGCAACGCAGGCTGTGGGTCGAGGAAAGACGAAGCAGGCGATGGCTTGAGGAAAGACGAAGCAGGCAGCTCGAGTGCAAGGAAGTCACGAGCAAGAAGCCCTGGTATAAGTTTTGGTAAAAATAAATAAGAGAAAGGAAGGGAGGGAGCTTTACTAAATAACCAGGCTGGAGTTTCCAGATTAATTACTCACCCGTTCTGAGTTAGGTGATTTTGTTAATATATGTAATACAAAATGTGAAAATAAGAGATGATACAATGATCCAACTGTTGCGCAGCGGAAGGGTTTGGAGATGCGTGGCCATGCAGAGCTCCTACACTACACTCAAACTTTTCTTTGAAAAGAAACATCAGAGTGCAAAACCTACAAGGTCTGCTATTGTTCCTTACTGGATTTGGATGGCCTCTGATGGCCATAGGCCATAGTCCTTTTTGGTTTCTTAATTTTCTATGATTGTTTAAATAGTATAGTTTTATGTTTTTTCTTTATGAACCTCGACGATACGAGGGGGTTTGATGGTTTTTTAATTATGGCAATTATTTGCATGAGTATATAAGAAGAAACATATTTTTATTTCCAAGATAACCTATGATTGAGTAATTAATTCTAGTAAGCACTGTTGATGCAAAAAAATGGTTTGGGACATTTCTTGCTCAATTTAGTAATGTTGGGCCTTCGGTATGCTTTGGGCCTCGGTAAAGCGCGTGATCTGCAAGATAACAAACGTTCGGTAAAACCTAAGCCACCGGTGTGGTACCGGCCGAAAGCTCTCCGATGCTTGAGTAAGTACGGATTTAGTAAACTTGAACTGACAGATCGATAGGCAATATACCGTAAGCTCTGATTACCTCTATTTTGGGGAATTGTAGTGACTCTTTTATAAACCTTGGGAGGTGTGCAAGTCGTGTAGAATTTTGATGTGGAACTGTAGACATTCATTGCGGGGATACCACGTGTCCAGGTAGTGTTTGTGCTATAACATAGCCATCGGCATGCTTGGTTACTGAGGGCGTCCCTAAACTGTTGACTGTATTGTACACGTGTTCAACCTTCACTAGCCGCTAATTTGGGAATAAACAGGAGTCCCCCAAGTTTCTGTTTGAGGATATGTTCTCGATAGGAACTTGCGTCGGCCCTTGGTTTTTTGTGAGTTATCGGCAGTGGTTGGTGTTCCATATATGGGTGGCCGTACTGTTTGGTGTGTAGGTTGGAGTAGGGTGATAGAGCTCCCTTTCGTGAGTACGGTCTTTTGGTTCAGCGTGTCGGGGTATTCCAAGCATCATTTATTATTGTGATGCCGTTCAGTAATTTTTAAATTCCCGAACGGTGGTGTACAGGTCGTGTCAGAGCCTCGGAAGCGGGGTGGAGTTGCTTTGGATCGAAACGATGCTTCGTTTCCTGTGCAGACCCCTCGTCTTCTGTCCCTAGCTCGCAAACGCCTCTCACGTTGGGTTGATGCCACGTGTCAAGTGACGCCGGCGTTTGTAGTGCAATGATGGCGCAGGTTGGGTTTACGAGGCGTGTCGTTCGACTTCCCCTTCTATAAATAGGAGTGACTCCAGATGAGGGAGTCACTTGCATTGTGAGAGCGGTTTCGAGAGCTTCCTCTAAAGGCGATTTCTGGTGAACTTACTTTCAGCAATGAAGGCGATTTTCGGCTACTTTTGGCACTGTACAAACGAGGTATTTCTGTCCTTTTGCATACTTTTTCGATTCAAAAGTGTCCTTATGGCTAGTCTAGACTATGAACATACATGAAATTGAGGAACGTTCGGTAGTCTAGCTACCGTAGGTAGTGACGGCCATAGGAACCCTTAGTTTAATCCTTGCGCATGGCATTTAGTTTCCCTTTGTTGTTTGTAGATGTCCGATAACAAGTCTGCGTATGATACCGAGCCCAATGCATTCGATGGCGAGTCCTCGGATGATCAACGGGACTCTGGTAGTGTGGCACTGAGTTCAAGAGTGCCGATAGTGAAGATGCCGAAATAGAAGTCATCAGTGAGAAGATTAAGGCCCCACCACCTTTCGGTAGGGTAAAAGTTCAACAGCCGACCCAGGCGGTTCCCTTAGCTGTGGTGCCGTGTGGTAGAGCTTGAGCCAGCACCAGTGAGTACTGTGAGTTTTTGATGGGTGATACACGCTTGCCTGATCGGCATGCTAGCTACCACTCGGAGGCTTCCACTTTCGGTCGGGGCGACATACCTGCCGAGTCTTCATCTCTTCCGGCAGTGACAGTAATATCTCCAGGGAATCCTAGAGTGCCGTTAGGCCAACCCAAGAGACATGGGTGCCAGTATCTATTATTTCAGATAGAGATCCACGGTTTACTTCCCGTTTTTGGGCAAGGTTAAATGAAGCTTTTGGAACTCAATTACGGTTTAGTACTGTATTTCAACCCCAGACAGATGGTCAATCTGAGAGGATAATCCAGACTTTAGAAGACATGCTGAGAGCTTATGCATTGCAGTTCCGGGGTGACTGGGATGAGAAGTTGCCACTTATGGAATTTGCCTATAATAACAGTTACCAGGCGAGTATTAAGATGTCTCCATATGATGCTTTGTATGGGAAACAGTGTAGAACTCCATTCTATTGGGATGAAGTGGGTGAGAACAGATTGGAGGTGTCCGATAATGTTGAACGGACAAAGGAACAGGTGAAAATAATTAGAGAACGACTCAAGTTAGCCCAAGACCGACAGAAGAGTTATGCGGACAATAGAAGGAAAGACCTTCAGTTTGAGGTTGGTGATTGGGTATTTCTAAAGTTATCACCTTGGAATGGCATAATGAGATTTGGAAGGCGGGGAAAACTAAGTCCTAGCTATATTGGGCCTTATAAGATCGTGGAGCGTGCCAGCCCAGTAGCTTACAGGCTTGCTTTGCCTTCAGATCTTTCCCGGTTACACAATGTGTTTCATGTTTCAATGCTCCGAAAGTATATGTCTGATCCTTCTCATGTCTTGGAAGAACAACCAGTAGAGTTGCAAGAAGATTTGACTTATGTGGAGCAACCAGTTCATATTTTGGATTGGAAGACGCAAGTGTTATGATCAAGAGAGATCCCTCTTGTGAAGGTCTTGTGGAGAAGCCATACTGTGCAAGAAGCTACTTGGGAACCCGAGGACCAAATGCGGGAATAGAACCCTTACCTCTTCGAGTGACAGGTACGTAAATTTCGGGGACGAAATTTTTATAAGGGGGGAGATTGTAATAACCCAAATCTTAATTAATATTTAACTATTCATTTATTAAGGAGAAATGACAATTTTGCCCTTGGACTAAGTTATTAAGGAAAAGTTGACTTTTTAATCGAAGACAAATTTGGAAATTTTGTTTACACCGTTGCATAGAGTGCGACGAAACGAGTCCGTAGACACGTAGTGGGCTCGATTTGCAGTAATAACGAAGAAAATACGGTCAAAATACTTCAAGGGGCAAAATGGTAATTTTGGAAATCAGGATTTTTAAAAACTGATTTTCTCTCTCTTTCCTCACTCTTCTTCCTCGCGACCACAGCCCCTTCCCTGTTATGAACCGTCACCTTCTCTCCTCCATAACTACCGCCACCCTCCACTCCGGCCCTCTTCCAAGTCCAACCAAGCTCAGCCATCACCACCGCCAACAGCCACCGAAAAACACAGAAAATCGCGTCGGTTTTGACAGATTTTCTCATCGCTCGTTCTCCCTCGATTCTCCACCAAATCGGACGAGTGAGGTATGGTTTTCCAGCTAATTTTCGTAACTTAGCTGCTGGTTGGGTAGGATTTCAGAAATTTTAAATGTAGATCGTTCGATTTTCAACTTAAGTTTCAGCTGGTTTTGAGGGTACGATTCCGGCCACTTCCGGCCACTTTTTGGGGTAGGTCCAAAAACAAAAGTGGTTCCAAATTAGGTGTTTTACCTAAGTTAGGAGTTTGGGCCGGCGGTTTGGAGTTTTTCCGGCCGCCAGAAATTTCACAAGCCACCCAAACTGCCGGCGCGTGTGGCGGCGCATGGGCAATCTGGTGGATACCACTCTCAGTTTCAAAACGATCCTAGTATTCTCACAAGTGTGTAGAAATTCGCGGATCTCAATTCGGACGTCGTTTGAGTGTTAAGCGGACTTTTACATAGTATGCGTTATCCGGTTCAATAGTTTCGAACCGTTGGATCGTGATCACTTTCAGATATGTTAATCTAGACCTTGTCAAGATTGTGTAGGATTTAACAGATCATGAATCGGAGTCCCGGATACTCCAAATCGCGAACCCTAGGGTTAAGGGTTTAGAATCGTTAATCGTGTGATCGTGATGAATCTAACCGTCCGATCGAAACCAAATTCACGGGACGAATGTCCTAGGATTAAAGGAACGTAATGTGGGCATAGGAATAACTTTAAATTGATGCACGCACTTCTAGAAGCCGGGAGTCAGGGTTTTATTTAAACATTTATACCGAGTAGTTTTATTAATATATTTTATTATGGTATTTGAATCAGGCACTCGGGCGCCAGTTGACCCGCAGGAGGGACCTTCCAACGATCCAGCGAGCTCGGACCAACCGTGAGTGGACTCTTTGTTTTCATAAATGAATTTATGCAATTTAGTTTCAGCATTTGATCTTGAATAAGTTTTATTCAAAGAATAGTGTTTTATAAGTGAGACATGCTTTTAAATATTTGATTTGCATGCTGCCGAGTGGAATATCCTTTAGAGATATATGGAAAGAGAATTTTAGTTAAACATCAGATAAATGGCAGTAGAGTCCAGCCTTTACAGAAATTCAGTTATTTATCAGATCTTTCAAAAACTTTGCTTATTATTATTATTGTTATTTTCTAAGCCACCTTAGGTACCCAGATATACAGATGTTGCTTTCGGATATGATGATGTCCACGGATATCCAGGTTGCCTTCGGATTTTATCAGTCAGCATGCTTGACAGTTGCCCCACGAGTTCTATGGTACCCGGACTCGTGTGGAGCGAGGACGCGGATCAGGTTGACCAAGGTCCCCTAATTCTGCGAGGTTGCAGCTCGGATTGACTTTGTGTCACCGAGACCTGCGAGGACGTGTCACCAATGGTGATGCGAGGGGAATTGACGGATATCAGGAATTGACGAAATTAAAGGGATGCACCTAGGTGGTAGTTTTAAATTGATTTCAGTGCTTTTAAGAGTTTAAAAGATGACCATGAGTATGATTGGCATATATTTATAAATATATGTGTGTGCTTTAATTTCAGTACGAATATAATGAAGAGAATGATTTAATTTTGCATAACCATTTTTACAGTGGGGTTAGTATATTCTTATGTATTTTCTAAACTTTTTTTTTGGGTCCACTCACCTTTTTAATGTTTTGCGCCTCCAGTCTATAGACGTGCATCTGAAAGCCATCACAGGGCAGTTCCGCTTCCTAAACTTCTTCATTTTGATGTAGGGTTCCTTGGTTCACAAGTGGTTACCTCTTTTGTAAATAAATCTGTATAGTTTGTAAATAAATCTTTATAGTTGCTCTGACAGTGCCCTGGAACGTATTTTATTGCTGGAACATACTTATTTTTGTATTCTGGCAGTTGGTGTATATATTTAAATACTTGTTGATAGGTGTAATTTTGGGAACGTTCGTTTTACAGGGGAGACTCTGCCGAATTTTCGTTAGAAGTCAAGATTTAAAGGAAACTAAGTTTTAATCAGAAAAGGGCAACCAAGTCAATTGTGTTCGGCACCCGCCAGATGTCGATCAAGTTCAGCTCGGATTCCAAAGTGGAATTTGGGTCGGGTCCTGTCAGTTTCGGCCACTTCTGGCCATTTTTTGAGGTAGGTCCAAGAGCAAAAGTGGCTCCAAATGGGGTGTTATACCTAGGGTAGGAGTCTTGAGCCGTGATTCGGAGTTTTTTTGGGCGAGGCGTTATCGCTTTAGGCACCACACGCTACCGGCGCGTTTGGCGGCGAGTGGGTAGCAGGGTGAGGACCAGAGTCAGCCCTAGAATAATTTCCTAGTCCCCACGAGCGCGTAGGATTTCGCGGATCTTAATTCGGATAACGTTTGAACCCCAAACGGATCTCGCCTAGTGTGTGATTTCCGGGTTCAATAAGTTTGAACCGTTGGATCGTAACCATTTTCAGATATGTTAATCTGAGTAATTCCAGGATCATATAGTAGTTGACAGATCGTAAAACGGAGTCCCGGATACACCAGGAATGTCAGCCCTAGTGCGAGTTTACGGATAAATAAACCAGTTACAGATAAACGAATCAGTTGCAGATCAGGAACAGAGAAAGAACTACGTGTGGCTTGATCCCTCAGAAATGGTACGTAGATAGCCTACAGTTATCAAGCGCAGCCACGAGTTAGGGGCTCAGGGTTTATGTTACTGTTTTCAGGGCATTTTGGTCATTTACGACCCATGGTTACCAGGTGTCAGTTTTAAATAGGTTTCAACCCGAATTCCAAAGTGAAAATTGGGTCGGGTCGTTTCAGATATGCTCGACAAAGATTCGGTTAACGAGTCTTTGATATGTTGCGCCTGCATTCTTCAGGCCGAACGGCATGACATTGTAGCAGTACAAACCCCGGTCAGTAATGAATGTCTTATGCTCGTTATCAGCAGGGTTCATGAATATCTTATTTTACCCGAAGTAAGCATCCATGAAGCTAAGCAATTCATGACCGGCGGTAGCGTCTACAAGCTGGTCAATCCGAGGCAACGGGAAGCTATCCTTCGGATAGGCCTTGTTCAGATCGGTATAGTCCTGGCACATTCGTCACCCACTCTTCGCCTTCCGAACCATTACTGAGTTTGCAAGCCAAACGGAGTATGTAGCTTCCCTGATAAAGTTGATGGCTTTTAACTTATCAACTTCGGTACGCATGGCTTTGGATCGCTCGGCATCATAAGAGCGTACGTTC
>NC_024127.1:25875125-25905946 GCF_000346735.1 Prunus mume
TTTATAGGCGGGGGAGATGCTAAGCGAATGGCTGATGACTTATGGGAAAATGTCTGGCATGTCATCATAAGACCAGGCGAACACCTCCGAATGATGCCGTAAGAACTCGATGAATTACGCTCGGAGTTGTGGGGTAAGTGTGGTGCTGATTTTGACGCACCGATCAGGTTGCTCTTCACTTAGCGCCACTGTTTCTAGCGTTTCGGCAGGCTGTGCTTGTGGCATTGGGTTTTCTTCCCTTGGGTCGTCTACAGGTCTGTTACCGTTTGGTGCCCCCTGAACAGTCATGGTTTCCCTTGAAGTTTTGAAAGCCACCGATTTTAGAGTCGTTGCATAGCACTTTCGTGCGCTGAGTTGATCTCCTCTGATTACACATGTGCCGTTGCAAGTTGGGAATTTCATCAGTAGCATGTGAAGGGATAGGTGCGCCTCGATCCCGGTGAGTGTCGTTCATCCCACTATGACGTTGTAGACTATTGGGAAGTCAACAATGTGGAATTGATCATATATCATCATTTTTCGAGAGGCAACGCCGAAGGCGAGGGGCAGGCTGACACTGCTAACTAGCTGGACTAGGTCCCCGGAGAAGCTGAGCACTGGTGTGATTTGTCGATTGACCTGGCTATCTGCTATTCCCATTCCTCTGAAAGCATCGGCAAAAATTACATTTACTGAGCTTCTAGTGTTGATCAGAACCCGCCCTACATCGTAGTAGACGACTTCAGCCCAAATGATCATAGGGTCATCATGGGGGTAGAAGATCCCTTCTTCCTCATCTTCATAGAATGTGATAGGCTCCACCCAATCTTTAGTGCCTTGTGGTGCCGGTTGACCTCTATGCCGAACACTTGAAGATAGTGAGTGGAGCGCACATATTGTTTTACAGATGGGTTAAATGATCCTGCCAGAGTGGGGCCTCAGCTGATGGTGCTAATCATGTTGATCTATCGATTCCCGTTTGGGACTAGTGCTTCGGGTGGTCTGGCGATGTACTGATCCAACTTTCCCTCCCGAATCAATCGCTCGACGATTTTCCTCAGGCTTATGCAATCCTCCGTCTTGTGACTATTGTGCTGGTGGTATCGGCAGAACTTGCTAGTATCCCGATTATCCTGCCGATTAGGCTTTCAGTGATTTAGCTTCGGGATTATTTCGTGTTCGTTCATTAGAACAGCCTCATAAGTGGTGTTCAGCAGAGTAAAGAATTCCTGACTCCGATCATGATTATGCAGTGGCGCTCGGTGGTCATTGCGATCGCACTTCCCTTTTCCTTTCTTTGAGTGCCCCTACCGAGAGTCATGGTTGTCTTTCCTCTTGTGCCTTGCCGAATACGGATCCGTTCTCTTATTTGGAGGATACAATGGCCCTTGTGCCGAATGAATCCTTAAGGTCGGCTCTTCTTGCCGAGCCGGAGGCCGGGACTTTGAGTTGAAGTATTCGGCCTTGGCGTGAATTGCCGCTTGCTTCATTAGTTTGTCATAGGTGAGCCAGTTGCTACTGTGCACGAGGTACCGAAAGTGTGAGGACCGAATGCCACTCTTAAAGGCGTCGTAGGCTATCCTGTCGTCCGTTTCCAGACACCTCGAGTACTCATGACTGAAACGCGCAGCATATTCTCGTAAGGGATCGTCGTCTTTCTGCCGAATCGTGTACAGATCATCGGTAGAATATAGACGGTCCATTTGGATCATAAAGTGATTGAGAAAAATCTGTTTCAGTTCATTGAAGGAATCTACCGTTCCTAGCTCCATACGGTAGAACCAATACAACGTCGCTTCTATAAGGGAGGATGGGAACAGCAAGCATTGCCCCTTGTCGCTGAGACCTTTGCATCCTACGGCATATTGGAAGGAGTGGAGATGCGTGAGGGGGGTCTTCTACCCCGATGTAGAATGGTATGCGAAGTGGCTGCACATCCCTATCCTGCCTGGATTTCTTGATGCGTTCGGTGAAGGGTCCTGGCCAAGTTTTCCCCAATTAGGCTCTTGGGAGCAGTTTCGATCATTTTCCATCTTCTGAACCCTATGAAAGAGGAGTCGGATGGCGGGATCCCAGCTTGGGATTTTCTCGGAACCGTAGTCCTTGGAAGTTCTCCCCGGACTCGAAGGTCTGGCCTCCAAGTACCTCGTTGGCGGTAGATATTCATAGTTTGATTTGGCGGTAGATTCTAAGCCCCGAACTTTCCGAATGGGTGATTTGTTCCCCAGAACCCTCACCCGTGAGTCTTTTAGGTGAGCGTTGATCCTGATCGGAGATCTCTGTCTTTCGGCTTTCCGGTTGTTGATCCGATGACGATAATCGATGTACACCTTTTTCGGTAGGTGTGGTTGATCCTTGGGTGCCGGAACCACCAACTGCTTAATGGGCGCAGGCATTACCTTTGCCCCTTTTTACTCTTCTTCTACCAACTAGGAGTCTGCAGGCTCTGAGAAGATTGGGTGGTTTAAATGTTCTGCTTGTGCTGCTGATTAAGCAAGGTTTCATCCACTTTCGACGAAAGGAGGTTGTTATGCTCCTGCAACTTAGCCATGTCCTGCCGAAGAGAAGTTATTTGGGTCAGAAGCTCGGCTTCGGCAGTGAGTTGCATGATGGGCGAATTGCCGAATGGAGTGCATAGGGGCAGCGCCATGCTAGCTCCACTATGCCTTTCGAACGGTAACCCCTCTTCGGCTGGAAACACGGTACTAAAGTGGTCCCCATATGTTCTATGGATCATGGGTTAATTCAGATCGATTCCCACAGACGACGCCAAATTGTTGATGCGAAAAAATGGTTCGGGACCTTTCCTACTCAACTTAGTGATGTTGGGCCTCGGTAGAGCGCGTGATCTGCAAGATAACAAACGTTCGGTAAGACCTAAGGCATCAATGTGGTACCGGCCGAAGGCTCTCCGATGCTTGAGTAAGTACGGATTTAGTAAACTTGCACTGACAAATCGATAGGTAGTATGCCATAAGCTCTGATTGCCTCTATTTTGGGGAATTGTGACTCTTTTATAAACCTTGGGGGGGGGGGGTGTGCAAGTCGTGTAGAATTTCGATGTGGGACTGTGGACATTGACTGCGGGGATACCACGTGTCCAGGAAGTGATTGTGATACAACATAGCCATTGGCATGCTTGGGTACCGAGGGCGTCCCTAAACTGTTGACTGTATTCTACACGTGTTCAACCTTCACTGGCCGCTAATTTGGGTATAAACAAGCCCAATTATGTTGCACGTTGAGCCAAGGTTTGACATGCAGTCACACAGTCCATCCATTATATCCGAAATAATTGAAAAATAAATTTTACCATTTTCTTAATTCTTCATATAGCAGGCTTGTCTTTTTATCCTTACTGAGGTCTGAGGCATTAACATCTACAATAGACAGCTTTTTGGCTGCAAGTAAAACCTCTTCTTTGTTTGGAACAATTATTGCCCCAAGTCGCCGTTGATCCTACATAGAGGAATGCCATCAAATGCATAAAATCAGTACGTGGCCTCTTAAAAGTGGCAGAATGTAGATAACTACAGTTCTGGGAAGTCCAATACAGAAAAAGGAAAAGAACAAAAGAAAGCTACTGAAACTCAACCTGCCGACCACAACAATTTGTTGAATGAGACTACTTTTCATGGCAGCCTCCTCAAGCTCTACTAGTTCAACGTTTTCACCTAAATTTTCAAGCAACTCGTGTCAAAGAACAACCAAAACTACCAAGTAGGGTATTAAGAAGAAACAAAAAAGAAATGAAAATGACTACTAGCTTATAAGTGGAAAGCTAATTAGAAAGAGTGGATAAGGAATCCATAATATAAGGTAAAAGAGAAAACACTTTATAAAAAAAAAAGGTAAAAAAGAAAAAGCTCTAAATTTGAAATATCTAATTTCACTTCGCAACTGCTCACAAATCCAACATTATAGTAGGAGGGTAATAATCCCTACACTTAGCCGAAAGCTTCCCAGCAACTCACTCTGTCCCAGAGTTCATTTACCCCCGCGCCCTTATAATCCTCAAATATTCTTATTGCGCTCCATCCAAATTGTTCCAGGAAAATGCCAACAAGCAGCGCCCGCATAATGTTTTGGCTTTCTTCCCCCTCCCAAAACCCTCAAACTTGGTGATCAGAAATTCAAAACAACCTCTTTGGCACCCATCTGGCTTCATCTCCCTAAACAATTTCCACCACAATAGTAAAGAACAAGGGCAAGGAAAATAAAATATTCCAACTCTGCAATAATGGAAACCAATTCCAAAATACTCTCCTCTCCATCAATTCAAATTACAAGATCCAAACTAACATTTGTCAGAAGTTTGTTTTTCTGAAACGAAAATATGAAAGTTTACATCGTTAGAGAAAACTGTGCAATTTAGTGGACAAGTAATCCACCAATTGCAGAAGAGAAAAGAACATTAATTCAACAAACTCCATCTTGCTTAAGAAGGCAAAATTAATTATGACACTGCAGCTTTCATATCTAGAATAACATTTGACAGAAGTTAGAATGTTAAGCCATTAATTAATAAATAAACAAATCTCTTTCCTCTAATACCCATTTCTCAGTAACAGCTGACAAAACAATAATTGGATGGATCCAACATAACACAAGGGGTCATGCAACTAAATGGGAGAAACTAAACAAAAAATGACTTTGAAAATCAAATTGCATAGAGCAAGAAATACAAAATGCTTAGAATTGACATATGGTACCTTCAAGCTTCAACCCTCTAGCAATATCCTTAAGTGAAACAAAGCTAGGAACAAGGTCCCATGCCCCCGAAATCCATGAAGGTAATCCATCAACCTCAACCGTCACAAGGCCTGTTGTTGTGGGAGTATAAGCCTACAATCTATCCCGATGTATCCCTAAAATTTGCCCTTCCTCAGTAATAGCTTTCAACATGAAAGTGCCAAAATAACCAACTGGGTCTTTAAACTCGTGCTCTTTAGTCCAAGACTCCTTCACCCCATAATCCTTCATTACCCATGTTGGTGCTCTTTTTCGGAGAAGGTCAACTTAGAGAAAAGGAGATTTACCTTCAGCAGGGAAAGGGCCTAGACCTTCAATAAAGGCTAGCCTGCATAAGACAAAATAGGAGAAGCAGTCGTTAAGCCTCAGACACTGGTGTGGTGCCGGCCGAAGGCTCTCCGATGCTTAAGTCAGTCAGCTAACAGGGGTAACTTTAGCAAAATAATAGTAAAAGGTAAGAAAGTAGTTACCCTTTTTACTAGGGTACTGTTCCCTTTTTATAGGGAAGTGAAAGTGGGAGGTTTGTGTAGATTTCCGATGTGGGACTTTGTGCAAGTTGTTGTGGTGGTGACACGTGTCATGGAGATTAGGTTTAGCAATTGGGACCTTCAGCAGTCAGGAGTTTCAGCAAATGCTTGGCACCTCGGAAGAGTGTCTTCCTTCGGCATAGGAGAAGGCGTGTTTGCCTTGGTGCTAGTTGTTTTGCGGCTGGATATGCTCAGTTGATTATGGTGTAAACAACCCAAACACTGATAACATCACTCAAGTTAATGACAGATACTCCGAGCTTAAAACAAATTGTTCTCGGATCATAGGAACACGGTGGTAGTGGTAACTTTTGGAACCGCTCACTTTCAACATCAAAGGCCTTTGCCAAACGAGATAAGTCCCTGTACCTAATCCAATGAAGAAATCCATTAACATAAGTCCCATGATCATTCATACTATCAAAATAGTTTTGGTAGGCACAAGGTTTCCCCAACGTTTCTCCATCAAAAGAGTCGGGAGGGTGCCCAATGTCTCTCCAAATCCCAGAGCCAACAGTCAAAACCATTACTTGTTTATGTATAGGCATAATTCGAACTAGCTTATAGAGATCACTGATGGGGCTAAACCCAAAACCATAACGTCCTCCAACTATATCAGGCTTTGAAGATGTTGGGAGAGATAAAAACTCACCAGTAACATGATTGGGGATGTGGAGATGATGGACTTCGTGGTGACTGAGGAAGCCATTGCACGAGCCTACAATTCTCTTACTTAAAGTTCGGAGAATTTTGTTTATACAGGAAAACTTCAACACAACGTCTTTTGGGTTGCAGGTCCTGTCAAGGTCGACCAAGAAGTGACCCAGGCACGAGTATCCAATGATCAAAATGGAAGTGGGCATTCGTGAAATAGTTCTTTGGTGAATTGAGGGTCTGAGAGCCAACAACGCCAAGACTTGCAAACTCGCTTGCATTGGATGAGATTTTTTGTTGGGATTTTGCAGAAGATCTCCATTATTATGTGCTCTGGCAATTACAGAAGGTATTTGTTCATGCTCTTCTTCTTCATCGTCGACTTCTTGTTTTGGGGGTCTGCTTCTGTTGGTTGATGGTAGTTTAATTCTCTTCATTGATCGAAGCGTTGTCGTTGCGGTAGGCTGGCTAAGATCGGAGAAGCGTCTCAGAGTTTCAACTTGAAGAAAGCTTCTTCAACCAAAGCTTCAGTTGTAAATGAGAACAAAATATCAATAATTTCGCCGAAATATCGGCGAAATTATCGTTTTTTAGGGGCAACGATATTTTAGAATGTTTTAATTTATTTATCATCAATTTATAAATAATTTCGATACTGATATTTTTGTTCAAATGGCAGCTACAAATGGTCAACATATCACGATATTATCAATAATATCGTGATATGAACTTTCAAAAATGAAATAATTCGCTTGAACGTCGCACAAAGGGGTTCGAACCCTCCCTGCTTCCAACTTCTAAGCCATTTAGCCACCGATAGTCATCACTTTGTGATTAGTATCTATCGAATGTGGTATTTATAACTCTTCCAAGCTGTTTCTCAAAATATAAAATAATTACTGATTGTTCTATATTGTTGATCAAATATTTAATTACTTAATATAATTTATTTTTTTCCTATTTAATCCATTTAATGTTATTGCTTATTTTATTATTCATTATAAGTACTTACATTACTAAATTCCCCTTCAAATTGTTGCTTAATTACTTAAATCTCTACAATCATTTTCTTTATTTCCTATTTAATTCTTCTTTGGATAACTTTATTTATGTCCTTAGTTAATTTTCAATCTTCACTATTATTTTTTAAGCATGGTAAATTGCTTAATTTTCATGACAAATCTAGTTGGTTTACATCTTTAATTATTTTTCAATTTTTGATAAATACTAAATATAAGAACGTGTACCATGTCATGATGTCCAGTGAATAATGTGAAATAAAGTTACTCATGTATCTTACCATGCAACTTATAAAGTGTAAAATATTATACTAAAAATGATAAATAAATTACTAGAGGGTGTTTAATTTTCTTTCATTAATTACTCTAGATTTTCTAAGTCACATAGTTAGTTAGCTCGCAATATAATCAACTTAAATCACTCAAACATGCTATGCAATGCATTTCCTTCCACTCTTTTGTGTTAAAATAATAGATGATTGACTAAATAAACTTTTTACAAAGTTTCATTAAAAATTTCCACGTATTTATCACAATTTCCGTGGGATCCAATTTTATCGATATCGATATTTTTCCGATATTTCCATCAATATTTCCGTGTTTTTGAACTATCGATATTTCCGAAACCCTCGATATTTAAGACCTTGGTTGTAATGAACAAAAAATGGGTATGACTAATGGGCCTGGCGGTGTGCTGGAAGTGGGCTCCTCGGAGTGTAAATCGTGTGACTCCTCGGAGTGTAAGTCATGTTAATAATATTCACTGCCTAGGACAGATCCAATTTTTCGGATTTTCCCTTTCAGCCATTTTTTTTTTTTGGTTGGACTTCAGTAGAATTCAAGTTTTTGCTCTTGCTTTCCTACACATTTAGGAAGTCTATATAACAATAAACTGTTTGTGGCTCCCTCACAAAAGAAAAGATACGTTTCTCTCTCTTTGCAAGTAAAAGAGTAAGGCTAGTTTGGTACGTTGGATAGTATTAATCTGTTCCGGAGAGTACTGACTATTTATTCATAATATTATAAGGCATTTGGTGCTGTTCCGAATAAATAGTCTGACTAAGTTATACTGTTTTTGGTGATGTTCCGGATAACATCAGATTAGACTATTTTTAAAATAAAACAAATTCTTTGATAATTTTAATGGAAATTGAGATTCAAATGACACAAATTTTTTTTGGTAAGATTCATATGACAAGATTTTTTTTCATATAACCCATTATCATAATTGTAGTATCTCATAAAAATTTCAACATACTCTCGTACGTTAATAAAAACAGTACCAAATAATGTATAATTCAAAGTGATCACATACTAAGGTGATAAAAGCAAAAGGGAAAGTTGTTCATAAACCAAACTACATCAAAGAGTGAATCATAGCTCCCTTGCCCCAAGTAAGAGAAGAACAAATGCTTTTCGCATAGCACCATCCAATGTCAGGAATGTTCTCTCATCACTTGCTTTCTCCAACATTAGCCGTAGTGCCTTAATTTGGTCATTAATAGACAAGTCCATCTCTGCCAATTCAGCAGCAATGTCAGGTCTTGGTTCTGATTCATTCACTAAACTATTAGTTTTAGTTTTCAATTGGTCAACTCACTCAGAAATCATCTCACCAAATGCTTTACCCATTTCCTTTTGAATATCAGTATCTACATTTCATTTGCGGTGTCGACTGCTTGAGCTAGCTGAGTTTTGTTGATTTGATCCTGGCAAAGAGGTAGAATGATTTGGATCAACCTCAACTTCCTCATCATCATCATTGACATTAATGTGATGCACATGCTCATTTTCCATTCCTATAGCCAATATAGACACTGTAATTTGCATACATATAATTAAGAAGAAAAAATTGAAAGATCAAATAAAATAAATACTAATTATCAAAACAAATAGTCTATTACAAGCACATCAAAATAGTCTACTACAAGAAAATATAAATAATTATATGAACTACAACTTAATGTCTGACGCAGATCCTTCCCAACCAAGGAAAACAAATATAAATTTCATGTCAGGAGTACAAACTCCTAATACATTGGTTGCAACCTCCCCCTTTCGTGTTCAATATCTTGGTTTATCTTGTTCAGGCCTAATGTAAGTCCCATCCAACGACCCTAAGCATTTCTACGCAATTAAAAAAAATAAGGTACCTTAGAAACTTAAAATATAAATATAATAATAAAATTGGCCAATCTTAATTTAATTTTACAGTACCTTAAACCAGCTCCATCTATTATCTGTGCAATTATCAGGTATGGGTTCCGACACCTTCAAAAGTCTACCTTGTAATCTTATCACTCCATCCAAGATTGAATTGAAGTACCTACTAATAGTCTCCCCCCGATCACTTAAATCTACTACTCATTGTACGATTCTTCACATGATGTGCAAGTGTATGTAAAAACATACACACTTGCTCTTCTATGGTTACTGAACCATTTGTTCTCACTCTCCCATCATCACGGACCAATTGACATAAATAATGGAAAGTTCTCCTATCCATCCTAATTTGGTTCACACATTGTATGTCATCAATTCCTATAATGCTATCTAAATAATTTGACCGAGTTGCAATCCTGAAAAACCTTTGACTCCTAATGGCATTCCATTGTTGGCGTCATTGTTCCAAATTGTAGTTTGTCATGAACCACATCATGCACCAAACCATGATATGCAAGAACCACAATCTAATAATAAAGTATGCCACAATCTTTCTTTCATCCATATCTAGGCATAATATAAAGGAAATTTTTTCAGTAAAAGTAATATAAATAAGCATGCATTAATTTTAGCAATATAAATAATCATGCATTACACAAGACTACATATAAAATTAGAATAATACAACAATAAGTAGAATTCTACACATGACAGAAGACTACAAAATACCATCCTGCTTGCATATACAGAAATATATGTGGTTTAACTATTAGAATTGTATTGTGAATATTGATATGCATATGTTTGTACTAGACATCAAAGTTTCCATGTACAACAAGAAGGAGAAAGTAGCAACAGAACAGAAGCAATAAAAGGTTCATATATTATTATGTACTTCGATTTTTTTTTTTTTTTTTTTTTGGAGTTGGGAAAATCGCAGGAGGAAGGGACATATGCCTGAAGGTGGTGCGAAGATTGAAGATAGAATCAATAAAAGGGTCAAAGTCTTTGGGAAAAAAATATCAATGGAATTTGATCACTTTCCAAGTGCCTATTCACATAAAAATAAAGCATGTTAAAGGAAAGAATCAAGTCATATTTGATATGCCCATATTATAGGGTCGTTGATTGATTCCTTGTATATATGTCATATATGTCATTCAATTGTTTTATTTCCTTCCTAGAATAAGACTCTCTCAGTTTTTATAAAACTGTAGCTATATTGTACAT
The DNA here is from genome assembly GCF_000346735.1 of Prunus mume. Next base: position 25,885,450 of record NC_024127.1, read on the forward strand.
TCATTAATAATAATATACAGAGATCTTCTCTACCAAACTATTTTCTTCATTCACCATTTTTACATGGTATCAGAGCACCGATTCTGGTGACTCTAGAAACCCAAACACCTTCCGCTACAACACAACATAAGATGGGTGAAACAAAATCCACAGAGAAATCAATTGATGTTTCGAATCTACTCACCTTGCATCACTCGGATCATCCGGGAATTGTTCTTGTCTCCAGGCTCCTTAAAGGATACAACTATGGGCAATGGAGTCGATCTATGTGTCTCAATCTTTGCGCAAAGAATAAGAATGGCTTTGTCGATGGATCTGTCAAAGCCCCAGCATTTACAAATGCAAAACACTCTATTTGGCAACGATGCAATGACATGGTATTGTCATGGATCTTGAATTCAGTTCATCCGAACATTGCCGGCAGCGTGATCAAAGAGAGGTTTTCGCAAGCTTCGTGATTATCAGCCCAACATCAAGCTTCGTGATTATCATGTTTATCACGGTAGTTTACTTGATCCCAGTGCCACGTCTGCCACGCCAAGCACCCGCTACCCATTGACTCGGTATGTTTCTTACTCCCACTTGTCTGATGCTCATCGTTCTTTTGTGACCAACATATCCCACTTGGTAGAACCAGTTTCTTATGAACAGGCTAGTGCGGACCCGAAACTATGTAGACTGAACTTGACGCTCTTGCTGCAAATAATACTTGGACCATAATATCATTACCTTCTGGTCACCGAGCCATTAGATGTCGGTGGGTATTCAAAATCAAGTATAACTCCGATGGTACAATTGAACGCTACAAGGCGCGTCTTGTGGCCAAAGGATTTACCCAACGTGAAGGAATTGATTGCAAGGAGACTTTTGCTCCTGTTGCCAAATTCATTACTGTACGATGTCTTTTGTCTGTTGCTGCCATTCGCAATTGGTCTTTACATCAACTTGATGTACAAAATGCCTTTCTTCATGGTGATCTCCAGGAAGAAGTCTACATGCAGCCTCCTCCTGGGTTTCGTCAACAGGGGGAGAGAGTTGTATGCCGACTCAACAAGTCCTTGTATGGGCTTAAACAAGCATCTCGCAGCTGGTTCCACAAGTTTTCTCATGCCATTCAAGAAATTGGCTTTCACCAATCCAGAGCTGATTATTCTTTATTCACCAAGGTGTGTGATAATTCTTTTACTGCTATACTCCTTTATGTTGACGATATGATCATCACAGGGAATAATGAAGATGCCATTGTTTGTCTCAAACGATTCGTTCACACAAAATTTCGCATCAAGGATCTTGGACCACTCAAATATTTCCTTGGTGTTGAAGTTGCACTCTCCAAAGATGGGATTTCTATTTGTCAACGCAAGTATGCCTGGACATACTTGAAGAGGCCGGATTACTTGGTGCAAAACCCGCAATATTTCCTATGGAGCAACACTTGAAATTGACGCCTACAGATGGTGTCACTCTCAAGAATTCTACGCATTATCGCAGATTGGTTGGAAGATTAATCTATTTGACAATCACAAGACCAGAAATTGCATATTCTGTCCACATTCTTAGCCAATTCATGCAACAGCCAAGAAAGCCTCACCTAGATGCAGTGCATCGCCTTCTTCGATACTTAAAGATAGCTCCGGGTCAAGGGTTGCTCGGCAGTTTAATATTACAGGGTTATTGTAATGCCGATTGGGCGGGATGTCCCACCACGAGAAGGTCCATCTCGGGTTACTATGTTTTTCTTGGTAATGCTCTTATAGCTTGGAAGACAAAGAAACAAACTACTGTTTCTAGATCATCAGCTGAAGGTAAGTATCGATCAATGGCAACAATCACATGCGAGCTCACTTGACTGAGATATCTACTACGCGACCTGTGCATTGATCATTCCGAGCCGGCAACATTGCATTGTGACAACCAAGCGGCAATACATATTGCAACCAATCCAGTTTACCATGAAGGTACCAAACATATTGAACTTGACTGCCACACTGTACGAGAAAGAATTCAAAGAGGAGAAATCAAGACGACATACGTACAAACTAGAAAACAGATTGCTGACATTTTCACAAAGCCATTGGGACAAGTTGTTTTCCATTCACATCTCAGCAAGTTGGGTGTTTTGGATATCCACACTCCAACTTGAGGGGGAGTGTTAAAGGAAAGAATCAAGTCATATTTGATATGCCCATATTATAGGGTCGTTGATTGATTCCTTGTATATATGTCATTCAATTGTTTTATTTCCTTCCTAGAGTAAGACTCTCTCAGTTTGTATAAAGTTGTAGCTATATTGTATATTCATTAATAATAATATACAGAGATCTTCTCTACCAAACTGTTTTCTTCATTCACCATTTTTACATTGCTGTCTCTGAGATTGTGCAATTCATTCATTAATCCCATGTCCAATGTTTCCCATTTGTTGTAAAATAGGTCCTTTTACGATTTAGCTTTCATTCATGTAAGTAAGCATAATCTAATTTCAAAAACGAAAAATACATATCCTAATTTCCAAAAAAAATTAATTAAAAAAATTGAAATATATAAAGAATAGATTAGAAGCATATTAGGGAGAGTATGAAAGAGAGAGAGAGAGAGTGAGAGATGGATACCTGGAGAAGAGTGAAGAAAATAACATGTGGAGAAGATAACAGAGAAGAACCTTAAGGAGAAGAAAATGAAAAGAGCGTCTAAGTTTTTTCGAAGAACGTGTGCTTAGCCGTATAATTAAGCGTGGATTATCTAAACCGGGGTGTGTGGGTTGTATTAGTTAGTCAGGTCAGGAGAGTATCAAAAGCCCAACCCGTATAAAATAGTCAAGTAATTAAATAATACAAGTTAACACTAAACACTTGACATAGACTATTTACTCATATCCAGAGTCTAATACGGTGTACCAAACGAGCCCTAAGTGATTTCAAATAGAAAGACTAATAAGTAATTTTGGGCCCACCAATATATTAACAAAAAATAAAAGTAGCCAATCAAATAAATTTTCAAAAAATCTCCTTTGTCAAATAAGAAGTAGACTTTTACTCAAATAAAAAAGGATTGGGATTTTAATTTTTGTTCCTATATGAAGCAAAGTTTAGCATTGACTCAATTACAGATGGTTTTCGAGATATGAAAGAACGACGAGTGTTATTTTGATACCTAATTGAATAAACAATTGTTTTCTGCCTTTTATTATTACAAACATTGTTAAGGTTGAAAATTTGAAATTTTTTAATGTCTTATTTGGTTTATATGTTGGCCCCCCAAAACATAAATTCCTGACTCCGTCATTGATTCAAGACAAATATAACAGATCAATAATAAAACCCAACAAGCAATATATAATTTAAACCAAATGAAAAATAGCATATCTTCTTGTTTGTCCATTTTCAAGTGAAGCATTGTTTGTTTTAAGAAAAGATTTATTCAAAGATCCTACTCTTAGACTTTGAGCAAGCTCTTCTTCCTTTTCTTTCTCTGTCTTTTTAATTTCCAAACAAAAATCTCAACATTCACATCAACACATAATAAGGCTAGAAACAATAATAATAAATCAACTAAAAATTAGAGCAATAATTTACCCATGAACAAGGATCAAGAAACAATAAAACCTAGATTTTGAGCAAATTTTTCTTCAATTTAAGCAAAAGAATAACTTGTCTGTGTGCTATATATCAATAACAATATCAATCAATTATATTATACTTCAATCCAAATAACAATCAATATCAATAAATTCTTCTAATCCATCAAAAACAATAATAATAAATTCTTCTAATATATCAATTTCATTAAAAATATAAATTCTTCCATTACTTGAAATTTGAAATGATGGGAGGCAAAGCAAGCAAGCAGCTCAAGGGTAGTTGGCCGCGACAACAATAGAGTGGTGGTGGTGTGTGTGAGAAGGAAGGGTTTCGGTTGGTATAATTCAGGGAGAAGTGAAACTGTGAAACTAATTTGAGGGCCTTAAACTCAAACAGGTGATCAATTAGAAACAGAAAATACGGAAAAATGCACTAGGATGACATTGCTTTATTATTATAAGCATTTGAAAAAGATTAAGGTTTGTCAAGTCTTTTAACTATGGGTGGCAATTTCTGATATGACTCGATACACGACTCGATATCCACATTATTAAATTTTCGGGTGAATTGTTGGAAGTTTGAATGAAATTCAAGGACATTTATCCCACATTGGTAGAAAGAAGAAAGAGTGAGGTATTTATAAAAAGCATCTCTAGTGCAAGAGGCCAGCCCAAGCAGGAAGGCGCCATAGGCTTGGGAGCAGCTCCAACCCGGGCAAGCCCAATGGGTGATCTAGCGCTTCACCTTGCCTTCGGGTTGTTGCCAACAGCTACAAGCCACGTGGCTTCTCCTGGAGCCTCCAAAAATCTTTTCAAATCCAACGGCTGTCCATTTTTTGGCAAAAAAAAAAAAAATCAAAACAATTTGTAAAAAATATCAAAAAATTCTAGAAATTTTTTCTATAAATACCTACTAATATTATTCACTTTCCATACCAAATCTTCATACAAATTCATCTCCTTCCAATATTTTTCACTTTCCACACAAAATTTTCTACTACTAAATTTCATTTGTGTAAAAATACAAATGGCATCTTCCAACGAAGCCGGAGGCGATTGGACAACCGTGAAAGATATTTTGTTGTGTGAGTGTTGGGTCAAATTTGTTCACTGCCCGATCACGGGCAATGAGATGAAGTCCTCTCGTATATAGAGAAAAATTCATGGAGAATTTTGTGAAAGATCGGGTTCGGCTCGTACGGAAATGGCATTGGCTAGTAGGTGAAAAAAATTTAATAAAGAGTTAGGGAAATAGAGAGATGCGTTGGCAAAAGCGATGGACAACATTTGAAGCGGTCAAAATCTAGCCGACGAGGTAAAATATTTATAAATGTCGTTTTATTCAATTTAATGTCACAATTTTTTTATATTTTCTTGCATTTCCAATTATTTTTTCTAATAGATTATTCAAGCACAAATGCGGTTTGGTGCCATTGGCCAAGGCAAAAAAAGTTTCATCAATCACCAATGTTGGGACATTGTGAAGAATTGTTCAAGATTCAAAATTATTTTCACTAGTCTGACGGTTGTGTTGAATGAGACACCGCTCTACGATTCACCGGCAACTGATTCGCCATTGGATTCCCCAATGGATCAAGACTCACTAATCCAACATGAGCCGAGGCTTATTAGGAGAAAGGCGGAAAAGCCAAGAGAGGGTACACTTCGAACACTAGATATGCAAAAAATTTAGGGCAAATTGCTAAGAATGGCGCACTGAGAATTGAGAGAGACTTGAAAAGAGAAGAAGTTGACAAGGCATGATTTGAAGCATATGCAATTGAAAGGCAGCAGGCACAAGAACAACACATAGAGGAAAGAGAGATGAAAATTATGGTCATGGATACGAGCCATATATCTGCTGAAACAAAGTCCTATTGGAAGCAAAAACGAAGAGATGTTATAAGAACAAAGCTTTTCCATGACGATGGACCTAGCAACACGGATTGATTAAATGATCAAAATCATTAGGTTGTATTGAAAAAGTTGTCATATGTATTAATTTGTTGTATTGTTTCTCTTTTATTGAATAAAGAAAGCATTAAATAATATAGCTATTTATTAAAAACATTTCATACATCAAAACAAACCTTAATTCATTACAAACCACACACAAAATAAAGGATAATTAAAAAAAAAAAACTTAATTCATTACAAACAACACATAAAACAAAGCATAATTCCAAACAAAGCATTAAACTTGACTTCATCAACCGTGATTGCCTTTCATCTCCCATAAGTGCTTGATTAAGTCAACTTGACGTCTCTTGTGAACATATGAAGATTGCATTTCCTAATAATGGTCAATCATAGGGTTGTTGTATCGACCGTCCAGTGGCTATCCATTTGCTCCCACGAGCCATTCATAAATTCTTGTCAATGTCGTGTTCATGGGATCGGGTTTCAACATTTCTGGGGCATCATAATCATACTCATCCTCCACAATCATATTATGGAGGATTATGCAAGTCATCATAATGCTTCGAAGCACTTCTTCATCAAACATACAAGCATCACCCCTAATAATTACCCAATGAGTTGATAGGATATCAAACACCTTTCCACATCTTTCCAATAACCCTCTTGAAAGGCAGCAAGGCTTTTTCCCTTCTCCAATTAGGGATTCGGATTTTTTTTTTTTTTTTTACGTCAGCTAGGTAGTATGTATTCGAGTACGATATTGTAGATTTGATATGTGATCTATAGGGAATGACCTCTCAGGACATCGTTGAATACCGGGAATTGACCAAACACATTGAGATCGTTTTGAGATCTGGCAACTCCAAAAAAGGCATGCCAAATCCTTGTATCGAACTCGAGCCTCGACTTTTCATAGAAGCCTTCAGAGGTCCCTAGGCGTAGGTTTGCGGAGGTAATCCCTCTGTAAAGAGTTTCTATTCCATCACAGAATCTAACCAAGCATTCTAGGAGAGTTGATTTCCCCATCCTAGCAATCTCATCCACTTAGTCTACAGATGTCTCATATGGAAGCATCTGTAATGCAACTGTAAGTTTTTACTCCTAAAGAAGACTCAAAACCCAAGAGCATCGTACTTTTTAAAGAAGTATGCAACACCCTTGACCCAATTTAATCATTTTGATCAATTTATGTAATTGTGAAATTACAATTTTGCCCTTGTGGTGTAGGGTCACTTTGGTCACTTTTTGATCGGAAGGATTTTGGGGAAATGAGTGGCACCATTATGTAGAGCTCGTCGATACGAGTTCATAGACATGCGGCACGCCCAATTCCGAGTTATAACGAAGGAGGAAAAATCTGAAAACGAAAAGAACGTAAAGGGAATTCTTAAATTTGTTATTGTAAGTGTATGCATTTTGTATTTCTTTTTGCTTCCCTTGAAAATTTTGTAATAGGACAATCATTGTAATTTCCCAAGCTCTAAGTTTAGATTAAGAATTACTTCTCTAGGTGTTCTTATCTGGCTACATTCTGATGGACAACAATGTGTTTGACAAAGGTAAATTCTGCATAGCATTATATTGCATTCACTAAATTTCTGAAGATTATGACTAGTCATCCTTCCTTCGTATGATCAGTCATCCTTCCTTCGTATGACCAATCATCCTTCCTTCGTATGACTAGTCAACCTTTGCAACAGTAGGATTTCCATCTCACTGTTTCCAGCTGGATCTTATCCATCTTTTTTGTCCTGTTCTACGAATTTCTTAGCTGCCATGTGTCTATTCTGACCTAGGAATTTTTTGGTAAAAGCCAAAGAATTCCTCATTTAGCAGCCGTAACTTTTGAGGTGAAGTTTTGAAAAGGTTTCTTCCATCCTTTTGCTTCTTCTTCCTCAATAGAAAACCACCATTTCATCTATGAGTTTTCTAAATTGATTTTCAGATATCAAACACCTTTCCACATCTTTCCAATAACCCTCTTGAAAGGCAGCAAGGCTTTTTCCCTTCTCCAATTAGGGATTCGGATTTTTTTTTTTTTTTTACGTCAGCTAGGTAGTATGTATTCGAGTACGATATTGTAGATTTGATATGTGATCTATAGGGAATGACCTCTCAGGACATCGTTGAATACCGGGAATTGACCAAACACATTGAGATCGTTTTGAGATCTGGCAACTCCAAAAAAGGCATGCCAAATCCTTGTATCGAACTCGAGCCTCGACTTTTCATAGAAGCCTTCAGAGGTCCCTAGGCGTAGGTTTGCGGAGGTAATCCCTCTGTAAAGAGTTTCTATTCCATCACAGAATCTAACCAAGCATTCTAGGAGAGTTGATTTCCCCATCCTAGCAATCTCATCCACTTAGTCTACAGATGTCTCATATGGAAGCATCTGTAATGCAACTGTAAGTTTTTACTCCTAAAGAAGACTCAAAACCCAAGAGCATCGTACTTTTTAAAGAAGTATGCAACACCCTTGACCCAATTTAATCATTTTGATCAATTTATGTAATTGTGAAATTACAATTTTGCCCTTGTGGTGTAGGGTCACTTTGGTCACTTTTTGATCGGAAGGATTTTGGGGAAATGAGTGGCACCATTATGTAGAGCTCGTCGATACGAGTTCATAGACATGCGGCACGCCCAATTCCGAGTTATAACGAAGGAGGAAAAATCTGAAAACGAAAAGAACGTAAAGGGAATTCTTAAATTTGTTATTGTAAGTGTATGCATTTTGTATTTCTTTTTGCTTCCCTTGAAAATTTTGTAATAGGACAATCATTGTAATTTCCCAAGCTCTAAGTTTAGATTAAGAATTACTTCTCTAGGTGTTCTTATCTGGCTACATTCTGATGGACAACAATGTGTTTGACAAAGGTAAATTCTGCATAGCATTATATTGCATTCACTAAATTTCTGAAGATTATGACTAGTCATCCTTCCTTCGTATGATCAGTCATCCTTCCTTCGTATGACCAATCATCCTTCCTTCGTATGACTAGTCAACCTTTGCAACAGTAGGATTTCCATCTCACTGTTTCCAGCTGGATCTTATCCATCTTTTTTGTCCTGTTCTACGAATTTCTTAGCTGCCATGTGTCTATTCTGACCTAGGAATTTTTTGGTAAAAGCCAAAGAATTCCTCATTTAGCAGCCGTAACTTTTGAGGTGAAGTTTTGAAAAGGTTTCTTCCATCCTTTTGCTTCTTCTTCCTCAATAGAAAACCACCATTTCATCTATGAGTTTTCTAAATTGATTTTCAAAAACTGCTTTTGAAATATGAAATCTGCATCTAGCTAGAACAAACACATTCTCATATATATATCTAGGTCAGATTCAAGATTGGTTTCTTGAAGAAATTGGTCTTACTACTTGAATCCAAATTTTAGTTTCTATTCAAGTTGGAGCTAGCTAGCTGGTGTCGTGGAATGAAAGAGCTGAAGAAGGAAATACCATTGCATGAAAGACTAAGCTGCTGGTTTTGCTAAGTTGGAGAAGAAGATTGCACAAGGGATGTATAGCCTATCTTCCTAAATAAATCTAGAATTTCTTGAGCTTGCTTGTGTTCCTTTGAAAGAATCTTCTTTTCTTAGTGGATTGCCTGGTCGGTTGATAACCCCCAGTTTTTCTCAGAGTGGGTTTCTAGGTGAACAAATTCTGGTTTGCAGATTTATTATCTTTTGGGTTTGTGTTCTTGATAGTTGACTAGTCATCGCATGATGTCCATGCATTTCTGAGTTCGTGTTCTTGCAGTTGACTAGTCATCACTATTTGTTGTGTGATGTTTATTTGATTATGATGTGTTCTTGATAGTTGACTAGTCATCGCATGATATTCATGCATTTCTGGGTTTGTGTTCTTACGGTTGACTAGTTATCATTATATGTTGTGTGTTGTTTATTTGATTATAATGTTTTCATATACTTTCACCATAATTGTTGCTAGCACAGGGGATGCCTAGATTGACGGGTCCTTCTGAGTGCCTAGGTTGTCACTAGTAATCTTCTAGGCTTGCAGGTACAGATTGCTTTGTGTGTGTATGTTATTGGTTATGGTTTTTCATGACTAATCAGTTGATTAGTCATAATTATACTTAGTCAAGTTTTAAAGTGTCTGAATATTGTTGTGTCTATTTGAATAACATTTAAATTTACCCCTCGTCACTTAAGTACCAATTTTAGTTAATGTAGCAAACAATACCGTTATAGTACCATTACTATAGTAACCGAGCCAATTCTCTTTATCTTCTCCTTCTCCCCCGCCACTTCTTCTTCTTCTTCCTCTGCAATTCGTAACAATCACTGTAAAAGCAGTGACTGTTTGACTTCCGAGCCACCAAACTAGGCCGTTGTGCACCGGTTGGCTGTGCCGCCTTCACAAAAAATGTTCCCATCGTCCTCTTCTACAAAATCCATCCAAAACTCGATTTCATTTGTTGACGGTGAGCTCGATTCAAAGCTGAGAAAAATGTTAGGTTTTTCCGGCGGTGTTCTTGCATTTTCCAACAATACCGATGGCCAATTCAGTCGAGTAATGTATGGAAATTCATCTACTCTTCGTGATCTATCCATTCATGTATATATTGTAGACTGATTTTGAGGCTTTAGAGATCGTTCAAAACACCCACTTAAGGCTCACGGCTAGTTCCGGCTAGTTTTTAGCCACGGTCCAAGAACAAAAATCACTTCCCTTGTTAATCTAAACGTATTGGTATAGATATTGTAAGGTTGTGTTCTTGATAGTTGACTAGTCATCGCATGATGTCCATGCATTTCTGAGTTCGTGTTCTTGCAGTTGACTAGTCATCACTATTTGTTGTGTGATGTTTATTTGATTATGATGTGTTCTTGATAGTTGACTAGTCATCGCATGATATTCATGCATTTCTGGGTTTGTGTTCTTACGGTTGACTAGTTATCATTATATGTTGTGTGTTGTTTATTTGATTATAATGTTTTCATATACTTTCACCATAATTGTTGCTAGCACAGGGGATGCCTAGATTGACGGGTCCTTCTGAGTGCCTAGGTTGTCACTAGTAATCTTCTAGGCTTGCAGGTACAGATTGCTTTGTGTGTGTATGTTATTGGTTATGGTTTTTCATGACTAATCAGTTGATTAGTCATAATTATACTTAGTCAAGTTTTAAAGTGTCTGAATATTGTTGTGTCTATTTGAATAACATTTAAATTTACCCCTCGTCACTTAAGTACCAATTTTAGTTAATGTAGCAAACAATACCGTTATAGTACCATTACTATAGTAACCGAGCCAATTCTCTTTATCTTCTCCTTCTCCCCCGCCACTTCTTCTTCTTCTTCCTCTGCAATTCGTAACAATCACTGTAAAAGCAGTGACTGTTTGACTTCCGAGCCACCAAACTAGGCCGTTGTGCACCGGTTGGCTGTGCCGCCTTCACAAAAAATGTTCCCATCGTCCTCTTCTACAAAATCCATCCAAAACTCGATTTCATTTGTTGACGGTGAGCTCGATTCAAAGCTGAGAAAAATGTTAGGTTTTTCCGGCGGTGTTCTTGCATTTTCCAACAATACCGATGGCCAATTCAGTCGAGTAATGTATGGAAATTCATCTACTCTTCGTGATCTATCCATTCATGTATATATTGTAGACTGATTTTGAGGCTTTAGAGATCGTTCAAAACACCCACTTAAGGCTCACGGCTAGTTCCGGCTAGTTTTTAGCCACGGTCCAAGAACAAAAATCACTTCCCTTGTTAATCTAAACGTATTGGTATAGATATTGTAAGGTGTTTCGAGAATGTTACGTCGTTGGAATTTTCTCAAGCCACCCATGTGCTGCCCGCGCGTGGCCAAAGTGTGGTGGCCCATTATGTTCTTATTTGATCCCCATGTCGTCCCGAGCACGACGATATGCTCGTATTCGAATTTGGTTATTGCATGGTAGTCAAACATATTTATGCCTATTAGACGATATCCGGGTTTGATATGTTTGGACCGTTGGATCGACTCCAATTCCAAGTATGTTGTTCTCTGTACCTTTGGGATAGTGTAGGAATTCGCAGATCGAGAATTGGAGTCCCGGATACTCCAAATCTTTGAGTCTAGGGTTAGACGAAGCGATCGCCGTCCGATTGTGCAATTGGCTTAAATCTAATCGCTCAATGAGACCAAAGTTGCACTACTTGTTTAGTGACTTTGTTAGACCTATAGGAACTTTCGGATTGGAAATCGAAGTTCATAGGCCCCATAGGCCCGGTTGACCATGGAAAGTTTGACTATTCAGTTGACTGTGAGTCTTCCGAGGTAGTTTCACCTTTCGATAAGTATTAGATTAACCTTAAGAACTCCCCGATTCTTGTGCACAAACACTTTAAGACTCGGGAACTGGAGTCTTAAGTTAGAGTTCGTTGTTAGGTATACGTATTAATTAAGCCCGTTTATTCTCTCGAATAGGTACTCTTGCTTCACGTACTCTTGTGAGTGGACTTTGTTTTTAAACAATCATTACTTTCAAAGATGGATTGCCTTGCATTTATATAAATTTGCTTATTTTGACTATTAAGATTATGAAATTATATTGTGTTTTAATATTGGATTATAGTATATTATGGAAATTTCATGTGTAAACAAGTTTTGGTTATTATTTGAATTGTTAGGATTTTGAGATTTTAATATTGTTTTAATTGTGGGATTATCGAGTTATATTATGATATTTAAAGTTTGGGTTATGGAATTTATGCTTTTGAGAGTTTGATATCTATATACGTATAAATATTTGGGTTATTGAGGTTATGGGATTTGTTAACGAGTTGGTCTCGGCTTTTGCTATGTGTTATGAGATTTCAAGAGACTATTGTCATTTCTATTATCATTATTGAAGTATATGAATTTAGGATTCGGACTGTGGTAATATTGGGTGTTAGTTTTATGTATGTTTATATTTATGAAACTTATAATAGTTATTGTTACGTAAATGGTTGTTATGTCGCGATAGTGTTATCATTACATCGGAATCGCCGGAAAATGCAAGAACACCGCCCGAAAAACCTAACCCTTTTCTCACCTTTGAATCGAGCTCACCATCAGCAAATTGAATGGGTTTTGGGTGGGTTTTGTAGAGGAGGACAAGGGGAACATTTTTGGTGAGGTGGCACGACCAACTGGTGCACGACGGCGTCGTTTGGTGGCCCGGAAGTCGAACAGTCACTGCTGCTACAGTGATTTATGCGAATTGCAAGAAGAAGAAGAAGAAGTTGCAAGGGAGAATGAGAATATAAAGAGAATTGGCCTAGTTGCTATAGCAACGGTATTGTAGCGATACTGTTTGTTACAGTAACAAATTTAAACATTCTCTTTATGTCATTTTCGTTTTCAAACCTTTTCTCCTTCATTACAACTCGAAATTAGGCGTGCCGCATGTCTACGAACTGGTATCAACGAGCTCTACCCAATGGTGCCACTCATTTCCCCAAAATCCTTCCGGATAGAAAAGTGATCGAGGCGACCCTACAGTCCAAGGGCAAAATTGTAATTTCACAATTACATAAACTGAACAAAACGATTAAATTGGGTCAGGGGTGTTACAACCCACCCCTTTATAAAAATTTCGTACCTATCATTCGAATAGGTATGTATTAGATATATGCCCTAGAAGCCAATATAAAAATGGATAATTCTAAGGAAATAATATATAATAATCAAAGGGGCAAGAACGTTGCTTTAGATACATACCGTGCACAAAGTAACAAGTCAAAGGATTAAGATATAAATGAAAAGTGGTCTAAAAAAGTTAGATGCACGTGACATTTCCATACATATAAATATCGTATCCTAAAATGTTCCTGGTCATAGGATCACCAATTGGACAATGGTGACCTGCAAAGACTGATACACATTATGTCTACTCAATTGGGCGGATGACTAGTCTCAAATCATTCATGTAGAGACACTGAGACAGATATGTAGGTGCTCTATAAAAGATGGAGTCCACTGAATGCAATTAACTCTAGAATTCTTGTATGGAAGTCTTACTCACAAGTGTCAAACAAAGAATTCTAAGTTGTGATCATGCAAATTAATCCTTAGACCTGAGACATCACAATTGTCTTGTGTATATGTTGTTTCTCTTTTAGAGCACTATACGGTCATATCAACATGATGTGACTTAAATGTGTTCCTCGGGATTTTCAGCATGTACATAGAGACAGGTGAATGTACAATAAGGAATCTCCACTCTTAGTAGGAAGAAAGAATACTCTAAAGATATTATTCGTGAATCTTTGGCTAAAGTATCAAATGGAAATTGAATCAAGAACGTTTGCAATTTCATCAAATTGTATCATATAATCTAGACATGTCATGTTAGGGATTTTGATACAAGTTTACCATATCCCGAGAATATGACATAGAGTATTGAATTAGAGAATGATCAAATTGCATTGTAATCACAAACTGACTAGGTTCTCTAAATGAATTCTTTTTAGCTTGGGTAGTCATCGCATACTACTAGGTGTCACTCATGGTTTGTGGAAGCCCTATAAGGACTAATTACAATTAGCCTTCGTCAATAGGGAGAATTGTATAGAGTGATACAATTCACACTTAATTCATAGTGAATCATTCATACCCACTACCTCACTAATTAGAATCTTTAAGATCACACACTGTAAAGGAATTGATTGGGAAATTAAGAAGAGAATGAATGATTTTGTGACTTGGTCAAAGTCAATGTGAAAGTCAAAGGTCAAATGTCAAACGGTTGACCCAACACTTGACACAGTCAACTAAGGATGACCGGGACCAACACTCGTTAGACAAGTGAGTGATTAAATTAAATAAGTCACTAGAGTAATTAAATTGATTAGATTAATTTAATTTTTCAATTAAAGTTATGAAACTTTAATTAAAGGTCCCATATGACTTAGAAATTCAAAGGGAATTTGACCATATGGACTTTGGCACACATGTGACACATTAGAAAATTAATGTGTTGGACCAAGATAGCATAAAGATGACACACAAGGGGGAGGGGTACGGCTACACTAGGGATTATGGGCAATTTTGTCACTCTTGTGATATTTATTATCCTATAAGTGTGTAGCTATGGTATCCTATCATCCTAGGGTTTTCAAGTTAGTGAAATTGGAAGAGAGAAAACATCAAGCTCTCTCTCCCTAACCCTTGAATCTATCACATCAAGTGAGGGTGCCAGCACCAATCTTCACTTGTTGTCCACTCATTCTCTCAGCTTTGGAGAGTTGCACATCCTTGTACCTATTTGGAGAACTACAAAGTGGAGAATCAACATCAAAGGGAAAGCCAACAACAAAGGACCATTCCTTGTACTTGAACACCATTCTTGGTTTCAAGATTCGCTCTAAGGGTATGAACATCTTATCTTTCTCTCAAATAGGATTTGGAGAGTCTTTGGTGCACACTTTCATAGACTTACAAAGATTAGGACCAAATGAGACTTGCATGAATCCCTAGTTTATTTAATGCTTCCGCTCTTACTTTGATTTCATATTAGATATGGCATACTAGGTGATTTATACTCTCAAAGTTTGGTTGTAGAGTTTTTAGAAATCTCTACACAATATAATTCCCACAATATCCCCTTGAATATGGGTACTGGGCCAGCATCTGCTCCTCAGGTTCCCCAGTAGCTTCTTCAATAGCTTGACATGATGGGGACTTAACTCCACACGTTTTTCTAACCTCGTAACACCTTCCAAGAAGATAATTCCAAGAATACCCACTCACCAACTACAAATTCAACATCCTTGGATCAACTATTCGCATAACCCTTATATCGGTATTGTATCATTTTAGACTTTGCCAACGTCATCCTCACTACCTCTATTGTTCTCTAAACAAACTATATCTACTCCAATTTTCTTTCACCAACCTCACTCACTTAGGAGCCATACAACGACTCCTATACAAGGCCTCATTCTTGGGTACTCACAAACAAGTTCTCATTTCCAACCTTTTAACACTTCCCACCACCAAAATCTGTCTGTGTACCATTCTCCACTTTAAATCTCACCATGCAAAGCACATGATCCCACAGTTAGGTTCCCAACACCCTTCAACAAGCATGGGTCTCCCATGGAAACCAGTAGGTAAGTTTCCTTCTTAATCCTTTACTCAATTCAACCGTATCAGGTTACGTCACCATGTATCCGAAGCCTATTAATAATGCATTACTGTATATCACAAAGTTCCCTTGTCATTAGGAAAGGCTAACAATGGTGTGATACTCAACCATCTCTTGAACTCCTGTAGACTCAGTTCACACTCATCGATTTCACCGAAACGTCATTCCATTCCTTAATTGAGTAAGGCATGTAGTCATCATAGATATGTGTTTCCACAAAACAACGATAGCCACCTACCAAACCAAGAAGACTACTTACATCAACCCCACTAGTAGATTACACTCAATCTACCACTGCTTACACTTTATGAAGATCCATCAGCAATCCTTCCTTTGAACACACACACCCCAAGAACTCTACTTCCAACACATACTATTTCTGGGTATGACACCCATATGAGCGCCCATTGGTCCATCCCGAAGGACACACAACTTGCTTAGCTTATTTCGTTCCTTAACTTTCTTTGCCGGCCTTAGCCGGTTTTAAGACTACCTTGACTCTCGAACTTGAGATACCCACGACTACAGTAATTCTCCTTGGATGCTACACAAGGATAACATCCCAAACTTATTGAAGTATGATAACTCTCATTTTTCTATGATTCCTTTTCTTTCACCCCTTTGAATTTCGCCAAAACACCTTTAATCGAGAATTGTGTCAACTAAAACTCAAACCAACCCAAGCAACCTTTAAACCCAAAAGTCAAAGTTCACCGAGAATCGAAGGAAACAAGTTGCAAGACGTACCTGAAATGTCTAATGAGGTCAACCACGTTGAAAGGTCTCACTCCGTAACGGAACACACTACACTGCCCAATACTAAAGATGCACACAAGGTGTGGAGTCCACATGAAATTGAACCTAATACTCTAATACCAAGTTAACAAGACCTAACCTGAATTCCTCCTCAGAATATATGTCAAACCTTGTTACCTGTCCGATATTGGTTGTATGCCAGACATGTAATAAGGTTTAACACGGATTCCGAAGGGAAATTCGAGTCAAGTTCTGTAAAATATGTGTCGTAATTGCAAACATCATGCATGATTTTTTGGAACAAATGGGGCTGCGTTCTATATCTCCCTCGAAAATAAGAAACAGGATATAACAAATTTGGGATAAAGTAATCTTCCAAGAGATTCTTACCTCAAGAGTGTCTATGTCTGTCCACGTTCGACCACGGTTGTGTTGCCTTGATTGATTGAGCATATCCAACGCTAAAACAATTTCTTCCTCCTCTTCATCCAACTTACGATCTTTTTCAGCACGTCTGCGCCTGATTTCTTCATCTTCTCGATGTTTCAACACCCTCTTCAAGTTAGATATTGAGAGTAGAAAGTGTTTTATAACATTTGAGAAATGAAAGGACAGAGAAAATATGGTGTGAGAGGTATGAGTTAAGGCTGTAGTTTTATAGAGGGACTTAGAAGATAGAGATGACACATGACGCAATTTTAGATTGTTAAAGTTTTATTTGAAATCTGATATTAGAATTTTATAATAAATACCAACATGTGGCAACGGAGAATCTTATCCAAGAATCTTATCTGAAATTTGAGATCTTAATGTTATAACAAAATATGGACACGTGGCAACTGAAAATCTTATCAAAATTAATGGTTTAAGAATAAAAAAATATAAAATAAATTAAAGTGAATAATAATTGCCCTTGCCCTTGCCCTTACCCTTCGGGGTGGAAGTCTCACACTTAATAAATGGAAGTTAGGCCAAGTGTAAGCCAATTGGGCTTCAAAATCGATTTGGGCATTGAATATTATATTTAATTGTCAAAAAGATGGGTCTTGGACCTTTAGATATTTGGGCACTTTCAGATTTAAATTAAATTTTTAGTTTCGAAATAATAATTTTTTATTACTTCAGATTAGTTTAATTAACTGTTTTCTAACAGTTGTGACTTTTTTGATAAGGTTTCAGAGGTTTATTTAAATCAAATAAAGCCTTATTCGTAAAACACAGAAAAAGCATTCTACAAGTACATTTCATCTTGTTTGAGAGGAAAACAAACAAAGTTAAGTCCTAGTGCTAGGGCTTAGAACTTCAAGCACCGAGAAGGGGTGAAATTACTGTCTTTAAGACATTGCATCAAATCTGCAAGCCTCTATCTCGAATCCAAGCCAGTTTCATTTGTTATTTGTTTACTGTATTCTGAATTACAATTTGTTATAAATACAATTTCGTTGATTTATATTTATATATATATATATTGTTAATATATAATTATTTTAAATAGTCACTAATTGTTGTTTTTCCAAAAAAAAACCTGTCATGACTCGTTTAATAAACAGGTGGGTTTCGGGTTAATTCGTCAACTCACTAAAATACCTATGTAATCCATTTATTAAACAAGTTGTATTAACCCGTGTAACACCCATAGTCAGTTTCTTTGTTTCTTTCTTCATTTTCTTAATTTATCTCATTTTTTATAATTTTTTATTCTCTTTCATACATTTAGAAAGGTAGAATGTAATAACTGCAATTTACTTGGTTAAATTATCAAATTCAGGTTTGTTATTTGTTTATGTTTTTTTAACTTGTGAATATAAGATGTGGGTCATTGTAACTTATTTTTTTTCTTTTTTTTTCTTTTTTTATTACCCAATACTCAATTTATGCAAGTGATTCTTGTATGGGCCATGCAAGTTATTCTTTTTTATTTATTTGTTTTTTATTTTTACCCTATATCCAATTATGCAAGTGATTTTGAAAATAAAAAAAATACTAAATTTTACATAATAAGAAGTCACTTTTGGTCTATGTGGTTTATCACTTTTACCATTATGGTTCCTGTGCTTTCAATTTGATCATTTTTTTCCCTTTAGTTTCAATTTGAACAATTCAAGAACAATTCTCAATTTCTATTAAAAAAAATTAACGGCTAACAACAAAACACTCCTTCAATGTTTGGGGTCATTCTTAATATGGGCCATCGAATTTTAATTTCATCGATTTACACCCCATTATTTTCAAATCTGACTAATTTAAACATTCCGTTAAATTGACCATTCAACCAACTGTTAACTGATGACGTAACAACTGTGAGGCCCACCAATTCCTTTAAAAAAATTAAATCAATTATATAAAATGATAAAATAACATAAAAACAAAAATAAAAAGTTTAAACAAAACCCAAACCCCCGCCCCACCCTGACGTTCCCTATCCCCTTCGCACAGCCACACCATAACCACACAGATACTGCACTTTAAAGCCCTCATATTGGTCTCTCTCCCTGTGTAAATTTTCATCCATTTTCTCCAATCCCAACAACAAACACCAAGCACACCCAAAACTCACATATACTCTTAAACACTCGACCACAAACTTCACAAATTACATTAAAAATAAAAACTTTGAGGAGAACAATAACTACCCATCATGGAATTGGGCATGAAATTGGGTTCAGAATTGAGAGTGGAATTTGATTTTTGATATGGATTTTCGATCACAATTGGGGCAACATTGACTGGTTTCTTCTCCTTAGGCAAAGGCGGGGGCGAGATGGAAAATAAAAATGAGGACGTGGCAGCTTAGCTGTACAAAGGGTTCGAGCGATGGCAACAGTAAGAGCAGCCCCTCCAACTCCAAACTCAGCCACCACGCTTTTTCCACCACCACCCGCATATCATCATCAAGATCTCTACGCTTCTGCTTCCGCTTTAGGAATGAGGCCAGCAAGAGGGGCTTGGATGATACTTCTTCATCACGGTCAGCCACCACATTGATGATGATGTGGTGTCTTAGAGCATCTCCAAGAGAGATGTCAAATGCCAAACATCAAATTTAAATTTGATGGCTGATGTGGCAATTTGAGAGCATTTCCACCCACAAGGGCTAAGTCTAAGGCAAGGGCTGCGACTATTCACGTGAATAGTATCAGTCTTTGCATTTGTGGTTCCACCTATGAGGGCAAAGTCTAGGACAAGTCTAAGACAATTACTATTCATTATACTTTATTTCCTATTTTTTTATACTTTAAACCATTAATTTTGATAATCTTTTGTAATTAAATTTTTGGATAAGATTTTCACCTTATAAAATTGTGTCACGTGTCCCATGTCAGATACGATTTTCAGATATTTAAAAAAAAATTATAATCTCAGATTTCAGATAAAATTTTCACCCTCTAAAATTGTGCCACGTGTCCAATGTTAGATAAGATTTTTCACCTTCTAAAATTGTGCCACGTGTCCCATGTCAGATAAGATTTTCAGATATTTTTAAAAAATTATAATCTCATATTTCAGATAAGATTTTCATCCTCTAAAATTGTGTCACGTACCATCTTTATCTTCTAAATCCTTCTATAAAACTACACCATCAACTCATACCTCTCACACCATCTCTTATTTATTCCTTCATTTCTCATATTTTACAAAACACATTCTACTCTCAATGTCAAACTTGTCGAGGGTGTTGGAGAGGCAACAAAAACAAAGGGAGGAAATCCAACGTAGACGTGCTCAAGAAGATCGGGATGCCGATGAAGAAGAGGAACAAATGCTTGCAGCAGCGGTGTGTATGATGGATCAATCAAGGCAACACCGTCGTCGTCGTGCCCCGAATGTGGACAGACGTAGAGAGTCTCGGGGTAAGAATCTCATGGAGGATTATTTTATCCCAAATTCGTTATATCCTGCTTCTAAGTTTCGAGAGAGATATAGAATGCAACCACATTTGTTCCAAAAAATTATGCATGATATTTGTCATTACGACACATACTTCATTCAAAAGCATGATGTTGTTGGAGCTTTGGGTCTTATCCCGGAGCAAAAACTTACAGCTGCTTTGTGGATACTTGCTTATGAGGCATCTGCAGAGCAGGTGGATGAGATTGCAAG
>NC_024127.1:25907460-25942330 GCF_000346735.1 Prunus mume
TTCGGGAGTCCAATGGCGAATCGGTTGATGGCGAATCGTGGAGCGGCATCTCATTCATCACAACCGGCGGACCAATGGGAATAATTCTGAATCTCGAACAATCCTTCACAACTTCCCAACATTGGAAATGCACGAAATTTTTTTTGCCTTGCCCCGTGGCACCGAACCACATTTGTGCTTGTATGGTCTATTAAAAATAAATAATTGAAGTGCAAGAAAAAAAATATATATTATGCAAGAAAATATAAACTATTTTGAAATGCAATAAAATTGATTATGCAAGAAAATATAGACAAATTGGAAATGCAAAAAGAAAAAAAAAGATTATGCAAGAAAAAGAAATAGAATATGCAATTATAAAAAAAAGTTACATTAAATTGATTAAAATGGCAATTATAAATAATTTACCTCATCGGATAGATTTTGACCGCTTCGAATATTATCCCTTGCTTTTGTCAAAGCATTTCTCCATTTCCCTAACTCCTTATTCAGAAGTTTCCATCTACTAGATAAGGTCATTTTGGTCCGAATGAAACCTGATCTTTGACAAAATTCTCCATGAATTTTACTCCACATATGATGGAACTTCATCTCATTGCCCGTGATAGGGTCATGACTAACGTTCACCCAAGAATGACACAACACAACATCTTCATGAGTTGACCACGAGCCTCCAACTTCGACAGAAGATGCCATTTGTTTTTTTTATACAAATGGAAAGTAGTAGAAAAATGTGAGTGGAGAGTAAACAATATTGGAAGGAGAAGAGTTTGTATGGAGAATTGGTGTGGAAAGTGAAAAATGTGAGTGGAGAGTAAAAAATATTGAAAGGAGAAGAGTTTGAATTGAGAATTGGTGTGGAAAGTGAATAATATGAGTGGAGAGTAAAAAATATTGGATTGGAGAAGAAATTGTATGAAGATTTGGTGTGTAAAGTAAATAAGATGGTTAGGTATTTATAGGGAAAAAATACAAAAAATTTTGGTATTTTTTTTAAAAAAATTCAGAATTTTTCAGAATTTTTTCGAATTTTTTTGCAATTTTTTAAGCCAAAAAAATGAGGACCGTCGGATTTCTAGAAAAATAACGATCAGAGAGTCCCTATCGCGCCACGTGGCAAATGCCCGTTGGATTCTGTTAGGTGTGACGTCATCGCTGACATCAGTGTGCAGAAGTCAAATTTTTTTACCGTTGGCGCGTGAATTACACTCGCCAACGGTAAAAAAAAATTTGACTTACCTTGCGCTGACATCAGCGTGACGTCACAAAACTCGTTTTGGACCTCGGGCTGAAGTTGCTCTTGGGCCTGCCCGGGCTGGTGGGACCCAGCTCTTGCCCGAACCGCTTCTCCTGCGCTGGACATCATTTGGGCTGCCTCAGGGGGCCTTTTGCCCTGGTCTTGTGCAGTAGTGGAGCTGCTCTGACATATTGTAAAACTCTTTATCCAACCAAGATGTCAAATATACATTTTATTTTATTATTTTTAAAAGGCAGGTGGGCTCGATATTTAAGAGTAAAATATTAAATAGAGTTAAGAACTATACATGGAAGAGGAGAGAAGAAAGTGAGCTCAGGATTAAAATAAGGGAGTTTCACTAAAACACCCAAAATGGAGGTTGAAATTATAAAAAAACCCAACACCCAAAACACTTTATAAACACACCCAAAACCAATCATTACACACACTCAAAACCCATTTATAAACACACCCAAAAAATTGACTTTGGAGTTAATTTTGGGTGTGTTTCTATGTTTAAATAGTGCTTGAGTTTTTTTATAAATACATATCTAGAATTGGGTTTATTTATAAATTTGTATTAAAATAATTAAAAAAAATAAAAAGACATCTCAACATCTTGGCGTCAATTTTGACAGCAAAAGTGAAGGGTGTCAATCCAACTAGGATTTGGCATCACGGTTGGAAGGCTTAAAATGTCTTTTTCTTGGGTTAAAACTTGCCACGTTGGAATTGTCATTTCGGTTGGAGATGCTCTTATGACGCAAGAGGCGCCATCTGAACATCGGGGTGGGCCTAGGTTTTGGGTTTTGTTTAAACTTTTTTTAAATATTATTTTATCATTTTATATAAGTGATTATTTTTTAAGGAATTGGTGAGTCCCATAATTTCCACATCATCAATTAACGGCTGACCAAACGATCAACCTAACATAAGGCTTAAATTTGTTAAATTTGAAAATCACAGGGTGTAAATTGATGAAATTGAAATTCGGTGGCCTATATTGAGAATGACCCCAAACATCGAAGAGGTGTTTTGTTATTAGCCCTTTTTTGAACTTTTGTTACATATGGAAGGGCAATTTGGTCAATAAATTATAAAAAAATTATTTCCTTTAAAATCAAATATATAAAATGATAAAATAACATCAAAATTAAAAAAGTAAAATTAATTTCCTTACCCACCTCAATCTCACGCACCGCCTACACCACCTCCTTCTCTCTCTCTCTCTCTCTCTCTCTCTCTCTCTCTCCCCGTTCTCTTCCTCCATCTTTCTAGCTCAACACCCCGAGATGTCCTTGGCATCCATTGCGGTTTTCCCCAAAAATTAGGGTTTTGTTTGTTGTGCGATTTTCCCGTGAAACAACTACAGTTTCCTAAGTCGAATTTTGGATTCAATATGTGTGGGTATAGTAAATTGAATTCTCATAACCCAAATTATTTCTCTCCCCCTCTCACTAAAATTGGTTATGGATTAGGCGGGCTGGGCAGTTTCTGGGATTGGGGTGGTTTGCAGGCGGAGAAAGAAGAGTGCTGGGTTTTGGGGAGTATGTTGGGGTGGCTAAGGTAGGCTGTTGGGGGTGGTCGGGGGTTGGTGAAGGCGGCTAGGTTTGGGTGACGACAAAGGGGTTCTGTTAACGTTATAAATTTAACTTTAGTTTTTAAAATTATTTTCGAAGGTAATTTATTGTAATTACATTTTTAGTACACAAGGATTCCACATCAACAAAAAAAGGGGTCCATGTTTTCCAGATAAGCATTTAAAAGATTTACTAATTTATGGACCAGATTGTCCCTTCACAAGTACCAATAGTTAAAAAAAATTGACTGAAATTGAAGATTGTCCTTAAATTACTTCAAATTGAAACCACAGGACAGAAATGATCAAATTGAAACCACACGGATCTTAATGATGAAAGTGATAAACCATAGGAACTAAAAGTGACCTTTTACCTAAACCTTATTTGTCTACCTTTTTAGCTTGCTAGTTACTAATTGCTACCATTTATTGACCGAAAAAAAAGTTAGGGCTAACATCAAAAAACACTTTGAAGATTTGGGGTCATTTTCAATATGGGCCCTCAAGTTTTAATTTCATCAATTTACACCCGATGGTTTTCAAATCTAACTAATTTAATCCTTTAGTTAAGTTGACTATTTGGGCAAATGTTAACTGATGACCTGTTCACTGTGGGACCCATCAATTCCTTAAAAAAATTAATAAGTCAATTATATAATATTATAAAATAACATTTTTTAAAAACTTATACATAATAAAAACCTTCCTCTCTCCCTCTCTCTGTGCATCTTCATATTTTTTATGTTACTTTTCGTCTTTTAATTCTCTAAATTGGTTTTTGGGTTTGTCAAAAACTAGCCTAAAAACAATTAACCAACACAAAAAATAAAAGGCTTATTATCACAAAACGTCCCTGAGGTTTGCAAAACTATCAGATTGCGTCCTTGCCGTCAGATTCTGTCAAAAAGTCTGTTAAGTTGATGATGTGGCACATATGTGGGTCCCACATATCTAAAAATATGACGCCATGTGGATTAAATAAAAACTACATTTTAAAAAATAATTTCAAATTATAAACCATTAAAAAAAACTTTAAAAAATTATAAACCAAAAAAAAAAAAAAAATCACCACCTCCTCCATTGCACCAAATCCCCACATCCTTTATCCAAAAAAAAAAGCCCCTCATATCCAGCCTCTTCCATGTCCCAACCTGCTATCCCTAATCAACAGCCAACCCAAACCCTGATATGCTAGGAACCTCACCCACTACCTGTCTAATCTCCACCACCAAAGACCAAAATTGGATGGTGGTTAGTGAAGGCCAAATGAGTGGGTTGGGTGGGCTTAGTGGTTGCTTGGAGGGGAGGGGGGGTGGAGTTTAGGTTGGTTGCTGTCAAATAAAGAGAGCATGGAAGAGAGACAAAAAGGGAGTGAAAAGGAGGAAGGCAAGACAGTGGTGCAGAGGGTGGGAGAGAATAGGTGCGGCTGTTGGAGGTGTGAGAGGGAGAGAAAGAGGAGATGTGGGTGGGAGGGAGGAGAAAAAGGGGGAAGGGAGAATGGTGGGGGTTGGAGTTTAGGGGTTTTTCTTGGGGAGGTTTTGCATACATTGATTTAATTAAATATTGTAAATACTATATTATGCTTGATAATATTATTTGATTATTAATATGCTTAGTTATATTGTTTGATTGCTTGATATTGGATGTATACGTGTTGTCAATTATCATTATAATTTGATTAATTTTGACATATTCATATGTTGTCGGTGGTGGTTGGAATTTTTGGGTTGATAAAGAAATTATGGAAAAGAGGATAATAGGAAGTATCTTTTGTGTAGTTGAGTCTAACCATTGTAGGGACCAAGTTCAGGCGAGCCCGTGTGCACAGTAGATTAGGAAATCGACAGTATAATTGTCGATTGGGTGATTTGGGCTTCGAGATCAATGGTGTAGACAAGATGACTAGCAAAATGGGAATTATAGGATAATTGAAATGAGTGTTAGTTTATATAATGGGGCATTCGGAATCACAGTGGTAAAATGCATGGTATGGGACATGCAGATTTGCTTGCCTTATTATATAGATTAACGGGTTGGGTAGAATTGAAGTTCATTCATGCATTGTATAAATTGTACATTATAAATCTCACTAATCACATAAAACATAGGACCCCTACTGAGCATGTAATGCTCACCCCTTATTGAATCTATTGCAGGCTTTGAAACTGAAGTGTAGTTTTTGGTAAGGACAAGAAGAACGGATTATGGATAGTTTTGAGTGTTTTGTTGAAAGTTTGTTACTTTCTTGTTATTTTGCTTGTAATAATACAATGTAAATTACTTTGACTTAAATGGAAGTTTACGTTCAAT
The DNA here is from genome assembly GCF_000346735.1 of Prunus mume. The sequence continues at coordinate 25,912,587 of NC_024127.1, forward strand.
CTTCATGTTTCTTGATAATTAAATTTTTAGTTTTAGTTTTTCTTTTACCTCACATTCCCAAATAATAATAATAATAATAATTGGGGTGTGACAAGAAGAGAAGGTTTGGTGGTGGGGTTGGTGACGACTGTGCAATGGAGAAGATGATGGTGATTTTTTTTTTTTTTTTTGTTTTAATATGTTTTCTTTTCTTTTAAGTTTTTTTAATTTTTTTTATAAGTTTCAAATGTTTATTTTATTTAATCTACGTGACGTCATATTATTGGATATGTGAGATCCACATATGTGCCACATCATCAACTTAACAGGCTTTTTGACAGAATATGACGGCAAAGACCATTTGTAAGGACACTTATTGACCTTAAGGACCATAAATGACAACAACAACCAAAAAAAAAACAAACAAAACATAAAGTGCACAATCTAAAGTTTCGCAAACCTCATGACATTTTGTGATAATAAGCCAAAACAAAATCAAAAAGGGCAATGTTGTTCCCAGTTTTAATTTGTGGTCTTGCATTGTTTTAGAAATTTGTGGGTGCTTCAAAAGCCATAAAAATAATGAATTTAAAGTGCATAGCAACTGAGAATAAAAATAAGAAAAGCAAAGCTATAAGGAGAACAAGGAATTCTTCCATTTCATCTCAAATCAATATATAGCTCCCTTGAAGAAAAAAAAAAACCCACACCAAATGATCGAAAAGCCACAAACGTTAACTAAGCGCCCCACAAAAGTACTTAATTAAATCAACAAAACTAATTAATTAATTAACAACTCTCTGATTCAACTGATCTGAGGCCTCATGGCTACTTTCTTTGCTCTCACTACGGTGCACTTAATGATAATGGCTGCTTTCTCCCTTCCTAGCCTCACTCATTTACACCAGCGGGGCCTTCTCGGCAGCCTTGTCGCCCTTGCCATTTTCTTCGGCCTCCAGGTCAGAGAGGAGGTACGGATGGCTGGCTGGACATGTAGGAGGTGTGAGGGGAGATGAGTTGGGAGAGCCGGGAGGAGAAGGGGGCGGAGAGAGAGAGAGAGAGAGGGAAGGTTTTTTTATAAGTTTTTTTTTTCAATGTTATTTTATTTTATTATATAATTGATTTTTTATTTTTATTTTTAAGAAATTGATGGGTCCCACAATGGACATATCATCAATTAACGTCTAACTAAAGGAAGGCTTAAATTGGTCAAATTTGAAAACCAACAAATGTAAATTGATGAAATTAAAACTCCAGGGCCTATATTAAGAATGACCCTCTTTTGACGTTATCCCAAAAAGTTACTAGTTGCAACATTTGTTATCGGAGCTTTGTTCTTTATGAAGTTTATGGTCATTTTAACTTTGTCATTTGGTTTGGAGATCTATTCTTTTTCAAGTTTTAAATTTAGCATTGTCATTTGGTACCAAAATTGAATCTTATTGCCTGGGTTCATCATTTTCTTGAGGATTTTTGTCAAGCATCATTTGGTTTCAAAAATTTAACCTACTCAAAAATCATGATTTTTTAATTTATTTTAAACATGAATTTTTAAATACTGATTTTAAGATATAAAAAAATGGAAATTAAAATTAGAAAATTAAATACTATTTTATTTCGGTTAATGTTTATTATTACATTGCTTAAAAATAAGGTTAGAAGTACATAAAAATTTGTATTTGCAAGGGAAGAATAGGACAAAATCATAAAATTCAAATTATTTAGTGTGCCAAGTGATGTCAAACAAAATCGACTGATTGGAATGTAATGATTTGAATTTTGACTAAAAAAAGTATATTAGTTTTTCTTTTATAGGAATTACGATAAATTAGTTAACTAGATACACATTATCCGAAATGAATCCGGATTCTCTGTTTGGATTTTCTCTGTCATGATTTGCTTGACTTCATATGTCATCTCATTAAAATTTAATTCAAGGGTCTTTAAGTTGACACATCATCTTTGGAACAAAATCCAATTTTCTCATAATTAAAAAAGAAAAAAAGAACCATAATTGAAAAGTAGGAGTAATTATGGTAGAGATAATCCAAGCAGAGGATCCGAACCCATTTTAGATACAGGTAAGATTTTGTATATTTATAATGACTAGATACAATGAATAATTTGAAACCTATGTGTATGTTCCTTTCTCAATACACGGAAGTATTTGGCATTGTTAATAATCTAGTAAAGAAAATTCAATTGTATAATTTTAACTATATTCCTAAATTTGAAATCATTCCTCGAAATAGATTCAATATTACAATGTATCTAATCATTCAATTATGTTCTATTTGGTAGTTAGTTTTTCTAACCAATTTAAGGTGGTTGTTAAAACACAAACAAACTTTACTTTCTCTTTGTTTTTTTTTTAGAGAACAAAAACAAACTTTTTAAAAACTCTTTATCCAAAGTGAATCTAGGGTCCATTTGGATAAAATGATTTAAACCAAGAGCTCATTGGTGTATGACAATAAAATTAAATATAAACTATATCGACAAAATGCATTTGAACATAAAAAAATAACTATAACACGACTACACTAAAAATGAGTGAGTAACCATAACTTCTAAGTTCCGGGTAATTTAAATTCGAAATTTGAACTCTGAAGTTCAATCAAAGACCTAATTTGGGATTAAGGCTCGAATATCAAGTGCATTGCAAGAATGAAACTGGCATTCTTAAAGAATTGCTAAACCCTTCTCGTTTGGATAGTATGTGATATGGATTGATGCTTCATATAAACCAGATCCTAAAGTGGTAGAAATTGAATTGGCTTTACTTACCAAGCGTCAAGTTCACATACCTTTCAACTTTTCACTCGTTAGTACACGTAGCACTTGCTGCTTTGACTTCAATCAAGATTCAAATCAAAACTCAAAAGTTCCAATTTTTATTTTTCTTTTTCACATGATGATGCCAAACAAAGCTTACTTTAAAAGTACAACAAATTCAAGCGAAAGAAACATCTAACCCGAAAAACACACCAAAAAAATAAACACACACAAAAAAAAAAAAAAAAAAAAAAAAAAAAAAAAAAAAAAAGAGCAGTGAACAACCTAACAATCCCAGTTCGTCACCGACGTTGACTTTCCATTTTTCCACCCAAATCTGAAACCTCATTGGTCTGTTACTGTTTGCATGCTCCAATCGGTGACAGGCCAGCGCACAAAGACCGTGTTGTGTAAACTCAAAGCAAAAAAAAAAAAAATAAATAAAAAAATAAATAATAATAATAATTAAACAAAAATATTTCCAGACGAGAGAGAGTTAAAGAAGCTCTTTCGTTAAACATGCCCACAAAATTTATCTCTCTGCATATTCCTCGCATCTTTGGGAACTCGAATTCTCATCAAAGCAGAAAAACGAGGATTTAGAATTCGAATCCTCGCATTCTCGGCTTCTTAAATTCCCAAGTTTTCCTTCTCTGTTTCCGTGTTTGTGCTTCAATCAATCAGTTTTGGAGAGAGAGAGAGAGAGAGAGAGGTGGAATTGATTGAGCTCCGGTGAGTGTGGATCTGGCAGGCGAAGCCAATTGAAGCCTCAGATCAATGCTTTGTTCGGAGGCAATTTAGGTCCCGTCGTATCTATAATTCGGTTAGTTAAACCTCATTTTTTGTATATATATTTTTCAGCTCAAATTTTGAATTGACAAGATCTGAGCCCTGTCTGCGTTTGTATTATCTTTAGTTGAATTTGATTCCTTTTAGGGTTTTTACGAGGATCTTAGCTGGTTTTTGAAGTTTTTATATGATTTTGGTTGTTCTAAAGGCAAGATCTGCTTCAGTTATACTGATTTTCGACTGGTAGATGAGTTTGCTGAGGTATTTGATCGAATTGAGCTCCCATTTCCCTTCTATTTGGTTGCTAAGAAAGTGGCATAGGAAAAAGAAAAGAAATTGGGAATATATAAAGATGGTTTAATAATATGGTCTTCTTGGGGATTCGAAGGCGAATCTATTTGGATGGTCTGAAATGTGCATTTTGAGAGTTTAATCTTGTCACGTATAATTCGTTCTCAATGATTGTGTTTAGATTAGGCATACTAATAAGTCACCAAGAATGTTAATTAGTTTTTAAGAGGGCATGTAATTATTGGATGTAGTTATAAATTGTGGATTATTTTATTATTTTATTTCTGTAGATTTTGATTGTTCTGTCGAGTGTGACGGCGGGACAAATTGATGAAGAACGGGATGATAGAATGCAGTGTATGCCATTCAAAGTTGGTTTCCCCGAATACTAAAGCTTTCTCGAGGGCATATGACCGCCACAAGAGCAGGTTATCGTCCAAGCAACGTGTTCTCAATGTCCTCTTGGTCGTTGGTGATTGTATGCTAGTCGGTTTACAGGTTTGCTTTCATATATGGACTTTTTCCTTATCTTTCATCAAATTTTTTATTACAAAACAAAGTATTCAAATTCCAGTAGTGAAGTTTATTATATTTGAAATTGGGAATTTTTAAACATGTATTTGATAATTCAGTTTTCCAATATTTTCTGCATGATTTAACAAGGTTGAGCATGTTTTCTCAACTACCAAGGTCGCTACCAATGTCATTATTGTTGTTATTACTGTTGTTACTTCCATTATCTTTACCATTCCTGCCCTTAGAAACTCCTGTAACTTTTGTTGAATTTGATCTGATTTAACTTATCAATTTCATTTCTTTGTTGTGGGCTATGAAGATAGTTTAAATATCAAACATGTTAGAAAGCATATAAAGATTGGAATCAAGTTGATTGATCATATTGTAGAAGCAATAGCACTAACAACTGTTTCAAAAAGTCCTTTTGAATATTTCTTTTTACTTTGTGCGATCTTGATAAGGATTTATGAAGTAAGCTGCAAGTCGATGCTATAAATTTTTTGTGCAGTTCTTCATCCCAATTTTTTTTTCACCTGACATGGCTATTTTTTTACTTTCTCTACCAGCCTATTCTGGTTTATATGTCCAAGGTCGATGGAAAATTCGAATTTAGCCCAATTAGTGTAAACTTTTTGACAGAGGCTGCAAAGGTTCTATTTGCTGTTGTCATGCTACTGTTGCAGGTATTGTCAACATCTTTTTCCTCTCCCTTACTCAAATATGCATGACAATATTTATGCCTTTTGATTTCCACTTTTATTAAAAACAAATATGAGGTGTTTTATTAGTAAAATCTAATTCTCCAAGAGAAAGAAGATTTCAGATTAAGTTACAGTTATTCCCCAGTGCTGTTAAGTTCCAGCATCTTCTCTGGGTTTTGGTTCAAACTGGATTAAGGTCCAATATGAAGTTTACTCAAAATTTTAAACTGTGCTGTCAAAGGCATCAACTCCTGTATGGTGTGCTTAGGTTCTGAGATGAGGCTAGAAAATACCTTAATGCCATGTGAGGTGCAGTTACTTGGTTTAGCGCCCTTTTTATGCATGGTTGAGAACTTAGGAGCTCCCTCGTATTGAAGATAGTGAAATTAATTATGCCAAAATGACAAACTTGCATACACGTTTTTTTTTTTTTTTGGTAAGTTTATGATAGTTGGTAATAATGCTCGCTTTCTAGATTATACTATGGGTATTTTGTGAAGTACTTATGATTCTTTTATTTGTACTGGGCTTAATTTGTTTTTGTTCTTATTGACGTTTTCTTTAATTCTGCAGGCTAGGAATCAGAAAGTTGGGGAGAAGCCTCTTCTCTCAATTTCAACATTCGTGCAGGTTGCCTTTCCACTGACATTACAGTTGTTGCTTTTTCTAAGCTCTTGTTTTCATAACGTTTATGTCTGTTCATGATATTGTAACAAATGGAAGTTGGTCCCTCCTTTAGTTTGTTCTGCGTGGTTGCTTATTAGGAAGCATTATGTGATCCTTTAGTCTTTTTTTTCCTTTTCATTTCCTTTTCAGTATCTTGTTTTGCTCATAAGCTTGCTGACACTTTAGAGTTTATATATTTAGAAGGGAAACACGGTCGTTTGTGATCCAATAAGATTATTCTTCTCTTTTCGCAGGCGGCTAGGAACAATGTGCTTCTTGCTGTTCCAGCATTTCTTTATGCTATTAATAACTATTTAAAGTTCACCATGCAGGTAAAGTAATTTTGTAGATCCTCTTAGCATTCATCTCTGTGTTCGGTTGGCATATATGATTAAATTTGAACTTTTCAAATTATAGTATGATTGATGGGACTCATGCTATTCCTATAGAGAAGTTGTGATATGACCAAGGTTTTTAGCTCTAAGGATTCTCCCTCATGTAGTTTTTGAGCCCTTCTGAAAGGATGTATTGAATCTCACAGGTCTACTTACAAAAAGGGACTTTTGCGGTGTTAAGGTCTAAGTAATATTCTAAAAAGGGACGCACAAAACAAAATTCTTGGATAGAGATATGCGTCCATGCACTACACCACACTTTGTGTGCGACATGATATATTCATACTGCAACTGCTTAGTTGCCTAGGAGGGAGTGCGAGCTACCAGATTATTTATACCTTGTAATTCTTTTGAATAGTATGAGCTACCAGAATTTGCTATTGCTTAGGCTTTATGGGAATTTTTACATGTAATGCTACTAGGTCATCCAAAGTTTATCCTGATATTCATCGGACGTTTCCTATTCATCGATTTTGGAGAGCTTTATCAATTGATTACTGTTCATAACATAACCTTATTTATTTTGCAGCTATATTTCAATCCTGCAACCGTGAAGATGCTCAGCAATTTGAAGGTACTATTAGTTTCATAATATTTATTATCGGTATCTTAGTGATGTTAACGATCATTTCATGACTTGCTTAGCCTTGCTTTTGCCCGGGAATGCCTACTATCTTAAACCTCTTAACAACAATATTCTCACTTATTTTAAATAAACATAAACATAACCTAATAGCCTGGATACCCTAAGGGATTGTGATACAGTTGAAGACTGTCACCAATTCCTCTATGTGTTAGGCGCATCAATATTATCTGGACTTACTACTCAATAAATTAGAGCATACTTCAAATCAACAAATAGGCATCAATTTATTACTTATGTACATATATCTTCAATGCATGAAGATGGAATGCGCACATTGTTTTCAAACCTTATTTTGAAACAAAGAGAAACCAAGAGATATTAACAACTTGGTAGGACTTAATTTCTCACTTCATACTTAACTTATAAGAGCCATAGCAAGGAAGAGTCCCTGAACCATACGAAGTCCAAAGGGCAGACCAGAAACTTACTTGATCCCAAGGTCGCATATCCATACCTACTCCTGAGTAATCCAAAAAAATCTTTCTATTCTGCTCAACCCAAAAAACTGCCAATACCCTGCAATTCCGAAGACTTCTACCTTTCATGTTCAGTGGTTTCTTATATGTTTATATACACAAGCCGTTTTGGAATTTATCTATAGGGATCCCTCTTAATAGGTTCTCTGTCTCTCCCTCTCCCTGTATATATATATATATATATATATATGATATGGTTAACTGCGAGAATTTGTGATATATGCAAAAAATATATGTACTACAAAAAACAAATACATATATTGCAAAGTTGTGGCTAGCTGAAATGAGATTTATGATTTTAGTACAATAGCTTATTTTCTGTGGCAATGTGTTGGTCTTTCATGTAAAATATTTAGGGTATGTGAGTGTATCGCTTTCGTAACAAACCTGTTTGAGTAACCCTTCTTTGGTCCTTCCACGCCTATGGTTCCCACATCTTCATTTTGAGCTGGTTGAATACATCTGGCGAGGAAGATATTTTTCCCAGTGCTCAGTGGTAGGACTCTTTCTGAAACAGGTCCTCTTGGGGGGAAGCTTCTGCATTATGCATTTACTTCCTACAATCAGTCTCATAAAAGATGCATTATTCCAGCCTCTTGAAACTATTGTTTTCATGCCTTCTCTCTTCAATTTTACTAGAGCAATTAAAAAATGTTTCATGGACAACCAACCCAGTGTTAGTGGCATGAGATGTCTGACATGGTGACCTCAATGAAAAAAATACCCTGCACACTGGTGTTGGTTCCACAGGAGTTGCTTGCCATGCATATTTATTGGGCTTGAAAAGATATGCTAAGATAGTTTTTGTTTCACTTAGTTTCACCTGTAGAAATTCTGCTGTTCGTTTTAACAAATTTGATATATTCTTGTCTTAAATTAATCAGTTGTTAAATTTCTGGAGTTTGATGGACATGCAGGTGTTGGTGATTGCTGTTTTATTGAAAATGATAATGAAACGTCGATTTTCAATAATTCAGGTTAGTATCCTAGTTTCTTAGTCTTTTGAGCCAGAAAAAGAAGGAACTTTTACTACTTGTACGTGTATGTTCTTTTCTGGTTCCTACTAGGTGGGGGAGGGGGGAGTAGTCACTTGTAGAACTTTGGATGAACTTATTTGAACATAATCCTTTTGATGCTATGCTTTGTTATATGGTATCAAACTGATATTACTTTGATACAGTGGGAAGCCCTTGCTTTGTTGCTCATCGGGATTAGCGTAAATCAGTTGCGATCTTTACCAGAGGGTTCCACTGCTTTAGGTCTTCCAGTTTCAACAGGCGCATATGTATACACATTGATCTTTGTAAGTGATTTATGATATTTTGTTGTTTTTACTAGTGAATGTCATGCTGTTTAACATGCGCCTTTAGGTTAATAACTATATCATCATGTTGACTTATCTTAGATTCATTTTATAGGTAACAGTTCCATCCTTGGCCTCTGTTTACAATGAGTATGCTCTGAAGAGCCAATATGACACTAGTATATACCTCCAGGTGAGATATAGGATTTTATAATTTTCTCATGAAAGTAACTGGTGTTATTATTATAGAATGTTGAGGAATTGGTTTTCTAAAGGTAGCAAATGGCCATTTGCTTATGTACTTGCAGTCAGTGATCTAGTACCAATTTGGATCTTGATTACTGTTTTATGATTTTATTTTGGGTGGAGCTATCTATTCTGTTTCTCTTAAATTTACTGATTGGTTTATGGATATGGTTGGGCTTGGGCTGGAATTTGCAAATGATGAGCATGCCATATAATCTCTTGGTAGCTTAGGTTATACCAAGAAAGTTGGAATATTGGCAAAATTTCTAAGGAAAATAAGGCCTTTTGCCTCAAAGTTCCGGTATTTCACTGTTGTTGAAGCTTGTTGACAAGCTGGCAACGTATCGCTGAGATGTCGGCGATAAGGTGGAAGGACATACCCTTTTCCACTTGTTTTGGTTTCTATGCATGTCCTCATCTAAGATCAATTGCCTCAGTGTGAACCTAGAGCTTCATAAACATATCTTAGCAGCTTTTATCTCAATTTTCTCATTGTTTATACTTTGTTAAATTCATGTTTGGACAGCTATTGAAAACTGAGAAATATAAGTCATCAATTTATCTTCTTCATTTGAAGTTATCTTTTGGCTGTGCAGAACTTATTTTTATATGGATATGGTGCTATATTCAACTTTCTAGGAATATTGGTAATGGCCATTGTCAAAGGTATGAACTACACTTTGTTTATTTGTTCTTGCAGAGAAATCAGTTTATTTATTTATTTTGATGAATAAAAAAGTCTGAAAGAAAGTCCCATGTACAGAAGTAGTACGCAACAATTTGAGAGCATAAAGCAAGTATAAAATCGAAAAGCAATGAAAGGGACTTTCATAGCTCAGAATGCCACCTATAAACATAATCCTTCAGCTATTTAAGATGGTCCACTGGCTTTGGTAGCTGTTTGTTTTAATTTTCTATTTAACCACAAGTTCTAAAGTAAAAACTGAAGGGTCTATTCACGAAATCTCTTTATTAGATGCTTTCAAAAATCTGCTGTGTCATCCTGAGATCAAAGCAGTAACTGATCTTGGCACCTGGAAGAAACAATTAACCCGAAACAGAGAAGACAACTCCTCACCTTTTCCAATCTAAAGGGTTTTTCTTAGAAAAAGATGAACTTCGCTTTTGTATGCTTCCTTACACTTATATCATCCATTTACATGCCCTTACTCTCTGAATAAAATTATGCACCAAGTCTTCTTAACAAATGCCACCACTTTGGGGGTTTTTATTCTCCAAATTTCCTTCCAAGGGGACAGTATGCATTTAAACCCTAGTTAGAGAACGTTAAGATAATTTGTAGACTCCAGTTCACTATACTTCCCATTCCTCACAAAGAATAAAAAATGCTATCACTGTTACCTCCAGCTACTGAGAACTAACTGAAAGCAATATTCAATGGTCAGATTCAAATTTATTGACTCTAGTAGCACTTGTACTTATTCAAGGAAGTCATATTGTTAGTTATATTTTTCCGATCCATATAGTTTTGGAATATAATTATTGTTTAATATAGTTGAATGGTGTAAGAGGGCCATTTCACGAATAAACTTCTTCATTGCGCTTTTGCACTGGTATTTTATGATGGAAACTTGGGAAATTTATTGTTGTAAATGGGTGTTTCGAGTCTAACCTCATGTTGTATGAATGTTCCAGGCCCAAGTAGCTTTGATATCCTTCACGGTCATTCAAGAGCTACAATGTTTCTGATAGCTAACAATGCAGCACAAGGAATTCTGTCCTCTTTTTTCTTCAAATATGCAGGTTAGTTCTCCGCAATAGCATCTTCAGGTGTAGGTGTCATGCCAATTTGTGTATGGACACATTTGCTGTAATAAAGGGATTGCTGCCGGGAATGAGAGCAAGATTCTTTTATTCAGCTTCTGCTTTCATTAACCATCACTTTTTTGTTAAATTTCATTTTTCTCGTCACTCTTCATTGAAGATGTTATTCAATATTTTCAGATACGATTCTAAAGAAGTACTCGTCCACAGTGGCCACTATCTTCACAGGCATAGCATCTGCTTTGCTGTTTGGTCATAAATTGACTATGAACTTTGTTTTAGGAATTTCTATTGTCTTCATCTCGATGCACCAGGTAACCTAATAAATGAACTCTCTTTTTTTCATTAGTTAATAAAGAGAATGAGAGAGTTTCAACACAAGAAAATGTGTAATTAAAAAGAGCTTTCTTTCTTTTTCTTCTTGTTCTTCTGATTACTTTGTGGGGTGACCTTTGTTTGTATCCATTTTCTATTTAGTTCTTTTCTCCCATTTCGAAAGTGAAAGAAGAGGAACAAAATGGGAAGCTAGAAATGATAGATGTCGATGATAAACACAGGTATCTGCTCTTTCTTTTTGCTCATTTCGGTCATATAGGATAGTGGTGTGGCATGGCAGCATTAGTTGGGAGTTAAACCTCCTTGTTCAGATGCGTACCCACTTGCTTGTACATGTTACTGTGTTCCTGTTGTGTGCTTGACAGAAACACCTAGTCAAGCACTAAACCATTGATATTGTTAGGCCTAACAAGAATAGGTCACCAAGGAATTAACGTTTTGAAGAACTTTTTTACTTTTGATACTTCGCCATTTTTATAGTATGTACTTATGATACTTGGTCATTTCTACAGTAATAATGTAATATTTGAGGCACACCTAGAGTTCTGATTCCTGCTTTGAACAATTGATTCTCTAGAAGGAAATTTGATATTTGAAATTTGGTGCCACTCTTTCATGTCTACCCCCGTTTTTTTTTTTTTTTTTGGGTGCGAAGGAGGGCTAAAGCCCAAACATGTCGACCCCTTCATCACCACTTATACCTCACAATAAATAGATCAAGAAAAAAGAAAAGGAAACATGGAGCCTCCAGTACGAGTTTTGGGGTTTGGGGTGGTTGGGTCAGAGGCTAGTTGTTATTATGAAGGAGAAATTCATGGAAAAATAATTTGTTTCTTTTTCTTCATGATGGTAACTAATGTAGATGCTTTTCTTGATTTAGGTCAAAGGATTCCTTTATCAATATGGCAGCAGGGGCAAATGAAGAGGTTTAGATTTGCAAATAACTTTTTTCCTTTTAAATATATATATATATATATTTTAATTTCTCACTCTTTTCTTATAAATGTACCTTTTCCAGGCTAGTCACCGAGTGGGACCCGATGAAAGACAGCCGCTTTTACCCACCTAAAGTTAATTGGAGTATGTTGTTGTTCTTTAACTATTTATTGTTTGCTATATGCATCTACTGCATAATCTATTTAACCATGTTGAGCGAAAAAATTACCAACGCCATGTTGAACAACAATTAAATTGGAGTAGTCTTTCTTACAATTTGCAGCAATTAAAATAGCTGTCACATCCAGTAACCAATTAGTAGGCCTATAGATCTTGGAAAGGCTACACTGTGCAATTTGTGTCTTATGAGACATCCACATTATTTTTGGTCGGTCGGAAAAGAACGTTCCTTTTGGTCATAAAATGTCAACCTGAAATTGGCATAACTGGGTTTTTTTCTGTACATAATCAGGCTTTGTTTTTTGCTTATTGTTGTTGTTGCAGGTTGGTTTATTTTTTCTTTGAAGGAATTCTTTTGGCAGGAATTAAACAATACAAGAGATAAGCAAGGTTCCTCAAACATTCAATAAATTAATCTGAGAAGAAATACTTTTCTACTGTTTTCGGGGATCCCTTTCCTGTGTCACAGGGTTTCCCTAAGTTGTGTAAAGCAATTTATATAAACGAATTCGGAGTATACATGCCTTTGAGTGATCCCAGTTTTTTGGCTGCAGAAGATTTGGAGAGAGAGATAAGCAACATGTCCACAGTGATTTAGTTCCTTCCTTCCTGCACTTTATCTACCAATGTGATTTGTATTAGCGTTCTTTTGTATTCTTTACGTTGGACCACATAGATATTTCACCCCAAATCTCAATTTTTGTATTTTTATTTTATTTTATACAGACTTAGATTTTGTTTTGGTAAGGAACACCTCATTCCCATTGCAATCAAACGTGTTTGAATTTTTTTCTTTTTCTTTTCTAGTGGAATCTGAGACATGTTTTATTGTTTTATTATGAGGAAAAAACTTGGCTCTTTAAAATTGAGGAGTCCCATTTTTGGTTTGTTTAGGTAATACATCAATTTTTGGTTTGTTATAAGAAATCAAATATCGCGATGGTTGACCCTCATTTTAGGCCACCAACATCTAACTAGGATTGTGAATCTTATGCAGTCGTATAACGTCCACCAAAAGGAATGTTAAAATGTCTTTGGATGTGAGTGAGTTCTTGTGGTTTCAAGGGCCATAAGCTCAAACCAGGTGATGTTTCTTGGAGTGAGAATATGGTGATATGGAGATTCCTTGGTTGTGTTTTGGAGATTCCGGTTAGGTCCTTACATCACATGAACAATGGGGAAGTAATACTCAGAATGTCAGGCAGATGGATGGATTTCGTTTCGGAAGGCTATTTCACATGCTTTCTTACTTTGTTGCACAAGAGCATTTGATGTCGTCTGTTCTCTACCATGACAATATATCAAAACTAAGAGTCCTAGGTAAGAGATACTCTTCCAAATAATGATCTAGCTCTGGTTTAACAAGCTCACCACTTGAGTTGAATTAGAAAGTAATTTTGAATGAATGACAAACTGTTGGATTAGGAATTTCCTCTGGATTATCCAATACACTATTTTATGCATCTTGATCTCTCAGGTGTTTTCTTAAAAGCATTTTGGTATGGCTACCATGTTGAACTACTAGACGTTCACTTCTAACCAGCCAGTGTTTTCAGTTGGTTTAATTGATCCGCATCATCCAAGGATGAGTAGAACCTTTCTATTGCATAAACATTTCTTGGTGAAGTAGGTTCCAACCGTTCATACCAAACTTGGATGGTATTTCCTTCAAGATTTGGAAAAGAAGCTGTCTATGTAGACCAATTGGAGTACCACATTTTCTAGAAACCTCTCTCACATTAGATAGAAACTACTTTATTTTTTTATTTTTTATTTTTTAGTACAAGCCATAGTCTAAATTTAAAGGGGAGGAGGATTTATCTCAGACACTCAACTAAAATGTCATGGGAGTTTGAACCTAAGACCTCTTATTTGCAAGTCATGATCCTTTTTCACTGATGTTGAGACCCAAAAAATATATGGTTGGACCCGAATAAATAATCAGCCCAAAACGACGATCCATTAGGAAAAAACGTAAAGCAGAGTGCACCGAAACCCACCACATGCAAATTACAATTCACGTGCCACACTAAATAGATAAATTCGCTCAAGGTTGAGATAAAATATACCGGGTTTACAGGCCCATGCAAAAAATAAGCATCGCAGGACGATAAATTCAAACATGCCAAGCAATGTGTCATGCCAAGCACAAAATCATTATCGCACACCCAACCACGCTACAAGTCTAAGTGGGCCCAAGCCACTCAAAAAACCGGGGCTTGCTTGAGTGGGTTGTGGTATGGACGATAATAAATCAACATGAGCCCCATTGATGGGCCAGAAAAATGGAAAGTCTCGGGTTACTTGGGAGCCTCGAGACTCAAGTCCATTTCTCAGGCCCAAACATGTGGGTAAGCACAAGAGAGAAAAGTAGCTCAAAAGCCCAAGCAAAATAACCTAACCAAAAAATGACCCAACCAAAAAAATAAGCCCAATCAAGAGGCCCAATATTTCACAAAAAGCCCATTTGCTTAGGAAACCACCTTGGCCCTTATAAAATCCCAAAACAGCCCACAAAAGCTTCAGTTCTTTTGAAAAACAGAAAACACGTGAAGGAGGAGGTTGGCAGACTCAGCAAGCAAAGCTGCTGGGAGCAAGTTCCAAGCCAGAGACGCCCAAAGAACCAAGGAATGCTGGCCTGCACGCTGTCAAAAGCACCCCTTGGACCAGCATATATTTTAAATTCCTTTCCTTCATCAGATTTAGCCAAGGCAGGGGGAAGGAAAGAAGAAAAAACAGTAACCAAGAAGGGAAACTCCCACTGCGCAGCTGCGGGAAAGGGGGACATTGAGTTCCCAAATCTCCTGAATTCAAGCAAATAAACAAAGGCAATTTTTGCCAAGATAGGGAAGTCGGAGAAGAGGAGGAGAAAGGAGGAAAAAGCTTAGCCAAAAGAAGTAGAAGCCATTAGGGTTTCTTGAAGAATGGTGATTTCCAGCAGCTATAAATTGAGGCTTACCCTACCCAACAGAGGCAACTCAAAAAAAATTCAGGGAGCAAGCTTTCTCTCTAACTTGCAAAAATCTAACTACCTCGTGCACTATTCACCTTCTTCTCCAATTTGTTTTTCTAGCAGCTGCCAGAAGAACTTTGTCTTTCTTTTTCCTCTTTCCCCAGTCAAAATTCCTTACAAAACTCCTCATTCCTTACCTTAATACTTTCTTTTCTCATAAACCAAGCCTAATCTCTCTCTTAGTGCTAAACTTATGTTGGTTTTGTTCCCATGCCACATGCCACTCATGCTAAGCTAAAAGACTATCTGAAAGCATGCCAAAATCATCTGTAAGTCACCATCATTCTAATCGGTGAAGATAGCCAAAATATCTCCTAAGATCTTACTACTCTTTCGAGGTATTTTGGGACTTAATTTTCGAACCCAGGCAAAGGGGACAGTCTCCTCAGTCCACCCTTTTACAGCAGCCCAGCCCATTAGCTGCAGGAAGAAAAAGTCCCCCACATAAATTGGAGACTCTGCTGGGGATTAAACCATTATCTTCATCAATGCCTCCAAGAAAGAAGACCAGAAGCAACAACATGACTTCCCAGGATGGGCCAAGCCATGCTGACTCAGAGTCAAGGCAACATGCCTCTTCTAGAGAAGAAGAACGTGCAAGTGAGGGAACTTTTACCCTCACAGACCTTGTTGTAGTCATTCATGCTATGGGTGAGACCCAGAGGGAGATGGCTGAGATGATAAAAGAACTCAAAAATTCGGCTCCAAAGCCAAGTGAAGTGAATGAGAAACACCCACAAGAAGAATCTGCTGCTACCGGAAAGGAGTCTGAGCAAAGAGGACCATCTTTTGTCACTCAGGAGGACGTTGTTGCCATGCTGGAAAAGGAGCTGAGTCGAAGTCAGGAAGATTAGAAGTATCTTCCTCAGCCGCCGTACCCATCAAGCTTACTCCAGCAGCCATATCCTAAAGGTTATGAAGCACCAACCTTTGTCCTCTTTGACGGGAGGAAGGGGAGCCCAAAGGAGCATGTCAATCGCTTCATTGATGCCTTGGGACCATATGCTGGTGATCATAATCTTCGACTTAGAGAATTTTCAAAGAGTCTCACCGATCGTGCTTACACGTGGTATATGACTTTGGCACCAGGCTCTATTCACTCTTGGGAAAGCTTGGCAAGCAGGTTTTGTAAGAAGTATTTCCAGCATGAAGAACGAGTCACCACCACTCAACTCAACAACACTCGCCAAAAGCATGGTGAGGATCCTGTGGACTTTGTGTGTAGGTTCCTGGACCTAGCATTGGATTGCTACGATGAGAAAGATGAGGAGGCGCTTGTTGAAATCTGCATCAGCAATATTGTGGCGGATTATAGAGTGTATTTGGAGAATATTGACATTAGTCAATTTTCTCGGCTGCTGGAAACTGTGAGGAAGACAAGCATGTCCGTCAAGCCAACAGGACAAAGGACTTGGAGGAATGAGAAGAAGGAAGCGCATCAGACATTGGCAATAGATGACAAGCCATCCAATGACTATAATTCACGCAAACAAAAGGATAGGGAGACGTATCCACCCTTACCATGCAAAGATGAAGAATTTCATGTTATCATTGACACAATGATTGCTGATGGCGTAATCAAGCCTGTCAGACCCTACAAAATTCCTACCCGAGAGGAAAAGAATGATCCTAGGTGCTGCCGTTATCACCAATTTGTGGGGCATCCAACTACTGCCTGTCAAAGTCTCAGGAGGATTTTACACGCCAAAATACATGAGGGAGTCCTTGAACTTCCCTCTAAGGAACAAACAATTGATGAAGACCCCTTGCCAAAACGAAGGGGAAAGAAGGTAGCTGCTGTTATTACATGCTCCGATGATTTGCTCGATGATGATGAATTGTGCCACCCTTGGAGGAATGACCCGAAACCGCTGGAAGCTATATGGGAACCTTGCGGAAACATGGAGAAAGCATATTGGTGTAAATATTCGAGGCCTTCGAGTTACAACACACCATTGCCGCTCGCTGATGGATGGGGTAACAACTCAGACAGCGAAGTCTTTGTTTTGGACATGCCGGAAGAATGCTACTCGGGGGCTTTATCGGGACAGCAAGAAGCAGCTGCTGTGACATTTCATAATCTCACGGAAGCTGAAACAAGCGTGGTTATTTAAGCATGAAACAGGGGCCCACAGCTTCTCAGGTCCTTCAAAGAAACCCGAAGTTCAAATCACTCTTTGACCAACTTGGCTTCGGGCCTCAAGCAAGAGAAGCAGCTGCTGTAGCTCTGATGAATATCTCTGCGGAGTCTAACTCTCACTGCTTTACAGCTCAACCACAAGGGTCATTTTTGGGAAATGACAATGCTATTGTCTTCACGGACGAAGACATGGAAGTTCCATACCCGGACCATAGGAGGCCGCTTTACTTGGAGGGACAAATCAATGATGTGTTCATAAGGAGAGCTTTGGTAGACATGGGTTCCTCTGTCAACATATTAACTCTGTCTGTGCTTACGGCAGCTGGTATCCCATTGTCCAAAATTGTCCAATCACAAACAAACATCAGCGGTTTCGAGAATAAAAGTAAGGTCACAGTCGGGCATCTGCAAGTAAATTTGAAGGTTGGGCCAATTCGGTCACTTACTAAGTTCTATGTCGTGGATGTGGATGTAGCTTACCATGCTTTGCTTGGGAAGCCATGGCTCAACAAGCATAAACTTGTGGTCTCTACCTATCATCAATGCGTAAAAGGAAGAATTGGGCTGAGGCCACTACGCATACTTGGGAATCAAGCACCGTTCAACAAGGATGAAGCTCACTACTCCGAGGCAAAATTCTACACTGAATGCATAGGTGCTGGAAGCAACCCATCTAAGAATTTCGGGACCTACCTTCCTTCGTGGACTGAAATTCGTGACTTAAGCAATGAGGAGCTCATCACCATTGTCGATCGAGAGAGAAAAAGGCATTCGGAAGTCAACAATCATGCATATGATCATCCCCAATGCTCAAAGGTGATGTTGCCCGATGGACGTACCGTGTACCGCTTATGACGGGGTTGGGGGCTTGACCGTGTCCTACGGGAAAGCCCCGAGTATGGAGGGAAAGTAATGCAAACAAATAGCTGTGGGAGTTCCAATAACAAGGCACTCATGCCTTGTGTTTTCCAAAAACCGATGACAGCACCCAGACACATGCAATATAGATCAGCAGCGGTAGCTGAGCAGCTGGAAACAATTGATTTGGGTGAGGATCCCTCTGCCCCAAGGCCCATCTCCATCAGCGTTCATTTAACAAGTAAAGAGAAGGAGGCCATGGTATGTTTGCTAAAAGAATTTCGAGATGTGTTCGCTTGGAGCTATGAGGAAATGCCTGGCTTAAACCCAAGCTTAGTAAGTCATACTTTGAATATTGAGCTTGATACAAAACCTATTGTGCAGCCGAGAAGGAATTTTCATCCTGAAGTTGAGAAGCAAATCAAGGTGGAAATTGAAAAGTTGTTAGCTGCCGGATTCATTAAGCCAATCAAGCATCCTACGTGGCTAGAAAATATTGTCCCTGTGAAAAAGAAAACCGGTGTGATCAGAATATGCACGGATTACCGGGACCTCAACCGAGCTTGCCCAAAGGACGAGTTCCTGCTGCCCAACATGGATATCTGAATTGATTCGACCTCGGGTCAAGGCTTGTTGTCATTCATGGATGAGTTTAGTGGTTCCAATCAGATCAAGATGTCACCCAAAGATGCTGAGAAGACAGCCTTTCGAACACCATATGGGAATTTTTATTATACGGTCATGTCATTCGGCCTCAAAAATGCTGGCGCCATATACCAAAGAGCCATGACAGCGATGTTTCACGACATGATGGGAAAAGAAGTCAAAGACTATGTGGATGACCTTGTGGTGAAGTCCAAACCCAAAGAAGGCCATCAAGAAGTTTTGAGGAGGGTGCTAGAAAGGTGCCGCCTGTACGGACTGAAGATGAATCCAAAGAAGTGCGCGTTTGGAGTTTCATCCGGCAAATTCTTGGGGTTTCAAGTACACCAGCGTGGCATAGATGTGGATCCTGAAAAAACTAGAGCCATCAACTCCCTTGCGCCCCCTAGAAACCCAAAAGAATTGAAAAGTTTTATGGGAAGACTATCGTATATCCGACGCTTCATCCCAGGTCTTGCTGCCACCATGAGTGCTTTTACTCCATTGCTCAAGAAAGGCACGCCGTATAAATGGAGTGAGAAGTGCCAAGAAGCTTACAAGAAAGTGCAACAAATAATCACCAAGCTGCCCACTATGAGAGCACCTATTCCGGGGCTTCCTCTCAAGCTTTGTTTGGCTGCAACAAACACAGTGGTGGGGGCTTTGCTTGCTCAAGATGATCATGACGGGGAAGAAAGTCCCATTTATTATGTAAGTAGGCAACTAAGGGGAGCTGAAGTGAGATATCCGAAGACTGAACTATTGTGCCTTGCTCTTGTCTATGCTGCACAGCGCTTGCGACATTACTTCCTTGCTCACAAGCTACATCTCATAGTGAAGTCTGATCCCGTAAGAGGTACATGAGGTTACTTGCAATTTAGAGCCAATAATTTGCTTGTATTGGCGCCTGCAGCGTAAGGGTTATTACTAGCCAGAAATGAGAAAACAAGCAGCTGAAATGCAAGCCAATTGTCCCAAGTGTGCAAAGATACCCTTCACCGAGGAATCATTCACCATCTCGTTTGCAGAGGATTGGAGGGCTCCATACTTGGCATCCTTCATCAACGGAGTCTTGCCAACCAATCCCAAGCATGCATGCAAGCTCAAAAGGACAATGAAAAGATACTTCATAGATGGGTCAACTCTTTACCGCAAGGGGTTTAATGGTGAGCCATTAAAATGCTTGGGAAAGTCTGAAGCACAGCAAGTCATGCAAGAGATTCGTACTGGAGAATGTGGTGAGCACCAAGGAATGAAGAGGCTTTACCGGCAGCTATTGAGTGTTGGGTATTATTGGCCTACAATGAAGAATGATGCATACAACTTTGTGAGAAGGTGTCACACATGCCAAGTTCATGCCAACTTAAGTCACAAGCCTCCCACGATGCTGCAGGACATGCGCACTCCTTGGCCATTTCATACTTGGGGGCTTGACTTGATCGGAACTATCCATCCACCATCTGACGGCTACATATGGATCATCACAGCCACTGAATATTTCACAAAGTGGGTTGAGGCGATTCCTCTGCGGAAGGCCATGGGGGCTGCCGTTGCCAATTTCATCCGTGAATATATCGTATGTAGATTTGGGATCCCGTATAAGATTGTCACCGACAATGGCACCCCGTTTGTTAATAAGCAAGTAAGCTCGACGCTTAGTGGTTATGACATCAAGCATCGTCGCTCCACGCCCTATTACCCACAAGGAAATGGTCAAGCGGAAGCCACGAACAAGACTTTATTAAGAATCCTAAGCAAAATGGTTTATGAGTATGAAGGAGGTTGAAGTGTTCACCTGCCGGATGTTTTATGGGCCTACCACACCTCTTCAAGAAGTGCCACAGGTTTCTCGCCCTATTCGCTTGTGTATGGGTCCGATGCCATTTCACCAGTAAAGATTACGTCCCCACTGCCAGAATAGCAGCTGTTAACGACCTCGAATGGGATACAAAGTCATGCTCGGAATGGCGATGACTCTGGACGTTGTGTAGAAAAAAAGAGCGAAAGCCGAAAAGAGGACAGCGTTGTACCACAGAACCGTAGCTCAAGCCTATAACAGGATAGTCAAGCCTCGCGCCTTCAAGCAGGGAGACCTCATGCTAAAAGTCGTGGAGATTGTGAGAAGACAAGTGTCGGGACCTTCCAAGTTTGCGCCACAATGGGAAGGACCGTTTGCAGTCAAAGAAGTTTACAGCAGCGGCTATTATCGCTTGGTCTCTGTCAAAGAAGGCACGCTGACGGATCCCATCAACGGGAAATGGCTCAAGTTCTACCACTGCTAAGATAACTTTATGCCCCGTACTTTTATATTTTCCTTCTGCCAAAAGAAAAAAAAACAAATTGCTTCTGTCTTATTTTCATGTTTTAAAGACACTTTTGTATGACGCACCATTATGGTAGCAAGCGCTTCGCAATGAGAATGAAGGAATGTTTTGAAAAAAAAAATTGTGTCTCTAAAAGTTTTACTGTTATTTACACTTTGTCAAAAAAAAAAAAAAACTTTCATATAATAAATAAATAAATAAAAACAACAAAACATGCCACTTAGTAGTGAGACAAGCTGGGCAAAGTCACTCAGATGGGGTCCCAAAGCATCGCGCTTAAGCGAAAAAAAATAGCATAAAGTGTGTTTGCAAAGAAACATGCAATTTTGAGGTGCTGGAACAGCATGATGCGCACAGCACCTGGAAGCTTTATAGAGCCCGAGTAGAAATCATGCACATATTAGCTTGACCCTTTGGGAAAGGTGGGAAGCTGTTTTGTCAAGCTTAGAATCTAGATAAACCATGCAAAAGAAACTTTCGAAATTCTGCTTCTCTAAAAAAAAAAAAATTTCGGCAACATATACCTTGTTTTCAACGATATCCAACCTGTCGGAAAATTTCAAGCAGTCCACAAAGGCAAGTCTTGCCAACAAAAGCAGTACATATATATATATATATATATATATGTGGGAAACATGCAACATGCCTCAAGCATTCAGAAATTCATACAAACTTCAATAGTTTAATATCACGTTACAAAGGCATAATGACGTAGTCGTTAGAGTCAAAAAAAAAAAAAAACACTACGAACGAAGCAAAATAAACTACACGTGCTGAAAGTTCATGCGTCCTTAGGTTACAAAGAAAGCAGGGTCATGTGCTAAGATAACTGGTTACCAAGCCAAGGATGGACAGTCTGCAAAAAAAGAGAGGATGTGTGTCAAAACTAGCTGATGCTGGAAGACGTAACATGATATAAAAAAATGATGAATGAGCTGAGTACCTTAAGGCTATGGAGAATGTCCGAAAAAAATCAAGGAAGCCCTAGGAGATAATCTGGCCGCTGCCTCCGTCACGCACTCAGCGTTGTCAACAGAAATACCCTTAGCAAGAAGAAGGGCATGCATCTCCCGGTGCTGGTTCTCCAATTCCCGCTGTTTAATATTCAAGGCATCTGCAGCAGCCTTTACTTCATCAGAATCATGCGATAATTGCATACTATGAATGGCCCGTGCTCCAAAGACGGCACGTGCTAAGTTCTTCACAAGTTTGAGAAGAAATTCCACGCGAAAGCCCAGAATCATGGCCTCACATATTGCATCTCGCCAACAGAGTAGTTTGTGGTCCATAATATCAAGGAGTTGCATGGTGTCCATCCCGTGAAGTACTAGGCCAAGGGCTCGGAAGGCAGTGCACCTTGAGAAAGAGGAGGTGACATCTGTAGCTTCCATTAAATCTCTGTATTTGTCTATAAACCTTCTCAAGGCCTCAACCGTCTCTGGATACACAAGGGCACCTTGAAATGTCACATAACCATCAAATCTGTAGCAAAGCGGGAGAAGCTCATCAATGGATCTAAGAATGGTGATACCGCCGTAAAAAAAAAGCTTTGAATGCCGTGTAGGAGTTTTCCCAATCTTGCCAAGACATGCCTTTCTCGGATAAATGCCCTCTAGAGGAACCTTCGATAAAAGCATCACCATTCCTATGACTGTTGTTAATAATCTCAGCAAAGGGCTGTGCTGCTGGAAGTAGCGGAGAGGCGCCGGCAGCCATGTCAGGTGTACCCAGGATAGGAGGAGTAGAAGGATGAACTGCTGGAAGTGGCGGAGAGGCGCTGGCAGCTATGTCAGGTATGCTCAGGATTGGAGAAGTAGAGGGAAGAACTGCTGGAAGCGACGGAGAGGTGCCGGCAGCTATGTCAGGTATGCTCAGGATTGGAGAAGTAGGGGGAGGAGCTGCTGGAAGCTGCGGAGAGGTGCTGGCAGCTATGTCAGGTGTGCTCAGGATTGGAGAAATAGGAGGAGGAACTACTGGAAGTGGGGGAGAGGTGTTAGCAGCCATGTCAGGAGTGTCCAGGTTAGGAGTAGAATGAGGCTGCGCTGCTGGAAGGCTCAGGACAACATCAGCAACAGTAGCGGAAAAGGGAAAACCAGCCTCTGATGAGGCACCTATTGTGTCCTCAATGGTGGGCACGACCTGCTGGAGAAAAATAAAGTATGAGCTATGGGACACAACGGGCAGTATGCAATATCAATATGCCAAGTAAAACAAGCAAGAGCATCGTCTGATACCAATTCAATGCAAAACACGCTGCCCAAGGTCACTAGCCAAAGCGGGAGGTGTATATGAGGCATCGGACTCCTCTAGGTTAGTATCGAAGTCTGGATACGTGTCTTCGTTATGACTATAGTATTGATCTTCATCAAGGTCCTCATCCATACCACTTGTATTATGAGCGCTCTCTTGCTTATGGGTGCTAATCTCAGCCTCCGCAGTGCCACCTTCATCTCTACCATCATCATTATTATCATCAACCGTTACCACTACTTTGGGTCCCGCATCTTCGCCTTTGTTCTTGCGGGTATTGGCAAACCGTGTTTCGAGAATACGCATGCTTCGACGCTTCGGGATCATGGGAACTTCCTTACCTTTGCCTTTGTTTTGAGGAGTACTTGTAAAATAAAATAAAAGGAATACTTATATATATATATATATATAAAGAGGGGAAAACAAAAGAGAGCAAACAAATGGCAAGACTTACTACGAGGAGACAAAGCCTTTGGTGCTGCTTGCCTGTTGCTGCCAGAAGCTACAGGCTGCTGCTGCGGTAAAGGCTCTGGCAAGGCAACTTTTCTTGAGCTAGGAGGACCTCTTGCTGCAACCTTGGGGATGAATTTTTTTGGTCATTTTGCAGCTTGCCTTTTCTCGACGCTGCAGCTTTCCTCTCGCTTCTGTTTCCTATGTGTAGCACTTTTCCCGGTGCTATGAGAACCCGATTTCTCTAACTTCCGCTTTAGCTTCAAGAAATCACCAACAATCTCTCCGCTTTTGGAAGTAAAAGGCAAATTCCGTTACTCACTCAAGGAAATTGCTTTCTCTTCCGACACCAAGCGGGCATGATGGACTATGGTGGGAAGTAATCGATCGCAATGGGCAGCATGGAATTGGCTAAGTGCAGCAAAGCAACGATTCCAGTAGCTTTGGTAGGTTTTTGAGAGACCGCCAGTACGTCCTCTGTTGGCCAAAGCGAGGGCAAAGGGTCTGCCATCTCCCTGTACATGGTCCTCAGTCCAAAAGATTCTGTGCAGTGAAGAGGGTTCTCCGTGGATAGGACTGAGAGGCACACCTTGATTGAATCCCAAATTGCCGTCTGACTCGGTAAGGTGAATAATGCATGGAAATTTCAAGGTGGTTGTCGCTCAGTGTAGGCAAAGGAGGACATGCAGCGCTTAGCAACGCTTCCTTTCGTAATTGACGGCCTTGTACTATCATTACTGGGGCCCCAACTAGATCATCGGAGTCAGCATAGAAGGGCATACATTTAAATCCCTCCGGTAGAACACAGTAGGGGCGGAAGATAAATCTTTCAACATCATCTAGCAGCTCCAAGAAATTCTGACCCTTCCTTTGCATCCGGCGTGACCATCTGCAAATCAAAGGGAGACTCTCCGGAACGTATGAGCCCTTATCAGAACCAACAAGTGACTTAGCCTTCAAATAGGGAAGCGGTGATACTTCTATCCCTTGAAGGCACTCCCATAAAAAGACCTGCAGGAAACTAGAATTCAGAAAAGTCTCCACAGCCATAGTTCCGGCCGCCCCTTTCTCAAGCATCTGAACTTGATCAATCAAACAGTATAGGTGTCCCAGGAACATGGGGACCAGAGGGAGTGTGCTGCCATGCGTTATTGCCAAAGCCAAAGGAAATACCCTCTCGTGCAAACAGTCTTGAGAAAAATCACAAAAAATGAATCTTTCAAGCTACAATGATATAAACGCTGCAAGGCGACACGACTCATTCCTATTAACATCTCCGAAGAATTGTACCCAGTTGCTAAACCACAGGGAAGTGCTAGGAGAAGTCGGAGCACCCTTCCGTAAAATCTCAAGCTTTAACTTATCTTCCGGGGTCAACGCAATGTGGAAGGGGTCTTGACTGCCGCAAAGTGGGAGCCAAAAAATGTTGGCTACGTCCTCAAGCGTGGGAGCAAACTCTCCCCAGGAGCAGATGAAGGTGTGTGTCTCGGTACTCCATCGTCTAACCACGTGCCGGAGCATCTTGGCTTCAACATGAATGTCACAAGCTTTAGAAATAAAAATAGCATCCAGCACCCCTGCCTGCTCAGAATGTCACAAGTGGAAGGGTCCCTTAGTTCGCGATCAACCCACTCGGACCAACCTTTGCTGATGCCACACGGATATTGGAAGAATAAAGGGACTGCTGGAAATAGACCCCTCTCTATGCAGCATCTTGATATCGACGCGGCCTAAGAAGGGCTTTCCCGAGGCTGGGCGTAGATGTATCTATTCGGGGTCGAAACCCTCATTATTGATCATCTTGGGAAGGATCGAGTGGAATTTACGGAACCATGGACCATTACCATCGCTCCTGGGGGTCTTGTTACCATCACCGATCAGTTCGGACGGGCATGGCGCACGAAGCCCTCAGAGAAACCATTCCCTTATCCGTCGCGAAATCAATCTGTTGTGTTATCATCCCCGGTGGAATCTCGAATCGTTAAAAAGCTATGCCGGCGAATCAATAAAAGGCTTGCGCGCTTCTTTGCAGTGCTGTTCTCTACTGCATCTTATCTAGGACCGATGCAAACATGCAATTTAAAATTCAAGCTCATGACAAGTAAAAGTCTCACTCCGTGATCAACAAGCAGGATAAGCAAGTCCCTTCTCAAAATGAAAAAAATAAATAAATATTCAACCATGCAATACAAAATATGCACTCTGTCGGTTATTGTTCTCCACAGGCAACACATGTAGAAATCCATAATTGATCAGGCATGCGTTCTCAAAGAATGAAAGCCTAGGCCAAGCACCAGTCTATACTTACTCTAAAAATACCCAAAGTTGGTAGAATTATTTACCAAAAGGTTAAGACAGAAGTACCAAAAATCCAAATTAGAAGATTAAGAAATTCGAAGGTTCCAGCAGCAGAAACGTCAAGGGTTTCCAGCACCTACCCTCACCTATGCCTGAGACGTATATACCTGCACAAAAATAAATAAAAGAGAAAGCACATCATGCCAAAATTAGCCTTTTTACACACAAAAGAGGAAGCCCGTGCAAAATAAAAATGAAGAAAAGGGGAGAAACCCAAGCCAACAAGAAAAATTATTACCTTTCCAGCAGCTCGAGCAAAATCAAGGAAGAAAGAAACTCAGACAATGGCATGGGCCCTTCCTTGCTAGTACCTACTCCGTGAGCACTCTTGTTGCAGCGGTAACAAGATGGGTAAAAAGGGGGTTTGGTATTTGGCTGCCAAAACAAAAAGCAACACCCATGGGTATGAGAAACCCAACAAATTCTTCAATGAATATAAGGGAAAACTAGAAAAAATGGGTACCTTGCTAAATCTTCCAAGGGATGGCCTTGAATGCACCAAGAAGAGGAGAAAATCGGGGATTTTAAGTCAAAATCCGCACAAAAGAAAACCCTTCCAGCATCAGCGAATGGATTTTCTTTGGACGAAGGAGGGACGACGAGGTTGAGTCGGACTGAGGGCTTTCTTCCCAGCGGCTGGAGATGGGTGATTTCTACCCGATTGCACTTTCTCACTTGGTCTGACTTCGTGGAAGGGCAAAAGAGAACACAGGAAAGATAGTTGGAGAGAAGTTTTGGGTCTGGAGCGTAAAAAAGAAAGGAAAAGGAAGAAATTTGTGTCTGGTGTGTAAAAAAGAGAAGAAAATTCTAGGAGGTTTGTGTCTGGTGCGAGAAAAGAGAAACAAAGGAGGAAAAATAATAAAAAAGAGGAAGGCAGTTGGCATGAGAAACCCAACAAATTCTTCAATGAATATAAGGGAAAACTAGAAAAAATGGGTACCTTGCTAAATCTTCCAAGGGATGGCCTTGGATGCACCAAGAAGAGAAGAAAATCGGGGATTTGAAGGCAAAACCCGCACAAAAGAAAACCCTTCCAGCATCAGCAAATGGATTTTCTTTGAACGAAGGAGGGACGACGAGGTTGAGTCTGAGTCGGACTGGGGGCTTTCTTCCCAGCAGCTGGAGATGGGTGATTTCTACCCGATTGCACTTTCTCACTTGGTCTGACTTCGTGGAAGGGCAAAAGAGAACACAGGAAAGATAGTTGGAGAGAAGTTTTGGGTCTGGAGCGTAAAAAAGAAAGGAAAAGGAAGAAATTTGTGTCTGGTGTGTAAAAAAGAGAAGAAAATTCTAGGAGGTTTGTGTCTGGTGCGAGAAAAGAGAAACAAAGGAGGAAAAATAATAAAAAAGAGGAAGGCAGTTGGCATTGGGAAACTGCAAATAACAGCTGGGACCAATCATGGCACGCCGTCATTTTGCACGCGGGAAGAGGAAGAGTCCTCCACAAATACAAATTTGATTTTTTGGGTTGGGTTTAATTATTCGGCCCATTCCAGCACCTGCTCATGGCCCTTATAATTAAGGGGGCTAATGTTGAGACCCAAAAAATACATGGTTGGACCCAAATAAATTATCAGCCCAAAACGACGATCCATTGGGAAAAAACGTAAAGCTGAGTGCACCGAAACCCACCACATACAAATTACAATTCACGTGCCACACTAAATAGATAAATTTGCTCAAGGTTGAGATAAAATATACCGGGTTTACAGGCCCATGCAAAAAATAAGCATCGCAAGACGATAAATTAAAACATGCCAAACAATATGCCATGCCAAGCACGAAATCATTATCGCACACCCAACCACGCTACAAGCCTAAGTGGGCCCAAACCACTCAAAAAACCGGGGCTTGCTTGAGTGGGTTGTGGTATGGACGGTAATAAATCAACATGAGGCCCATTGATGGGCCAGAAAAATGGAAAGTCTCAGGTTGCTTGGGAGCCTCGAGACTCAAGCCCATATCTCAGGCCCAAACATGTGGATAAGCACAAGAGAGAAAAGTAGCCCAAAAGCCCAAGCAAAATAACCTAAACCAAGAAATGACCCAACCAAAAAAATAAGCCCAATCAAGAGGTCCAATATTTCACAAAAAGCCCATTTGCTTAGGAAACCACCTTGGCCCTTATAAAATCCCAAAACAGCCCACAAAAGCTTCAGTTCTTTTGAAAAACAGAAAACACGTGAAAGAGGAGGTTGGCAGACTCAGCAAGCAAAGCTGCTGGGAGCAAGTTCCAAGCCAGAGACGCCCAAAGAACCAAGGAATGCTGGCCTGCACGCTGTTAAAAGCACCCCTTGGACCAACATATATTTTCAATTCCTTTCCTTCATCAGATTTAGCCAAGATAGGGGGAAGGAAAGAAGAAAAAACAGTAACCAAGAAGGGAAACTCCCACTGCGCAGCTGCGGGAAAGGGGGACATTGAGTTCCCAAATCTCCTGAATTCAAGCAAATAAACAAAGGCAATTTTTGCCAGGATAGGGAAGTCAGAGAAGAAGAGGAGAAAGGAGGAAAAAGCTTAGCCAAAAGAAGTAGAAGCCATTAGGGTTTCTTGAAGAATGGTGATTTCCAGCAGCTATAAATTGAGGCTTCCCCTACCCAACAGAGGCAACTCAAAAAAAATTCAGGGAGCAAGCTTTCTCTCTAACTTGCAAAAATCTAACTACCTCATGTACTATTCACCTTCTTCTCTAATTTGTTTTTCTGGCAACTGCCAGAAGAACTCTGTCTTTCTTTTTCCTCTTTCCCCAGTCAAAATTCCTCACAAAACACCTCATTCCTTACCTTAATACTTTCTTTTCTCATAAACCAAGCCTAATCTCTCTCTTAGTGCTAAACTTATGTTAGTTTTGCTCCCATGCCACATGCCACTCATGCTAAGCTAAAAGACTATCTGAAAGCATGCCAAAATCATCTGTAAGTCCCCATTATTCTAATCGGTGAAGATAGCCAAAATATCTCCTAAGATCTTGCTACTCTTTCGAGGTATTTTGAGGCTTAATTTTCGAACCCAGGCAAATGGGACAGTCTCCTCAATCCACCATTTTATAGCAACCCAGCCCATTAGCTGCAAGAAGAAAAAGTCCCCCACAACTGGGCTAGACCCCATTGACATATAAAAACCACTTAATTTCATAATTATGGGTGGGTTTAGATCTACAAAACAATCCTCAACCTAAGCCGTATCGGGCTTAGGTTTCAATGCTTTAGCCTAAGCTCACCCACACAAGTCGGACCTTTTAGGCTTGATAGTGTCCGGATGGGCCAACCAATTGAAAATGTATTTGTATTCAATTATATTAGACCTTAGACTTAATTTATCAAAGCCAAGTAGTCCAGTGGTAAGATAACCTCATTTAAACCCTATATAAGAGGAACTCCACCCATTTACCCTTTGCCATGGCAAAAGGGGGTTAGGGCAGCCACTATTCATGCCCTTGCAAAAAGTTGTGGTGTTTCCACCAATTGTCATGACAACAACTATTCACATGAGATATGATGAGAGAAATTTGTATAGAGTTTTGGTGTGGGAAGTGAAAACTACAACTAAGTATTTATTAAAAAAATATATATGAAATTTTTTTTTGTAGATTTTTTTTTAAATTTTTTTTGTTGCTGACGTCAGCAAATTGGGGTTGGAACTAAGGCAGATCTTGCTTGAGGGCCAGCCTGGGTTCTTGGGCCCCATCT
>NC_024127.1:25942466-25957262 GCF_000346735.1 Prunus mume
CACAAATTGGTTAGTTCGATTATATGAACCAACAGTTTGGGATATCTTGAATCGTGACTGATTCGATTGATAGCAATTTAGTTTATAAACTGAAAAACGAAAATTCGGTTCAAATTTCCATGCCTATCATGTAGTACTAGTTTTGCACTAAAATTATGATGATAAACATTTTCTTATTGTATTTATAGAAGTGAAATTCTTTTTTAAACTAATCTAAACTATAATGAGAGGGATTCGAACTCGGGTACAGAGTAGAGTAGGAGGAGATCGGCTCTATCTAACTTAACCAATCACATGTATGAAATTTTGATGAGAACTTTAAGGATAGTAGTTGAACATTTCCCAAGAAAAAAAGAAGAGATTTTCTATTTAAACTATGCACTTCTCTTTGTTCATCCCACTACTTAAATCATTAAGTTGTAAGTTTTATTATTGTGTAAAAAGATAAAAAAAAAGTCATCAAACTTAATAATTAACCCTAGTACATCTATACACATACTCCACACACCCCACCACTCTTCAAATTAAGTTTTAGAAACCTCATTCCAACTTCCTGTTTACAAACTCTTTCTCTCTCTCTCTCTCTCTCTCTCTCTCTCTCAACAATACCTAAGTGTTAAAATTCCAGTTATAGTTCTTGGAGAGAGGTAAAGTTGTTCTCTTTTTCTAGAAAGTATTAAATTTCGGATTTGAGGTTTCATTTGTTTGTATTTTTTTTTCTGGGAACAAAGAAAATTGTGGGGTTTAAATAGAAAATCTCTTTTAGTTTTTATTTTTTCAGTTTGGGGTATATTTAAGAGTAGTTTGGGAAGATAGTGAGGTTTTCTTAGAAATTGTGAAAACTTAAATTAAAAGTTAGGGTGAACTTAGAACATAGGATGAGCGAAGAGAATTGTGAGGTATAAATAGAAAATTTCAAAAAAAATTCTACGGCAACTGTTCTTTACAAGCAAGATGCAAAAGGGGACGAGCTTGTCTCAGCAGCACAGCCAAAAAGTAACAGAACCAAGTAAAAGCTAAAAAGATAAACTACACAAGTTTCTCAGAAAAGTAAGTGAGAATGAGAGTGAGCTCCAGCCCCACACAAAATCTTTGGCTACATGATATGAACTCCTACGTCCACCTCCACCATTTCTCCATCTCCACAAACCCATGCTCTCCCAAATCCTCCTCCTTCTCTTGCTCCATGCCTCGCCCTCCCAATCGCAATCGCAGAACTCGCGGCAACCGAAACCCTAGCCGCCCAACCACCACCATAACCACCACCACCACAAAACCCTACTTCTACCCTTCTTCTTCGCCATCGCGCACTGATACGCTCCAAGCCACCTTCGACCTCCAGTACCTCTACCACACCTCCCACTACAGCCTCCAACAATTCCTCTCCTCCGCCTCCGACGCCCTCCAAGATCTTCGGACCCTCGTCTCCGTCGACGCCGATAATCGCGTCATCGTCTCCTGTCGCCCTTCCACACTGCGTTTCGTCGGAAATTTGGTGGTTATGACCTTCGCCGTCGTTTTGGGATTTAGGGTTTTGGTTGGGTTGGTGAGGTTAGGGTTTGGGGGTCGGTCCGGGTATGGGAGGGAGGGGGCGGTGGTGAGGAGGGATAGGAGTCTTGGGGGAAAAGAGGTTGTGGTGGGGAGGGTAGAGAAGGATAGAGTTGATGTGAGGAAAAAGAAGAGTTTTGGGATGTTCGACAATCCTCTGTCGATGCCGAAGAGAACGGTGGTGGATGGTTTGGGGAGGCTTTTGAATAGGCGGGTTCGGGTTTGGGAGAAAAAAAAGCTGCCGAGTTGGTGGCCAAGCTCCATGCCGCAGCAGAGTTCGGTGGTGGATAAGGATTATTATCAAAGCGAAGCAGATAGATTGGTTAGAGGTCTGTTTGTTGGCTCTTTCTCTTTCAGTTCTATTTTCATATAAAATCATATGTAGCATTTACCAAAATCACATTAGAATCATATTTTAACATTTCTGAGTCTGCTATCATTCGAATTCTACATAAGTAGTTTCGGTTCTGACTTGATTTTGTTCGTGGGTTATGCTTTTGTTGTAGGTAAAAGTCACACATTTCTCAGAGTTTTGTAGCTATTTTTTTTATCCCACTTTACATCTTTAATTCGCAACTCATCCACTTGATTTCCAGCAATCACGGACAATAGAATGAGCGGAAAGGACATTGTGGAGGATGATATTATTCATGTCAGTGCTTTTATGTATCGAGTTGATTGTGCATTACTTTTATAACATTTGCAGTCTCATGAATGACAAAATTCCTACAAAGTTTTTTCCCTTTTATTTTTTCCTTGTGAACTATGATTGTCGATAAATACATAGGTAGATGCTTAAACATACATTCTTTTGTAGGTTCACACACTTTGTACGCACATACATGAGATGTATATGTAGCAAAAATTCAGGTTAGGGTACTTTTCTTGATGGTTTATAAATGATAGTCTTAGAAAAAGTGTAACGTAATATCAATCTTAGTGTTAGTGACTTTAATTGTTTAAAAGCATGTTTTTATACATACAGATACGATATTAGATACATTTACTGTGTAGCTAATAAAAGAGGAGGGTAGTAGCCCTTGCACCATGAGAGACTGGATGTTTATATTAGCTAAGGTGCGGATTGTTACTATATTGCTATACATGAACGTTATGGTTTTTAAGATTTTACCGTATTAATGTCTGTATGTGAAAACCTTGTTGATATATGGGAATTAAGATGTCATGTTGGCATCAGGTTTGTCATACACCTTGCTCAGAAACAGTCTTCAAACATTTTCCCCATAAGTAAATATGTGCCAATTGGATTTTTTTCTTCCTTATATTTATTATTTTAATATTCTAAAAACACTAATTTTTATAGTTTTTTACTTGCTTATTTATGATTTTAAACTTCCCATCTTAAATTTCTTTTGTCTAACATTTTGGTTAACCAAGGGCCTTTTATGGGTTTTTGAAAGTTTCATCAAAAGGTGCTTCTTCCTTTAAATGATTAAGCATATGAAGCAGTTGTGAGTGTGGTGGATGTTGAAAGAATCAATGCGTAGTGCATCATGTGAAGTTAAACCAAATACTAATTGAGTCTAGATAGTTATCTTTTAAAAGGTTATGTGCCTGAGAGATTTTGATGAGTATGTTTGTGAATTTCAGTAAGATATTAAACTTTTTATTTGGAATATTTGTTATATCATTGATTCGTTACAGCTGGGAAAACATTCTTATTATATGAAATTTGAATCATTACCACAATTTCTTTCTTTGTAAATTTTAATTACAATTTTGTGCTGCATTAACTGATCTTTCATAATACATTGTATACTTCTTTGTCTGAGTGGGTGAGCAGTTACGTCAAATATGCAGGGCATCTAGAGTACGGGTCACCTTTGAGACAACAAATACACGAGATTCATTCTACCGTGTGTCTGTTGACTTTGTCTTAAATACTTGCAGCAGGTGTGATTCTTGGATGCAATACATTAACATTCTGATAGTTTATACGACCACTTTTTATTTGGGTGCTTTGCTTTCTCCTGGTGTTTCAACAGTTATAGTGTGGCAGGGCCCCAAGTCACTCTACTTATGTTCAGATTGACGGCGAAGATGTTTGTCAATTCGTTGCTGGGCTTGCTGAGAATATTGGGCTTGACAATATTCGTGCTGCAAGAATTGTGTCTGCAGCCGTTGCTGCACGTACACGTTCACGCTTTTTGCAGGCGTGGGTAATTTTTTCACTCTTGTTCTTTTGACTATGGCCATGTCACATGCTTGCACAGACTGACAACAATTTAAGTGCCTCTTGTGGCACAGGCAGTTATTTTGACGTCATATTCTCCAAAAAACAAAAAGTAAATAGAAAACTCTTGGACAATATTTTGTGAATAATTCTGAGAGAATAAAGAAGATTACTTGAAAAATAATTGCTTTAGGGAACTCTAGATCTCTTTGCTCTTTAGGTCGTTGGCTTCAGAATTTAGGGCTAGTTTTTTTTTTTTTTTCAATCTCTATTATATGTTTCGAATTCTCCAGTACACTAGTTTTGTTGGCCTGCTGCCTCATATCTTTGTTGCTTGGTTATGGTCTGACAAAAATTCATCACTTTGTCAGAAATGTTGACCTAAAAACATTTTAGACTTTAACATGTTAGTTTAATTGGAGTCCTGGTAGTTTTAATTTTTTGGTTTAAGTTTTGAATTCCTGGGAGTTTTCTAGAGAATAATTTAAGGCATATGTTACTTTGGTGGTGAGATTGAATTTGGGACCTATAAGTTCGATTTATACTCCATTTTGTATTTTCAAGTATATTCTTTTATGGCTCTGCTGGAAAATATTCTCTCTTTACCTTTCTGAAAACACTTTATCACGTTCTTTGAATTTTTAAATGGTTGTGTTTCTTAATTGTTTGATTGCAGGCTTTGGTAATGCAAGGTAAACATGCAGAAGCAGTACTGGAATTGTCAAAGATATGCCTTATTTTGCGGATATTTCCTCCCGAGGAGTCCTCTGTATGTGCTTTGTTTATTCGTGAATAATAACCATATCTTGATATTTGCATTTCTTTTTTTAATTTTTGGAATTTACTCATAGTATTTAAATCCTAAACTCTAAAAGCATACTATATTGGTCCGTAAATTTTGATTATGTACCCAGCACATGACCACCTAAGGACAAAGTGGTCATTCTATACCCATCCTTACCCTCTGACTCATTCCTCTATCCACCCCTTCTCTGATCATTCACAAAGCCTCTCTCTCTAACCAAGCATGTGATGAGGCAAGGCGGAGTAAAATAGCCTTTCTCATCCTGCTGTTTGGTGAAATGCTCCAAGGCATACCGAAGCACGTGCTTCTAGCTCAAAGCGAGACTTCTGCCCTATTGCATAAGAGTCTTAGACATCCTTCGTTTATGCAATCTTGGAATGTCTCGTGTATTCAATAGTCAAGTAGGCATTTACCTCAGCTGACACCTTCTCAAGTAAACCTTCTACCTCAGAACGAGGCTAAGTCAAGCAGTGATCAAGTTGTAAATGAAAAGAACCGTGCACATGGGTGCTTGCCCTTAATATGGGTCCTGTGAGGCACCCTGATTTTTAGTCAGGTCAGGAACCTGTGTATTACAGTCGGCACCTCGTTTTCCCCACTCCAAAAGTGGCTTCTGGAAATACAAGCTTTTGTGATCAATATAAAGCCTTAGCAGTCGCATTGTCCAGAGCGTTGGCTGACATGCATTGGGGCTAAAACTGATGGGAGGCATTTACAAGTGACAGGATAGTAGGGAATGGATAAGAGGGTAGGGACGAGTAGAGAACTCCAATTTGTCCTTGGTTAAGTGCTCATGCGCTGGACTTATGGCCAATTCTTTTAATTTTTTTCAAACTGAAATTAGATTTTTGTCCTTGCTAAGAACAAATTGAAAATTTGGAACCAATATGGCACATTTTAAAGTTTAGGCAGACACATTGTAGTTTCCTATATGTATCTTGGTTATTGAATTGAAAAATGTTTTCTTCTTGTATGTATATTCACAGAGCTACAATTGTTCTACATATTATTGGTAAAAATTATGTTCTGCTCCATTTTCCATGTATAGCATGACCTTCAAGACTCTCATTTATGGTCTGGTATTAGAGGTTTTCAAATGAATCTATGCAAATGCCTTGATGCATGTGATGGAATATTTTTGTTTGGCCTGCTTTGGTTCTATAATTTACTTGTGCAACATCAGAAACTGAGAGGCTTTCGTACCACTGTTGTTAGTAGTACTGAGTTGTGATTCTTGATGGTTTTTTATTTATTCTGCAGCCAGAAATGGAGATGGTGGCTCGAGGCTTGGCGAAACACTTGAAATTGAATCAGAGGCAATTCCTAATGAGCATGCTTGTTGGCATTTGTAGTGAAGAAAGCCAAAGAAGAGTCGCAGAAGCTTTGGGTTTGGTACGCATCATAAGTCTCTTTGCAAATTCATTTAATTTTGTGCAAATATTATGATGAATCTTTGATATTGATTAGTTATGAATTTTTTTTCTTTCTAAAATGTTAGCTCCACCCACTTAGTAATCAGACATAACTCAACAATTGACTTGCAGAGAGTCGGAGCTATATGGGTCACCAATTCCATAATTATTGGTCCCACATTTTATGGGTCTGTTTGGTAGCATAAACTTTAGAAGTATCTCAAAGAATTGTAGATTCCATTTATATGGATTAGCTCAAGTGCAGTTGCCGTTGGTTTGAACCTTGTGAAGCAAGAAAGCAAGAAATTGAAAGAAAAATTTTCTAGGACTCCTTACCACTTGATGTTGATTTCTTGCTATTTTTATGGTGTTGAGTTCTTGATGGTGTTGGTTTCGCTGCTAATTTTTTTATGACAGAATCTTGACCCATCTGGGCTGGACGGGGAAATCTTGGATGCCTTATAGACCTCACCCTTATCCCGTTAGCTCAAAGGTGTTGATCCTCACCAGCTTATCCACAATTTTAACTTTTAAGCATCGACTTGATTATCTGTAATTATTTTCCTAATAATTTTCCCATTTCCCTTGCAGATATCATCTTTCAGAGGTGCTGGTGATGATGATGAACAATAATGGTATACCGCAAAAAGAGCCATGTAGAAATCACGTAGGGTATTTATTATTGCGAGTCAATTTTAGTAACCACTTAAGAATTACACTGTTGGCTGTAATGAACAATAAAAGTGCATTGTAAAAATAGCTGTTAGTTCTAATATCTACATTGTGTATTTATGCTGGGAAAATAGCTTAGCAAGAAAGCATCTTGTGCACTTACTGTTGTGAATCAATTTCAAGCAGCCCGGCTGTGTATACTGTATATTTGCTCAATAAATTATTTGAAAATCGTCTACTAATAATTTCTAAGAATGCGATTGTACCAAAATTTGCACCTGCAGCCTATTTTTGGCCAAATTCATTGTGCATACTGAATAGAGGGAAATTCTATTGTGCCCGTAATGCAGGCCTTCATATAGGCCACAAGATCATTTCATTAGAGTTGAGTGAAGTTACTATTCATATGAATTGCGTGGCTGGTATAAATGTCCGCATCTATGTTCATTTATGACACTTTCATCATGGAACGATTTTTCAAGGTTGTAGGAGCATAGGCTTCATCTTCTTATTTTGAGCTCTTTGCGCTTTCCTGTCTTAGAGGCTTTTATTTGTAACTTTTTATTTTCATATCATAAAAAATTAATAAAAGAGTTTAGGAGCAAATTGAAAATTAGTTACAAAATTGTTCTAAAAGAAAAATTTGGGACAAATTGAAGTCTAGCTATAAATTCAGGGATTTCGACATATCAAACAAAGTGTCACCAAATTTATTATTTTTTTGTTGTTTGGAAAACAGAGAGGAAGGTTCAAGTGGTGATGATGTCTTTGGGGCTTTTGCCCACCTATTTCATTAGGATTAAAAAAAAATAAAAAAATTGGTGATGTTGTCTAACCAATAGAATTGAATTGAGCCCTATTGACCTTACTGTTTGCGCATTTTAGCGGACAATTGCTTGTTCAACTAAAATACGCCACGCACTGACTTCACATTTCTTAACCTCTTCCTTTCCTTTGTTTTGAAGTTGCAGAAAAACAAACATATACGCGCCCATCACGCGCCCGTCACCTCTCTCTCTCTTAACAAACCATTTCCGCTCCAACCTTCTCAGTCTCTCTGCATCAGTCTCACAGTTTCTCTCTCTCGCTCTCTGTAAGCCTCGACGCTATTAAATCCGTTTGTGGTCGAGAAACCCAAGGAAAAGAAAAGAAAATGAAGAATTAGGGCTCGATTTTCATTTTCTCTTCTTGTCTTTCTCTCGGAATCCAATTGGAGCTCTAGATTCGCTGTCTGCTCATTCTAATTCGGTAAACTGATCGCAATCTCTCTTCTGCAGGTTCTTGTAAGACCTTCGTCGTCAACTTGTGTTTGCTTGCCTCAGGTTTATTCAAGGTAGTGTTGCCGCATAATTTTTCTTCTACAATCCTAAATTCCTTCAATTGAAGCCCTAATTTCAGTTACCTTTCGCTTTTTCTTCAATCCGATTCATTTACTTGATATGTGAATTTCTTTTTCCGATGCTAATTTTTGGTGTTGTGGTCTGCAGTGAATCGTCAGCGAAAATGGTTTCCTTCGAGATGAATGATCGGAAAAGTGAGTAATTTTGTCTATCTTTACTGTCATAATATTCCAAGAGGTTTGGATGCTTTTAATTACTTGGTTTGATACATTCATATATAATCTTTTGTTATTTTTGGATGCTTTTGAGTACTTTGTTTGATATACGTATACATAATTTTGTTTATGTGAACAACTTGTTATTGTTAATACTAATTAATTCTTTAAAACTGGAATAATAATTTGGTATAGTAATACTGAAGATGCCAGTTGATATCTTGTTTTAAATGTAAATTGGTGTGACCTCTAAATTGTGCAATTCTGAAATGAAACAGAGATTGGACTAGGATTGACAGGATTTGGCATATTTTTCTCATGCCTGGGAATCGTTTTCTTCTTCGACAAGGGACTACTTGCAATGGGAAATGTAAGTAACTTTAATAATTATACGTAATCTCTTTTCAAGTTACGTGTTTTTTGCTGTGTTTGCAATTTTTGTTTTTGTGTTTTATTTATTGTTGTACATGATACCTGTTTTAACACTCCTCATTTGTTTGTGGTACTTAATCAGATCCTCTTCTTCTCAGGAGTGACTTTAACCATTGGATTTAAGCCCACGATGCAATTCTTCATGAAACGTCAAAATTATAAGGTTTGTAATCATTAATGTTTCTCTCCATTTCTGCACGAATTTTTCCATGCATGTTTTATTTTCTTTTCAGGGCCATGCATGTATTCTAACTTTTCTTTTTCACCTGGTTTTGTTCGCTAATTACAGGGAACAATCTCTTTTAGTCTTGGCTTCTTCTGTGTGATCATAGGATGGCCTATGGTAGGCATGCTTTTGGAAGGATATGGGTTCATCGTACTCTTCAGGTCTATAGGATTTTTACTGTGATTCATAGTAATAAATTTTTTTTGCTTATATAAAATTGCTGATGGAGTATGTTGTGCAGCGGCTTCTGGCCAACACTGGCAGTTTTTCTTCAGAAGATTCCAGTTCTTGGTTGGCTATTTCAACAACCATATATTAGATCGGTATGTTTATTTCGGTATTAATTGTTCATAATAGTGGATTAGTTTTTATGCAATATCTTCTTGACTTGCACAATCATGAACACCATTTCAGACAATTGGGAAGTCCTGGTTTCATGTTTATTTTCATAACATGATTTATGTTTGGATTTTGCATGGGAGTCAGTCTATCCATTTTTATGTCTATAAAAGTTAGTTGATTATTGTTAAGCATGATTAAAAACATATAGGAATCAGGAGCCATTGTTCAATACGAGATAATGTAAACTAACTGATAGGTAATGCAATTTGAGCTCTGTTTGCACATAAACACACACACACATCCATACGTATGGATGTGTGTATCTACATAGATAGACTGGGGTAGACTGTGGGACATGATATGATATATTTTTGGTAATCATGATTTTTAACTCTGTTTTTGTTAACCAGAATCCCTTTCTAGGAATGTGAGTGGGTAATTTGGGATTGTGCTGTATATAGTGGGTTTCATGTGTATCTGGAATTAATTTTTGATTGAAATATGGGGACCCCTTTTTCTTTGGATATCCAAATACGTTCTAATTATTTCTCACAACAGACAAATAAATCCAATTTATAGTAATCTTTTTCTAAGTAATTCTAAAACTTTTGTGCAAAGATTTGGGTAATCCTAACTGTTTAGGGCATTAGACGTAGTGAAAATATTTGAAAAAAATTGGTACACATTGTTTTAAAAAAAAATAAAAAATAAGAACTTTGGTATCCACAGTTTATTATTTATCTATTCAAAATGAGAAAAGAACAGTTTTCCAAGTTTGTGTAAATTGTTGTTATTTCTTCTATGATTTTCGTATTTGAGTTGGTGAAATAAAAATACATACAGTATTATAAGGGTGAAATTAAGACATGTTGTTTTTCAAGTTAATTAAAAAAATTGTAAACAAATTTGAAATGTGAACCTTTTGTCTTTGTAATAGAAAAAAATAGGATTTATTTGTCAAGTTCCTTATAAGTATTTGAACATGAGTTGTGTCTGAATTGTGTTTTGTTTAGTTAGATAATGATCATCAGGGTAGGTTATATTACCTTGGTGGGGACATTGGTCCTGTAATTTGTCTTTCAGCAATTACTTGGTTTAGTTCCATCATTGGTTTATATTATCTTGCAAGAGAGGCAAGTTTTTCATGATAGTGGACATTCTCTTAGAAAGTGTACTGAACCCATTATGTCCAAAATGCTTGAACTTCCTGTCCGGTCAGGATAAGCAAAGTCCACAGTTTCATGTCCAAATTAAGTTTTCCCTGGTACTGTGCAGTCAGTCTACTCTGTGCCATGGTGGTAGCACCTTATAGTATGTCCTAAGTTCAGGTGGCACCTACTTGCACAACCTCAAGTTCAAAGAATGGAGGATCTAGTCTCTATAATGTTTATTCTTGCCTGAATATGAGCTTTATCTGTACGATTATTCTTAGTGCAAGTAATCGATTGATTTCTCTCTGATTTGCAGTTCTTTGACCGATACCGTGGCCGACGGGTGCCTGTGTAAGCCAGGAAATTGAGTGCCACAAATCTGGGGGCAGGCGAACCTGTAATTTCTTGTAAAATACTTTCTAGAGGGAGAAGCATAATTCTTTTTAAATTCAGTTTCCAAATTGACTGTAGGAAATGATCTCTCAGTTAATGGGCTTTTATATTTTACTGAAAAAAGAAAAAAAAGAAGTGAACAAAATGATATATGAGCTCTATCTTTGTTGGTTTTGCTTCTTTTGTTCCCGTTGCTGAATGTAAAATTCCTTTTTTCTTGATGACTTGGACACTCTTGGGTGCATGTTCCTCTATTAAGATTGTCATTGATTCTGGTCGAGGGTTTTGAATATTTCTTGCTAAGGAAACAATTGTTTTCCCCCCTCACCTATTTCATGATTGTTAATTCAAATATCACGTGCAGAGCGTGTGGGGCACATATATTCAAATTATGATAATTTAATTAATTTCAGAATAATTCGAGTTTGATGAATGCTTTGAGTATGCATAATCAATTGGTGGAAAAAAATATTAAAAGAGAGTTTTAAGAGTTTATTTGATTGAATTGTGAACTATTTTTTTTCTGGTCAGAGACACAGACTTATATAAGTGTTGATATTGCAGGAAAATATGTATATTGTTTGATACCCTGAAACCAAGGATACTACAGTGCTTTTGAATTTGATTTGTACATATGATTTCAGTAAGTGTAGCATTCTTCCAAGGATCAAAACCCATCAAAATAAGAACCCACTCCAAAAAGTTGCAGTTGTAATTTAGAGATGTGCCTTGCAGATATTTTCAAAATTCCTCAGCCTTGCACTTCATATTCTGACTTCAGCCCCTATAGCCTCACCAGATGATGTGGCAGCATGACTCAAATTTTCAGCACTTACTGTTTTTCGCCCCTCCGATTTAGTTCCCGTAGGCTCTGACGGAAAAGCTGGTGGGCTACAACTTTCTTCTGGTGA
This sequence comes from Prunus mume, assembly GCF_000346735.1. The sequence goes on from NC_024127.1 coordinate 25,954,108, forward strand.
TGCTTCTTGTGGAAATCTTCCTTGTAGTCATGCTGCTTCTGGAAACACTCCTAGTCATGCTTCTTGTGGAAACCCCTACCCTACTGGTTTCCGTGATCACGTTTTTGTCATCTTGAACAATAAGCTTCTTATGCTTTGTTGGAGTTTTAGTTGTTCCAGAATCTACATTTTCAACTGGACAACTATTTCCCACATTTAAATTGATTGATGAACCGGTATGCCCAAAAGCATTGTCCTTGGATGTTCCCAGTATATCACTGAAAATGTTCTTCACTAGTGAACGATAATCAGAGTCTCCATAACTTAACATTAATATATCACGTCCCTTTGTCGCTGAGAGATCATCTAAAGAAAATGGTAAGGAATTACCTTCGTTGTTTCTTGAAGGCACGTTGAACTTTTGAGAAGCTGATTTCCTCAATGAAGCACCTATGTCAGTAGAATCTTCACCCAAATCAACAGCAGCGTACTCCTCCCAGTTAAATGGAAATCCAAGCAGAAAGTGATTGTATAGCTGACAGATTAGTAGTTCCAACAAAGTATAAATATTCAGAAGTTTCAAATCATTCATACAGGAGTAATGAACTTTTCATTATTTATTTTTATCAAATAGGAGTGACGATTAATTAGAACATAGTAATCCTCTAATCAACGACAGTTTCTAGTTATAATCGGCCATTTTCTATCTTTGTCAATCAACAAAAGTATCTAGTCAAAGCTGTAAGAGGTAAGCACGCAGAAGGGAAATACATACTTCTGGGGGAAAGCCATTTTGATGCGTGCGAGACCTATCTAAGAGGCCAGTAACTGTAACCATGATCCCATCTGCTGTCTCAAGAACAGTGGCCGTGTGTCTCTTGGAAATTTCTGCTGAGCTAAAAACTCTTACTCCTAGTCTACTGTCGTAAGAAAAAAAGAAAAGAAAATGTTATTAACTAATCTCAAAACAGAAAATTGTACACAGTAACTTGAGTAACAGAGATGTATTAAGTCAATATTCATGCACAAATCCAATGCCACAACTCTATAGAGAGTGCTAGAGATGTCACAGGTCAATCAAGTAAAAAGCAATGGCCGATCAATGAAGTAAGCTTTCGTTCTCTGTGTGATAAACAAAGGTCACAAACAGCAAAGAAAGAATCTCTTTAATTAGAGCTGGTATTGAAATTGTAAATACTAGTTTCTGTCTCCAATTACTAATATTTCTTATCACCTGTTCACAATACAAAAAGGAAAGAGGAATGGTAACTGGTCAGAGACACATCACAAAACTTATTTCATAAAATCCCTGTCAATGCTTCCAAATAATCCATAGACCAAGAGGACATAAACCCAAAAATATGCTAATTAAACAAAGAGAAATATAGCCATCAATTGCAGGAGAAGGCCAATTTTCAAAAAAATTCAAGCTGTTTTGGGAGCAAAGTAGGACACTTTCCCTTTTACTAAAGAAATTTACTCCCACCCACCAAAGCAGAAGATGGAATAAACGTCCATGCATAAATTGAAGAGCTTTTTCTTTAAGCTCTTCACACTAAAAACCAGAAAATCTTCCAATTAATTTCTGGGTTTTGTTCAGTTTCCTTGAACTCTTAAGATTCCTAAAGAACCAGAGAATTCTCAAAGCAAAATCTAAAATAATAGAGTGAAGTATGAAAGAAAGAAATTACTCTCTAGAAGAAAGACCTCCAACAGCCAAGCCCTTTCTTTTAGCCTTTACCAGCCACCAATCATGCAATAAGACCTACCAAAAAATTTCGAAAAAAATTAAGCACAAAGCACACATATGTATAAATGTCATCAAAAGGAGTGTGTTGGGATGGGGCTTTACAGATTTGACGGAGGCGGAGATGATGGCCGTGGTGGAAAATGGTGTTCGAGGGTTTCGGGTATTTGGGTTGGGATTCGGAGCATTTTGGGGCGTTTTCGGGTCCGGAGTTGCAGAGGCCGCCTGTCTTCTTGTCGTCACCATTGCTGTGTGTCTGAATCGCAGTAATTTTTTACTTTCCGCCTGAAAAGTCACACTCACCCTTCCAACTGCTGATCCCACATTCCATTTAAATTTTTTGAAATATACATCCACAACAAATACATTCGATTTGATAATAGGATCACTAATTGCAATAGGAAATCGGACATTATCCACATGCTCATGATCTCCAATCTCGCGCTCTTTGTGATTAGAGGTCTTGAAAGCCCATTGTCATTGACTTCGTATCGAACCACACTGCATTCAAGAGTTTTGCTCCCTATTCTAGTCGGATGAACTATAGGCAACTAAAATTAGCACAAGATAATTTAATCTTTAAAGTTCTAACTCACAACGAATTGCCAAGTTTTGCTGTATATTAGAGATTTGAAATTTTTTAGGGTAAAAAAAAAAAAAAAAAAAAAGACAGAAGTTTCCGACATAGGCCAACTTGATGTACAAAGAGCAACCTTAAGGACCAATCACGTCAAAATAAAACCTTAATGACGAAAGATAACAATTTCGGGAACCTTTATGATGAAAATCCTATAAAAAATTTAAAAGTCTTTAAGTAAAACTTATAAACCAAGAAATAATAAAAGAATTAAATGTTAAATTTATGCTATTTTATTACCGAAAATTAACAGAAGAATGATAAATTATGGAATACTGAAATTTTGACAAGTTAGAAATAGGATTATGTCCTATCTTTTTATATTTTGTTATTAGAGTATGGAATACTAATGAAATGTATAATCAAGTTTTATAAAATGAAGGATTAGTCCCCAATATTAGGGGTGACATTTTATACCGAAAAACTTAAAAGCCGCAAAAACCAACCGACAATTTACCGCAATGAAACCGCAATTGCGGTAAACCGAACCGCATTTGCGGTATTAAGAATCGAACCGCATTTGCGGTTGCGGTTGCGGTATTTGATTTTCAAAACTTGCGGTTACCGCAAACCGCAAAGTATAGCCGCACGGATGATGAGGTTGAATTCTACAAGGAAATGGAACATATGACAACTTGTTAGTAATTAGTTTATTTATACTAATGTTATTTATGTTTTTTCTTATAATAAAATGTACTAAACTATGTTGCTTTATTTGTAAATAACATTGGTACTCAAACAACACAACGGGGTTCTTCAAATCCACTCACCACCAACACTTGAGTTTGTAAC
>NC_024127.1:25957521-26010279 GCF_000346735.1 Prunus mume
TTGAGGTTGTGTATTTATTTATTTAGGTTGTGAATTTATATTTTTTGTGAATGCTTGAGAACTTGCGGTTTTAAACCGCAAAATGAGGTCGGTTTGCGGTTTCAAAAATCACCAAACCGCAAATAGTCGGTCGGTTTGCGGTTTGAGTAAAAATTCGCGGTTATCGAACCGCAACCACCCCCTACCCAATATGATCATCAAATTAAATTCCTCATTTCGTATGTATTTTTTATATATTTATAATAAAAAAATAAATAACAATTAGGAAAAAGAATGTATTGGAAAATAATTCCAAACCCATAAGTTTATGTTGACCATTTACTTACTCTCTACAAAACCCAAAGTTTAAAAGAAAGATGCAAAACCCATTTGTGTGAAGCGAAAGAGAAATGAGTTTTCACTAGCTTTTTCGATTTGCTACAGATGAAACTCATGGAAGAGACAAGCACGTTGACCTCACTTAGCTGCTCGGAGGAAAAAAACAAAATTCATTTGCAAATTAATTACAGGTTCTTTTTCTTTGTCTCTTTTGCTCAGAATTTTTCTTTATCCTTCTCTTTTTTGGGTTTTCTTTTCTGCTTAAAATATCGGTGAGGGGTAGTTTAGTCAATTTACATACAATTTGGTTTCGATGCGTGAAAACACAACTGCGACTGTGTTTAAGCTATGAGGCTCTTGCAACGGTCATATTTCAAAACCCTATTGCCTAATAGCTTTAGGAAACACCTAAATGCTTCTTTTCTCTCCTAATAGCTTCAAATATTCAATATCATAACTTCTTCTCTCTCTCTCTCACCCTCGCTCTCACCTCTCATCTATCTGCTTTCTGCTCTCTTGAGCAACCCAACCATCCCCATGAGCCCATTTTTCTTTTGATTTGGAAGATGAGCGTTCATTGTTTCTCTATGCTCCCTCTTTGCTCTCTTCTCTATGCATTCGAATTTCACTTACACACTGCTACTGGTATTCATGAAAATCAAAGGATGAAAGCAAAATTCATTTGCAAATTTATTACAAGTTCTTTTTCTCTTTCTTTTTTTGCTCAGAATTTTTCTTTTTCTTGCTTAAAATAGGTGGGCGGTAGTTTAGTCAATTTACAAACAATTTGGTTTCGATGTGTGAAAACACAACTGCTACAGCGTTTAAGTCGTGTGGCTCTTGTAGCGGTTATATTTCAAAACCCTATTACCTAATAGATTTAGGAAACACCTAACTGCTTCTCTTCTCTCCTAATAGCTTCACATATTCAGTATCACAACTCTCTCTCTCTCTCTCTATCGCCCTCGCTCTCACCTCTCATCTCTCTGCTTTCTGCTCTCATGAGCAACCCAACTATCCCAACGAGCCCATTTTTTTTTAAAATTATTTGGAAGACAAGCGTTCACTGTTTCTTTGTGCTCCCTCTTCGCACTCTTCTCTATGCGTTCAAATTTCACTTACACACTGCTACTACTACTGCTACTGAAATTCATGAAAATCAGAGGATGAAAGCAAAATTCATTTGCAAATTAATTACAGGTTCTTTTTCTCTTTCTTTTTTTGCTCATAATTTTTCTTTTTTCTTGCTTAAAATATATGTGAAGGGTAGTTTAGTCAATTTACATACAATTTGGTTTCGATGCGTGAAAAAACAACTTTGACCGCGTTTAAGCCGTCATGCTCAAAACCATATTGCCTAATAGCTTTAGGAAATGCCTAAATGTTTCTCTTCTCTCCTAATGGCTTCAACTATTCAATATCACAACTTTCTCTCTCTCTCGTCCTCGCTCTCACCTCTCATCTCTCTACTTTATGTTCTCTTGAGTAACCCAACTATCCCAACGAGCCCATTTTTCTTTTGATTTGGAAGACGAGCATTCACTATTTTTATGTGCTCCCTCTTTGCTATATTCTCTATGCGTTTGAATTTCACTTACACATTGCTACTGCTACTGCTATTGATATTCATGAAAATCAGAGGATGAAAGCAAAATTCATTTGCAAATTAATTGCAGGTTCTTTTTCCCTTTCTTTTTTTGCTCATAATTTTTCTTTTTCTTGCTAAAAATATAGGTGAGGGGTAGTATAGTCAATTTACATATAATTTGGTTTTGATGTGTGAATAAGCAACTGCGACTGCGTTTAGGCCATGAGGCTTTTGTAAAGGTCATATTTCAAAACCCTATTGCCTAATAGCTTTAGGAAACGCCTAAATACTTCTCTTCTCTCTTAATCTAAGACGCATGGATACGCCAATTTAGTGGTGTATCCCGTATCAGATACTCCTTTGGATACGATATGACTTGGATATGATTCGATACACATTGGATACGTATCGCAGTCAATGGATACATGTATCCAACATTCCAGACACGAGTATCTGACTTTTCGGATACCTTCCTCCTTTGAAGTTTGCAGTTGAGGGGCTGTTGAGGAGCCCCTGGCCCTGCGTGTGAAGAGGGAGAGAGAGAGAGAGAGAGAGATCGGCGCACACGAGGAAGAAGAAGATGTCGACTGACCTAATTTCTATTATCTCAAGTGACGACGTCATTTGCTAAAACAAGATTTGTAATATATATATATATATATATATATATATATATAAGGGCGGATCCGTGACACCATATTTTTGACACAATTTTTGAACCATTAGATGTAGGGGTGGGCACGGTACGGTATGGTACGGTATTGAGCCAGTACCGCTACTGATATTGGAAATTTAAATCGGTATGGTACGGTATGGAATTATGGTTTGCCAAAATTCGTACCATACCGTACCGTGCCAAATAGGTATCGGTACCATTTCGGTACCAAAATGATTCAACTAAAAATGAACCAATTCAATATTCAACACCAAAATAAGTGATACCTAAGTTACAAATTCAAAGATTCAACATATTCAATATTCAAATCCTAATCAACATATTCAATATCCATCAATATATTCAATATTCAAATCAACCAAATCAATATTTATCCATACATATTCATCAAATCCAAATGGTTAAAACTCATGCCTTATAGCTTACAAACTAAAATAGTTAAAATTATGCCTTATGGCTTACAAAAATACAAACACAATCCAAACATAAATGACAAAAACATAAAGTTATACTATTTGGTACGGTACGGTATTGACCGGTACCAAAATCTTGATACCGCTACCATACCATACTCTATTGATACGGTATGGTACGGTACTGAATATCTCTCCATACCAAATGAAACGGTATGAAATCGGTATGGTACAGTGCGGTTAGGGTACGGTTTCGGTATTTCGATTTAAGATGCCCACCCCTAATTAGATTACTCCAGTTTTAATGGATGGGATTAAATATGACATAACTTTTTGACATGAAAAATAAATTAAAATGTTTTTCTCTGTCCTCTCTCTATTTTCTCAAAAAGGTAAATTTCTATCAAATTTTTTTTTCTCTCTCCACTCTCTCTTCCCTAACCGTTCTCTGCTAATTATCATCACTAAATGAGGCAGCCGTCGCCATGGTGAACGCTCCCAAGCACACCTTACACAAGGTCACCAATACAAGAAAGGAAATGATAGCCTTACTGCCAAGCACCCAATCAAGAGGTGTTGGAGAAAAGAAGGGGAAGGGGACCTGTCTTTTCTAATTTCACTGGTTAGGTTTGTAGTTTGTGTTGCTTTCTATCTTCTTGGAGCTTTAAAGCAAATATGGTAGACAAGTCCTTATTCTTAGTTGTTCTATTAAACATCGAATTGTTCTGAACAATCTTTCTCAAATCAATTGAGATTAGAGTTTTAATTCAAAAAAAGAAAAATAAATAGGGAGTTTCACTAAAACACCCAAAATGGGGGTTGAAATTATAAAAAAATCCAAGCACTATTTTAAACTCATTTATAAACACACCCAAAAAGTTGACTTTGGGGTTGATTTTGGGTGTGTTTCTATGTTTAAATAGTGCTTGAGTTTTTTTATAAATACATGTCTAGGATTGGGTTTATTTATAAATTTGTAAAATAAATATCTATCTTGATGCTTTGATTCTCCCACTTCATTCAGAATAGACATTCATTCATTCTCTCTATTTTCTCTCTTTATTAGGTAATGGTGGTTGTTGTGATGAAAATGTTTTATGAGAAATAATAACGGGTTAACATAACTTAATTAACAAATTATCAGCAGTAACTCTAAAAACAAAAAGAAGGAAAATGAGAATGAGAGATTGATTAAGAGAAAAATGTTCATGCTACACGAGGGATTTCAAATTTTTTGGGAAAGAATGAGAGAAAGATCAAGAAGTTTTTTTGGTCTGATAAAAGAAAGAGTTTAGAGGAGAGAGAAAAATATTTTAATTTATTTTTTTATGTTAAAAATTCATGTCAGATTTAATCTCATTCATTAAAAGTGGAGTAATCTAATGGCTCAAAACTTGTGTCAAAAATATGGTGTCACGGATCCGCCCCCATATATATATATATATATTCATAAATCTGTTTATAGGTTTGGGTCTTAAGCAATAGGATTAAAATGGGCTATGGGTAATGACATGTTTGGGTGAAAAAAGCTATACATGCCTAAAAATATAAAGAATCAGAAAAGAAAGCCCAATATGCTACACTATATTTAAAATTTAAAATTTATTTAAAATTTTGTTTTAAGTTATATAAATTTATTGATATATGTTTTTAATAACCGTATCCATGATGTATCGTATCCTAGTTTTTGGAAATTTACCTTATCCCCATGTCGTGTCGTATTGTATCATCGTATCCGTATCCATGTTCATACTTCTTAGCTCCTAATATAGCTTCAAATATTCAATATCACAACTTTCTCTCTCTCCAGCCCTCGCTCTCACCTCTCACTTCTCTACTTTATGCTCTCTTGAGCAACCCAACTATCCCAACGAGCTCATTTTTCTCTTGATTTGGAAGACGAGCGTTCACTGTTTCTTTGGGCTCCCTCTTTGATCTCTTCTCTATGTGTTCAAATTTCACTTACACACTGCTACTGCTACTGCTACTGGTATTCATGCAAATCAGAGGATGAAAGCAAAATTCATATGCAAAATAATTACAGGTTCTTTTTCTCTTTCTTCTTTTGCTCAGAATTTTTCTTTTCTAGCTTAAAATATAGGTGAGGATTAGTTTAGTCAACTTACATACAATTTGGTTTCGATGCTTGAAAAAGCAATTGCGACCGTGTTTAAGCCGTGAGGCTCTTGCAAAGGTCATATTTCAAAACCCTATTGCCTTATAGCTTTAGGAAACACTTAATGCTTATCTTCTCTCGTGATAGCTTTAGATATTCAATATCACAACTCTCTCTCTCTCTCTCTCTCTCTCTCTCTCTCTCTCTCTCTCGTCCTCACTCTCACCTCTCATCTCTTTGCTTTCTGCTCTCATGAGCAACCCAACTATCCCAACGAGCCCATTTTTCTTTTGATTTGGAAGACGAGCGTTCACTATTTCTCTGTGCTCCCTATTTGCTCTCTTCTCTATGGTTCGAATTTCACTTACACACTACTAATGCTATTGGTAGTCATGAAAATCAGAGGATGAAAGCAAAATTCATTTGCAAATTAATTACAGGTTCTTTTTCTCTTTCTTTTTCTTGCTTAAAATATAGGTGAGGGGTAGTTTAGTCAATTTACATACAATTTGGTTTTGATGCGTGAAAAAGCAACTGTGACCGCCTTTAAGTCGTGAGGCTCTTGCAATGGTCATATTTCAAAACCCTATTTCCTAATAGCTTTAGGAAACACCTAAATGCTTCTCTTCTCTCCTAATAACTTCAAATATTCAATATCACACACTCACTCACTCACTCACTCACTCTCTCTCTCTCTCTCTCTCTCTCTCTCTCTCTCTCTCTCTCTCACCTCTCATCTCTCTGCTTTCTGCTCTCTTGAGCAACCCAACGAGCCCATTTTTCTTTTGATTTGGAAGACGAGCGTTCACTGTTTCTCTATGCGCCCTCTTTGCTCTCTTCTCTATGCTTTCGAATTTCACTTACACATTGCTACTGCTACTGCTATTGCTACTCGTAGTCATGAAAATCAGGGGATGAAAATAGAATTCATTTGCAAATTTATTACAAGTTCTTTTTCTATTTCTATTTTTGCTCATAATTTTCCTTTTTCGTTTATGCTTAAACTTCAAGTGAGGGATAATTTAGTCAATTTACATACAATTTGGTTTTTTTATAATTATTTATTATTTATTTATTTATTATCAAAACAGGATTTGGTTTTGATGAGTGAAATCGCGTTGAAGTGGTGAGGCTCTTGCAACGGTAATATTTCTTCAAGGTTTGATTTCAAAGCCTTATTTCCTAAAGTAGCTTTAGGAAACACTTAAATCCTTCTCTTCTTTTCTAATAGCTTCAAATATTCAAGATCACACCGTTCTCTCGCTCCAGCTCTCGCGTACTCTCCCTTTCTACTCTCGCTCTCGCTCTCACCTCTCGTTTCTCGACTTTCTACTATCTTCTCTGTTTCTCTGTGCTCCCTCTTTGCTTTCTTCTCTGTACGCTCGAATTTCACTTACACACTGCCACTGCTAGTCTGCTATTGGTAATCATGAAAAGACTTTATGACAGAATTACAGTGGAAGTTGAAACCTTATAGATTAAGCATATATACTGACTGGTCAAAGGCTTTATCACATAATTAACTACTAATTTAATCAATCTAGTTTTGCTCTTTTGAGATAGAGTGTGTGCGTGCATGTGTCGTTAAGGATTTTGTTAGCTTCGAAAATTAATGGGTTTTTAGTGGCCACTAGCATTATGCAGAATGACAAGTTCATCATATGGTCCTTAATTGTTGGAGGATTTTGCCAATGTTAATCCAAAATCAGAGGACAAAAGTAAAGAAGAATTGCTTGTCTGAAATGAATGCTATCGCTCCTAACACTTTAGGCATGTTTACGTATCAGTATTGAATATGGGAGGAAAGGGAATGATTTTCGCTTATGATTTCCCTGATGTTTACTTGCAATTAGGAATGAAAAAAAATATGTGGACCCCATCTCAAAATCCGTAATCACATCCCCTCAAAATTAGGAATCAAATCAACTAGGGAGGCGGATGGGGCATCTTATTCCCATTCGTTTTTCCCTTAAAACCTTCCAAAAATACCCTTATCACTTTACCATAATTCCAAAACATCCCAAACCTTAGAAAAAATAAAAACTCACAGCAAGAATTTCTAAGACGCTCCAACTTTTGTTTCACGTTAGCATTGCAGAAGATCATAAAAATAAGAATGTTTTCACATATGTGAAACTATTTTTCATATCACATATATAATTGTGCATGTCTACAACCATTGGGGATACCCTTTTTATTATTATTTATTATTATATTAAATTGGAGATTTAAATGGAGCTCTATGCACCTTTTTTGGGCTTGTTCCTAGGTTGAACTTTCATGCACCCAAATTCCACACCTTAGAGATGATTTTTTCAATTTTAAAACTTCGAATATATATATATATATTTAATTTAGGTGTCACACTACCTAAGCAATTTAACGAAAGCTTAGGTACCATTTGTGATACAAACACACTATAAGTAAATAAAAAATCAGTGAAACTTCAGAAAATAATAAACCAATAAATAATGAATCAATTAAATGTTAAATTTAGGTTATTTTATTACCGTAAATTAACAAAGAATAATGAACTATAGAATATTGAGAACTTGATTTTAAACTCGTGTTTCAATATGGCTATAAAATTAAATTCTCCGATAAATTAAATATAATGAACGAAAATTATGAAAAAAATTTGTTGGAAATAATGCCCAAAAACAAGCCCATAGAATTGGATCCCAACAAAAAAGAAGGCCCATAGAATTGGAAACGAAAAGTAATTTGCTTGTCAAAGTGAAGTCGTTTTGTCCAAGAAAACAGAGAGAGAGAGAGAGAGAATGGTGGGAGGGGGGATGAAGTAGATGATGGAGGAGACGAGCTCACGCTGGCTGCCTTCGTTCCTAGCGATAGAAACCTGCGACAACCAAATTAATGACGGGTTCTTTTTCGTACTTTTATTTCTTAGGAAAAATTCACATTAGGGGTAATTTAGTAAATTAAATGTTCTTTTGAAACCAGCCTAGGGTTAGCATTTGCAACGGTAAGTTAAACCGCGTGAAAGCGGAGTTGGGTTTCCTAATAGCTTTGGGAATGAAATCCTAATAGCTCTAGGAATGAAATCCTATAAATACCTTCTCTTCCCTTCAATTTCACTTTCAAGTTCAAACCCATCTCTCTCTCTCTCTCTCTCTCTCGCTCTATCTCTCTGTTGTTCTCTGCTTTCTGCTCTCTACTCTGTGCTCGGTTTCTGCTCTCTACTCCCTGCTCGCTTTCTGCTCTCTATGCTCTCTGCTCTTTGTTCTCACACTGCTAGTCATGAAGATCAGAGGAGTTTGGGCCTACAACTTCCATCAAGAATTGTCTCAATTCGATCACTGCCTGCACCGCTTCCCCGTCATCTCTTTCGATACCGAATTTCCAGGCTTTCTCCGAGACACTCCCCGAGACGCACTCGAAGATCAACGTTACGAAGATGTAAAATTCAATGTTGAATCCCTCAAATTGCTCCAGTTGGGATTCACTCTGTCCGACGCCAATGGCAACATTGGGGGAACTTGGGAATTCCACTTGTCTGGGTTTAATGAGAAATCTGACCCTCATGTTGTCGCTTCCATTTCTCTACTCAAAAGGAACGGTCTTGATTTTGCGAGACTTGGGCAATTTGGGATTTCTGTTGCGGAGTTTGTGTTCGGGTTTCTGCGTGTCCTTAGAATCCACAGAGGGCTGCATGATTTGACATGGGTTTGCTTTCATGGCCTTTATGACCTGGCGTATTTGCTCAAGCTCTTAACCCAAAAGCCTCTGCCCGATTCAGTGGTGATGTTTGCTAAGGCTCTTGGTGTAGTTTTTGGCATCATTTATGACATCAAGTTTATGGCTCGCTACTGCAAAGGATTCTTTGGTGGTGAAATTGGATTGGCAAGGGTGGCCAAGCTTCTTGATGTGGAGCGCTCTGGTGAAGCTCATCAAGCTGGTTCAGACAGTTTATTGACTGCTGCTGTGTTCTCCAAGATGAACGCAACGTTTAGGTCTGTGGCTGGGATGTCTCAAGGCTGCTTGTATGGAATTAGCCCAACAATCGTGCGATATTGGCAGCCCGCTCGTGTGGTTGTTGCTTCTGTGATCGTCCGTCGCCCTTGCTTTCCTGTTGCAGCACCTCGTGTCTACGGTGCTCGTCTCATTCATAGTCCTATTCTTCCCACTTATGTACACATGTAGTTAGTTTTGTAAATTCTGATTCTTTGGAGTTGGGGAACAGTCTAGTGACTAACTGGCTAATCAGTATTCATTTTGTATGTACAACATTTTTTACACCAAAAGATTATAATACAATTCTTTAATTTCTGCCGTAATTTCCTACTTTGTTTCTTTTTATTGCCAAAGTAAATGGGTTGTATTTTACCTAGTTTTCGACTCAGATACAAGAAACTTGCATCTTAATCTCTTGTTTTGAATATGAAGAATGTGAGCTTGGAATTGCAAGTCTCTTTAACGTTTAAAGCTGTCTTTAGTTGTTTAGCTGTAGAAAATTTCCCTTGACCGCAAAATGTAACACCAATCATTTTCCGGATATAATTCTTTTGTTCTTCTTGTGGTAGGCTACATTAGAGCATCTATTAGCGATGGTATTTCATATATCATCTTCTGTTCTGTAGTAACTTTTGTTGATGACACTCAGGATAGTAGCCAATTCCAAGCCATGTCCAAAGTGTAAGCGACCTATTGAAAAAACCAAGGGTGCCATGACGTGCACACCACCTTGCAAATTTGAATTTTGTTGGTATGCTTTCTGCTTGCTTTTTTTTCCCATTCATGGAAATTGATAGTTTTTTGAAAACATATCTGATTAATGATTGCATTGTATTATTCACATTGAGAATAGAAATATAGTTTGAGGAAACTTTTCTGTTGCTTATGCTCTTATAATGTTAAGTTATATCTGGTTCTAAATGAACTATATGTATCTTGCAGGCTATGCCTTGGTGCATGGTCAGATCATGGTGAGAGGACAGGTGGTTTCTATGCTTGTAACCTCTATGAAGCAGCTAATAAAAAGGGAGTTGTAAGGATTTTACAGTTTCTTTTTGTTCATTCTGAGAATTTGTTCTTCTTCTTTGCCTTTTGGAAGCATAGTTTTCTTTTTCTTCTGTTTACAAGAGTTTGTATTGTGGTTTGTAGTATGATGAAACTGAGAGAAGAAGAGAAATGGCAAAGCATTCTCTGGAGAGATACACTCATTATTATGAATGTTGGGCAAGAAATCAGTTGGTATTCACAATTCTCTTTTCAAATTTTCCTCTGTTTTTTCTGCTATGCTTTGAATTCATTAATTTCTTTTCTTAATGTTATAGTACCCTGGCTATGTATTTTTTTTTGGGTCAACTCCATAAAAGTGTGGAAGCCTCCTGAATTTGTAGTATTTGTCTGTGCATTGTTCTTCTGTTTTATGGATTTAATTGTCTGAGCCTTAATGTTGCTCTTGATGGACCTATACAAATGTCCTATTCTCGTTTAATTATTCACTAAAATCTTTTTGGTCTTCCTTGGCAGTCGAGGCAAAAAGTTCTTGCGGATTGGCATCAAATGTGAACTGTTAATTTAAGTATCTGTACTGCAGAAAAAAATTTCTACGTGCGCACGTACATACAGACATGGGTTCATGTGTTAGCTATCTTCATTCTTCAATGGAGTAGATGGTAACAAATGTGTTCAAAACATAAATAATCTTAGTACTCATCTTTCTATTGTATTGTGGAACTAGAACCATATTTAAAACTTTTTGCAGATTTGGAATGTTATGGTGTATGGAACGTTCTACTTATTTTATTCATAGATCCAATGCTACAAATTAAGTTTAGCTTAAGGTTAACAACACAAACATGAGGTTTTCTGTGTTTTCACTTTGGACCTTTAGATTTCAGAATTTAGACGTGTAGTTGTGTTTGTACGGAAACCATTCATGTGAACTGATAGCCTGAATTTAGAGGCGTTACTTCCTAGCTATCATGGAATTGTATGAAGTACTCTGTATTAACTTTATTGATATCCTGGCTATTTTTTTTTCTCAGATGGAGAAACTTAGAGACATACAGCGGGGACCTGAGTTTCAGCTCAAGTTCATAACTGATACCTGGCAGGTGGTGAACTACCATAATTTTTGTTAGATATATAAAGATATATTTTCTTTTAAATATATGAAAGGAATTATAGTGCACAGTTTAGCTATAAGATCAGATTAGATTTGCTTTGCCATGGAATGCTGACAAATTTTGTTTTGCCATGAAATGCTGACAAATTTTGTTTTGCTTCTGTCTTCCATTTTCGTTGATTGTTGAGTGTAGGAGAGTGCTGAAATGGACTTATGCTTATGGGTACCACCTACCTGAGGATGAGCATGCAAAGAGGCAATTTTTTGAGTGCTTGCAAGGTATAAACTGTGTGTGTATATTAGCAGCAACTAGTTAGGAATTGTCTCTTGTGTTTTCTGAAATATATAATTCTGCTTTTCTCTTAAGGTGAGGCAGTGTCTGGTTTGGAAAGGCTTCATCAGTGTGCATTGTTAAAACTGCAGGGTTCCTGAGTGTGTGAGATCTGTATTTGATGATATTTGCATAACTAGCATAGGTCAAAACCTTGCAGCTAATAATTGGATCACAAAGATTGTACTTCTGTATCGAGCTCTGTCGAACTCTGAGTTCTTAAATATGGAACAAATTCCTAGAAAACGAAAGTACACGGACCAAGGTCAAGATGAAAGTGCAGACGAGCATAAAAAGAAGGTGGTCACCATCCTTGATGACTTGGGAGAAGTTTGAGAGTATCTTATTCACTTGATCTTATTCATCTGTTAGTGTTGGAACTGTAACACTAACAGATGGCTGCTGAACAAATCATTTTAGCTCGATTTTCTCAGTTCATCAATTATGGTGCGCAGAGTAAGGCACCGGAAGTATGCCATGGAGCTTTCCATTGTCATCATTGATTGAATAAGGACCTTAGAACTGAAAATACATTGGAAATTGGTGAGTTGTAGAATCAAAATGTCATTTTTTGTAAAAGGGTGGTAAATGCCCTTAATCTTTTGATTCTTTCTTGAGAAAAGGCTTTTTATTTTTCTCTTTCAATTACTAATTACTATAAAAGTCATTGGTATAATATGTTTTACTTCACTGCAATGAGCAAGTCCATATTGATGCGTACTTAATTCAACATCAATTTTGATTTCAGCAAAAGCTATTTGCATAACTGAGCACAAACAACACATTCATTACATAAACTTTGACAAGATTGTATGCAACAACACATACAATGCATATATAATTAGCTATCAAGCTAAGCTATGCGAAGACCAAAGGGAAGTGAAAGGTGATAAAAAAAAAATAGAAAAAGAAGTCCCAGATGGAGCATATCATTTAGAGTGCATTTGCCATAAAATAAACTTAAACATTAAAACATTTCTCAAATGCAATACTCCCAAAATAAAAACAAGCTAAATTCTAAATTCTAAGTTCTTTGTTTCTAATCCATGAGTAAGACTAAAATTTCAAGCAAGTAGCCACATAATAGGCACCTTCACTGTTTTTTTCATGAAGCTCTAGGAGTTCATTTCTCATTCTAAAGCCCAATGGGGTAAGAGCAAGACTCATTCCAGGAGCAACAACCTTCTCTATCTTTTTAAAAGACTTCTCTTGGACAACCCATATATGTTAATATGCTCTTCTTTCCCATCCTTATTAAGTTGCAACAAGCAAATTGATTCCTTGTACTCCTCAACAGCTTCAATTCCACCGGCAATTCACTTTGGCTGCGGCAATGCTTGAAATATCTTGTTGCTGGCGTCAAACAACACAAGATAATCCCTTCGGTTTGCCATGGTCCAATATGCTACTCCATTACAAATTCCATATCCACAATCCCACTTCATGCTCTTTATAGGAGGAATGACATCAAACCTGTTCCAAGATCTTGTGCTACAAACCTCTACCTCAGAGACAAGCTCATCCTTACCAAATGACACCATCCTTGCCACCTTGTAGTTATCAACCCCCGGGTGGAACCCGAATGCAAGAGTAATGCCATGTCCGGATAATGGCCGGCACGAAATGTTGGTCATTGGAAGGGTCACATATTTCCCAAGTGATGGGTTGTATATGCATATAGGGCTGTTCAAATGCAACATATGACAGACAAAGCAAGCCATTGCTTGAACCTTATATTCCATAAGGTTTTAGGCTCCGATGGTGAGTAATAGTTTAGCGGACCTCAAATGTTTTGTTGGAGAGAAGAGTGTGGCCAATGTTTCTTGTGCCTATAAGGCAGTGGAGGGCAACTAGAAAAGTATGAACATGAGTTTTAAGATTCCTATTAAGATGTTCGCCAATAAAACTCAGAGCGTTTGATCAGATTTCTCCATAACTTGCATACACACATATGAACCGAACAAGGGACTTTAAGGGTAGTCTTAGTGGGATGTCCATCAAGATTTCTTCAGGGATGTAGATGGGATTCTTCCATTTTGTGGATACCATCATGAACAAGTGCACGTATGTAAATAAGTTAGAAGGCAAACTCAGGAAGGAAACACAGCCATATGGGCAATTCATAGAGTCTAACAAAAAACAAATGGGTAAGAGCATTTGACCCATCACTGAAAAAAGAACTTTTTATTTCACAACAAAAAGGAAAATACAATGACTCAAATTCTATTTGTCATAAGGGGAAGGGCATGAAAAAAGGAATGAACTTTCCAGCAAGAGGAGCGTTTGTCAAATATTAAAATGTGGTGGATCGGCTTATAAACAACGTTTAAAATTTTAGAAAACCAGTCTGTAAATCTCATACCAAAACGAACATAATTATGTCATAAGCCGGGATGCGACCGCCAGTGATGACGGTAGAACTAACCGCCATAAACCCACTTTTCTCCTGCCTAAGAAAGATGCAAAACTGCCTCCCATGGTTTCTCCATGCGGAGAAGTAAAAACTTGGAACTTGGAAGAAGTCATAAATATCAGTAAGAAGCCTAGGTATTCGCGATCGAGCAAAAAACGCTGCTTAAGCTGTTAGAACACAAAAAGGTTGGGCAGTAAGAATTTTTTCTCAAAACTCTCGAGGCGACAATAATCCTTCTCTAAATAGGGGGCGCTTCTTAACTTTTCAATGTATTTTTCTTAACAAAGTGAAGAAAGATAGAGGGGTATGACAAGCATACAAAGGAAAAAAAGAAGAAGAGATGGAATGACAAGAAAGAAAAAGGAAAAACAAAGCACATAAGGAGCATATGATTAAGAGTGCATATCCTTTCTCAAACGAAACTCCAAAAAAAAAAAAAAAAAAAAAAAAAAAAAAAAAAAAACAAGGTGATAGTACATTTTCCATATTACTTTCCACAGCATAAAGGACATAAGATACACATGATATTCTTTTAAGTTCGGATGCTCCAACCCTTGAGTAAGAGTAAACTTTCAACATAAGTATCCGCAGCATCAGAGTCAAGAGAACAATGCTTGGGCAAGCTAACTCTGGTTTCATTGATCTGCTTGGTTTGAAGATTGTAAATAGCCAGATAAATTTCACCTTTCTTTCCAACATAGTTCACGAGGAGTTCATCATTCGTTTTAAAGCCCAATGGCATAGGCCATATTCCAGGAATAACAACAGTGTGCATCTTATTTAAACACTTCTCCTGGAGAACCCATATGCCGACGTGGAGCTCTGGCTCACTTCTTTCGCATTGCAATAAGCAAACCGACTCCTTGTACGCCTGAATTTCTCCCTCAACGCCTTCAAGTCCCTCCGCAATAGCCTCCGGCAGCAACACTTGTTCAAATACCTCACTGCCAGTATCAAACGACACGAGATGAAAGCTATCATCCTCTCCCTGTCCCATAATCCAGTATGCTATCCCATCAGAAACTGCATGTCCAGAATGCCAACCCAAGGAATATATCCAAGGAGGAATTACACCAATGCTCTTCCAAGAGTTTGTACTTAAACTGTAAACCTCCACTTCATTGTATTTCTTCCCCCGAATAAACGTTACCAACCTTACTACCTTGTAGTCGTTGAGCCTGGAGTTGAACCCGAATGTAAGAACACAACGATACTGGTATTTGGGAGGGCAAGAAACGTTGGTGACTGGAAGGCGGACAAATTTCATGATTGATGGGTTACATATGGTTACAGGACAATCCAAATCCAGACTTTTACATGACAGACAAACTAAACCATTACTTGAACCATATAGCCCAAAACCTCCCATGTCCAAGCCTGTTGCCTTAAATGTTTCATTAGAGAAAATGGAATGGCGAATTTTGGGTTTGACTTCAGTGCACTCGAGACCAACTAGAAAAGTAAGGCCATGGTTTTTAACATTCCTATTAAGATGTCTGCCTATAAAACTCGAGCTTTCAATCAAATTGCTCCATGACTTGCAAACACACATAAACTGAACTAGGGATTTTACTGGTAGTCTTAGTAGGATGTCGATCAAGATTTCTTCAGGGATGTAAATGGAATTCTTGCAGTTTGTGGACGTCATCCTGAGGAAGGTATAATACAGACATAAGTTAGAAAACAAAATTGGGAAATAATTCTAGACCTAGTGCTACATTCAATCATAAGTAATTATAATGTAGTATGGTAGTACGGCTGCGTGTTATAATATAAGGGGATATTATTGATATCATTCCCTAAAAGGTGGAAACAAAGACTCTATCGTCCACATCCATATTATAACAAGTGTACAAGTTATATCACGTAGCTATACTCCAGTACCATACAATAATTTCTCCAACCCTATACCCATGGTCCTTTGTTGATCAATTTCTACCCTAATATTCTTGTATGACAAAAATTTACTAACCCAAAAGAAAAATCGATTCTCACTTTTAGTTTGTAATGGGAAGAACATGAAAAAAAGGAATGTCGTTTGCATCAAGACGAGATTCATGTTTGTCAAATATTAAAATGTAGGCCAGCTTATGAACAGTTCTTCAACTTTCAAACTCTCATACAAAAATTCCACTTTCAAGAGAGGGAAAAAGCAGACGTGTTTATGTCATAATGATTTTTTAACATAAAATCTTTGATTGAGACATTCTCTAAGTGTCTAGTTAGTAAACATATGGAGCAAACAAAAATATAAGCAGTGGTATACTTGGAGCTGCAACTCCGTGAAAAGCAAAACTGAAGAAGAAACTCCACATCTACAGAAAATACAACCTTAATTACCTGAGAAGCCTGACGACTGTGCAGCGGGACAGATGTGATGGAAGAAATTTTTATTTCTATTTGATCAACCAACAGGTTATGAGATTTGAAGACAAGGGAAGGACAACATTAAATAATAAGGCAATAATATATGCGGGAGGAGAGACATAGAGGGCAGGGAGAGAAGAATAAAAAAGCATACAAAATAAAAAACAAAAAGGAAAGTTCTAACTTCCAAGTTGAAAATGGGAAAGGCCAATCTAAACCCACAAAATATTTCCAAAATTTTTTAAGGGGCTTGTAGCTCAAGTAATTAAGAGTATTTATTTTACATCATAGATCATAAGTTCGATTTCCCCCACCCACATGTTTTATAAGAAGAAAAAAAATTCAATGCAATATAAAGATTATATTGGGCTGATAGTAACAACCCAATGGGCTCTTTATTGATTTCCATTCAGTTAGGAAATCTATATTTTATTTCTAACATATAAACCTCTAATTGATGGATTACATATGCATGTGGGGCGGTTCAAAATGCAACATTTTATCTGGCAGTCAAACAATACTCCAACTCTAGATCCCAAAACGTTTTTGTTCCTAGGGAGTATCCCACATCGTGAATTGGTTCTTGATTGGATACTCATATTTTATGGAGTGTTTACTAATTAGGAATTGGAATTTTCATTAAGAATTGAATTCCACCTATAGAGGATTCCTGCGTTTACTTTACATCAATTAATTAAAAAGTAAGTGGGGCTCACACAAAATTAGGAACTGAGTTTATGAATTTGGAGGAATTCAATTCTTGGGTGGGAGGTGGTATTCTAATTCTCGGAAAACTAACCCATTATGAATTCATCTTTTTTACCCATTATATCCTCACACAATTTTAAAATGTTCAAATTTGCTATCTACTTTAACCTAACAACAAGGACATTTTAATAATTAGCACGACTCTTACCCCAATTCCATATGATTTAGCAAATAACTTTAATAGAAATCCGAAATCTAACTCTCCTCAATCCATATGGTTTAGTAAACAACTTCAATAAGAATCCGGAATCTAATTCTTCTCAATACAACTCCTCCTCAATTCAATTCATCCTCAATTCAATTTCTCCTAAACCAATTGCGGATTAGTAAACATGCCATTAATATAATATTAGGGATGGACTCAGGATTTCAAAATAAGATGGGCTAAATTTACCTTACGAGTGGCCTGTTAGATTTTGAACCAGATTAAACCTTAAAATATATATATTAACTATAAGAAATAAATTAAAAACTCACTTGGGCTAGCTGTAGGTCTATCTATGTATAGTATAGAGCATGCTATTTATGTGGCAAGCCCAACACCCCTATATGCTCCCATTCATGGCCCGCTCTGGGGTGTTGCAAGTGGTGGCACCACACAAGGGCCCGATCTTTTAGGGACCCCAAATTTTGTTTACATGTATATTATATATTAATTGTTGAAAATGTCACTTGAATTTATACCTCAGTTTCAATTTGTCACCTTAAAGAAAAAATTAAGAGAAATGTCACCGTAATTTTTCAAAATCCATGATTTTCATCTGACTTTAACACCATCCAATTTTCCATCCATTTTAAAGGTATTTTAGTCTTTCCATTTTTTTTTTAAAAAGAAGAGAAAAAATAGACCTCTCTCTCCCTTTCTCCCCCACCCCAACCCCACCTGCCCCCAAAACACATCGTACCTCTCTTCTCTATCTCTCTCTTTGACCATGTATAAATTTTTTTATAATCATTTTTCCATTTCTAAAATACCCTTGAAAATGAAAAAGACTAAAATATCCTTAAAAATGGATGGAAAATTGGATGGTGTTAAAATTAGATGACAAATAATGGATTTTGAAAAATTAAGGTGACATTTCTCTTAAATTTTTCTTTAAGGTGACAAATTGAAACTGAAGTATAAGTTCAAGTGATATGTCTACAAAAATCCCTATATTATATATAACCCAGGTTCGAATCCTACCTAGGTTCTTCAATAGAAAAAAAATCTCTTGCTTTCCCTGATCAACACAAAAACAAAGGACATAGAAACTCACTCTTAAAATCCCCCTACCCCTCCCCTGATAATTTATTGCTTGTACTAAAAAAAATAAGGTTAACTACATAAAAGTACCACAATTTTGGTGTCATTTCAAATTACCCAACCTTCAGATATCAGTATTAACCCGCTACTGTTTGATGGGATCTAGACTTGGAAGGTGTCAGGTGTGCCTGTTTCTTTTCCTTGGGGTTTTTTTTTGGGGGTTAAAAACGTCACATTTTGTCCGTATTTGGCCGAATTTTTTAAACGGGTGTATATAGTTTCAAGTTACCTTTTGTGCATATCTACTTGCCTCCTTCCCTGTAGGGAGATATTCCTCCTTGCAAATCACAATTTGATACATATACAAAAATAATTCATCAAAAACATAAAAAGAAAAACTTCGCCACACATGTCACACTGTTATTGACAGGAATGTAAGAGCTCTTACTTACACAATAAGAATAGAAGTATTTTCCATGATAATATGTCTAACTTCAGTTCACTGATGATGCTAATATTTACAAATATATGAAAATGCCTTCTATCTTGACTCAATATCTCAAGACTAACAGAATGCTCTTATTTATTTTACAAGAACAGAATACAATATTTCTCCACTAAACTTCTCAATACAGACTTTCTCAATTAAAATAGAGTTGACTTAACCAACTCTCAACTAACCATAACCTAAATGATGGTTAACAACTAACTCAGATAGAGATTTCTATCATTATTCAGCAAGATCACAAAGCAAATGCTATATAATTTAATTTGTAATATTAAAATGATCAACAACACATAAAATACATGAACTGTCACAAAAATGTTTGCAGCAACATAAAATACATGAATTTTGACAAAAAAAAACATAAAATACATGAATATGAAAATACTCCCAAAACAAAAACAAAGTAAAATACATTTTTCAACGACTAATAATTTGAAATTCTTCCTTTTAATCCATGAGTAAGACTAAACTTTCAACGTAAGTAGCCACATAATAGGCATCATAGTAATTTTTCACCAACCTAATTCCAGTTTGAGTGAGCTGCTTGGACTCAAGATTATATATAGCCAGATCAGATCCTTTACTATCTTGTTCATGAAGCTCGAGAAGAAGTTCATTTTTCATTCTAAATCCCAATGGGGTAAGACTCATTCCGGGAAAACCAATAGTGACCAACTTTTTAAAATACTTTTCTTGGAGAATCCATATGTTAATATGCTCGTCTTGCCCATCCTTGTTGAGTTGCAACAAGCAAATTGATTCTTTGTACTCCTCAACAGATTTAATCCCACCGGCAATACCCTCCGGTAGCTGGATTTCTTGAAATACCTCGTTGCCGGCGTCTAAAGACACAAGATAATCCTTTTGGTTTGACATGGTCCAATATGCTACTCCATTACACATTCCATATCCACAAACCCACTTCATGCTCTTTATCAAAGGAGGAATTACATCAACCGTCTTCCAAGACTTTGTGCTTAAACTATAAATCTCCACTGCAGAGAGAAGCTCCTCTACATCAATTGATACCTTCCTTACCACCTTGTAATCATTCACACCAGGGTGGAACCCGAATGCAAGAGTCATGCCATATCCGAATAAAGGCCGCCACGACATGCCGCTCCCTGGAAGGAGCTGCCACGACAAGCTGGTCCTTGGTAGGGTCACACGTTTCTTAAGTGATGGGTTATATATCCATATAGGATTGTTCAGGTTCAATTTTTCATATGACAGACAAAGCAAGCCATTGCTGGAACCGTAGATCCCGAAAGGTTTTCGGCTTCGATGTTGAACAGTAATGCACACCTCAAATGTTTCATTGGAGAGAAGAGAGTAGCCAGTGTCTCCTGTGCCTCCATTGTTGTGGAGGGCCACTAGAAAAGTATGAGCATGATTGTTGAGATTCCTATTAAGATGTTCACCAATAAAGCTCAAGCCTCGGATCATATTTCTCCATGACTTGCATACAGTCATAAACCGAATGAGGGACTTTACGGGTAGTCTTAGTAGGATGTCGATCAAGACTTCGTCAGGGATGTACATGGAATTCTTCCGTCTCTTGGATACCATCCTGAATAAGAGTGTAAAGAAATAAGTTAGAAGACAAAGTCATCAAGAAGGAAACAAAGCCATTTCATGGACTCAAATAAGAATTTTAGTTTCACTTCACAAGGATCTCGTAGTTCAAATAGTTAAGTGCATTCAAATCAACACTAAAATATTTTAATTTCACACAAAAAAAAAGAAAGAAAATAAATCAAATGAGTCACCTTTTTATTAACGTAAACACGAATGAATTTTCCAGCAAGAGGAGAATTCATGTTTTTCAAATATTAATAAGATGTAGAGCATATTATAAATGCTTGAAATTTCAAAAATCCAGATTCAAGATCTCATACCAAAACACACATGATTTTGTCGTAAGTGTTAGTAAATATAAGCAACAAACACATATATAAGCAGCAAAATGAGGGCAAACTTGGAGTGGGATACCTGTCTGCAATTTGTAATCTATGTATTATATTTGGAGCAAAGAGGGATGAAAAATAATTGTTCCCTTGGAGTAGTGGCTCACTGAAAAGCAAAACCAAAGAAGAAACCTAAAATCTGTAAAAATAAATAGGTACCTGAGAAGCTTGACTGTGTTGTCGGAGAGAAGTGATGGAAGAACTTTTATATTTTATTTTGATTAATCAATACTATCTCCCATGAGATCTGAAGTCAAAATCTCTTCAACAAAGATGCGAAAAACTTCAACAATGCGGCGAAAGAAATAGGAGAGGAAGAAAAAAAATAAAACCCTAACATAGATATAAGTGTTAACACACCACCGTTGGATGAGATCCAACGGTGAAGGTGTCAGGTGCATCCGTTTCTTTTCCTTTGGTTTTTATTTATACAAGCGATATTCTATTTTAATCTAATCTAAACTAAGGAAATGAGGATTCGAACTAGGGTGCAGAGCGAGAAGCGCATTTGCTTTCCTTTAGTTTTGTTGTTGTTGTTCAAAAATGACACATTTTGTCTACATATTGGTTTTTTTATATTTATTATCAGTTGTATGTAATTTCAATTTTATCAGTCATGTTCATGTAATAAAATTCTTGTTGCAATAAAGTACACACTTACTATTTTATCACTTACGGGTCAAAACAATCACTTGTGACTACACTGAGTACACTTGGTCTACAACTCAAGCCCTATTTCGAATCCCCTTTCGTCTTATAGTTTAGATTATCGCTTGAACTAAAAAATAATTCCCTAACTTCCATCCTAAAGTTTTTATTTCATGCATTCTTCCTTTGCTTCTCTCGTTCCTCAGTCTTTTCCCTACCTCTTTCCTTCTTAGTACATTCCCCATACATTCCCTGTACGTTTCCCCTTTTATCTTCAGCTAAAAGTGAAAATAAAATAAAATCAAGGGGCTTGTAGCTTATGTGGTTAAGAGAAGTATACATGCACCGAGATCCTATATTTAATAATGCTTCTATAAGAGAAAATAAAAAATAAAAAAACTAAAGTAAACGGGCTTTATTAAGCATCCATAACTTCTATAAACACATCAAAATTCATAATAATAATGACCATCAAATTCGCTTTTACTAAAATGATACAAATGTTTTTCTCAATAAGGCCCCGGATATGATAACATTGTCAAAAGAATATACAAGCACACATAAAATATATACATGAGTGTTTTTCTCAAGTAGCCAACAAATGAAGTAAAGAAAAGCATACCAAGAAAAAGAAGGTGGAAGGACAAGCAGTTCCTCATTCATTATCAAATGTCTGCATGTCCAGAATGCCAAAGGTCTTTATCGCCGAAGAAATTACACCAAATGCTCCAACAAGTGTCAGTATTCCTATTTAAACACAACTCCTTATTGTTTTGTAAGAGAGTTGTAGATTTTATGTTTGCTGGACGTCCCGTACAGTTTACAAGGAAGGACTTTTGTTTCATTACTAGCCCAAGCTTTAGTGAAACCCCTCATACGCAGAGTTATAGGTTTTATCTTCGCGACACATCATTTGTACATTTTATTGGAGATGTACACAATGTTTTTTTTTTTTTTTGGACAAGTATGTGTACACTTGCTAAATTCGGATGCATATGCTCGCTAAATTTGAGTCCCAAATGATGTGGCATGTACCATGTCATACATATTTAATTAATCAAATCTAACTTGAATTATGATTTTATTTATTTATTTTAGGAATAAAATTTAAAAATTTAAAACTTAATTAATAAAAAATCTTGCAGCTTTTTTTCCAAAAAAATAAGAACCCTACTGGTAGCCCTAAACCATCAATTTTCCGTCTATCCTTCCCAGCAAGTTTGCTGCTCTTTCTTCTCTTCTTCTCTCCTCATGTTTTCTATTTTTATTTTTCTTAGAAAATAGAATAATTGTAGAAAAGTATCACCTACAATTTTCTTAGGATGCTTCAGATTTTTGCAGTGATTTGCTGATTGTTTACCAAAAGGAGTCATTTGGGCTTCGGAGTAGAAAATGGGCAACTATTTGGATTCGTCAGCGTGTGACTTAGTGGTGGTGAGCAACAAACATTGTGGAAGGATACAACAGCAAATTGATGGTTTAGGGCTATCAATTTTTATTTTTATTTGGAACTAATTCTCTTCCTAAAATAACTAAAATCAAAATCCAAGTTGGAATTGGTTAATAAAATATATATGATATGACACAAGCCACATCATTTGGGGCTCAAATTTGGTGTACAATTTTGGTATCCCTAGCATCATTGTTTATCTATTCTCTATAAACATAATAAAAATCATGACAAGAAAATACTACATCTTCGGCATGAGAAATTTTATTTTATATATATATATATATATATATTTAACTAGAAAGTGGGAACTATAATTTAATGTAAAAAGTCACTTTTGACCTCTGTGATTTATCATTTTTACCACTAATTAAGGTCCTTTTGGTTTTAATTTGGTTATTTTTGTCATAGTGGTTTCAATTTGAAGCAATTCAAGGACAATTCTAAATTTCTATCAAAATTTTAAACTTCTGTTAGTTGTGGAGGGGAATTTGGTCCACAATTTATTAAAAAAATTCATTCCTTAAAAAAACAATACAAATATAAATTTTCGAAAAGGTAGTTTTAAAATCATGACAAGAAAATACTACATCTTTGGCATGATAAATTTTATTTTATATATATATATATATATGTTTAACTAGAAAGTGGGAACTATAATTTAATGTAAAAAGTCACTTTTGACCTCTGTGATTTATCATTTTTACCACTAATTAAGGTCCCTTTGGTTTCAATTTGGTTATTTTTGTCATAGTGGTTTTAATTTGAAGCAATTCAGGGACAATTCTAAATTTTTGTCAAAATTTTAAACTTCCGTTACTTGCGGAGGGGAATTCGGTCCACAAATTATTAAAAAATTCATTCCTTAAAAAAAATTACAAATATAAATTTTCAATACATTAGTTTTAAAATTAAAATAATTAATTTTTATAATATATAGTGGTTTTATTTTTTATTTAAAAATAATTCTTTGAAAATTTATATTTTTAAAATGAATGAACTTTTTAATAAGAGTTTTTTTATTTAAAAACTCCACACTTTTCTTTGTTCATCCCAATACTTAAATCATTAAACTTTTAAGTTTTATTATTGTGTAAAAAGACGAAAACGGTCATCCAACTTAATATTTAACCCTAATACATACACACACCTCACACACCTCACCATTCTTCATATTAAGTTTTAGAAAAACACAAACTCCTCTACACCCTATTACCATATTACTGTTCTCTTTCAATCTAAGAAACCTACTACACTCTCATCTTCTCTTTACAAATCCTAAATACGGTATGCAAATAGTGGCTTGTTGGAATTCTAAGGTTGAGGTAAACTTAGAGTAGTAAGAGGCAAGATTGTGGGGTTGATGAGTTTTAAATTTTTGTTTTTATTTTTTCAGCTGGGTGTGTATTTAGGGGTAGTTTGGAAAGATATGAGGTGTTCTTAGAAATTGAGAAAATTTGAATTAGAAGTTGGGGTAAACAAAGATAAGTGCGGGATTTAAATAGAAAAACTCTTTTAATAATCCGTGGACCAAATTCTCTCCACAAGTAACATAAGTTAAATTTTTTTGACAGAAATTGAGGATTGTCCTTGAATGACTTCAAATAAAAACTACAGGGACAAAATTGACAAAATTAAAAACATAAGAACCTTAGTAAAAATGATAAACCACAGTAATAATTTTGATGACGTTGAGTATGGTTTAGGGACTTCGGGTATGCTACTTGGGGCCTTATTTCTTCGTCAACAAGGTTGGCTATGGATCAGGTGTACAACCACTATCCTTCAAATCACATTAAATGTATATCTTATTCGTTTCGTACTACATAAGGCCCTTCTCCAATAAATAAATTGAGAGTGTTCATTACTCAAAATGTTCAAAGTGCTTCTCCAATATATAAATTGAGAATGTTGATTTTACTCAAAATGTTCAAAGCACTACCTCATGGCCTGAAAAAAGTGATGGCGGGTATGATTACCAATACACTTCGGAACAAAGTATGTGGTGCTTCTTTTTCCCCCTTCAAATAATTTAACCAAAGGTTGGTGTTATAGCACTCACCGTTATAACAATGCAATCACACTGGCTTAACAATGCATAGCACTCACCTTTGGTGTGAAATCTCTGGCTTCTCCACCAACCCGTATCATCTCATCCTCTCCTTCCTTCTTCCTTTATTTGTTGTACAAGTGATATTGGAAGAAGGAGGAATCGAACCTAAAACCTTAGGTGTAGAGTAATAAGCTCCTTGTCAGATTGTCCCATCTTTATACACTAAATACATGTGGGAAAATGTATGGAGTGGATCTTGTTATATATTAATTGGTCCAGTTTGGCTGCCGAGCTATACATTCCACACAAGTGAAATGATAACAAAAGTCCTCACGAAAAAACCCAACTATTTCCTTCCTGCACTACATCAACATGTGTACTTGAAAATTCACTAGTAAAAAAGTGGCAACAGTTACTCTTATTTGGTGACATTTGTGGCCGGGCCAAAAGGCATTAGTCTTTTTTTTTTTTTTTTACTTTTTTGGTGACTAAAAAGGCTTTTAGTCACATTTTTTTACTTTTTTTGGTCACCTCCACAACAGTCACAAAATGTTACCAAATAATGGTGATTGTTGCCACTTTTTTTTTTTGTAGTGATTGGACAGTGGAACTGTGGAAGAGCTTTCCTCATTAACTGTACCTTTGGAGGCGGACAAATATTTTTTTGGATTATCTATACGTTTGCACATTTTCAAATTCTTATGAGACTCTAGCACCTGATGCAATGCAGTCTTCTAGACTTAATTACCTTGTAGACGATAGAAAAAAGAGAAAAAATAACTTGAAGGATGTATACAATAGTAAAATGATCAAAGGAAAGTGTTCAAAAATGTAATCTTGAGTGGACTTGACTTGTAAAAGTCATCACATCAATACTGGCATTAAATACCGCCCTAAAGAAGGTAAAAATAACTACCTCTGAATCTTCCTGCTTTTAGTTTCTTTTTTGCTTTCAATTTGTAGTGTTTATCATCAAGAAAATCGAGAATCGAGAGTGATAACTAATGAGAGGAAGAAGTAGCAGCAGAACAATGGACATTATCCAAATTACTCTGTTCTTGTGGTATATGACTGCAGTAGCATCGGAAGCACCATTGGGAAAGCCTAATTGTTCATCGCAATGCGGATCAGTCACTCAAATCCCATATCCTTTTGGAATTGAAGCTGGCTGCTACCTTGATGACTGGTTCCAAATAATATGTGACAACTCAGCCAGCCCATCGAAAGCTTTCTTGAACATTACTGGTTTGGAGGTGCTGGAAATTTCTGTTGAAGGCACACTAAAGGTGGCAAGCCCTATTACCTTCTCCAATTGCAGTAACAAGCCAGTAGGGCGCCAGACGCCGAACTTGGAAGGAAGCCCCTTTCTGTTCTCCCGGAAAAACAAATTTACTTCAATGAGCTGTGGAGGAATTGCCTTGATGACATTGCATGGTTCCACAATTGGTGGCTGCTTGTCCATATGTGATTACTATAGTACTAGCGTTCTTCAAACGAAAAGCTGCAGCGGGATGAATTGCTGCCAGACCACCCTTCCTTACTGTCTCAGTTCCTTCAATACTAGTTTTGGAGCAGAATTAAATGCTGACAGTCAAAAGGCATGCAAGTATGCATTCCTTGTAGACAATGATTGGTTTACATCAAACTCAACAAATATTTCCGCCATTGGTGAAATGGACTACGTTCCTGTAGTGCTGGAATGGTACGTAGTTAATTATACGAAGTTTGATATATATGGAACAAATAATTGGAGAGATGATAACAGCACGGATTGCAGCAGCAGCCAATGTTTCTGCTCAAAGGGCTACCATGGCAACCCTTATCTTCTTCATGGATGCAAAGGTAAACCTCTAGCTACCATTATCCAAACTTTAAGCAAATCCATGAATGTCATCGATCATACCTTTGATATAATTTTATTTTTTTATTATTTATTATACCGATTTCTTAATACTTCCATCACTTTTTGTATATATACAAGAATATTAATGTCTTCAAGCACAATTTGCATGGCAACCCTTTGAGTTGAATTGTATAAAATTAACTTATAATTCATTATTATTATTATTATACGTTTCATACCATCTATTGAAACCTTTACTTTCCATTTGTCAAATAAATATCAGACATCAATGAATGTGAGGATCCAGAACACCCCAATAGATGTGGTTCTGGCATTTGTATAAATTATCCTGGGAAGTTTTTCTGTCAATTGCCTGATCGGCGATCATCACGAGTTAATCTAGCCATTATAGGTATGTCCCTGCACTAATCCTTTGGTTATTGATGACTTAAGTTTTTTTTAAAAAAAATTATGAAACAACATCTTCTTGACAAAGTTATGCATGCTTTCTTGTTTTATTGAGCTATACAGTTCCCAGCAGTGTTCTTGGACTGTTGTTTCTAATGATTGGCTCATGGTGGTCGCACAAAGGCATAAAGAAAAGGAAAAATATTAAACGCAAAGAGAAGTTCTTTAAACAAAATGGTGGTTTAGTGCTGGAGCAACAATTATCTTCTGGTGAACTCAATGTTGAGAAGGTTAAGTTGTTCAATTGCAAGGAGCTAGAGAAAGCCACGGACCATTTTAATGCAGACAGAATTATTGGTCAGGGAGGCCAAGGTACAGTTTATAAAGGAATGTTGGTGGATGGAAGAATTGTTGCTGTCAAGAAGTCTAAAATAGTTGAGGGAGGTGAAGTTGGACAGTTTATTAATGAAATTGTCATTCTCTCACAAATCTCTCATAGGAATGTGGTTAAGCTTTTGGGTTGCTGTTTGGAGACCGAAGTTCCCCTTTTGGTTTATGAATTCATACTCAATGGAACACTTTTTGAATATATTCATCACAAGAATGAGGATTTCCCTCTTACATGGGAAATGAGATTACGAATTTCAATCGAAGTTGCCGGAGCACTTTCCTACTTACATTCAGCAGCTGCCTTTCCAATTTTCCACCGGGATGTCAAGTCTTCTAACATACTATTGGATGAAAAATACAGAGCCAAAGTAGCAGACTTTGGGACTTCAAGATCAGTATCCATTGACCAAACGCACCTTACGACACTAGTACGTGGAACATTTGGTTATCTGGATCCAGAATACTTCCAATCTAGCCAATTAACAGAGAAGAGTGATGTTTATAGCTTTGGAGTCGTCCTTGCTGAGCTTTTGACTGGACAAAAACCAGTTTCATTCATGAGGCCGCAAGAAAGTAGAAGCCTAGCAACTTATTTCCTTATTTCCATGGAGGAAAATAGTTTGTTTGATATTCTTGATGCTCAAGTTATGAAGGATGGTGAAAATGACCAGATTGTGGCCGTTGCTAATCTTGCAAAAGCATGCTTGAATTTGAATGGAAGAAAGCGTCCTACTATGAAAGAAGTGGCAGTAGAGTTGGAGCGAATTCAATTGTCAGTTAAAGCTTCTGGTGTCCAACAAAATTTTGCAGAGGTAGAATATGATCAAAGCCAAATAACCGACCGATGGTATATTGCTTCTCCATCATCAACCGGGTCTTGTATGGATAGTGGCACGAGCTGTTCTTTGGATGTACAACCACCAATGTCTTTCTAGTCACAGTGAAGAAAATAGGGCTTGTCCAATATAGATCCATACATTTTCTATTTCCTAGACATATACCCATCACTCTATAAA
This sequence comes from Prunus mume, assembly GCF_000346735.1. The sequence continues at coordinate 25,986,132 of NC_024127.1, forward strand.
TCTATGTGTAAAATCCAATTTCAAATTTAAATGACCAGTAGAATATAAGAGGTCGTAGTATTTCTATGTTTTTACATCGTTGCCACTAAACTTCATATTTTATTTATAATTTATTTCAAGCATTTCATTAACTGTCATAATTGTAATTAATATACTCCCTATTAATAGCATATCAATCACCCCATTTCTTATAGTTGTCATTTCCCCCCCCCAAACCTCCCCCCAAAAAATAAAAAAAAAAAAAAAAAAAAATCTGTAAATTACATATCCAATAATGTACTTATGAAAATTATAATATAAATATATACATATAAAATATAAGTATCCAATAAATTAATGTCCAATAATGTACCTATGAAAAATAGGTACATTATTAGAGGAAAAATTATTTGGAGAGAGAAAATAGGTTCATTTAAAAAAATTACTTTTAATAAAACAAATAATAGGTACTTTATTCAGAGAAAAAAGGCTATATTATTTATAGAAAAAAATAAATTACATTATTTAGATAAAAAATAGGTACATTATTTAGATAAATAATAGGTACTTTATTCGTAGTAGGTATATTATTCAAATGGTAGGTACATTGGATGACATATAATACCTAAATCCTAATTGTAAGTACATTAAAATTAATGTAGGTATATTGGATGTCGTATAATGTAGGTATATTGGAATAGATAATTAGGTACACTTTTCATACTAGGTAAATTATATTTTTCATAAAACAAACAAGTAATAGGTACATTATTTTTTCAACATATTTAGTATGTATAGTTTTATTCATAAACAATTATAAAGTGGATTATTAGTCATGTATACTTCATAAAAAGAAAATAACATAAACATTTTATTAAACAAACCGATTACCCAAATTTGAATTTATTGTTAAATTTTTTTAAAAATGTTTCAAAATTAATTCCTACATCCATTACAACCATTTGGAGATCTTTCTAAATTCAACATCTGTCATTATAGACAATCCAATTAAAAACTGTTTCCATATTGATTCCTACATTAATATACAAAATGCAATAATGGCTTAGTTGGGGGTATTTTTGGAATCTAAAAAGTACAATAAATCAGATTTTATGCTTAATTAGGTAACTTGCTGAGTTGAATCCTAGTCATGGGTTTTTACTTATACAAATTGGGTATTATTTATAGGAACAAAAAGTGAAGGGTTTTAGGTACGACAAATTGAATTTGAAGGGTGTAAGCCAAATTTACTAAAGAAAATATTTCTTGTAATATTTTATGGTTTTGGACTTGGAATCCTTTAGACTATTACCTTATTTAATGCAATTTCCATATGTACATGTCATGTTTTCTTTTATCTGCCCCATTTACATATCACTAATGATACATTTTACCTAATTCACAATAATCTAGAGAGTGTAATTCGGGGGATATCTTGACTTAAATTCATTGTATATGTTTAGGTGAGTAAGTGAGTGTGTGTATGCTCTGTGTGCGAGTGTGTGTGAGCATGCATATCTATCTATCTACATATATATATATATATATGTATATATATAGACAAATTCACTTAAAGTATTCCTTGTTAAAATATGAAACCTAATATGAGAATATTTGTTTGTGGGAATTTTCTACATATTCATCTCCTTGTATGAGGTCATATTTATAATACAAGGGAGCCTTAGTGACCAAATAAATAATAAATTCTTATTTCTATTTACAATAGGAAATCATGAATTAAAGTAAATCAAATACAATTAGAATGGGAATCCTTGGTGTGTAAGGAAAGAAAGTCAATGGTGCATAAATCATGCCAACATTTCCCCCACGTTGGTGCATAGATGTCGCTAATGCCCAACTGATCCAGTGAATTGTGGAACACTCTACCGCAAATCGTTTTAGTCAAAATATCCACAAATTGATCCTCCGACTTCACAAAAGGAAACTGAATCACTTTATCCTCAAGCTTCTGTTTGATGAAGTGTTGATCCACCTCAATATGTTTAGTGCGATCATGTTAAACTGGAATCTATGCAATAGCTATAGCAACCTTATTGTCACAAAAGAGATTAATTGTGGACGTGGGTTTATACCCAAGTTTAGTAAGCAACTTCCTTGACCAAAGGAGCTCACAAATTCCTTTAGTCATGCCTCTGACCTCGGGTTCTGCTCTAGATAAAGCTACTACCTTATGTTTCTTGCTCTTCCATGTTACCAAATTGCCTCCCACGAATGTGAAGTAACCGGATGTGGACATTTTATCTATTACACTACTTGCCTAATCTGCATCTGAAAAACCATCAATATTTAGATAACCATGTTTTGAGAACATAAGTCATTTTACAGGTGCAGACTTCAAATATCTAAGTATCCGAAGAACTGTATTCATGTGATCTTCACTTGGAGAATGCATAAATTGACTAACAACCTTCACCGCATAAGCAATGTCTAGTCGAGTATGAGACATGTAGATCAATCTTCCCACTAACCTTTGGTATCTTTCTTTGTTAGTTGAAACTTGATCCGTGTATTCGAAAAGATGATGATTCTGAGCAATAGGAGTGTCTACAGGTTTACAATCTAGTATTCATGTGTCTGTCATCAAGTCAAATGCATATTTCCTTTGACAGAGAACTAGGCTTTGTTGTGATCGGGCCACCTTAATTCCCAAGAAATATTTGAGTCCACCTAGATTCTTCATATCAAATTCAGTAGCCAAATAGTCTTGTATATGAGATATTTCATGTTTATCATTTCTAGTAATAATCATATCGTCAATATAGATTATTAAAGCTGTTACATTCCCTTTATGATGTTTTAAGAACAAAGTATGATTTGAGTTACTCTGTCTGAAACCATCGTTCTTCATTGCCTTGGTGAACCACCCAAACCATGTACATGGTGACTGTTTCAGTCCATACAATGCCTTTCGTAATTTGCATACTATTCTAGTATGAGTAGTATTATATCTAGGAGGAATGTCCATATATAGCTCCTCTGTGAGTTTTCCATGTAGGAAAGCATTCTTTACATCAAACTGGTGTAGTGTCTATTCCAAATTAGTTGCGAGGGATAGTAAGACTCTAATTGTGTTCAATTTTGCAACGGGTGCAAAGGTTTCATCACAATCTACACCATAAGTCTGTGTGTACCCTTTTGCTACAAGTCTTGTATCATTTGATAGATCTATCAGCGTTTTGTTTTATGGTAAACACCCATTTACATCCGATAGACCGTTTTCCTTATGGTAAAGTTTCCAGTGTCCAAGTCTGATTCTTCTTAAGAGCTTCCATCTCTTCCTTTATAGCTTGAACCTATTTAGGATCTTTCAATGCTTCAACAATCTTGGTTGGGATATAAATAGTAGACAACTGATGCACAAAGGCTTTGAGTAGTTCAGACAGCTTCTCGGTTGATCCATGATTCGCAATTGGATACTTTGATGTCTTGCTAGTATCAGGTGAATAACGATTTGGTGGCTTCCCATGATTCTACCTGAAAGCTAATTGGTATCCAATAGATTTATCCTTTAAATTCGCAAGTGTAGTAGGAGTACTTATCTCAAGGATATTCTCAGGAGATTGGTTCGTTAGCATTGTTGAGTTAGATGGGTCTTCATCTCGATGTTCTTTATGGTCTGTAGGCGTGAGACTCAGATCAGAAACATCTTCGCAAGGGTCAGGCAGATCGAGCGATCGATTGCTATGGATGGGCGATTAATCACTTTTCTGAGGAGAGCAATCTCGTGCTCCAGACTCGGCCCGGTTGATCATTTCTTGGCTGAAAGCAATTTCATGCCCTAGACCTTAGGGCGATTGATCGGCAAAGGTGGGGGGATCGATTGTCAAAGGCATGACGATCTATCACTTCTGTATAGAGGCGAATTTCTTAGTTTTCCAAGTTTCTTTAATTCTGCTCTGCACTTCTTATCTTCCCCTAAAGTGTAGAATTAGATGTTGGGTCATGAAAGAACATCTCAAATTGTAGAAATGTCACATTCAAAGTGACATAGGGACGTCGGGTAGAAGGGTGATAACAACGGTCGCTTTTTTGATAAATGGCATAACCCACAAAAACAAAACGAAGAGCACATGGATCAAGTTTGGTACGTTGATTTTTTTGGAGATGTACGAAGGCCACACATCCAAAGATTCGAGGTGTGAGTACCAAAACAGAGGGTACGGGTCTGTGTTGCGCAAGCACTTCTAAGAGAGTTTTCAAGTTCAATACACCAGAAGGCATGTAGTTGATAATGTGAATTGCAATGACAATAACATCATCCTAGTGATGGCAAGAAACAAGAGCGCCGATCATAAGTGCTCAGGCTATTTCAAGAAGATGTCGATTCTTTTGTTCAACAACACCATTTTGCTGTGAGGTCTAAGGACAAGTCATTTCATGGATGATTCCATGTTGTTGGAAGTAAGCCTGAAAGTCATGATTGACAAATTCTCCACCATTGTCTGAGCGAACACTACTACAAAAAGTAAAAAAGACGATCAAAAAAAGACGACGGTAGAAGAAAAAATCGTCGTTGTATTTAAAAAGACGACGGTAACAAAAAACCGTCGTGGATAAGTGACTTAAACAACTAAAAAACGGAGGTACTGTTGAATATTTTTTTATAACGACGCACACAAATAAAAAAGCGTCGTCTTATTAAAAAGGTTTTCTTCATAGTTAAAATCTGACCAAAAAACAACGACAGCAGGTATGACAAGCGTCGTCTTTTAAAATTCAAGTGTCCTTTTTTTGGTAAAGACATTGTTGTTTTGAAAGAACTGTCGTCTATTATATGTAAAGATGACGGTTTTTTTTAAAAAAGAGTCGTCTATTATGAAGTAAAGAAGACGGTTTTTTTTAAAAAAGGGTCGTCTATTATATGTAAAGATGATGGTTTATTTAAAAAGGGTCATCTATTTTATGTAAAGATGATGATTTGTTTAAAAAAACGTCGTCTATTATGAAGTAAAGATGACGGTTTTTTTTACAAATAGGTCGTCTATTATATGTAAAGATGACGATTTTTATATGAACCGTCATATATTATATGTAAATATGACGCTTTTTATAGAACTGTCGTCTATTATATGTAAAGATGACACTTTTTATAAAAAAAACCGTCGTTTATTATATGTAAAGATGACGACTTTTATACAAACCGTCGTCTATTATATGTAAAGATGACGCTTTTTATAAAAACCTCTATTATATGTAAAGATGACGATTTTTATACAAACCGTCGTCTATTATATGTAAAGATGACGTTTTTTATAAAACCCTCGTCTATTATATGTAAAGATGACGCTTTTATAAAAAAACCGTCGTCTATTATGAAGTAAAGATGACGGTTTTTTTTTAAAATGGTCGTCTATTATATATAAAGATGACGCTTTTTATTTAAAAAATAAAAAAAAAGGTCGTCTATTATATGTAAAAATGACGCTTTTTATAAAAAAGGGTCGTCTATTATATGTAAAGATGATGGTTTGTTAAAATAACCGTAAAATCATGATTTTTTATTTATAACCGTCTATTTATAACCGTTGAAATATTTTCATTTATAAATCATGATGGTTTGTTTTGATGACATAAGATTTTGTGGTATCCACTAGTGTAAATATATTAAATTGAAGATCAAATTCAATCATTGTATTCATATAGGATCAAGGAGTGTAGCGGTAAAAAATCATCAAAATCGGAGTTACAGAAACTCCACTCCTTGAAATGCAATTATCTCCTCCAAAATCCTTTTTTTCATCGCAAATCGAAAAGTAGAGAATAAGAAGAATTGCAAGATGATGGGTTATGAAGAGGAGCCTTGTATTTTGAATGGTAGGGCATCCTTGGTCAAGAAGGAATCTCACAAATCCTATTCTAATTTGGAGCCCAACTCCAAGAAGGATCGAAAAGCGTCCTCCAGTCAGGAGCTTAACTCTCAAAAGGAGCCCAACAACAATTTTGGAAAGCCCAACAAGAATTATACATCTGTTACATGCCATAGTCGTGCCATGCAGAAGCTAGGGAATTTGTGAAAATATGAATTTTGGCAACCAATCACAAGGTGACACATGGATAGTGGAATATTCTTTAGTTTTAATAATTATGCTAATTAAATCTGATTTAATTAGCCAATTATCTTTGATTTACAATAAGAATATCTCCCCAAATTACGGATCCAATTTTCAGCAAATCTCCTTGATATTATCTTGTCATTTAAGGAAAAGAATAATTCCCTTCCATATGCACACAAGGTTCTGAATTGGAGTGGTAGGTGTACTGCATAGTTCTAGAGATTGGATTTCACTCAAAACTCACCAAATGACTCCTCCCAAAATATTATGATGTTCCCCAAGTTTTGGGTGCAATCTGATATCGATTGGTCCAAGAAATTGGACAATTCAGGTTCGTACGAAGTTCGTTATGAAATGAAGTGGTTGGTGTATTGCATAGTTTTGGCAATTGGATTTCACTCAAAACTCACCAAATGACTCCTCCCAAAATATTATGATGTTCCCCAAGTTTTGGACTCAATCCGATATCGATTGGTCCATGAAATTGGACAATTCAGGTTCATACGAAGTTCGTTCTAAAATAGAGTGGTTGGTATTTTGCATAGTTTTAGCAATTGGATTTCACTTAAAACTCACCAAATGACTCCACCCACCATATTATGATGTTCCCCAAGTTTTGGACTCAATCCGATATCGATTGGTCCATGAAATCGAACAATTCAGGTTCGTACGAAGTTGGTTCTGAAATAGAGTGGTTGGTGTATTGCATAGTTTTAGCCATTAAATTTCACTCAAAACTCACCAAATGACTCCTCCCACCATATGATGATGCTCCCCAAGTTTTGAGCTCAATCCGGTATCGATTGGTCCAAGAAATTGGACTATTCATGTTCGTACGAAGTTCGTTCTCAAATGAAGTGGTTGGTGTATTGCATAGTTCTGGAGATTGGATTTCACTCAAAACCCACCAAATGACTCCTCCCACCATATTATGATGTTCCCTAAGTTTTGGGTTCAATTCGATATCGATTGGTCCAAGAAATTAGACAATTCAGGTTCGTATGAAGTTCGTTATGAAATGGAGTGGTTGCTGTATTGCATAGTTTTAGCAATTGAATTTCACTTAAAACTCACCAAATGACTCCTCCCACAACATTATGATGTTTTCCAAGTTTTGGACTCAATCCGATATCGATTGGTCCATGAAATTGGACAATTCAGGTTCGTACGAAATTCGTTCTGACCTATAGATGGTGACACTCCACACTTGAGGTAATCCTTTTTTAACTCGAAAAACCCTAGAGAATCACTCTCACTCTTTCTCCCTCATGCCACTCTCTCTCGTCTCCCTCACGGCTCCAACCGCACTACCTTACACACGGCTCCGACTGCCATGTTTTTCCCCGTGAGAGAAATCTCTATCCTTTCAGTATTTGCTGCATCTTCCGAGACCTCTTTTACCAACTTAGATATTTGTAGGAACATGAATTTTGGCAACCAATTACAAGGTGATACATGAATAGTGGAATATTCTTTAGGTCTAATAATTTTGCTAATTAAATCCAATTTAATTAGCCAATTATCTTTGATTTACGATAAGAATATCTTTAATTAGCCAGGTATCTTTGATTAGCGATAAGAATATTCTCTGCAAACCCTAGTCGACAAGGAGACTCTATAATAGATGGCAACACTCCACACATGAGGTAATCCTTTTCTAACCCGAGAAGCGTGCTCTCTCTCTCTCTCTCTCTCTCTCTCTCTCTCTATCTCTCTCTCGGCTCCAGCCACACACCCTCACACACGGCTCTGACCACCTGACTCTCTCAGTGAGAGAAAACTCCATCCTTTCAGTATTTGTTGCATCTTTCGAGACCCCTTTTATTGACTTAGATATCGGAGGGTCTTTGGTCCACACCCCTCGTGTGTGCTCCTTTGACCAAATCTATGTTGCACGGATCGAGAAAGAAGAGGTTGGAGTTCGAAGAAAGGGATTGCTAGGAAGAAATGAAAGGGGGAGCCAACATTTTAGTGTCCATGCACTTGTTTATTTAGCATTGCAGGGCAAAGATATGAGCATTCGATCTAAAGATTTAGAATTTTGTAACATAAGGTTTAGAATTTACATCTATTTACAATTTTTCGATGTGAGATTCTTTTTTGCCATAGAGAAATTCTTTTGTCCATCCATCGTACCACATAAATTGCCCGACTACACTCAAACAATCAAGAGCCTCTCTTTATTTTGGTGTCATCAGGCTCCACACTACACTGATCTCCCACCCCTACGATTGTGATGTCATATATAACAGTTTACACCAAAGAACTCCTTTTCATGACCAGCACAACATGTCACTTCTTTGGTTCCTCTTGGGGATGAATGGGATATCTTTGGACCAAAAGTGGAAAAAAGCCCATTTAGGGAATTTTCAATTAAAACATACATTGGGCTATTCGAATTTAGAAAACTAAGGGGGGTGTATTCAATTAAGATTTTGAAAGAGTTAAATGGAGTTATAAAATTTATAGAGTTTAATATATTTCCATTGATTTCTATAAACTCCACATAGAGTTTGATTGATTTCCTAGATTGATTTTAATGGTGTTTGTTAGAGTTTTATCATAGATTTTAAAATAGTTGATTAGAGTTCTAAAATGTTTAATTTTTTTATTAGGGGCTGTCTATCGTTTTTCTAGGTTTTCAAAAGAGAAAAGTATCTTTACAAAAAAAATTTGTAAAGAACGTCCAAACCATATACATCCAAAAAAAAAAAAAGGGCATCTATTTTGTTTAAATGAGCAACCAAATAAGGATTTATGTCTGCATGTTTATGAAAAATACGCAAAAGTAAAAACATAAAAGTAATTTCATGACCAAAAAAATGATAAGTAAACTATAATTCTAAATGCAGAAAAACTAATAAGTATCTACTTCATTGCTCATCCTTGACTCCCGTCATTCATAGCATCTCTCCACATATCTGAAAATATCCTAACCCTCCATTGGTTAGCATTCTCGTGGCGTAGTTCTTGGGTTTGAAAAACTTGGTCATAATTATTTCCCTCATTTTCTAGTAACAATGACGATGTTGAATGCTCGTTGTCTTCTTCAATAGGAAATTCATCAGAACGACACTCCTTGTGGAGAAAATTGTGCAACCCTGAACAAGCTAAGACTAAATATGCTTGTGTCTTATATGGAAATGGAGGGGCAGACTTAATTGTGATTTAAATATACCGAATATTCTCTCGATTACGTTTCTTAAGAAAGCATGTCTAAGATTGAACAACTCAGCTGCATTTTCAAGATCACAACCTTGACCGGCAAAATCCTAAAGACGACTATGATATTGATGATAAGTTTTTCAGCATCCAAGTTTTGCATTAAGAACAAGTATATTGCTTTCTACTATTTGCTTGCTTAGCAAACCATTAGAATCCCGCCATCCACAGTTGGCAGCATCAACCATTAGTTCTAACAGCATATTGCTCTCTTTCGAGTTCCATGGGTTATAAGGTGTTTTTCCTTTTCCTTGTTGTGAATCTCCCATTTATAATGTTACTAGATAATACATGCAATCTTTAATTAGTTCATAAGAAAAAAAATATATCTATGAAGATATTTTTTTTCTTTTTGTTTTGGCATGAACTAGATATATATAGATATTGTATATTGATAAAGAAGGAAAACACATAACAAAAAAAAGAAAAAAAAAAGATGACTATATATCGATGAAGAATGCTATCATATATATGATATGATTTACAAAAAATAACAAATAACAAAGGATGACTATAGATCGATGAAGAATGCTATCATATATATATTATATGATTTACAAAAAATAAAAATAAAAATAATAGCAACTAAAATAAAATAACAAAATAATAATAACAGCAACCAAAAAAAATTGAAAAAGCGTAGAAAAATAAAACTTATTTGATGTACAGCAGCAAATATTTTCAGCAACACATACGTTGATGTTGATATTCATCTATGTATGATGATGGCAACAACAACAACTATTCATATTATGATGTACAAAAACAATGACTATTCAAACACACGATGAAAGATAATACATATATGAAAACGTAGAAAAAGAGAAGAGATTTTTTGCCTCCACTTGACAAGGACACACGTTCAAGGACTGGAAAGCGTAGAGCACGTTCAAAGTTTCTAGGGTTGACATAAGATTTGTCAAAGGCCTTTTGTATTTATATACCACTTCAATTTCTAACGATATCGGGCAACTCATTAATTCCTTCAAAATAAATTAATTTTTTAATACACCTAAATTTTGTTTGACTTTTAAAAAGTCATAATTTAATACACCTAGATTTCAATGTATTTTTTTAAAGTCAATTGAATTCTGAATTGAATACACCCAAACTTTAACGAACTCTTTTAAAATCTGAATTGAATACACCAGAACTTTTAAACTCTTTTAAAATTTTAATTGAATACACAATATTCGGAAATTAAGGCTTAATATCAGGCGAGCCCAATATCTTTGACTTTTCAGAATAAAGCCCTTGTTTACACTTTGAAACTTGTTTTACTCGGTTAAATGGCACAATTACCCAAGATAAAACTTAGAGTCGACTTCAACAACTGGAAAAGTTTGACGTCGAAGGGAAAAGTTGAGAACCCGCATTAAATGCGATTTGAACCATGAAACTATACTACACCAACTTGTCCAAGGAAAGGGTATGTCTGGGCAAGCCACCATTGATGATTCAAAAATCAATGTAGTGGTCACCAGTTTATACCATAAAGAAAGACTTGACACAGACTATAACATCTCTTCATCAAACGTGCAAATTCAAGAACCAAGGAGCCTATAAATAGATGCGGAGCACAACTCTCAAAGACACAGCTTTTCTCTTAGAAACAGACTTCACACTTGATCAACACCTCATCTTGTTGAACTCAACTAATCCTTTTAGTCTTAAGATATCCAGTTGACCACTCTTGAGTTACCTTTTTAAGTTTATTGCTCTATACCAACACTTTGTATTGATTCCTAGTTGCTAAGCCAGTCATTTCTTTATGCATCTACTTATCAGTTCATGAGTTTATCAGCTTTTCAATTGTATTCACTTAAATTACCAATTATTCAGTCTCATCTCATGTTTCTCTGATTACATTTGAGTTCACGAAGCTTATTTCTTTTGTTTTAGTCCATTTCTATTCTCATCGGACTAAAGTTGTTTTAGCCAAATCATCAACTTCTTAGCCTGATCAGGGCTATTTCTTTGATATCTTACAAGAACCAAAGCATAAAAGTAAAATATTGAAGTCCTCCTCTTCATTGAGGCATAGAAAAGAACTAATTTAAGCCGGTTCCCATTTAGAGCACAATAACTTGATTAAACCTCAGATTATAAGCACAATCCATCATTAATTAATCCATCTTTTTATGTTGGCTTGGCTAAAGTTTCAACAGTGGCACGCCTATCACAAAGACATAAACTCGATCAATTCGAGGCCTACAACTTGAGCTTCAAACAGACTTTTGCCAACTTGATCCGATAGAGGAGAGGCTAGAACAATATTTCTAGTGTGCCTGGTCCCACTCTCCCCTCTTAGGGTGAATAGGATATACAATGGCTCTAGATGTAAACATGAATAGAGTGTTTTCACAACTACGTTTCACCATTTGCGCGACGAAAGATTGCGCGACGAAGAATAAGTCGTCGCGCAAAACATACTGGCGCGACGAAAGAACATATTCGTCGCGCAATCCACTGAAAATTTGCGCGACCAAATTTTTCGTAGCACGAAATGTCTTTGCACGACCAAAAAAATCGTCGTCGCGCAAACAGAGTTAAAAAAACCGAGGGGGATTTTTTTCGCGCGAAAAATTTGCGCGACGAGAAATATCGTCGCTTAAGACAACCTTGCGCGACGGTACATTAGTTCGTCGTGCAAAAACGGACAGAACCCAGTGGGTCCCTTTATTTGGCGGTAAAAACTTGTGCGACGAAATTCTTCGTCGCAAAAGACAGCTTAGCGCGACGGGAAGATTTTTCGTCGCGTAAGAGAACAAGGGATATTTTATTTTTGGCGCCAAAATTATCTGGTTGGGATATTTTTTTGCGCAACGTACATACTCTTTGTCGCGTAAAGTTCCAAGTTTGCGCGACGAATACCTTGTTTTGCGCGACGGAATTTTGTTTTTGCGTGACGATATTGCACGACAAAGGTTTGCGCGACGGAAAATACCAGCGTCGCACAAAAGTTAGATGTCGGCAGGTGATTGGGTGATGAAAAAAAAAAAGTTTGCGCGACGGACGATTTGGTGACGTTTATGTTCGACCTGGGAATGAGTTGGCCGAGTCCCTTCATGTAAGTATTATTTATTTTTAATTCTTATGTTACGCTTTCAATTTATATGCATTTTTTAATTTATATTTGGAACCAGAAGAAAGACCTACGGTTGGCTTAATCCCTCAGTAGGGGTACGTAGGCAGCCTACAGTTATCAGGCGCAGCCACGAGTTAGAGGCTCAGGGTTTATGTTACTGTTTCCAGGGCATTTTGATCATTTACGACCCATAGTTACCAGGTGTCAGTTTTAAATAGGATTCGGCCTGGATTTCAAAGTGGAAATTAAGTCGGGTCGTTTCAGAAAGAACCTCGACCGCAGTCATCATCGGAGGAAAACAGTCAGGTGACCGTTTTGCCATCGCGGGTTGTCGAGCTTGAGGGTCAGATGTCGGTGATTCTGCAGTCACTCGCGCGGTCCGGCATTCCAATCCCGAATTTTGGTGCGTCGACCTCCGAGCTCGTCCACCCCGAGAATACCCAGCACTCCACGACCCCTGCAGACGCCCATACCTCCGAGCCGCATGTGGCAGATGACCAAGTAGATTTTGGAATATTATTTGATTAGTTCTTTATTTTTATAATTACTTTTACAGTATTTCTCTTGTATACATTTCTTTTATTTTATATAATAAATGTTTTCTTTGCGATTAATCTTTTTATTGTAATTTCATTTTAATTATAAAAAAAAAACAAATTTATTTTTTTACAAAATTAAAAATCAAATAATAATAATAATTTTTTAATAATATATATTGCTTTTGCGCGACGAAACGTAATTCGTCGCGCAAAATCATTTAAATAAACCCGTTGACAAATATATTTTAATCATGCGCGACGAAGAATTTCGTTGCGCAAAATGTGTATGCGCGACGAACTATTTCGTCGCGCGAAATTTGTATGCGCGACGAATTATCTCGTCGCGCGAAATGTGTATAAGCGACGACTATTTTGTCGTGCAAGGACTACGCGCGCGACGAATATTATTTCGTCGCGCAAATTTCATGTATCTCGCGCGACGAACGTGTCCGTCGCGCATTGTTTTTGCGACGACCAGTTTTTCGTCGCGCAAATATTTGTGCGACGGACATTAGGGTCGTCCCGAAATGTTTTTTTTAACGAAGTTGTTATATGTTGCACAAAACTGCGCGACGAATGATATTTGTTCGTGGCGCAAATCCTTTCTTCACGAACTTTGCGCGACGGACTGTGCACGACGAAACTTCTGTTGCGCATAAGTATGTGCGACTAATATCATTTTTGCGCGAGGAAGACCCCTTCGTCTCGCAAAGCCTAAAATGTAGTAGTGTTTGTGGGTAAAGACCAGGTCAAGTGGCTGTCTTAATTTGTTTACAAGGGCTAGTTGACTAGCTAGTGTCTAAGATAAAAAGATAAGCTTTTGTAGGAGAGAATTTCTTGATTTCTTGATTTCTTTTTTTTTTCCTTTTTTGGTGTGTTTAGTTTAGTGCTTTTCACTATGTGAAACCTATAAAGGTTAGTAACATATGGAGAGGAAAAAAACTTGTATATTATAGAGATCATTGGTTTTTTTATCCCCAATCAATCACGTTTGGTCCCACTTAATAAAAATTCCACATGACAAGTTGTAATTGGATGAGAATAACAAAACAACGACATTCTTGTGACATGCAAGTTCCCCTCATAAAGAGACCAATACTTGGACTTGGTAAACAAGAATGAGGGCCAACACTCAAGTGTGAAAAGGTTTGAACAATCTCAGAGTATTAAAGAGAGAAAAAAAAAAACTCTCTGCTTTGGGCACCCTCGATGAAAACAAAATCGAAATTGGGAAGATATTACATAATACGTACAACACAAGGGGCCTCAATTATATTATATAAACATGAGATTATATGAGTTGGTGGAGAAGCCAGTGAATTATTTTTCGATAGTCAAGTAGTCATCACTTTTTTTTTGACGAAGTGTATTCGTAATCATACCACCATCACTTATTTCAGGCCATGAATTTTGAGTAATCAACACTCTGTTGGGGGTTTTCATAATAGAAATGCAGAATGGTCGGTTGTAGTCCACTACTGACCGGTCAGTTCCCTCGCTGGGTGTGATTTCACGACATGGACCAATATGATGTACAGAAAGCCATTTTGAAGATCAGTCATGTCATAAATAAGTCTTAAGAACAAAAGATGATAACTTCATAAAAATCACTCAAATAAAAAGATTGAGCACCTCATGTGGCAGTCTGTCACATAGAACTGTTTGTGCATTTTGGTGCAACTGTGGATGGGATTGGAGCACCTTCACATCCCCAATACAAAAGTGTAGGATATTTACGTGGTAACGTTGCCTTGTACATCTTCGTGACATGAAAATTTTTCTCCTTCTTATATGATATAGGGTACTAAAAATTGAATTGAATTCTATAAAGAAAAATCCCTTTAGGAAGCAAATTAATGTAGCATTTTGGAAATTAACTAGTGTATTTAAATAAAAATTAATAGTCATGTATGAAATATATGTTCATTGCATTCAACATCTATGGTAGCAGAAGCATTTAGGACCAGGTAACATCTCACATTGCCCATGGATTACGGCCTCCAAATTCTTGCATTTCTGGTTACATTTTCCTGAATTCCAACATGAACCATGCCACACTATGCTTAGTCGTGAGCTGCTGCATCCTTCACGGCTTGCTTATTACATAAAAATACACACAAAAATACATCATACTAAACAAAAATGTATACGAAAAAGATCACAAGCCGTATACATATGTATGTACGCTTTTGTAGGAATATATGCGCTTGAACATCTGCATGCATCAATGGGTAAAATCTGAAGTACATAACCATATGTATCTCTGTGCTAGCTAGAAAACGTATAACATTTCCAAAATGTCCACCTTTATAATAACAAGTAAATATTAGGAGTCTTTTAGTATATGCTAGTAATTATAATTCATTATCTACAAAAGAATACTGTAAATTATTGAAGCTACTATAATTGAATTGACTACTTATATACGCACCCATATTGGTGAAGAGGATGGCATTCAAGATGAGAAAGGAGTGGATCAAATGTGCAGTCTTGCTATGATAAAGTAATACTCCACTATCTATGTGTCACCTTGATGGGCAGCCAAAACTCATATTCCCACGCGTATAATTGACAAATGTGTCCTCCCACGATCCCTCCAAAATCTAGGAAATCCAAGTGAAGTGCAGATGTCCTTTAGATTTGCTTTTGAAAATTTGAATCCATGATCAAATACCCAATAACTTCTGCTTTTGAAATTTCCACAAACGATAAAAATAGCGACATTTTCCATCCAGCCCCATCCACGATCGTCTTAGGGCACTTCCAACGCTCTTCTTTTGCCTGGGCAGCGCAGTTGACTCTAGCGCACAACAGCAAGACCCGACAAACTCCACAAATCTGGGGAGATCAGCAACAACAAAAATTAGAAAAAATACCAATTTTTTCAATTTTTTTTATAAATAAATACAGCCATATTCTTCATTTCTAACATCAAAATTAATAGTTTAAGTATAAAAAATAGAAAATAAATTAATGTGCATAGTAATTACCCTTGCCCTTGCTCTTTGGGGTGGAAATCAAAAAAGTAAGTACTGCTACTATTTACGTGAATGGTGACAAACCTTGCCTTATTTTTGTCTTACCCTTACCCTTTAGGGTGGAAGTGCTCTTATATGTATCGGTCAAGTTTGGCTGCTTAATTAGCTATACCTCTCTACAGGAGTCAAATGATAACAAAAGTCCTCGCCAAAACCAATTATTGCTTCGTACTACATCAATAGGTGGTCTTGTAAATTGTGGAACTATGGAAGAGCTTTTTCCTCATTTACTGCACCTTTGGAAAAATATATGTTTTTGATTAATCTATACGTTTGGACAATGTCAGAATCAAACAAAATTTGGAAAATTTGAAATCTTGAGTGGACTTGACTTGGAAAAGTCATGAAATATGCATTTAGTAATTTGTGTGTTTTTTACTGTTAAAAATATAATACAAATTTATAAATAAACCCAATCCTAGACATGTATTTATAAAAAAACTCAAGCACTATTTAAACATAGAAACACACCCAAAATCAACCTCAAAGTCAACTTTTTGGGTGTGTTTATAAATGAGTTTTGAGTGTGTGTAATGATGGGTTTTGGGTGTGTTTATATGTTTAAATAGTGCTTGGGTTTTTTTATAATTTTAACCCCCATTTTGGGTGTTTTAGTGAAACTCCCAAAATATAACATCCTACATTGACCAACAGAGAGAGAGTGATTTGTCTTATATGTATATGCCCGTCTTCATTTAGCGCGAGATTTTTTGGGAATTCATTGACTTTGGAGTCATAGGAACTCCGAAGTTAAACGAGTTAGGGCTAGAACAATCCCATGATAGGTGACTTACTGGGAAGTTGCTCGTGAGTTCCTAGAAACAAAACCATGAAGGCAGAGAGAGGAGCTCAAAGCGGACAATATTGTGTTACTACGGAGCCGATCCCGGAATGTGACAAAAAATTACGTGACTTATATTCTATTCTAAAAACTGAACCGGTGTATTCTGTGTTGGAGGCGATGGATCATTTTATTTTTGTGACCTCAATTTGTCCGTATATGGTAGTGCCCCTAGTCAATAACTGTATTAATTAGCTCATTATTATGAGCCCAACTCTTAATGGGAATTTGAATTTATGTAATCTATGAAAGGAACTACCTCTGCATCTTTCTGCATTTTGTTTTCTTTCAATTTGTAATGTTTATCGTCAAGAAACTAATGAGAGGAAGAAGAAACAGCAGACGAATGGACATTGTCCAAATTACTCTGTTCTTGTGGTATATGAGTGCGGTAGCATCAGAAGAAACATCCTTGGCAAAGCCTAATTGTTCATCGCAATGCGGATCAGTCACTCAAATCCCATATCCATTTGGAATTGAAGCTGGCTGCTACCTTGATGGCTGGTTCCAAATAATATGTGACAACTCAGCCAGCCCACCGAAAGCTTTCTTGAACGTTACTGGTTTAGAGGTGCTGGAAATTTCTGTTGAAGGCACACTAAAGGTGGAAAGCCCTATTACCTTCTCTAATTGCAGTAATAAGCCAGCAGGCCGCCAGACGCCGAACTTGGAAGGAAGTCCGTTTGTGTTCTCCATGAAAAACAGATTTACTTCATTGAGCTGTGGAGACATCGCCTTGATGACATCCTTAGATGGTTCAACAATTGCTGGCTGCTTGTCCATATGTGATTATACAAGTACTAGCTATCTACGAACGAAAAGCTGCATCGGGATGAATTGCTGCCAAACCACCATTACTCCATATCTCAGGTCCTTCAATACTAGCTTTGGAGCAGTATTAAATGCTGACAGAAAGGCATGCAAGTATGCCTTCCTTGTAGAGCATGACTGGTTTACATCAAACTCAACAAATGTTTCTGCCATTGGTGAAATGGACTACGTTCCTATGGTGCTGGAATGGCACGTACTTGATTTGAATTATACCGAGTTTGATATAAATGGAACAAATAATTGGAGAGATGATAAAAGTACGGATTGCAGCAGCAGCCAATGTGTCTGCTCAAAGGGCTACCATGGAAACCCTTATCTTCTTCATGGATGTCAAGGTAAACTTCTAGCTACCATTGTCCAAGCTTCAAAAGTCTTAGTTTCTTTTTCATGAATTTTTTCATTTTTTACTAATTTCTTATTACTTTTTCCACTCTACAATTTCTCCTGGAAACCCTTTGCATGGCAAAATGATGAGTGGAATTGTATAAAAATAACTCATATTCATTTTTATTATATTTTCGTAACACCTGCCAAAACTTTTACCTTCCATTTGTCAATTAAAAATCAGACATCAATGAATGCGAGGATCCAGACCACCCCAATAGATGTGGTTCCGGTATTTGTATCGATTATCCTGGGAGGTTTATGTGTCAATTGCCTGATCAACGACCATCACGGGTTACTCTAGCCATTATAGGTATGCCCCTGCACTAATCCTTTGATTATTGATGACTAAGTTGAAAAAAAATACGTATATATATATATATATAGAGAGAGAGAGAGAGAGAGAGAGAGAGAGAGTAGTTCTCTTTTCTAACGTCCGGACTACTTGTTTTTTTGCCTTCTTTGTGCTAATAAATCAACCCAAACACTTTTATCCCTTCTCTTGGTATTGGTATAACAGAATCCATGCTCTGCCAATACTAAAAAGTCAAACATCATCTCTAGATTGGGCTTTATCTTCATTGGTGCCCTGTAGAGAGAACTTGGAGGGTGTTATGTGCTTCAATGCCTTTTTTTTCAATGATAATATATTTGAACTATTATCTAATACGGACGTCCGAATTCTTAATGTCTGAACTCGTTTTGTTTTTTCACATGATCAGAAGGAATTCATTCATTCAATGAAAAGGAAACCATTTCCATTTTGTTTTGTGCATCTCTCTTCTTTTCAATATTATTATCATTAAAAAAAAGGCACTGAAATACATAAACAGCCTCCAAGTTCTCTCTACAGACCACCAAGGAAAAGCCCAATCTGGAGGTCATTTTTGACTTTTTAGTAGTGGCAAAGCATGATTTCTATTCTACCAATACCGAGAAAAGTAGAAAAAACTAGTCTGGACGTTAGAAAAATAAGGACGTTCATATTAGAGAATATATATATGAAACAACATCCTCTTGACCGAGTTATATATCCTTTCTTGTTTCATTGAACTATACAGTTCCCAGCAGTGTTCTTGGGCTGTTGTTTCTGCTAACTGGCATCTGGTGGGCGCACAAAGTCATAAAGAAAAGGAAAGATATGAAACGCAAAGAGAAGTTCTTTAGACAAAATGGTGGTTTAGTGTTGGAGCAACAATTATCTTCCGGTGAACTCAATGTTGAGAAGGTTAAGTTGTTCAATTGCAAGGAGCTAGAGAAAGCCACGGACCATTTTAATGCAGACAGAGTTATTGGTCAGGGAGGCCAAGGTACAGTTTATAAAGGAATGTTGGCGGATGGAAGAATTGTTGCTGTCAAGAAGTCCAAAATAGTTGAGGGAGGTGAAGTTGGACAGTTCATTAATGAAATTGTCATTCTCTCACAAATTTCCCACAGGAATGTGGTTAAGCTATTGGGTTGTTGTTTAGAGACCGAAGTTCCCCTCTTGGTTTATGAATTCATACCCAATGGAACACTTTTTCAATATATTCATCACCAGAATGAGGAGTTCCCTCTTACATGGGAAACGAGATTAAGAGTTTCAATCGAAGTTGCAGGAGCACTTTCCTACTTACATTCTGCAGCTTCCTTTCCAATTTACCACCGGGACGTCAAGTCTTCTAACATACTCTTGGATGAAAAATACAGAGCCAAAGTAGCAGACTTTGGGACTTCAAGGTCAATTTCCATTGACCAAACGCACCTTACAACACTAGTACGTGGAACATTTGGTTATCTGGACCCAGAATACTTCCAATCTAGCCAATTTACAGAGAAGAGTGATGTTTATAGCTTTGGAGTCGTCCTTGCTGAGCTCTTGACCGGACAAAAACCAGTTTCGTTCATGAGGTCACCAGAAAGCAGAAGCCTAGCAACTTATTTCCTTCTGTCCATGGAGGATAATAATTTGTTTGCTATTCTTGATGCTCAAGTTATGAAGGATGGTGAAAATGACCAGATTGTGGCCGTTGCTAATCTTGCAAAAGCATGCTTGAATTTGAATGGAAGAAAGCGTCCTACTATGAAAGAAGTGGCAGTAGAGTTGGAGGGAATTCAATTGTCAGTTAAAGCTTCTGGTGTCCAACAAAATTTTGCAGAGGTGGAATATGATCAAAGCCAAATAACCGAGCCGTGGTATGTCTCTTCTTTATCAACCGGTTCTTGTATGGATAGTGGCACAAGCTCTTCTTTTTTTGAGAGCAAAAGAGATTCCATTTATAATCCAATAATCCATACAAAAAGACAAGCATGAACACAGTGGCCTCATTAAAACCTTCCTAGGAAAACTACACAGAAGAAACCCCAAGAGAGAAAAGAGTACCACCAATGTCTTTCAAGTTACTGTGAAGAAAATATTTCTTGTAATATTTTATGTTCTGGACTTGGAATCCTTTATACTATTACCTTATGCGATGCAATTTCCATCTACATGTCATCTTTGAGCTTAGATCCATAAAATTCATTTTTAATCACCTACAAACCTTTCCTTTATTTTTCTATTTAAAATACCCAATGTTTTCAAATAAAACCCGATAACTAGGATTCAAGTAAGCACGTTATCTAATCTAGCTTAAAATCTGATTTATTATATTTTTCGGATTCCAAAACTACCCCTATTTACAAGTGAACTTGTTATGTGGGGGTGTAACTAATGACACATGTTAAATTTGGAAAGATCTTTCAAATTGTTGTAATGGATGTAGGAATTAACTTAGAAATATCTTTCACCATTAAAGCCCTCGAACGAAGGAGAGTCTTCAGACTCGAAAGGAAGCTTTTACCCCTCATTTTGATAGACAAATTGACAAAGTTGGATGGCATGACCTAATTGCAACTATTTGTCCAGTTAAAGGATGTAATTAGCACGAAAAAAAGTCACGGACCCAATTGCAACTGGAGGTCAAGTTCAGAGACGTCTACTGTAGATAACCCTTTCTTTTTATCTCCTTTTGTTATCGTATTTTGTTTTCATGCAGGAGATTTTGAACTTTGGCAGGTTTAAAGAGCTTCAAGGTATGTGTAAGGCTTAAATGCTAAAATAGTCCTTGTATTTTATCACGTTGGCCAATTTTATCCTTGTGTTTTTAATTTGGCCAATTTGGTCCCCTTGTTTAAGATCGTTAGCCAATGTGGTTCATTCCGTTTATATTGCTGTTAAGTAAATATAAATGATTTTTTATTTATTTTTTATTTTTTGTTGAAAACCTATAAACTTATTTGAAATTGATTTTAGAAATTGAATTAATTGGAATTTTTGGGGAATGTTCAATTTATAGGGGAGATGGCCGAAATTCCGGCAGAAAGTCTCGGGCCCTTTCTCCTTTTGAAAAAGGAGGCTACCTTTTTAGTGAGTGGGCCCAGCATAAGTGTGATGCCGGGGTTTCCACAGGATTCGTCTCGGGTTACAGGAAATTCGGGGCGGGTCTTGGAAATCAGCAACTAAGATGGCTCCTTCTTCTCCATAACTTGGGCCTGAACTTGAAAAATGTGAGAAAACTTGAGTAATGCAATTAAGCCAAGAAGTCAGTCAACTAGATGTGAATAGCATGGAAAATGTGTTCTAAAAACAAACTAGTGTATATTGAAAAGGTACTATTATGTGGACTAATATAACTACTATTTAAATCGCAGGAGTATTTCAAAAGATCAAGCATAGAAGAAAGCAACTTAGAACTTACCAAAGCAGACTACAATTGCACTTTAATTGCTCCATTCCTTCAGCTGGTGTCTCAACAACTTCATGGCTCACTTTAGCTTCATCACAAGTCCTTTACACTCTCCATGGCTCACTTTCATGCTCTGCATCAGCATTTTGAGAAGAAAAAAAACTCATTTACTTGAATTTTCAAATTAACATGTCATGCAATCAAAAGACATAATTCAAAGAACAATGCTAGAGATAAGATGAAGAGTACTCCATTCTCTATAGCACAGCCAAACTAGTTACATCATCGGTTAGAATAGTGTTCATATATTCCCTTATTTATAAAACATAGTTCTATAAATGGTCCTTACATGGCAGCAGAGCTAGTAATGATTTTCAATATGAGCTGCACATTAAGATCAAGGGAAAATAAAACTTTAACAGGTTTGGTTAATAAAACTTGATAAATAAGGATAACTAAGAATGCCAGTTATAGGAATCATACTGAAACTAAATTAGCAGCTTGCACAAGCCTATCAACAGGAATACCAAGCGCCTGTGGCCCAATAGTTTGTGTTAGTAACTGAATATTCTGTCATTTTTTATGTTGGTAATTATAAGAAACACATATCGAAAAAGGGGATTTCAGAGGATGTGATATTGTTGATCCATTTGAATGTGTTTACCATGAAAAATATGATGAGCTTTTGGTTTTTTTTAAACTAATAAAATATTAACAAGCCTTCCTTAATTAACAATCAAAGCTACCATTCTATGAATGGAATCCATTCATTATCTATCAATTTAAAACCAAAGTTTAAATTTCAACTAAAAAAAATTTATAACTAGTTTCTTTTCCGACTAAACTTCAATCCATCTAATCATTAAGACAATCTCTTCCATTTACATTGATCTATTTCATCACTGACATGATTATAGCCTTGTTATTGATTTATTAAACTGAATATCATCCAAATTTTATACATTAGTTATAACTAAATGCATGGCAAAAGTTGACTCACAACTGATGAATTGAAAATGCAAGCCCCATCAATGTGAAGCTTCAAACCATGCTTCTTAGCTATTTCTCCCACTCGATTTGTGTATTCTGCAATCAGGCATCTACCACCGCAACTGCATTTGACAATTATACCACTTACAAGGCTTTACAAATAATAAAGAAAAGAGCAAAGGCTAAGAAAGAAAAGAGCAAATAATCATCTTCACCGAATAAAGGACCACAATGAACAACAACACCAGTACCACTGTCATCAGTTACGTAGTTGTCGGCAACAACTCTGAATGCCACATTAGAGAACTCCTTAAAGTAGTCAAATAATGGTTCATACCTGCAGTTCACAGTCTCTTTATAATTGTGATACGCATAAATAACTACATGAACTAAGTAAACAAAAGAAACCACATACTAAACTCCAGTCTGACAATAATTTGAAAAAATAAGGAACAGAAGTACTCATTCTTTCCCACTAATGAAGCCCCAGAGACTTTCTCCAATACTTCATATGAAGTATCAATAGTTTCTTTTTTCCCACTGAGATTCAGCAACAATATCACTACTACATTTTAGTCTTTGCGCGACGAAAGGATATTCGTCGCGCAAAAATGATTTTAGTCGCACATCATTATGCGCGACAGAAGTTTCGTCGCGCACAGTCCGTCGCCTGTGCGCGACGAAAGTGTTTTCGTCGCGCAAAAACGATTTTAGTCGCACATCATTATGCGCGACAGAATATTCGTCGCGCTCAATCCGTCGCGCAAAGGTCGTGAAGAAAGCATTTGCGCGACGAACAAATGTCATTCGTCGCGCAGTTTGCGCTACGTATAACATCTTCGTTTCAAAAAACATTTCGGGACGACCTCATTGTCCGTCGCACAAATATTTGCGCGACGAAACAGAAGTCGTCGCAAAAAAAACTGCGCGACGGAATTGTCCGTCGCGCGAAGTACATGAACCTTGCGCGACGACATCTTATTCGTCGCGCATACACATTTTGCGCAACGAAATTACTCGTCGCGCAAGATTAAAATATATTTGTCGATTTGTTATTTAAATGTTTTTGCGCGACGATTTACGTTTCGTCGCGCAAAAGCAATATATATTATTTAAAAAAATTTATTATTATTTGATTTTTAATTTTGTAAAAAAATAAATTTGGTTTTTTTTTTTTAATTAAACAGTCTGTGGATCACCTGACTGTTTGCCTGCAACGATGACCGCGGTCGAGGTTCCCTCTGTTGGGCATTCCCCATCCCCCTACAATACGTTCCCGGCCTCCTCCCGAGAGTCTGATCCAACGTCTGCGTCAAAATCTGAAATCCAGCATCATGCGGAGGATCCACAGACTCGATCGGAGTCTCGGGAGGAAGTTGGGAGGCGGACTCTTGAAGAACCAACTGGCTCCTCTCCACCATCGTCGTCTGTTTAACATTACATAAAATATAAATT
>NC_024127.1:26019263-26037353 GCF_000346735.1 Prunus mume
GATGACAACGAAATATCCACAATCGAAACCTAATCCTGTAGCCATAGATTACGTGACAACACTATGCATTACCAAACTGTCCAAATAATGGGACAATTCAAGAATTAATTGGACCGCAGTCATGCATTACGCATCCATGCACGAAATCCAACTAATCTCGAACGGGAAACTAAGTGTTACTAAACATAAAAATAAAAGCACGAAGTTAATTTCAATTAACTTCGTACATCACAACAGATTGTACTACGTTACGCACAACATAATATAAATATAACTTCACAAGAACATTTTAAACATATATAAAACAAATAAAATACCTTCTCAATCGTTCTCCACCAATCGCTAATTACAAATATCCCTAACGAAAACAAATTAAAAAACCTTAGTACGAACTTAAATTAATACTTTTAAACTAATGACGAAAAATACTTACCCAATCAATGTATTGAAATCCTAGCAGCGGCAGAGAGGTTGAGAGAGAGGCAGAGGCAGAATAGACATCTAACTTTTGCGCGACGCTGGAACTTTCCGTCGCGCCAACTTCCGTCGCGAAATTGTCGCGCAAAAACAAAATTCCGTCGCGCAAAACAAGATATTCGTCGCGTAAACGTTGAACTTTACGCGACGAAATGTAATTACGTCGCGCAAAAAAAATATCCCACTCAGGTCATTTTTGGCGCCAAAAAATAAAATATCTCTTGTTCTCTTACGCGACGAAACGTCTTTCCGTCGCGCTAAATGAGGGGACTGTCCTTTTTGCGCGACGGAGAATTTGTTCGTCGCGCAATGTTGCCTTTAGCGACGATATTTCTCGTCGCGCAAATGTTTCGCGCTAAAAAAATTCCCCCCGCTTTTTTTAACTCTGTTTGCGCGACGAAAAATTGTTTTGTCGCGCATATACATTTTGCGCGACGAAAAAGTTTGGTGGCGCAAATTTTCAGTGGATTGCGTGACGAATAGTTGTTTTCGTCGCGCAAGTATGGTTTGCGGGACGAGTTGTTCTTCGTCGCGCAATATTTCGTCGCGCAAATAGTGAAACGTAGTAGTGTATATACTTTTCCGAAGTACTTGTTGTGAACCTAATTTTTTTGGCACCTCAAATTTGATTCTCAAGTGATATAGCATAAAAAATATGTGAATGAAGTTGAACAAAAAATTAATGACATCACAAAATAGTATGATAACCACTAGGTGGCCAATATATCCTATTATAACAAAAATTAAAAGAAAAACAGTTTAAACGCCAATATGGGGTTTAAATTTGCATGATATGGTCAAGGTGACATTGAAACAAATAAATAAATGGATACACCTTTAAAAAAACAAAATAGAAAATAGATATCAAAACTACTGTTATAGCAGAAGCAAAATTAAGTGACAAAGTAACTAACCTTCACAAAAAACTTATGCTGGAGAAAGGACTGATGTCCTCCACAATTGCTCCAAAATGCCTCAACTTCATGAACTAATACAATTTTTGCAATTGCACTAAGTGGAAAAAGCTAAAAGATGGTATGCTAAAAGAAAAGGGAAGAAAAGAAAGTCATACATCATTACTGTGTAAGACGCTTTGTGTAGAATGCAGATACATCATGTCCATGACCAGTGTTCTTATTTACAATGTTTTGCAAGAATGATCTATGAATGTAGACTTAAAAAATAGATGGTTTGGATCGTTTAAAATAAATTCATAGAGTACCATAAAGGATGTTTCTCAAATAAAATTATTTGAGGGATCCCTCAATAAAAGGGACTGATATATATATATATATATATATTGTGTTTGTTTATTAACAGCAATGGCAATGAATTGTGAGACTGAAACTGAAGGATGCAGTAATCCGCGCATAAGCTTAGTCTGGCAGGGCTCATGTATTAATTCTCGAAAATGTAACGAGAAATGCAAGAACTTGGGAGTCTGCACTTTGTGGACAGTATGAGGGTTTTCGTTGGTCCAACATGCATATGCTACCACAGCTGCTAAATGCAAGCAATCTAGAAATGGATGATTTTCAAATTAAACTTATCATATGTAAGAATTTTGTGAAAAAACAAAAAAATTTGAATTATGACAACTAGTTGTCGTATTTTATGTTGATGATCTGGATTTTCCAAAGGGTTTGTCAAATAAAGATGCCGAAAGTTTAGTTGCTTTTATTGCGCTGGAATTTTTTAAAGACGAGGAAAAAAAAAATTAAACAGGATGATGTAAATTATGATGAGCTTATGGAAATGAAGACCAAAAACAAAGAATTGGAAATAGAGATTGAAGAACAACATCATGAAAATTATGATTTTCATGTTAAACTATGTAGTGTATCACATGTAAATAAAAAGTCTTAGTGTATATAGTATCTATCATGTCCCATCTCCATTCTCCACTGATATCATCAAATCCCTATAGTTCTTCTTTGTTCTCATATATACTATTATGATTAGAAGCTCTATATGGCCTTTATGCCCATACATCTCCACAACTACACGTACTCATATATTAATCTAACAATATTTTTTCTTGTTCTCAATATCCGGTGTGCATAAATATGTTTTGATCATCACCATATCAATTTCTAATTGCCTCCACGAGGATTTGATTCTATTCTAGCTAGGAAACCCCAAAATGTCTAGTTGATGTATTTTAATTAGCTCGAGCTGGGCATAGGTGCATGAATGCTGCCCACAGGCACAAACTATTGTTTTCGTAGGTGTCAAATGGTGCCAAATTAACTTTTGTAAATATTAAAATTTCTTAGTATATTTCTAATTAGTGCCTAAAGTGTGTAGGCCTAAAAGATTAGGAGCATTTAGAATTACAGACATTTCAAATAAGAATATTGAGAAGAGAGATCGATGTTGAAATAGAAAATGACAGATGGTGAGGGACATATAGGAAGGTTGAAGAGTGGACGTCCTCACATAGTTAAATGCATGAGTTTCCTTTTGGTCCTCTAAATCATTCACGTCAGTAACTCTCCAGCTCTATTTTTAGTGTCAAATTGATCCTACCATCAAATTTTGTCAATTTGAGAGCTACAAACATTCAATTTGGCAACTAAATTATATACATATATGCATTGAACAAATGAGAACGTAAGTACTTTTTTTTTGGTTGAGAAAAAGCGATAGTATTTTATTGATAAAACAGAATAAAGTACAGAGCAACCATAGTGCCAAATATGAGTACAACATCTCCAATGACCAAATACAAAAACAATTTGGTTTGGTCTAGAGACTATTACACTTAAACATAAAAATATTTAAAACTTCAATTCGGCAGACAAAAGCACTTGTACTCAGACTTACAATATAGATCCACCGTGCAACGATGAAAACGGCAAATCTGTATCAAAAAGTTGAAAAGTAAAATACAAACCTCAGCAAACTCCTAAAGAGTTTATATGAATTATTGGACTATATCAAACAAAGAAACAAAAACACCACTCCACACCTCTCCGGCAAGTGAAGAGAGAGAGAGACAGAGAGAGAGAGAGACAGAGGGAAAGGGGGTAAAAAGCCACCCACCCTCAAAATGGGTTAGCGACTGCTATATAATCTCTAGAGTTTTTTTTCTCTCTACAAACTCGAGAGCGAGTTTTTCCAAATATATGTAATTAAGATAAGTACTTTCTTACATGTAAAGAAGTTGCCAACCCTTAAAAATATATTGCTAATGGCTGGCCCTTTATTTTCTTCTTCGACAACCCTTAAACGTATTCTAGGGTTATAATGGCTGGCTCTTTATAATCATAAATAGTGTAAGATCAATTCAATCTTGTGTGCTCTAAATAATATAACTTTATAATATTATTATTACTTCGCATATGGGCAAGACTGCACATTTGATCCACTCCTTTCTCATCTTGAATGCCATCCTCTTCACCAATATGGGTGAGTATATAAGTAGTCAATTCAATTATAGTAGCTTCATTAATTTACAGTATTCTTTTGTAGATAATTAATTTTAATTACTAGCATTTACTAAAAGACTCCTAACATTTACTTGTAATCATTTGCACTAATAATCATCATCCTTGTTATAAAGGTGGACATTTTGGAAATGTTATATGTTTTCTGGCTAGCACAGAGATACATATGGTTATGTAATTTAGATTTTTTCTATTGATGCATGCAGATGTTCAAGCATATATTCCTACGTACGTATATTGCTCGTGATAATTTTCGTATACATTTTTGTTTAGTATGACGTATTTTTGTGTGTATTTATTTAGAAATGGCAAAGAGGTGTGAGAAAGAAGCAAACCGTGAAGGATGCAGTAGCTCACGACTAAGCATAGTGTGGCATAGTTCATGTTGGAATTCAGGAAAATGTAACCAGAAACGCAAGAATTTGGAGGCCGCAATCTGCGGGCAATGTGAGATGTTACCCAGTCCTAAATGCTTCTGCTACCATAGATGTTGAATGCAATATATGCACAGATATTTCATACATGACTATTAATTTTAATTTTAATACAGTTAATTTCCAAAATGCTACATTAATTCTTTATATAATTCAATTCAATTTTTAGTACCCTATATAATATAAGAAAGAGAAAAACTTTCATATCACGAAGTTGTACAGGTCAACATTACCACGTAAATATCCTATACTTTTGTATTGGGGATGTGAAAGTGCTCCAATCCCAATCCCATCCACAGTTGCAACAAAATGCACAAACAGCTCTATGTGACAGACTTCCACACGAGGTGCTCAATTTTCTTAGTTGAGTGATTTTCAAAGATGGTCCATGAAGTTTACGAAGTTATCATCTTTCGTTCTTAAGATTTATTTCTCTTTCGTTCTTAAGATTTATTTATAGCATAATTGGTCCTCACAATGACTCCTCATACATCAAGTTGGTCTATATCGTAAAATCACAACCAACGAGGGAATTGCCCCGTCGGTAGTCGACTACAACCGACTGTTCTGCATTTCTATTCTGAAAAGCCCCAACAGAGTGTTGATTACTCAAAATTCATGGCCTGAAAGAAGTGATGGTGGTATGATTACGAATACACTTTGGAAAAAAAAAAAAGAAAAAAAAAAGTGATGACTACTTGACTATCGAAAATCAATTGTCTGGCTTCTCCACCAACTCATATAATCTCATCTTTATATAATATAATCTTTTGTGAGGCCCAAATGTCTTTTGTGTTGTATGTATTATGTAATATCTTCCCAATTTCGATTTTGTTTTCATCGAGGGTGTCCGAAAAAGAGAGTGTTTTTTCTCTCTCTTCACACTGTTCAAACTTTTTCACACTTGAGTGTCGGCCCTCATTCTTGTTTACCAAGTCCAAGTTTTGCCCTCTTCACAAGGGGAACTGGCATGTCACAAGGATATCACTATTTTGTTATTCTCATCCAATCATGACTCGTCATGTAAAATCTTTATGAAGCGTGGCCGAACATGATTGATTGGAGATAGAAAAACAATGTTATCTCTATGATATACAAATTTTTCTCCTCTCTATATGTTACGTATCTTTATACGTTTCACACAGTGAAAAACTAAACACACCCAAAAAAGAAAAAAGGAAATCAAGAAATTCTCTAAGACAAAAGCTTATCTTTTATCTTAGATACTAGCTAGTTAACTAGCCCTTGTAAACAAATTAAGACAGCCACTTGACCAGGTCTTTACCCACAAAACACTCATTCATGTTTACAGCTAGATCCATTGTATATCTTGTTCACCCTAAGGCTATCTCCAACCCATGAGGCTAAACGTAAAATATCTCAAATTTTAGCACAAATCCTCTCCCAATTTAAGAAAATGAAGAGGCTAAAATTTTGGAATATCCAAACTTGGGCCAAATAGCAGTCCAACTATTACCTGGACCCAAAAACATTTCGGTGGCATCCATTGAAGTTGATGCAGCACATGTGCAAGGAATCTGTTGGGGGGCCCGCGCGTTGTTGTGCTACTGCTTTGTGGCAACTGCTGGCTCGCCACGTGTCGCTGCATGGTGATGTTGCCGTTGGAATCCAATGACAACAACGGCTGAAATTTAAATCCAATGATCAAAACAATATTTTAAATTAATCTAAATAAGATCCAACCCCAAAACTCACTCCAAACTCTATAAATACCCACCCATTTCTCAATTAATCTACCAAAAATATTTTTTCTATTTCTCAATTTATTTTTCCTTTGTCAATTTCATCAATCTCATTTCATTCTCATACTTTCATATCATTTCAGGCACATCATCTTCTTCATTCTCATTCTTTTCATATCATTTCAAGCTTTCAATGAATAATCGCGGCAATGCCATCTTTTCCCTTATGTTTGATGATGATTCAGATGATGAGGAACATCATCAGAGAGTGATACAAGCCATTGTCCACCATACTTCACTAGAGAATGAAGCCACAAAACATGGTGGGTCGGAAGTAGGTCGTGAGTACAAGAACCGTGAGAGGGAAGATTGCCATCGCAATCTCATGTCCGACTACTTCATTGAAAGGCCACATTTTAATACTACGGAATATCATAGGTAGTTATGAATAAGGAAAGAGTTGTTTTACCACATCTTAAATGATGTTGTCAACCACGAGCTATACTTTCACCAGAAAAAAGATTGGCTCGGCCGACAAGGGCTATCCCCTGAGCAAAAGTTAACCATTGTCTTTCGTATGCTCGCATGGGGATGCTCCGCTGACGTGACCAACGAGTACTGTAGATTGGGTGAAAGCACAGCTCTTGAATCACTCCATAAGTTTTGTTGCATTGTTGAAGCCGTGTATGGACAATGGTACCTCAAGTCTCCAAATCTAGCTGACCTTTTCATGCTATGTTAGGAAGTCTTGACTGCATGCATTGGAAATAGAAGAGCTACCAATCTGCTTGAGTAGGCCAGCTTACCGGTCACCAAAAAAAAGAAAAAGAAAAACCCCACTATTTTGCTAGGGGCTATGGCCTCGCAGACACATGGATATGGCATGCCTTTTTTAGAGCTGCTGGATCCAACACCGATATCAATATTTTTGCTCGTTCTTTATTGTTCATTGATGTGGTGCATGGAGTGGCTCCTCATGTTGAATATATTGTCAATGAAAATCAATACCATTTGGCAGATAGGATCTACCCTGTTGGGCTACTTTGGTGAAGACCATCTCTTCTCCTGATAACAAAGAAGTGGCTTTTTGTACAAATGCAAGAAGCGTACAGGAAAGATGTTGAAAGAGCATTTGGAATACTACTGGCTCGATAGGCTATTGTTCGAGGCACTGCACGTATGTCGTGCAAGGATAACCTCCACTCAATCATGATGACGTGCATACTTTTGCACAACATAATTATGGAGGATGAGTATGAATACGTTGAAGAGGAATTTGATGGTGAGGATACGTGTCCACAACAATCCAGGAGAGCCAGAGCAGGACAATATGAGCTAGAGGCAAGCATTACATACGAGTACCACCAAGATAGACAGACTCTCTCTGATTACATGATTCATCATAATAGAGTTCGATCTCCACATGTGCATCAGAATCTCTGACATGATTTGATTGATCACCTTTGGAGTAGCTTTGGAGATAGTGGTTTGTTGACCTAAAATTGTATGTTTCTTTTATGTTTTGTGTGTGTGTGTGTGTGTGTTGAGAGGAAGAAAAAAGCCCCTACAGTGTGTGTGTGTGTGTGTTTTTTTTTAAAAATTTTTATGTTGTGTGTTTTATTTTGGAATAAAATTATATTTGTAGAATTTCAAAAATTTTTTGGTCAAATTGTTCAAAAAATTTAATTTATAAAGTTATTTAAAAAGATTAAATGAAGAAAAGTTATCTATAAAAAAAAAAAACAAAAAATTAGAGTTAAACCATTTAATGAAGTTGCAGACTTAAAATTTGAGTTCGAAGGGTTGGGAAAAAAAATGGTTTGAGTCTAAGCAAAACCCAAATAGTTACTTTTTGGAGGAGGAAAATTTGGGTTTAGCCCCAAATGGGTAGGAGAAGGCCTAAGAGGAAAGAGCGGGACCAAGCACACTAGGAATATTGTTCTAACCTCTCCTCTATTGGACCAAGTTAGCAAAAGTATGTTTGAAGCTCAAGTTGTAGGCCTCGAACTGATCTAATTTGTGTCTTTGCGACAGGTGTGCCACTGTTGAAACTTTCGCCAAGCCCAACAGAAAAAGATTGCTTAATTAATGATGTAATTATGATAGATTACGCTTATAATCTGACGTCTAATCAAGCCATTGTGCTCTAAATGGGGAACTGGCTCAGATTAGTTCCTTTGTATGCCCTAATGAAGAGGACTTCAATATTCTACTTTTATACACTAGTTCTTGTAAGATATCAAAGAAATAGCCCTGATCGGGCTAATAAGTTGATGATCTGGCTAAAACAACTTTAGTCCGATGAGAACAGAAATAGACTAAAACAAAAGAAATAAGCTTCATTAACTCAAATGTAATAAAAAAAACATGAGATGGGATTGAAGATTTTCTCCACTTAACCCATTATAATTGGTAATTCAAGTGAATACAATTGAAAAGATGATAAACTCATGAACTGATACGTAGATGCAGAAAGAAATAGACTCGCTTAGCAACTAGGAATTGATACCAAGTGTTGGTAGAGCAATAAACTTAAAAAGGTAACTCAAGAGTGGTCCACTGGATATCTTAATACTAAAAGGATTAGTTAAGTTCAACAAGATGAGGTGTTGATCAAGTGTGAAGTCTTTTTTCGTTGATTGAGTGTGAAGTCTTTTTCTATGGGAAAAGCTATGTCTTTTAGAGTTGTGCTCCGCATCTATTTATAGGCTCTTTGGTTCTTGAATTTGTACGCTTGCTGAAGAGATATTTTAGTATGTGTCAGGTCTTGCTTTTTGCACCGTCGATGGTGGCTTGTCCATACATAGTTTTATGGTTCAAATCATTTAATGCCAGTTCTCAACTTTTCCCTTCGACATTTGACTTTTCTAGTTGTCGAAGTCGACTATGAGTTTTAAACTAGGTAACTGTGCCATTAACCGAGTAAAAGAAGTTTCCAAGTGTAAAAAACGACTTTATTCTGAAAAGCCAAAGATATTGGGTCACCTGATATTAGGCCTTAATTTCTGAATATTTAGTTTTCTAAATTCGAATAACCCAAGGTCCATTTTAATTGAAAAATCCCTAAATGGGCTTTTTTCCTCTTTCGGTCCAAAGATAACCCATTCATCACCAAGAGGAATCGAAGTAGTGACATGTTGTATTGGTCATGAAAAGAAGTTCTTTGGTGTAGACTGTTATATATGACATCACAATCGTAGGGGTGGGATATCAGTGTGGTGTGGAGCCTGATGACACCAAAATAGAGAAAGGCTTTTGCTTTTTTGAGTGTAGTCGAGCAATTTATGTTGTATGATGGATGGACAAAAAGATTTCTCCATACCAAAAAAAACATCTCACATTTTTTTTTTTTTTTGGTTCTTTGATCAATAGATGTAAATTATAAACCTTATGTTACAAAATTTAAATATCTTGAGTCTGTAATTATGACAAATTGGTTTTAGATCGAATGCTCAAATCTTTGCCCTGCAATGCTAAAGAAACAAGTGCATGGGCAAAAAAATGTTGGCCCCCCTCCCATTTCTTCCTAGCAAGTGGGCATCTTGTTTTTGCAAATAATCTCACGAAAGAATATTCACGGATGATCGATTTCTTCGAAACTCAAACCTCTTCTTTCTTGATCCCTGAAAAAATAGATTTAGTCAACAGAGCACACCCGGGGGGTGTGAGCCAAAGGCCCTCCAATACCTAAATCAGTAAAAGAGGTCTCAGAAGATACAACTAACACTAAAAGGACGGAGTTTTCTCTCAAAGGGAGAGACGAGTAGTCAGAGCCGTGTGTGAAGGTGTATGGCCAGAGCCATAAGGGATAGGAGAGAGTAAGAGTGCCTCTCTAGGGTTTTTCAGCTTAGAAAAGGATTACCTCATGTGCAGAGTGTCGCCAACTATTTATAGAGTCTCTTTGTCGGCTAGGGTTTACATAGAATAATTCCCATATGGAAGGGAATTATTCTTTAACTCAAATGACAGGATAATATCAAGGAGATTTACTGGAAATCGGATCCAATTACCTCGTTCCGACACGACCCGTGATGGGCCACATGCTAGTACGACCATTGGACCTAATTACCTACCTTTAACTGACCTGAGATGGAGGGGATTTATATTTACCATCTTCAAGAAGAAGGGTCGTCACTCCCTTCATACACCTTACTGCCTCATCTAAGTAGGTTTGGGCTAGATCGTTGCGCTCCTGCCACCTCTTGGAAAAGTAGACGACCCGTATTTTTGGACCTAATTACCTCGTGTCGAGCCTCACTTAAACGGGTCGTTCTCGTGTCGTGTCGGGCTGGCCCGGTCCGTTTGACACCTTTAACCCTGAGAAGGTGTCGATGCTAGCCGTAGGACGAGCTGCGTG
This sequence comes from Prunus mume, assembly GCF_000346735.1. The sequence continues at coordinate 26,029,684 of NC_024127.1, forward strand.
GTAGCTTGGGTTGCAGCTGATGTTGCATTTGAAAGTGAGTTTGATTTGCGCTAGAGCCACATCATGGCCTAGTTACTAGGCTGCGACTTTCGCTGCGATTTGTCAGTTGAGCTACGTTTCAGCCTATGCAAGAAGGACAGAGTGGGCCTCGCTGGCAAGTTGGACCTGTTGCAAGGGACTATGGTGGTTTAGGTCGTGTGGCTTTTTTTTTCTTTTGCTACAAGCTAGGGTTTTTGACTTGTCGTTTTCTTCCTTTTTGCAGTTGTTCAACTATTATGTTGTTTGACATGAGAAGTCGATCATCGAGTTCACAAGTGGCTTTGTATTTGTGGGGTGGCTCTCAGGTGCACAAGAAGAGGTTCGTGGCCAATTTGCATCGTATCAAGAGTAAGGCACACTTCAAAATGTGGAGGACCTAGTTTGCTACTACCATACAGGCAGATGTACATGTGAGGTTGGCGGAGCCTTCAACCGCATGTTCTACTTTTCCTTGGGTTTCAGATTACCATCTCAAAGTTCTTTAAGAAAGTGTTCCATGCTATTGAGTGTGCTCCTAGTCACTGTACTATGAATTTCTACCTTGTCGAGATCTACTTTAACAATTTTTCTGCAAGCTAGGATTAACTTTGCAGGAGTTCTTCTACTTCTTTGAAGTGAGACGTTGCGAGAAGTACACTCAACTTCGCGCACATAAAGAGAAGTTTTTTAACAACCTTGGCCTCGACGATGATGCATTGAGTACGAATGTGTGGGAGGTCAACAAAAGATGGGAAGGTGATGTAGATGATGGTTCGTAGGTTCCTACTACTTATTGCCACGACATGTCATGATCTGTTGATCTATATTACTTTATTTGAATTTCTTTCGGTTACTCAGCTCACTAACTTTTATCCCCTGCTTGTAAAGGATGACATTAGCAAAAGGATTGATCTCGAGCCGAACATGGTTAAGGTTCGTCAATCCATGAACATCTTTGCGAAGTTTCACGAATGGCACGAGCACTGTAGAAAGGCACGTGGTCTTCCCCCGGCTAAAGATGTTGATAGATGGAAACTACATGGCCCTAACTCGAATGATGAGCCTGACGAATAGGAGGAGTCCTTAACCAAACTCCTTGAAAAGAAGGAAGATGCTCCTAAGTTTTCCAAAGATGAAGTTGTGACCTCACACATAAGAGATGTGCCTCTATTCAAGTCTTCTTCGAAAGAGATCTCGTCTACTGAGAAGACTAAAACGGGAACTGCTCCTTCGTCATCTGTCAAGGTTAAGCACTTCGTAGGTGTTGACACTAAGAAGGTCGGTGGCATGTAGAACATTCGGGATATTCTGCTAAAGTCTTCAGTTGAAAAACACAAAACTGTAGATATGCCTTATAAATATGCACCAAGCCTTGTTCGTTTGCCAAGAAGCAAAAAGTTGCTGACTTTCTCAAGGAGGTTCGAGTCGTATGAATTAGCTAAAGGATAAGGATCAAACTCAGAAGGCTGCTTCTTTTCTTCGCAAGCGTGCGCCATCTGCGAAGTTACAGAAAGCCAAGTATGGAGTTGGTCCAGCATTGATGACTCCCTTTAATGCGAGAATGGCTGCTATGATGAAAGGTAAGGAGTCGTTTGCTCAAGCGAAAATTTCAACAAGTGCACGAGGTGATGGCCCAAAGATTGACAAGCCTAGCTCTATTTGGGATGCGTGCATATCTGATCTGCTCAATACGAACTTCTTATCGAGCTCGTTTGCTTGTGTTGGACTAGTTGATCATCTATGTCAAGTAGGAGATCTTGGCATATTTTCAAGCCTTTCTCCAGTAAAGCTTAGAATTTTGCTTTGCTTAAAAAAATGAGTGATTTTCACTGCTGAGGCTATCTGGAGCTCATTTGCTATTACCCTATCTTCTGCTTAGCTTGTCAAGTTGGAGAAGAGGAATGATGCTCTAACTGGCCTGCACTCGACCGAGCAATCGCGCTAGGAGATGAAAATATATTACTTGAAAAGAAACATGTCCCTACTAAAGATTGCCCTTGTTCTGAAGCATGGTGAACCCAATTCCTCTGCTGTTACTCTCCATGAGAGAAAAGATGCCTACTTCCATCTTGAGCATGAGTTGCTAACATGAGCCACAACTATGTTAAGCTGCTGGCCAAGTTTAATGCCTACCGAGAAGCTGCTCATGAATCCAAGTCTGAAGTCATTGTTCATGCTTACAAGTCGGGCTACTTAGATTGCAAGAGAGGAGATGCTCCTTATCACTCCTTTGAAGATGAGGATGTCGAATTGTTATGCCTAGAGATTCCCCCTGCTTAAGGTGAGCAGGTTAATGTTATGGATATGGAGAAGGTTGATGAGCGAGTAGGTAATGAGATTGTGGTCGATGAGCTTGCAGTCTAGGAAGATGAAACCAAGGATGACGCAACTAAAGAGGCAGAGGTTGATGCTGTGGAGCAAGTAGTCGAGGTTGATGAGCTCGTGGCCACAGCTGGTGAGCATGCAGTCACAATTGATGAGCAGCTGACTACAACTGATGAGCAGATGACATAGCTGGATCGAATTGCGGAGGGCATAGCTGATCAAACTAGAGTTGAGGGGGTTGCTGACCAAGAGTCACTTGCTAAAGTCTTGTAATAAATGAATATTGTTTATATTTTTCCTACTTTGTAGCTTTATTTTTCTTGAAGTACTAGTCTTTGTTGACTATCCCTTTTTTGTTGAACTTTGGCTACTTTGCAATAGAAAATGCAGTTAATGTTTTAACCAAAATTTGTGTTGAGTTTGTGGACTGCTTGAGTGGCCTGATAGCGCTTGAGTGGACAACTATAGTCGAAGCTGTACATTGCTGCTTTGATGGACCTATTGGCTGCTTGGGTGGACAAATGTAGCCGAAGTTGTGTGTTGTCGTTTTGGTGGACCTGTTGGCCTCTTGGGTGGACAACTGTAGCCGAAGCTGTGCGTTACAGCTTTGGTGGACCTGTTGGTTGCTTTGTCAAATGAATATTCAAGGTTCTAGAACATCTAACGCTTCAGGTCAATAAATGGTCTGAATGAGGTATAGATCATGCTGAAATGACTCCTAAGTCCGTAAATGTCAAGAAGATGTGTATTATACTAAAAGGATGGAGCTAACCATGCCTAAGTCTAAGTCAGTATATGGTCTCAAGGAGATGCATATCATACTGAAATGACATATATTCTGTTCAGGTACTGAAAAACCTCTCGAATTCATCGTCTTTTGGCTAAGTTAAAGGGTTAACTAGTCGCCTAGAACATCTCCCTGAGGATGCTAAGATGTTTACCCACCCTTCCTTAAAAGGGTGCCTTCCTTTACTGAGGGTGAAATGTTTACCCACCCTTAAGGAAATGGTGCCTTCCTTTATTGCGGGTGAATATTTTTCAAACACTTCATTGAATGAATTTTTTTAACCTGCATTGATGCTAGTGTGATTATATCGCATTATTGAATGGAAACAACTGTATGAACAACTCGAAAACATCAACAATAACTTTTCTTTTTTGAATTGAAGTGTAGTGAACTTAGTCATGTGTTGGGGATTAAAGAGTTGAGTTGAGGCTTCACATATAATATTTCCAGAAGTGATATGCATTCCACTATCTCGAAACTTCTTTTCCCTCCATAGTGTCAAGCATGTAGCTTCCTCTGCCCGAAGGTCAGCTGATCACGTAGGGACCATCCCAATTGGGTTTTATGTTTTTCGATCTTTCTCTATGTGCTATAGCGAAGGCTTTTCTTAGCACAAGGTCCCTAGGTTGGAATTGTCTGAACTTAGCTCTCTTATTATAGCAGGACATCTATTGCTGCTGATAAGCTGCATCTTGCCTTCTCTCATTCCTTTTCAAGCAAGTCGAAGTTGAGTTTCATCGCTTGCAGTTTTGATCAATGTTGCCCACCTCGACGCACATGGATGAAACGATGATATAAGGAGGAATAATTAATTCAGTTCCATAGGCTAAGGAAAATGGGGTTTCACAGGTCAATCTCCTTTTGGTGGTGCGATAAACCCATAAGACTCCAGTCAGCTCATCTACCCACTTTCCCTTGGCCCCTTCCAACCTTTTCTTCTGGCAGTCCATCACGATCTTATTAGAGGCCTCTACTTGGCCATTGCCTTGCAGATATCTTAGAGTTTATAAATGTTGCTTCACAAAGAATCCGGTGATTTGCTTGCCAATGAATTGTGACATGTTGTCTGTGACCAGCGACTATGGGCAGCCAAAGCGATAGATGATGTTCTTTCAGATGAATTATTCCATATCGGCTTCTTTAGTAGAGGGGAGGACTTCGGCCTCGACCCATTTAGTAAAGTAGTCATGGCCACAATCATCATTTCTTTCTTAGCAGGAGTCGGTGGCATGATACCCACTAAGTTAATGGCCCATTGCATGGGCTATTTTGCGAATGATACACTCAGTGGGTAGACTAGGAATTGGATTGTATCGTTGACATTGATGACATCTTTTGACATACTCTGTCGAGTCTTGGCAACTGGTAGGCTAGAAGTAGCCTATGCTCAGAGCTTTCTGGGCTTGTGATCTACCCTAGAATGGTTTCCACACTCGTTTGCTCTAGATCTTTCTTTGTTTCTGTTGACCAGCTTCACTTCTTTATCTAATGGAGTGAATTCGCAAAGAAATATGCTAAAGCCTAGGCTTTTATAGTAGCCTTCAGTCAGTAGAGGAGGTTATATTGACTCAATTCGATAGCCCATTTCATGAGTCAATGAGAAGCGTCGGGGCTATGAATAATCGATCTCAAAGGAAATTTTGTCATGACGAGCTTGGTAGTAGGGTCTTAACTGTCTCGTAGAAACTACAAAGGACAAAATGAGCTTATCCATTTTCAGATAGCTCGTCTCTACATCGAGGAGAGCTTTTGATGTATAGAATACCGGATGTTGTGTTCGAGCTCTTCTCGGATGAGTTCTAAGTTGACAGCTTAGTTGAACACCGCCCAGTAGATGAATATGTCCTTGCCTAGTTACGGTTTTGAGAGCATGGGAGGTGAAGTGAGATATGCCTTCAGTCTTGCAAAGCTGTTTCACACTCTTAATCCCACTTGTCTCTTTGTCCTTTCCTTAAGGCTTTGAAGAATGACGCATTTGTCGGTAGACCTCGAAAGAAATTGGTTGATTGCGGCTTTGTATTTCTTTCATTGTGGCAGGTGACTTCATGTTGAGGATGCCATTGATTTGATTGGGGAGAGCCTCGATGCCCCTTTGGGTGACTAAGTATCCCAAAAATCGGCCACATGAGACTCCAAATGTGCACTTGCCTGGATTCAACTTCATGCGGTATTTTCTGAGCATGTTGAAGGCTTCGGTGAGGTTTTTGATGTGATCTACTCGCTGAGGACCTTTAACCAGCATGTTGTCTGCGTAAACCTCCATAGTCTTGCCGATATGCTCATTGAAAATTTTGTTCACGAGCCTCTAGTAAGTTGCTCCAGCTTTCTTTAGCCCAAAGGGCATGACTTTGTAGCAATATGCATCTCTTCAATTATGAAATAAGTCTTTACTTTGTCGTCTTCATGCATCATGGTTTGATTGTAGCCAGAGTAGACGTCCATAAATCTGAGCAGTTGGTTACCGAAAGTTGAATCCATGAGTTGAACAATTCTTGGCAATGGAAAGTTGTCTTTCAAGCATGCCTTGTTTAGATCTCCATTTGCCTTGATCCTTCTTTGCCACCAGAACAAAGTTGTCTTTTGAGTACACCCGGGGGTTTGTTCGCCAAAGGCCCTCTGATGCTTAAGTCAGTAAAAGGGATCTTGGAAGATGCGGCAAATATTGAAATGAAGGAGTTTTCTCTCATGGGGAGAGCTAGGCGGCAAGAACCGTGTGTGAGGGTGTGTCTGGAGCCTTGAGGGAGATGAGAGATAGTGGCCTGAGGGGGAGAGAATGAGAGTGCTTCTCTAGGGTTTTTCGGGTTAGAAAAGGATTACCTCATGTGTGGAGTGTAACCATCTATTTATAGAGTGTCCTTGTCGGCTAGGATTTGCAGGGAACAATTTCCATATGGAATGAAATTATTCTTTTCCTTAAATGACATGATAATATTAAGGAGATTTGCAAGAAATCGGATCCTTAATTTGGGGAGATATTCTTATCGTAAATCTAGGACAATTGGCTATAATTGGCTAATTAAATCGGATTTGATTAGCATAATTATTTGATCTAAAAATTATTTCATGATCCATGTATCGTCTTGTGATTGATTGCCAAAATTCATGTTCCCATGTAGACAAATGTGTACTTCCACGATCCATCCAAATTAAATCTAGGAAATCTAAGTGCGGATGTCGTTTTGCTTTTGCTTTTGAAAATTTGAATACGTGATCAAATACCCAGTAACTTCCGCTTTTGAAATTTCCACAAACGATAAAAATAGCAACATTCCATCCAGCCCTATTCCATCCATTCTGCTTTTGGTCAAGTGTGGCAGCTCAATTAGCTATACTTTTCTACACTAGTCAAATGATAACAAAAGTCCTCGTCACCAAAACCAATTTTGGCTTCTTACTACATCAATAGGTGGTCTACTTCAGAAAAATAAAAGAAGGAATGTAATGGGAACCCAACTCTTAAATGGGAATTTGAATTTATGTAATCTATAAAAGGAACTACCTCTGCATCTTCCTGCATTTTTTTTTTCTTTCAATGTGTAATGTTTATCGTCATGTAGCATTTTGCTTTGGAATTTATGTACTAAAAATTGAATTGAATTCTATAAAGAAAAATCCCTTTAGGAAGCAAATTAATGTAGCATTTTGGAAATTAACTAGTGTATTTAAATAAAAATTAATAGTCATGTATGAAATATATGTTCATTGCATTCAACATCTATGGTAGCAGAAGCATTTAGGACCAGGTAACATCTCACATTGCCCATGGATTACGGCCTCCAAATTCTTGCATTTCTGGTTACATTTTCCTGAATTCCAACATGAACCATGCCACACTATGCTTAGTCGTGAGCTACTGCATCCTTCACGGCTTGCTTCTTACGTAAAAATACACACAAAAATACATTATATTAAACAAAAATGTATACAAAAAAGATCACGAGCCGTATACATACGTATGTACGCTTTTGTAGGAATATATGCGCTTGAACATCTACATGCATCAATGGGTAAAATCTGAAGTACATAATTATATGTATCTCTGTGCTAGCTAGAAAACGTATAACATTTCCAAAATGGTCCACCTTTATAATAACAAGTAAATATTAGGAGTCTTTTAGTATATGCTAGTAATTATAATTCATTATCTACAAATGATGTAATGAAACTATTTTAATTAAATTGATTACTTATATACGCACCCATATTGGTGAAGAGGATGGCATTCAAGATGAGAAATGAGTGGATCAAATGTGCAGTCTTGCCCATATATACTTTCGTCAAATGTTTGGCCATATATACTTTCGTCAAATGTGCAGTTTTGGCCATATATACTTTCGTCAAATGTGCAGTCTTGGCCATATATACTTTCGTCACCTTGATGGGCAGCCAAAATTCATATTCCTACGCGTATAATTGACAAATGTGTACTCCCACGATCCCTCCAAAATCTAGGAAATCCAAGTGAAGTGCAGATGTCCTTTTCATTTGCTTTTGAAAATTTGAATCCATGATCAAATACCCAATAACTTCTGCTTTTGAA
>NC_024127.1:26046696-26060492 GCF_000346735.1 Prunus mume
GAATTATTCCTCCCCTTTATGGAATTGATTTGATTAATTAGGGATTTGATTTATTAGGGTAAATCAAATCCCTAATTGTGGTAGGTATCAAATCAAATCCTATTTCAATTAGGTAACTCCTCATTTAATTGAGAATCGGGGTAGGAATTAGGAATCAATTCTCAACCCAATTAGGTAGTCTTCAATTTAATTGGGTAACCCCCAATTAAATTGAGTAACTCCCAATTAGGTTGATTAATTCCCAATTAGGTCAAATAATCCCCAAATGGAATGAATTATTTGACCTAGGGTTTTGACTTAATTTGGTTACCACACCATCCACGATCGTCTTAGGGCACTTCCAACGCGCTTCTTTTGCCTGGGCAGAGCAGTTGACTCTAGCGCACAAGAGCAAGACCAGGCGAACTCCACAAACCTGGGCAGATCAGCAACAACAAAAATTAGAAAAAATACCAATTTTTTCAAATTTTTTTTATTAATAAATACAGTCATATTCTTCATTTTCAACATCAAAATTAATGGTTTAAGTATAAAAAATAGAAAATAAATTAATGCTAATAGTAATTACCCTTGCCCTTACTCTTCGAGGTGGAAACCAAAAAAGTAAAGACTGCTACTATTTACGTGAATGGTGACAAACCTTGCCTTATCTTTACCTTGTCCTTACCCTTTGGGGTGGAAGTGCTCTTATATGTATCGGTCAAGTTTGGCTGCTCAATTAGCTATACCTCTCTACAGGAGTCAAATGATAACAAAAGTCCTCGCCAAAACCAATTATTGCTTCGTACTACATCAATAGGTGGTCTTGTAAATTGTGGAACTATGGAAGAGCTTTTTCCTCATTTACTGCACCTTTGGAAAAATATATGTTTTTGATTAATCTATACGTTTGGACAATGTCAGAATCAAACAAAATTTGGAAAATTTGAAATCTTGAGTGGACTTGACTTGGAAAAGTCATGAAATATGCATTTAGTAATTTGTGTGTTTTTTACTGTTAAAAATGTAACATCCCACGTCGATCAACGGAGAGAGAGTGATGTGTCTTATATGTATATGCCCACCTCCATTTAGCACGAGACCTTTTAAGAATTCATTGGCTTCGGAGTCATGGGAACTCCGAAGTTAAGCGAGTTAGGGCTAGAGCAATCCCATGATGGGCGATTTATTGGGAAGTTGCTCGTGAGTTCCTATAAACAAAACCGTGAGGGCAGAGAGAGGGGCCCAAAGCGGACAATATCGTGCTACGACGGAGCTGATCCCAGAATGTGACAAAAAATTACGTGACTTATATTCTATTTTAAAAACTGAACCGGTGTATTCTGTGTTGGAGGCGATGGATCATTTTATTTTTGTGACCTCAATTTGTCCGTATATGGTAATGCCCACTAGTCAATAACTGTATTAATTAGCTCATTATTATGAGCCCAACTCTTAAATGGGAATTTGAATTTATGTAATCTATAAAAGGAACTACCTCTGCATCTTCCTGCATTTTTTTTTCTTTCAATTTGTAATGTTTATCGTCAAGAAACTAATGAGAGGAAGAAGAAGTAGCAGAAGAATGAACATTGTCCAAATTACTCTGTTCTTGTGGTATATGAGTGCGGTAGCATCAGAAGAAACATCCTTGGCAAAGCCTGATTGTTCATCGCAATGCGGATTAGTCACTCAAATCCCATATCCTTTTGGAATTGAAGATGGCTGCTACCTTGGTGACTGGTTCCAAATAATGTGTGACAACTCAACCAACCCATCGAGAGCTTTCATGAACGTTACCGGATTGGAGGTGCTGGAAATTTCTGTTGAAGGCACACTAAAGGTGAAAAGCCCTATTACCTTCTCTAATTGCAGTAACAAGCCAGTAGGCCGCCAGACGCCTAACTTGGAAGGAAGCCCGTTTGTGTTCTCCCAGAAAAACAGATTTACTTCATTGAGCTGTGGAGGAGTCGCCTTGATGACATCCTTAGATGGTTCAACAATTGCTGGCTGCTTGTCCATATGTGATTATACAAGTACTAGCTATCTACGAACGAAAAGCTGCATCGGGATGAATTGCTGCCAGACCACCATTACTCCATATCTCAGGTCCTTCAGTACTAGTTTTGGAGCATTATTATTAAATGCTGACAGACAGACATGCAAGTATGCCTTCCTTGTAGAGCATGACTGGTTTACATCAAACTCAACAAATGTTTCTGCCATTGGTGAAATGGACTACGTTCCTATGGTGCTGGAATGGCACGTATTTGATTTGAATTATACCAAGTCAGATATATACGGAACAAATAATTGGAGAGATGATAAAAGTACGGAATGCAGCAGCAGCCAATGTTTCTGCTCAAAGGGCCACCATGGAAACCCTTATCTTCTTCATGGATGTCAAGGTAAACTTCTAGCTACCATTGTCCAACCTTCAAAAGTCTTTATTTCTTTTTCATGAATTTTTTCCTTTTTTACTGATTTCTTAATACTTTCTCCGCTCTATAATTTCTCATGGCAACCTTTTGCATGGCAAAATGATGAGTGGAATTGTATAAAAATAACTCATATTCATTTTTTATTATATTTTCTTATCATCTGCCAAAACTTTTACCTTCCATTTGTCAATTAAAAATCAGACATCAATGAATGCGACGATCCCGGTAGATGTGGTTCCGGCATTTGCTTCAATTATCCTGGGGGGTTTAAGTGTCAATTGCCTGATCAACGATCATCACGAGTTACTCTAGCCATTATAGGTATGCCCCTGCACTAATCCTATGATTATTGATGACTAAATTGAAAAAAATACATATATATATATATATATATATAGAGAGAGAGAGAGAGAGAGAGAGAGAGTTGTTCTCTTTTCTAACGTCCGGACTACTTGTTTTTTTGCCTTCTTTCTGCTAATACTTAAAAGTCAAATTAAAAAGTCAAACATCATCTCTAGATTGGGCTTTTCCTTCATTGGTGGCCTGTAGAGAGAATTTGGAGGGTGTTATGTGCTTCAGTGCCTTTTTTTCAATGATAATAATATTGAAAAGAAGAGCGATACACAAAACAAAAAGTAAATGGCTTCCTTTCCACTGCCGGCGTCCCCACTAAGAGTATATATATTTTGAACTATTCTCTAGTGCGGACGTCCGAATACTTCTTAATGTCTGAACTCGTTTTGTTTTTTTTCATGATTAGAATAAATTCATTCATCCAATGGAAAGGAAACAATTTCCATTTTGTTTTGTGCATCTCTCTTCTTTTCAATATTATTATCGTTTAACAAAAAGGCACTGAAATACATAAACAGCCTCCAAGTTCTCTCTACAGGCCACCCATGAAGAAAAAGCCCAATCTGGAGGTCATTTTTGACTTTTTAGTAGCGGCAGAGCATGATTTCTATTCTACAATACCAAGAAAAGTAGTCCCTTATATATATTGTGCATAAAGCAGGAAAAAAAAAAAAAAAAGTAGTCCGGAGGTTAGAAACAATAAGGACGTTCGTATTAGAGAATATATATATATATATATATATATATGAAACATCATCTTCGTGACCGAGTTATATATCCTCTCTTGTTTCATTGAACTATACAGTTCCCAGCAGTGTTCTTGGGCTGTTGTTTCTGCTAACTGGCATCTGGTGGGCGCACAAAGTCATAAAGAAAAGGAAAGATATGAAACGCAAAGAGAAGTTCTTTAGACAAAATGGTGGTTTAGTGCTCGAGCAACAATTATCTTCTGGTGAACTCAATGTTGAGAAGGTTAAGTTGTTCAATTGCAAGGAGCTAGAGAAAGCCACGGACCATTTTAATGCAGACAGAGTTATTGGTCAGGGAGGCCAAGGTACAGTTTATAAAGGAATGTTGGCGGATGGAAGAATTGTTGCTGTCAAGAAGTCTAAAATAGTTGAGGGAGGTGAAGTTCGACAGTTCATTAATGAAATTGTCATTCTCTCACAAATTTCCCACAGGAATGTGGTTAAGCTATTGGGTTGTTGTTTAGAGACCGAAGTTCCCCTCTTGGTTTATGAATTCATACCCAATGGAACACTTTTTCAATATATTCATCACCAGAATGAGGAGTTCCCTCTTACATGGGAAACGAGATTAAGAGTTTCAATCGAAGTTGCAGGAGCACTTTCCTACTTACATTCTGCAGCTTCCTTTCCAATTTACCACCGGGACGTCAAGTCTTCTAACATACTCTTGGATGAAAAATACAGAGCCAAAGTAGCAGACTTTGGGACTTCAAGGTCAATTTCCATTGACCAAACGCACCTTACAACACTAGTACGTGGAACATTTGGTTATCTGGACCCAGAATACTTCCAATCTAGCCAATTTACAGAGAAGAGTGATGTTTATAGCTTTGGAGTCGTCCTTGCTGAGCTCTTGACCGGACAAAAACCAGTTTCGTTCATGAGGTCACCAGAAAGCAGAAGCCTAGCAACTTATTTCCTTCTGTCCATGGAGGATAATAATTTGTTTGCTATTCTTGATGCTCAAGTTATGAAGGATGGTGGAAAAGACCAGATTGTGGCCGTTGCTAATCTTACAAAAGCATGCTTGAATTTGAATGGAAGAAAGCGTCCTACTATGAAAGAAGTGGCAGTAGAGTTGGAGGGAATTCAATTGTCAGTTAAAGCTTCTGGTGTCCAACAAAATTTTGCAGAGGTGGAATATGATCAAAGCCAAATAACCGAGCCGTGGTATGTCTCTTCTTTATCAACCGGTTCTTGTATGGATAGTGGCACAAGCTCTTCTTTTTTTGAGAGCAAAAGAGATTCCATTTATAATCCAATAATCCATACAAAAAGACAAGCATGAACACAATGGCCTATTAAAACCTTTCTAGGAAAACTACACGGAAGAAACCCCAAGGAAGAAAAGAGCACCACCAATGTCTTTCAAGTTACTTGTGAAGAAAATATTTCTTGTAATATTTTATGTTCTGGACTTGGAATCCTTTATACTATTACCTTATGCGATGCAATTTCCATCTACATGTCATCTTTGAGCTTAGATCCATAAAATTCATTTTTAATCACCTACAAACCTTTCCTTTATTTTTCTATTTAAAATACCCAATGTTTTCAAATAAAACCCGATGACTTGGATCCAAGTAAGCAAGTTATCTAATCTAGCTTAAAATCTGATTTATTATATTTTTCGGATTCCAAAACTACCCCTATTTACAAGTTAACGTGTTATGTGGGGGTGTAACTAATGACACATGTTGAATTTGGAAAGATCTTTCAAATGGTTGTAATGGATGTAGGAATTAATTTAGAATCTTTCACCATTAAAGCCCTTGAACGAAGGAGAGTCTTCAGACTCGAAAGGAAGCTTTTACCCCTCATTTTGACAGACAAATTGACCGAGTTGGATGACAGGACCTAATTGCAACTGTTTGTCCAGTTAAAGGAAGTAATTCAAGGAAGTAATTGGCACGAAAAAAAGTCACGGACCCAATTGCAACTGGGGGCCAAGTTCAGGGACGTCTATTGTAGATAACCCCTTTTTTTTTTTTTTTAATCTCCTTCTTTTGTTATCGTATTTTCTTTTCATGCAGGAGATTTTGAACTTTGGCAGGTTTAAAGAGCTTCAAGGTATATGGCTTAAAAGTTAAAATAGTCCACGTTGGCCAATTTTATCCTTGTATTTTTAATTTGGCCAATTTGGTCCCCTTGTTTAAGATCGGTAGCCAATGTGGTTCATTCCGTTTAAATTGCTGTTAAGTAAATATAAATGATATTTTGTTTCTTTTTCTTTTATGATGAAAACCTATAAACTTATTTGAAATTGATTTTAGAAATTGAATTAATTTAAAAATATATTGAAACTTCATGAAAACCAAAACATAACTTTAGGAAGAAAAGAAAAACAGGAATCAGGGAGAGGGGGAGGCTGCTCAACGATTTTTTTTTTTTTTGGGGGGGGGGGGGTTGTGAAGTGGGGCGACGACCAGAGTGGGCTAGAGGATCTGGATGGCGTGGCTTCGGATGGGACAAATGGCCAGGGATGGTGGAGTTGGGGAAGATCTTGTTAGGACATGGTCGGGCAGTAGGGGTTGTTTGAGAGAGAGAGAGAGAGAGAGAGCTCAGGGGTGGGGAGGATTCATGTTCAGGAGGTGGATGTGGCTAGGGAAGTTGGTGCCTTTGGGTCTGGCTGCAGAAAGTAGCTCGGATAAAGAGAGGAGAGAGAAGAGAAAAGGGTGGTAGGGGTGGCGGCTAGATTGGACGGTATTATCATCCCTTGATTTGAATTTCTTTTAGTTTTAGATCTTTTTTTTTTTTTTTAATTTTTTAATTTTTAAAATTTTTTTTGGGTAATAAGGGGACTAAAAGCCTATAACAACGAGAAATTTTTATATGTTTCGGGTACACCACGTGGTTGGTGTATCATCCAATAAACATAGGACATATGGAATTATTGTCTAACTTACTGCATTTCTTTTTATAACATGTGGCGGGCAGCATTGCAAATATTCCATATGTCTTCCGTCTATTGGATGGTACACAAGCTACGTGGTGTATCCGGAATACTCAAAAACACCCATAACAACATATTAGGTCTCATTTAATTATCTATTTTTAAATTGAATTCAAATATATATATATATATATTATTAATACTTAAACAATGTTAACATTTTTTAACATAAATTTAACGGATTGGATCACATTGGCTAACGGCCCTAAACACATAGATCAAATTATCCAAATTGAAAACGCATGAATTAAATTGGCCAATGTGATAAAACATATTAACTATTTTAGCATTTAAGCCTATATATATAAGCATACGTTTGATCTATAGCCGCCCCCTTATAGACAATGACATCTCTTTGTCTCACACCCTTCTGTTTTGAATTGAAATTCATATTAAAACTAGAATACTGCATAAACCAAACCAAATTTAAAAATTTCGAGTTCCACATGATGTGGAAATTTTATTCAACTGTAAATCTCATTGAATTTCAATAAATAAGAAACTACCAAGGTGGTGTGTGTAAATGGTGCCACTACACAAAGCCCCGTTTCCCTTTGTGTGCTCTTTAATACTATCACACGCTACCACACCCAGGGCCCCCTCAAGATCAGGCTTGGATACTGCCATGCAATTTTATGGTATCAATTTGCATTATTGAAATTTAAAAGAAATTCTTGGTGCTCTAATGTTGATAAAGTACCCAAAAATAATAATAATTCAATATAGTACTGCTTTTCAAGTCCACTTTAGTGAGATACCAATATATTTTGTAATAAATTAACAAAAAGCACCCAAAATTTTGTCGTGGTTAAGACTTTGAATTTGTCGTGGTTAATTCGCTTGGCTTGAAATATTTAATTACAACAGCTTGATATATGTTTTGTAGAATTTTCTTGACACAGAGAGAGAGAGAGAGAGAGAGAGAGAGAGAGAGAGAGAGAGAGAGTCCCAAAAATTTCAACTCCATTGCATAATTCGATAAGGATTTAATTGGCTTGAAATATAATTATACAAGCTTGACCCTATCTAGCTTTCCATGCATGTTATATACTCGAATCCATAACCTAGCTCAAGCATGGAGCATGAAACTAGCTCCTTGTGTGCGCTTTAGAGTAAATATAAGATTTGTCATTGCTAATTGCCATAGGTGATACCAAAATATGGCTAAGAAGAAGACTTCTTAATTGATCCAGTTCTGGTTTGTCAATGTCTCCATCCTCCTTTCCAATATAGGTACGTAAAACTCAATTCAATTATATTTTCACTACATATTAATATTCATATGCAAACTTAATTAATCACTTGCGCAAATTATGTACTATTTCTGTAGGAAAAATGAGGCCTAATTGCTTTTAATCACACAAATAAAAAAATAATCATGCATATCATGCTCAAAATAAAAGCACATACACAACGATAAATTCACATGATATGAGTTAGAAAAACCTGAAAAATTGAGTCGAGGCAAGTGTTAGACACTAACCTTAAGACGAATTACGCCCTACACAGGTACTTATATGGTTATTGACTCTCGCATACAATGACTCCTCTCCTTATAAAAGAACTACAATTCACAAGGACTTTTTGAACCAGATTATGCAAGAAACTTTATCAAAGACTATGATGAGTGACTATACTAAGACTATGTATAGAAGAGGATATATGCAAAGACTAAACGAAAATCCATATAATTGACTGCAAGAGGACTACTATTTTTATAGATGCTAAAAAGCCCATTCCAAAGGGGTGGCTTCCAATCTGAAAAGTGAACCAATGTGTCCCTTAGATAAATAGATGCACTGATACCCTCTTCATAAAATCAACAAACCATTGTCCAATGGTCTCCATTAATTTCCATTCAAATAAGAAAATTAATATTAATTAATATTAAATTTCCAACAAAAACAACCTGTAAATTTGTTTGGTAATTATATATATAGGGAGCTTCCATTGAGGGATTCCTCAAATAAACTTCTTTGAGGGACCTTACAGAGAATTGGATGTTGAAACGATTTTCGATTTGTCTAATATTTTGCAAGAATGATCTATTCAATGTAGACTTAAAAAATAGATGGTTTGGATCGTTTTAAAAAAATTCATAGAGTATCCTAAAGAGTGTCCCTAAAATAAAATTATTTGAGGGATACCTCAATAGAAGGGGACTGATATATATATATATATATAATATGTTTTGTGTTTGTTTATTAACAGCAATGGCAATGAATTGTGGGACTGAAACTGAGGGATGCAGTAATCTGCGCATAAGCTTAGTCTGGCAGGGCTCATGTATTAATTCTCGAAACTGTAGCGAGAAATGCGAGAACTTGGAGTCTGCACTTTGTGGACAGTTTGAGGGTTTCGTTGGTCCAACATGCATGTGCTACCACAGCTGCTAAATGCAAGCAATCTAGAGATGGATGATTTTCAAATTAACCTTATCATATGTAAGAATTTTGTGAAAAAACAACAAAATTTGAATTATGACAAGTAGTTGTCGTATTTTATGTTGATGATCTGGATTTTCCAAAGGGTTTGTCAAATAAAGATGCTGAAAGTTTAGTTGCTTTTATTGCGCTGGAATTTTTTAAAGACGAGAAAAAAAAAATTCAACAGGATGATGTATATTATGATGAGCTTATGGAAATGAAGACCAAAAACAAAGAATTGGAAATAGAGATTGAAGAACTACATCATGAAAATTATGATTTTCATGTTAAACTATATAATGTATCACACGTAAATAAAAAGTCTCAGGCCTGTTTGGTTCATGGGAAATCATTTGCTTTTCCATGTTTGGTAAGTCTAGACATGGGAAATCGTTGTCTGACCCATGGAAAGTAGGGGGAAAATGAAGTCATCCTCAACTTGGATTTTGTTTTCCCTCCTGAAGGGAAAGTTTGGGAAAATGAGCCAATATTAAATTAACATTTTTCATGACCATTTTGTCCCCATTAACAATTTAGAGTTACAATATATCATTAAATGCATTCTTTTTTTATTTGATTTAATATGGGTATAATTGAAAATTTATGCAAACTTTGTTTTCCATTCCCATTCAGAACAAACATGGGAAAGGAAATAAAGTGATATCTCTCAATTACTTTTCCAGCATTACCAAACGTGGGAAATGAATCTTCTATTTTCCATCTCTTGGGAAATGAAATAGGAAATAATTTTCCCTCAAATTCGTTTCGTGAACCAAACAGGACCTCAGTGTATATAGTATCTATCATCTTCCATCTGCAGTCTCCACTAATGATATCATCAAATCCCTATAGTTTTTTTTTATTCTCATATATACTATTATTATTAGAAGCTCTATATGGCCTTTCTGGCCCATACATCTCCACGAGAAATTATACAATACTACTGTAGTACCAGCTGGTATTGCTAATTGGTACTACGGTCCAATAAAATTCGGACATGTGTACAACTTATACACATCAACAACCAACTTAATGTACTGTCGTTAGAGCAACTCCACCGGTGAGCTGAGCCCAAGGCTTGGGGGGGGGGGGAAATGACGTTCCAGCGAGGAGCCTAAGCCTAGGTTAGGAGTGGGACCCACGAAGACGGGCTGGCCCTCAGGCCAGTTCAGCCCGAGCTCAAGCCCGAGGATTGGGCTGATGTCATCGCTGACGCTAGGCTGGCGTCAGTCCACTCATTTGATTTATTTATTTTCTGTTGCCACGTGGCGTCGTCTGGGCTTTCCGATAGAATTTTTTCCTCTAATCCAACAGCAGCCAATTTTTTTGCAATAAAATACTAGAAAAAATTCATAATTTTTTCAAAAAAATACCCAAAAATTAATGAATTTTTTTTAAATAAATTCCAACCAATTTTTTAAAAAATTTATCTTAAATTTGAAATTGAAAATTTTATCCGATTATGAGATATGAATAGTATTGACATGTAGGAATCCGAAAATATTATCCAAATTAATTATTAAGGTAAAAAAATTTGTGAAAAAAACAAAAAAATGAATAGTAATTGCTTTTTGCCATGGCAGCGGGTGGAAACGGAAATGCCTTTTTGCAAGAGAAACCACTATTCACATGAATAGTGGCTTCCCTAGCCCCCCCTTTTCATGGCAAATGACAAATGGGTGGAGTTGCTCTTAACATCCCGTAACCACTAGAAAGTAAAAACACCCGTTAACCACCATTGTTGCAAACAAGAAATACTTGACACTATTACTTTCTCTGGGGCACCGCCACCTGAGAGTGACGACGTCTCTATGGCGGCTTTAACCGATGCCCAAACTCGTCGTTCCCCACCAATGACTCACCGCCAAAAAGAAAAAGAAAAAACCATTGCAGACTTGGGAGTTTATCAAGTCGCTTGCCCTATTCCTTATCGATTTTGGGCCTCAATTCAAAAGGTTAGGATAGGTTCCATCGGCCTCCGCCATCATCTCTGATAAGCTCTCACTAATTTTTTTTCCATATTCTCCCATGAGCGGTGGCTGAGAAATTAAAAAACAACAGTGGTGTTGGCTACAATTATGTCTTGCGATTGCATATTTCCCATGAAAATTGACAGGTTGTTGGTGGTGTGGTACCCAACCAACCCCTTGTGCCTCTCACCGGCCATGAATCAATGCCTGAAGCTTATTTATTTGGGGTTATGACCCAAAGTCAAATAATAAAATTGCACACAAATTTGTCGATCTAAGACTGAAGCACTGAAGCAATTATGATCTAAAGCCACCGTCGGATGACTTCAAGCTTTTGGCAAGGCCGTCACAGAGTCTTAAGGTTGGTAATTAATCTCTGTGGTTTTTTATTTTTGGGGGTCTGATAACCTCTGTTTGGTTAACGTTGATGCTAACGACTGTTTTGTTGATGTGTATAAGTTGTACAGATGTCCGAATTTTATTGGACCGTAGTATCAATAGCAATGCCAGCTGGTACTACAGTAGTATTATATAATTTCTCCATCTCCACAACTACACGTACTTATATATTAATCTAATAATATTTCTTCTTGTTCTCAATATCCGGTGTGCATAAATATGTTTTGATTCTAATAGCCTCCAAGTGGATTTGATTCTAATTCTAGGTAACCCCCAAATGTCTAGTTGATGTATTTTAATTAGCCCGAGCTGGCCAGGTGCATAAATGCTGCCCAGGTAGAAACTGTTGAGAGTTAAGCTGCATACTAGCCTCGAATCAAGCTGCAGATGTTAATCCTGCAGATTGGCAGTGAAGAGGATGAAGAAATCGAAGGAGCTGAAGAACTTTCTTTTTATAGTAATAGCCATTATAGGTTATGTCCAACGGCTTGTTTTCTTACTATTTTGGGAAACTCTACAGCTGTCATTCTTAGCTGTCTTAGTCCTTTATGCTATAACGATTTCTAGCCTAGGTGTAAGAATCGTAGCCTCCAATGACCTTGAATGGCTAGAGATGAGTCCTTGTGTCCTAGTTTTTTAGGATCTGTTTTTGGCAGCTTGTGTCATGCTTATAGTCTACATTTTTGGCTCTGATGCAATACAAGAAAATAGACTGAAACATTCCCACTCTCTCTGAGTTTTTCTCTCCTCTGCATGCGTTGCTTACAAAAGGTTTTATTTGCTCTGTAAATCAATCAATAAAACCAGAAAGCTAAATACCAAATTCTAATATGGTATCAGAGCTCCTGGTCTGATTTCAGAGAAGGGGCGTGAGCTGTGAGAAAGGGGGTTTTCCTGAAATCTCTAAAAGGGATAAAGGTTGATCTTTTATTATGTGGTTCACTGAGACTCACATAAAAATGGTGGGATCAGGTTCTGCAGGTGGAGATTTACGAACTCCACAGTTTAATGGTGCAAACTATGACTTTTGGTCAGTAAAAATGGAAACTATTCTCATAGCATATGATCTATGGGATGCAGTGGAGATTGGCGTACAACCACAGCCGATTATTGAGGAGGAAGCAGGCTCTGAAGGTGAAGAAGGTGAGACTGAGCAAATCCCAGTGGAAGCACCCACTATCTCCAGAGAAGATAATATAAAAAATGCCAAGGCTTTGAGTCTTATTCAAGGAGCACTAACAGATGAACTCTTTCCTCGCATCAGAAATGAGAAGACTGCAAAAGGTGCTTGGGAAATTCTGAAAAGAGAGTTCAAATGAGATAAAAAGGTAAGAGCTGTGAAATTACAAGCTATTAGAGCTGATTTTGAATATTCGAGAATGAATGATGTTGAATCTCTGGATGACTACTTGGCTCGATTTTTTGAAATTGTAACAACTTGAAATGATAGGACCCGACCCAAATTCCACTTTGGAATCCGAGCCGAACCCTGTGCGTGATCGACACCTGGTGGGTGCCCTAGCATAAATGACCTTATTGCCCTTTTTGTTAAAAATTTAACTTCCCTTAAGTCTTGACTTCTACCGAAAATTCGGCAGAGTCTTCCTGTAAATCGAACGTTCCCAAAAATTTACACCTGTCAACAAGCACTTAAATATATACACCAACTGCCAGTATACAAAAATAAATACGTTCCAACAGTAAAACAAGTTCTAGGGCAACATCAAAGCAACTAAACAGATCAATTTACAAGGAAGGAAACAACTTGTGAACCAAGAATCTCTACATCAAACTGAGGGAGAACGGGAAGCGGGAACTGCCCTGTGATGGCTCTCGGATGCACATCTACAGCCTGGAGGCGCAAAACATTAAAAAGGTGAGTAGACCCAAAAACAAAGTTTAGAAAATACATAAGAACATACTAACCCCACTGTAAAAACGGTTATGCAAAACTAAATCATTCTCTTCATTATATAATACTGAAATCAATGCATGCATATATCTATATATATATACCAATCATACTCATGATCAATATTAATCCTTTAAAAGTACTGAAATCAATTTAAAACTACCACCTAAGTGTACCCCTTTATTTCCGTCAATTCCTGATATCTGTCAATTCCTAATAGTCCGTCAATTCCCCTCGCATCACCATTGGTGACACGTCCTCGCAGGTCTCGGTGACACAAAGTCAATCCGAGCCGCAACCTCACAGGATTCAAGGGACCTTGGTCAACCTGATCCGCGTCCTCGCTCCACACGAGTCCGGGTACCATAGAACTCGTGGGGCAACTGTCAAGCATGCTGACTAAACCGAAGGCAACTGATAAAATCCGAAGGCAACCTGGATGTCCGTGGACATCATCATTTCCGAAGGCAACATCTATATATCTGGGTACCTAAGATGGCTTAGAAAATAACAATAATAATAAGAAGCATAGTTTTTGAAAGATCTGATAAATAACTGAATTTCTGTTAAGGCTGGACTCTGCTGCCATTTATCTGATGTTTACCTAAAATTC
>NC_024127.1:26062284-26072286 GCF_000346735.1 Prunus mume
GATGACCGGAAAATACCCCGAAATTTACTGTTTGAAACAGCCCATTTTTGGGTTCACTTTGGCTTGGATTTTGGCTTTAATTTCCTTAGATTTGGGGCTGCAATTTGGTATAGATGTGTAGAGGAGAGAGAGACGAAGAGAAGGGATCCAAAATCGTGGCCATAGGCGGCTAGAATCTTCATCGGAAGCCACGAAGGTCGTGGCTGGCCTGAACAGAAGAGAGAGAGAGGTGGTTCTGCGTGAGAGGAGAGAGAGTGATCAGGTTTTTAAAAACTGGCTTTGCAAAAATTACGGTTCTGCCACTAGACTTCCTTTGATCATAACTTCTTCGTCACAACTCCGATTTGAGTCCATTCCATGTCTACGGACTCGTTTCGTCGCGCTCTATGCAACAGTGCAAGTGGAATGGTCAAATTCTTCTTTAGTCAAAAGTCAACTTTCCTTTAATAACTTAGTCCAAGGGCAAAATTATCGTTTCCCCTTAATAAACTAATAGTTAAATATTAATTAAGGTTTGGGTTATTACATGAAATCTCTAGGAGAAGATGTAACAGAGAAAAGGATTGTCTAAAAATTGTTGATGTGCCTAAGTAGGAGGTACAAGTCCGTAGTGTCAATCATTGAAGAAACCAGAGACCTTGACACTATTAGAGTTGAAGAAATTCTTGCATCTGTCAAAGACTATGATAAGAGAGAGGATTTGCATGATGAAATGGATAAATTGGCAAGAACTGAGAAAGCTTTTAGCAGTCTCAGAGTTGGAAATAATCAAGCTTCTTGAGCTAACAAAATTTCTTAGGGAAGGCCAAATCAAAAATGGCAAGGACAAAACAAAAAGG
The DNA here is from genome assembly GCF_000346735.1 of Prunus mume. The sequence continues at coordinate 26,063,124 of NC_024127.1, forward strand.
GCTCAAATTGGTCTCAAGGTGGAAACTTTAACAACAATAATGGCTCAAATTGGAATAATGGCTCTGGAGGGAATTGGAACAACAGTTTCAATTCACAAAACAAGCAAGGAAGTAGCAGTCAAGGTGGTGTGAAACCACAGTGCCAAGTGTGTTAGAAATACCATTTTGGTATATGCATCTATAAAGGAAAACCTAAGTGTGGGAAGTGCAGTCTATTTTGTCATTTAACTAAGGACTGCAAGGAGGAAGAGGTAACCACATGAACAATGTTCTATGCTTGTCATGCAAGTTCCATTGCATCAAGCAAGTCTGTGTGGTTTGTTGATAGTGATTGCAGCAACCACATGATCTCTTAAGAGTCTTTATTGATCAATCTTGATATGTCAGTGACCTGCAAAGTGAAAATGGGCACTGGTGATCTTGTTCAAGCCACAGGAAAAGGGACACTTGTAGTTGAGACAAGAACATGGAGAAGATACATAAATGAAGTGCTGCTAGTCCTTGGTCTGGATGAGAATTTGTTGAGTATAGGACAAATGATGGAGCATGGGTACTACATTCTATTTGGAGGAAACTATGCATTAATATGTGATGACAGCAGCCTTGATAATGTTGTTGCCAAAGTTGCAATGGCTGGAAATAGATGTTTTCCATTGTCTATGAAATCTATCTGCTCAATGGCAATGAAAGCAGTAGTACAAGAAGATCTGTGGGTTTGGCATAGAAGATTGGGGCATTTGAACTTTGCAAGCATGAAAAAAATGCAGCAAACACAAATGGTGTTAGGCTTACCTGATTTCTCAGAAAAAGAAGGAGTATGTGAAGGCTGTGTGTATGGTAAAAGCCACAGAGAACCATTGGAGAATGAGAAGCCTTGGAGAGCTAACAATCCACTTGAGTTGATACACACATATGTATGTGGTCCAATGCAAAATGAGTCCACTGGAGGAAATAAGTACTTCATCACATTCATTGATGACTATTCAAGAATGTGTTGGGTATATTTTCTCAGAAACAAGTCAAGTGTGATAAGTGTGTTCAAAAAGTTCAAAGCATTTGTTGAGCTACAAAGTGGATTCAATTTAAAGAAACTAAGAAGTGGCAGAGGTGGAGAATACACTTCACATGAATTCCTTGAGTATTGCAGTGATCTTGGCATGGAGAGGCAACTGACTATTGCCTACTCACCTCAGCAAAATGGGGTTGCTGAGAGAAGAAACATAACCATTTGTGAAATGGAAAGATCAATGATGACTGAGAAGAAAATTCATGTAAAGTTGGGCTGAAGCAGTTGATACTGCTGTGTATCTACAAAATAGGTGTTATACCACTACAGTTACAGACAAAACACCATTTGAAGCTTTCACAGGAAGAAAACTAGGTGTAAAACACCTGAGAGTATTTGGAAGCATCTGTTACAGTCACATTCCATTAAATCTTAGACAGAAGTTTGATGACAAAGCAAGCAAAGGAATCTTTATGGGTTATGGCAGCTGAGAAGATCATATTCTCAAGAAATGTTGTTTTTGATGAGAACAAATCCTGGAATTGGGAAAGCAAGCAAGTTGAAACTGTCTACATGCCTCTCATCTTTGAAAATGGAAATTTTGAGATAACTGAAACAGAAGAAACCTCTCATGAAACTCACAGTAGTGATTCACCAAATCTAAATCAATTAATCTCAGATGATGAACATGTCCCTAAAAGCAATGGCAGTGGTACTAGTCAAGGTTCAACTCCAAACAATTCACCAGTAAAGCTGAGAAGTTTGGAGGACATCAATTCAAGATGTCACATGACCATTATTGAACCCGAAACTTATTATGAAGCTATTGAAGACAAAGCATGGAAGGAAGCAATGGATGCTGATATTGAAACTATTGAAAAGAATGGAACTTGGGAGCTGGTGGAAAGGCCTACAGATAAACCAGTCATAAGAGTCAAATGGGTGTTCAAAACCAAGCTGAATCTGGATGGAACAGTTCAAAAACACAAGGCTAGGCTTGTAGCTTAAGGGTATGCTTAGAAACCTGGTATTAATTATAATGAAACCTTTGCCCCAGTGGCAAGGTTAGATACAATTAGAACTTTGATTGCACTTGCAACACAAAAGGGTTGGAAGTTTTTCCAATTAGATGTTAAGTCAGCCTTCTTGAATGGAGTACTTGAGGAAAGGTTTATACTGAGCAACCAGAGGGGTTTGAAGTGGAAAAAGCAAGTCATAAGGTCTATAAGTTGAAGAAGGCTCTCTGTGGTTTGAAGCAGGCTCCCAGAGCCTGGTACAATGAAATTGACACTTATCTAACTAGCTGCAACTTTAAACGAAGCACCAGTGAGGCCACCTTATATACCAGAACTGATGAAGAAGGAAAATTGATCATTGTCTCTATATATGTTGATGATATAGTTTATACTGGAAGCAGTAATGCATTGCTCAGCGAGTTTAAAAGGGACATGATGCAAAAATATGAAATGACTGATTTAGGACTCTAATATCATTTCTTAGGAATGGGAGTTCTACAAACTGATAAAAGGGTGTTTATTCATCAAAGCAAGTATGCAAAGTCCTTGCTTGTGAAGTTTGGCCTCAAAGATTGTAAGTCAGTAACAATTCCTCTACCCACTGGTGAGAAACTAAAGAAAGTTGATGGAAGTGAGTTGGCTGATGAAGGTCTGTTTAGAAAAATTGTTGGCAGTCTGTTGTATCTAACTGCAACCAAGCCTGATATAATGTTTGCAGCCAGTTTGTTATCAAGATTTATGCATAGCCCCACAAAGAAGCACATGGGAATTGCAAAAAGGGTTCTCATATACATTCAAGGCACTCTCAGCTATGGCATTGAATTTACAAGGGACAAGAATGCTATTCTGATTGGTTTTTGTAACTCTAATTGGGCTGGCAGTGAAGATGACAGTAGAAGCACATCTGGATATGCATTCAGTTTTGGTAGTGGAGTCTTTTCATGGGCTTCAGTCAAGCAAAATACAGTTGCATTGTCAATCGCAAAAGCTGAATACGTCTCAGCAGCTGAGGCAACAGCTCAAGCTATTTGGCTGAGGTTTGTATTGGATGATTTTAGTGAAATGCAATCTGATGCAACACCATTGTTTTGTGACAACATGTAGCAATATCAATGGTCAAAAATCCAATTTTCCATCAGAGAACAAGGCACATAAACCGAAGGTATCATTTCATAAGGGAAGCTTTACAAGAAGGGGTGATTGACATGAAATTCTGCATAAGTGAAGAACAGTTGGCAGATATATTTACAAAAGCTCTGCCCAAAGATCGATTCAATTACTTGAGGTTGAAGCTTGGAGTTAAGCCAGTAAGCAGCTTAGGAGAGGCTGTTGAGAGTTAAGCTGCATACTAGCCTCGAATCAAGCTGCAGATGTTAATCCTGCAGATTGGCAGTGAAGAGGATGAAGAAATCGAAGGAGCTGAAGAAATTTCTTTTTATAGTAATAGCCGTTATAGGTTATGTCCAACGCCTTGTTTTCTTACTATTTTGGGTAAACTCTACAGCTGTCATTCTTAGCTGTCTTAGTCCTTTCTGCTGTAACGATTTCTAGTCTAGGTGTAAGAATCGTAGCCTCCAATGACCTTGAATGGCTGGAGATGAGTCCTTGTGTCCTAGTTTTTTAGGATCTGTTTTTGGCAGCTTGTGTCATGCTTATAGTCTGCGTTTTTGGCTCTGATGCAATACAAGAAAATAGACTGAAACATTCTCACTCTCTCTGAGTTTCTCTCTCCTCTGCATATGTTGCTTACAAAAGGTTTTATTTGTTCTGTAAATCAATCAATAAAACCAGAAAGCTAAATACCAAATTCTAACATAAACTGTAGTTTTCCGTAGGTGTCAAATGGTGCCAAGTTAAGTTTTGTAAATATTAAAATTTCTTAGTAATTTCTAATTAGTGCCTAAAATGTAGGCCTATCAGATTAGGAGCATTTAGAGTAAAATACATTTCAAATAAGAATGTGGAGAAGAGAGAGAGGTTAAAATAGAAAATTTGACAGATGGTGAGGGACATATAGGAAGGTTGAAGAGTGGACGTCCCCACATTGTTAATAGAACATATGATAAGCATGAGCACCCATTTGATGGAAATGTCTTTTGGACTGATGCCCGAGTTTCATTTTGGTCTTTCAATTACAGTATTCAAGTTATTAGTCCTTCAACTCTCTGTTTAGCGTCAAATTGCTTCCACCATCAAATTCCGTCAATGTTGTGTCAATTTGAGGGCTACAACAGTCAATTTTGCAACTAAAAATTTATATACAAATATGGGATGAACAAATGAGAACATAAGTACTTTCTTACATGTAAAGAAGTTGCCAACCCTTAAAAGTTGTTGATGGTTATAATGGCGGTCCCTTTATTTTTCTTCCTTCACAACCCTTAAACGTATTCTAGGGTTATAATGGCTGGCTCCTTGTAATCTAAATACTGTAAGATCAATTCAGTCTTGTGTGCTCTAAATAAAATAACTTTATCATATTGCTGCCTTGCATATAGGTGATGAAAGTATGCCAAGATTTTACATTTGAACCACTCCTTTCTCATCTTGAATGCCATCCTCTTCACCAATATGGGTGCGTATATAAGTAATCAATTTAATTAAAATAGTTTCATTACATCATTTGTAGATAATCAATTATAATTACTAGCATATACTAATTAAAAGACTCCTAATATTCATTAATAATCATCATCCTCCTTATAAAGGTGGACATTTTTGGAAATGTTATATGTTTTCTACCTAGCATAGAGATTACATCTGGTTATGTACTATTTAGATTTTTCCATTGATGTATGCAGCTGTTCAAGCATATATTCCTACAAAAACGTACATATGTAACTATACGGCTCGTGATATTTTTCGTATACATTTTTGTTTAATACAATGTATTTTTCTGTGTATTTAGCAATGACAGAAAGGTGTGAGAAAGAAGCAAAGCGTGAAGGATGCAATTGCTCACGACTAAGCATTCATGTTGAAATTCAGGAAAATGTGTAACCACATATGCAAGAATTTGGTGGCCGCAATATGTGGGCAATGTGAGATGTTACCCAGTCCTAAATTCTTCTGCTACCATAGATGTTGAATGCAAACAATGCACAGATATTTCATACATGACTATTATTAATTTGTATTAAAAATGCTACATTAATTTGCTTCCTAAGGAATTTTCTTTGTACAATTAATTTCAATTTTTAGTTCCCTATATTATATATGTAGGAGAAAAACTTTCATGTAAAAAAGATGTACAAGTCAACATTCCACGTAAATATCCTTATGCTTTTGTATTGGGGATGTGAAAGTGCTTCAATCCCATCCACAGTTACACCAACATGCAAAAATAGTTCTATGTAACAAATTTCCACACGAGGTGCCCAATCTTCTTGTTTAAGTAATTTTTCACAAATGGTTCATGGGGTTTACGAAGTTATCACGTTTTGTCTTTATTAAGATTTTTTTATGACATGGCTAGTCACGATGACTTTATGCAATGGCAGACGCAACACAGGATTGTGACCTCATAGGGTCATAGTGTAAGTCTTGAAATTTTGTTAAGAAGACAATAATATTAAAAAAAACATAAAAATAGTACTTTCATTCATAATTTATGGCAAAACTAACAATACAAACTATATTTTATAAAATGGAATATTTTATATATCTATGAAAAAAGGACTAAGAGCATAAACACATATAAGTGGAAGAAGAGAACTTTACTAGGTTAACATAAAACACATAAAAAGAATATCTGAAGAAATATTTCTCAATACGTATACATACTTCATGTAAACAAATGTGTAGAATGAAATAGAATCACATTTAAGTGGAAAATCATTGTGCTCTTGGTGCTAAACATTTTATCTAGGGAAATAGATCACGTTTAAGTATGTCATGGCCCAAGAAACTCTTTGGTTTATCATCCCATAAAAAACTGATGCTACTAATTCACGTGTTATAACATAGGTAAAAACTGAGTTATGTTTTAAAATTCATATTAATAAACAAAAAACATGTTATAACATAAGATTTAGTTGGTGGTGTGTCTAGCCGTCACCTAGAACAATCCCAACCTATAACACGGTATCTTCTTGTATATGTTTGTTATACAGTTATACTGTTATGTATTTGTATATGTATATTATTTCAAATACTTTATGTTTTGATATGTACTCACATGTATTGTGGCGGACTTATTACGGCACAAGGAGGTAGTTCAAATTGCGCCCTTGCTCAGCTAGTGGTGATGCACTCCAGGTGTACAGATTACCTTATTTCCATTTTCAACATTTAAGTAAATGTCTTTGTCCTTTGACTTTAATTTATTTTTATATTACTCCATTTACTTAAGTTTACAATGTAAATAAGGAAGTACCCCCTATTTGAATTCAAATAAAAATATTAGAAAATCAAATTCTCACCAAGTCAAAATATGAAAAATCAGTTTTAGTGTAAAATACGATTTAAGCTAAAAATTATGGCTCATTAAGTCAATATATACTTCATACTAAAATCTCATAAAGTCAAGTTTTCTTATTTCATGTGTAAGAAATAAAAGCCGCCAAAAATTATCTTGAGAAAATGATTATTCAAAAAAACCATTTTTCATACTTGCCTATTCAACTATTGACATATTTACAAGTGGATAACTGGTATTTGCAATGATATTTGTTTTCAAACCTAAATTTAGAATTTGAATTCCTAAATGAAAAGAGTGCTGCTAGACGAACCTTAAAATTAACTGAGTACACCCTATGATTTAAGTACACCTTATTATTTAAATCAAGATGTAAAATTAACTAAGTACACCCTATTTAACTACCAAAATACCTCTAGTACATCCTAATACTCTCTATCATAGAACACCTTAATACCAATCCTAAACCAAGTTTCTCTTTTTACATGAATTCGTGCCCCTTTTTCAGATTTTGAGTTTGCATCAAAATCTTTAATTTCGTAAACTGATGTGAGAATATTGCGGAAGACATTGTGTGATTTATCAAACTTGCAAACCTTGTTGATCAACGATTGCATGCAAATTAGAAAACTAGTGAACTTAAGACATCTTCACCTTGATTATTGTTTTAATCTAGAAAGTTTGCCGAGGGGAATTGCTAAGCTAACTTCTCTTAACACTCGATATGCTCGTTGTATCATGTGATGATGAGGACGAAGCATTTAAGCTGGGAGATTTGAAAATTTTGAACCTCAAAGGGTATCTTCATATTTGTAGGTGTGGTGGAAACCTACAAAATGTGAATGCGGCTGAGAAAGCAGAACTCATTACTGCAGGGAACCTTGTCGATTTGAATCTAGATTTTGATTGGAGTGAAGAGAGGACACTTGAAGATAAAATTATACTTGAAGCTTTACAACCACATCCGAATTTGGAATCTTTAGAGATTCGAAAATATTGAGGCACCACCATATCTCCAGATTGAATGTTGCTTTGCTTCACCTAGTGACTGAATGTTGAATGAACATTCAACGACACCTCATTTGCGTCTCTGCCATTGCTCGCTGCCATTGTTCATAGTGAGCACTAAGCAATACGAAAACTTCTTATTAGGGTTGAATATTGTGAGTAATGTGTACTTATTAAAATTATTTATTTCATAATTCAATATATATCTTTTTTGGTCATTTTATATTATGATAAATTAGTAATTCAATAAATAGTTTAGTAGTATGTTGTACTCAGTTAATTTTAAAGTTGGTTTAGCAACACTCATATAAAAATTATTACTTGTGAAATTATTAATGTCTTAATGGATTAAGCATGTCATTTAGCCAAATCAGTGAATCGCTTGAGAAAATGTTTGTCAACCATTTTTATTATCTTTAAAAAAAAAATTAAGATACAGAAATAAATGAATTTGCTTTCAACTTTGTCAAACAGATTTGACCAAAAATAGAAAAAAAAAATATTCGAAAAGATTTAAATTACTACAGCAGACAATTGTTATAATAAACTGGATACTCAGGACAACTGACCAAAAAAAAAAACCTGGATACTCGGGACTCATCCGCAGAATTACAAGCAGCCATTTTTAGTGTTAAAACTCGTTAAATAACCCACTGAAAACCAGAACCCAGTGTCAAATATTCACAACCAGAACCAATCTAGTGCAATCAGCTCACTGGAAAATACTGGGGTGTCACTCCTTTAAAGTGATTCCAGGCACACACCAGAAAATAGAGCACTACCATCATGGTACGTTCAAAATTACGGCAATGCCAATACAAGTTTAAGTATTTTGACACTCGATTTGTATACATAAGACATACGCCGTACCCGAACTAAAATGATACCTCGGCCTTTCTTCAAGAAGAGATGTAATATATTAGAAAGCTTCAGTTTTCTGACTGCCCAAAATATCTACCTGAAATTGTGGCAAGAATATTCAACATTACTACCTCATCGTCGAGTACATACTTTGCAGCTCGCAAAGCAGCACACCTTCTTAGCAGACTCCTAAGGGAAGCACTAGTATCGGCATCTAGTGGAGTATCAACTACAGCACACAGAGAAAATAGCCAGAGACAGTCATTCCTTGACAGAGTGCTCATGGCCTCTATCGCGTTTATGCGTTTTCTCAACATCGACACTCGAGCTACAGAGTCCATTCGTAAGATCACCGACAACAAAGGGGAGTCGCTGGAACTTTGGCTCACATGAGACTTAGGACTGAAGGTCTCAGCAGGCAGAGAGGCATTACTGCCTTCAGTAGTCGACAAGGAAAGCTGATCAATGGAGCTCCCGAGGATGCAACAGTCATGAGGCCGGTGGATGTCAATTTCCTTGGATTTAACATTAACAAATTTTTCAAAAACAATACTCCCAGGTAGCTGATGGGAGTCATGAAGAAGATTTTTTGATTGGGGATCTTGAGACGTGCTTGCATTATAACCCTCAAAACGAGACACAGCCTGAGATTAAGATCAGAGTAAAGTCAGAAAATGTAGTCAACTCTCCTTTTATTAAATGTATTACCTTGCCGCCTTAAGATCCCTAGTTTATTGAAGTGTTCTATATAATAGGAAAAACGGCACTTAATGTTGGAAAAGAATATTGAAAAAACAAAAGATTGCAAATATGGCTACCTTTCTTCCAGCTTTATAATGGGTTTAGGTCCTATGT
>NC_024127.1:26072320-26095098 GCF_000346735.1 Prunus mume
CTCTTTCAAAGAAGAAACACATGACTGATAAATAAAAATTGTCCTGACTAACAAAATCCAGAGACCTCAATAAAATGCATTCTCTACCCTCCACATTCTTAATGACTTTAGTTTCCCCCAACTGTGTCTATGGCGAAACTAGAAACATCATGTGCAGCAAAAAGATTTTTCAAAGGTAGGGAAGGGGGAAAAATATTTCCATGCAAAAGGCTTAACCACTGTGGTAAAAAATAAGGCACAAAGAGATACAGGATTCTGGCGTCAAGAGAAGCACCAAGACAAGCAGAGCTGACCACCTTCTTAACCAAATTTCATGTTTACCATGCGAATAATAATTCTCCTATAGGAAGAAGAGCACGAAGAATAATCAGGATGAGAACATACCAGCCTTAGCTCTGAAAATTCAGCAAGAAAAGCATCCTCCCACTGTTTCAGTGGCAGCAATTGTTCTGGACACTTGGCAATCTCAGGAATCTTGGGCATATAATCACTCTGCTCTATGTTAAATTTACTTCTATCAAGCTTGGCTACTCTCACTTTTGGAATTCGAGCAGCTTCCCACCTAAAAGATAAATACGGTTAGAACAATGCTATATCAACTTCAAACTTACTCAGGATGTTACTGAAAGACTACCTAAGCCACTCCCTCATACATTGTTCTAAGGCAAATGAGAACTAGCAAAAAGCTTCAAGCTACAGACAACTTTTCAAGAACAGAAAATCATTAAGGTTTGGAGAGAGAGAGAGAGAATTTCATATATGATTTAGCCAGATGAGAACAAAATTAGAGAACTGGATCTGATGGATGAATTCCCCAATCTTTTACTCTCTCTAACAGTGTGCTCCTCATAAACCAGGACAGATATTGGCATCATAACATACAGCTTTATCTAATTGATGGGCAAAATGTGTCAACATATTAGGTCCTATCTCCTAGGTTCCTATTAATACCTAAGATAGTCTTATCTCTTGAATATTAATGAGAACAAAAATAATAATCAATAATTAACATCAGGGTTTCATTACTTGGTTAAACACAAAGCTCAGTGGTTTCATCTGCATCAAGTGATCTTTCAAATGGGTCAATGTTTCAGTTTATAGAGACTTCTCTATGGTTTAATTGTCGCTTCAATGAATTTGCTCAACAAATAGACTCAATGTATGCCATCTTAACTTTGACCCTTACACAATTCACGACAGCTGGCAGTTCATAAATTTTCTGAACAAGCTTTTAGTGGGGCACATCACCAACTAAAGTTCAGTTGGCAATCAGTAATAAAAGATGTACACCATTTTCAAATGCTTTAGCCAATAGGTGATACTGACTTATACATTTAATCCCCCCTTAGCAGTCCAAATAATCTGCCTTTGTTTAAGGTCATGAATTACTTCCACTTTTGTTCTTAATGTTTTGCTAAGATCTCTTCTGGTTCAACCCCTTCCCATTCACATGGTGGCTTTCTCACTTTGATAAAAGTATTCATTCCTTCACAACCATATTTAAATTACTTTTTTATAGGATTGCACAGGTAATAAGGGTAACCATACAACACCCAGAAAACAATGTAAAATACATGTTTATACTGCTTTGATTATTGTCATATAGACAGTATGCTATAGAAATAATTATTGACTTCTAGTACACTATCTCATGCATGCAAGCACGAGTGCACACACAAGGCACTCACACCTTCTCTTTCTCAACCACACAGACATGCATAAGATGGAGACCAATCGTGAGATCTGTGCAACTCTCAAGATTACCTTTATCTCTTTGACATATATATTAGACTATATATGTGCCAGATATATTGGTTGCGAAGCAACAGCCTCAATTTCCACCTGGAGCCTCATTTCAAATGATAATGATCATATCAACCAAAAATAAGATACGTGCATCTGGGAGAGAGCCTTCTAGACCTTATCTTTCACTAGAATGCATATCTCTATGAGATATTATATATTGACTCAACAGAACATGCAGCTTTTTCTCTTCGAATGCATGTGATATCCCACATTTTGTGGTGGCCAGAAAGCTAGACACACCAGAAATTTCGCTATTACAAGTCAGCTCTGTAAAGAGAGCAACCAATACACCCCAGACAAATTTCTGACAAGTACTGTAGCCAAGCCTACCAACCACTTATCTCCTCTATCCTCTTTTTCTACAATCTCAGATTATCATCAAGCCTGGTGCATCTTGTCAATCAATAATCCAAATAACAAACTAATGTAGGCATTAATGCATTATTGATCCATTCCATATTGTGCTTTAAATTCCAGCAAGCGTTCAGCTCACAAGCATTGCAAGATGGGCATGGCTACTCCTACAAGAAGTAAGCAATATTTACAAACATTCCTTGAGGCTTCCATCCAACTCTCCCAAGAAAACTCAAGAGACCCCCCATAAATACATGAGTTGCTAGCCTGATTCCCCAAATGTTACACTGATTGCCAAATGGCATGAAAACCCAATTTAGCCTAGTCCAAGAAGCTTTTTTTTCCCTTGGCCAATATCTAAAGATGCATTTTAGGACTTAAATTCTCAGACATAAAGTTGTCATTCCTTCTCATGCAGTCGTATACGAATTAGTTTCTACATTCTACTCAATCTTACAACTAGTGTATTTCAAAAATTCTTGCTCACACCCCACAGAACATTACCTTTCAAAAATGTAAAAGTAAAATTACATAAATAAATGTACCGTAAGTAGTGACAAGAAAAAAGTAAACCTCAGCCTTCCACCCAAACTTAGAAGCTCATTACAGTGATCTCTAGCTCTTAAGTGGCCCCATGGCCCTAAAATGGCCGTTGACTATTCTTGCACATCAAGGTCAAATACCTCAACCAAGAGCGACATAATAGATAGACAAGTCATTACAAAATAACTGATGCAGAATTCAAAATCAGGCAAAATTACCAAGTTCCCCATCATATCCTTATGTAATCTTAAACCGGAAGATAGTAGTTGCAGGGATTTGAAGCTTTTCTACAACTATTGTTATCTTAAATTTGTCGATGTTGTAATACCATGATAATCTTTTATTAGTGTACAACTGTTGTAATCTTAAGCTTTTTCTACATGGTGCAGAAGAGGAAAATTTACTGTAATCTTTGTCCTTTAACGCTCCATTGTCCAGTTGTGCATCATTGACGATAAGGGTGTTTAGGGAGTCCAGATTGAGTTCGTGAATATCAGAATCTTGATGCATTACATTGTGAGTAGACTAAGTTTTATGGAGAGGAAAAGTGCTAGGAAGATGTGATGTGCTGACAATATTTTGGGTTGTTTTGGATAGAGAGAAATGGGAGAATTCTTTAGGCTGCTAGGGGGAAGGATATTGATCATTTGTGGAACAGCGTTCATTTCTGGAAATGCTTATGTGCTCAGTTTCCTCACATTTGAAGGATTGGTCCTTTCATGCTGTTTTTGTTTTTCAAATTGGAGCACTGTTGTATATTAGTTTGTTCTTTTGTTCTGTTTTCATTGGTTTTCTGTTTTGTTCTTTAGTTGGGTGTAGTTTATGGAACACCTTGCCCCGTGTTGTGATCTCCTTTTCTTTTCAATGAAAATCTATGTTTCGCATAAATAAAAAAATTTAAAAATTTAAAAATTTAAAATCTTAAGCTTTTCTAAGATGTGGGTCAACAGTCCTTTTATGTTCTAAAATATACAGAAAAAATTATAATGAATATGGTATTAGCACTGAAAGATGTAATCCCTTACGCCAAGGATGTACAGACCATGAGATGAAACAACGACAAATTCAACCTTCACACATCAATGAAGAACGACGCAGAGAAGAAGGAATAAATAAATAGATAAACCATAATGAGTAAATCAATATGATGCAGGACAAGCAAAAATGATAAGCAGAAAAAACTCTTGTTTGAGTGAATAAGTCCTTGTGGTTGATGCATATTGTTGGCAGTTAAAGAAAGGAATTAAGGAAGCGCTGAAATGATACAACTACTATCATGACATCAGTATGGTTCTAGCAATCAATCCTAGAGGCCTTAGGCATCATACCTAAGGTTAGGTTGCATCACACAATCCTAGGGAGAAGCATATGCTTGATGGAAATTCTCTAAATTCATTCATGTCTCAAAAGAAGGTTTCAAAAGCGTTATGTAGAGCAAGGAATCTGATCCTTGCTATAAAAGAAGGAATTTCAAAAGAAGGTTTCTACTAGGCTGGCGTTAAAATGTAACTCATGACTTCCAGCCATACAGCAAGGAATCTGATCCTCTGATTTTGCATCTTTTGCATACCAAGAAAACTCCGTGTCACAATAATGTAGGATCTACTTCAGTAATTAGGAAATTTGTTCCGACAATAGTCATGGTTATAACAATACAAATTTATAAATAAACCCAATTCTAGACATGTATTTATAAAAAAACCCAAGCACTATTTAAACATAGAAACACACCCAAAATCAACCCCAAAGTCAACTTTTTGGGTGTGTTTATAAATGGGTTTTGAGTGTGTGTGTAATTATGGGTTTTGGGTGTGTTTATAAAGTGTTTTGGGTGTTGGGTTTTTTTATGATTTCAACCTCCATTTTGGGTGTTTTAGTGAAACTCCCTTATAACAACTGGTCATCCCACGCAACCAATCACCCTCGAGAACCAACATTTAACCCATGGCCTATATACCATGAAGAAGGCCACCATGTTATAGCCTACATACTGCATGCAGTTAGCATTATCAATCAAATACTGAGGGGAAGGGGATGGTATAGACAAGACCAAATAATTATACCTGACACGCCTAAGATATTCAAGTCCATCTTCTGGTGAACCAGAATCAAAGTTGGGTTCTCCTTCAACCACAAAGGCAGGTCTCTGAATGCTAGCATAATCTTCATCACTGTCATCATCTTCACTACACTCTTTTTCTGGAAATGGGTAGCCATGTTCATCAGTGGCACTGTAACTGCAAAAAGGGTCCAGGGGCCTTGCATCTTGGGTTTGATTATTCACCAAGTTTTCTAATTCAATATCCACATTTTCTGAAAATGCTTCCCCTGAAAGTAATCACAAAAATCTTAGCAATATCACACAAATGTAGAAACAACAGATTTGATCTGAACCCAAAAAAAAAAAAAAAAAAAAAAAGGTAATGTGTTTTTTAGTGAAATCCATAGAAGTAAAGGTAAACAGGTTAAAGAAACTCCAATCATTCAAGTGCGCAGTCAAAACAACTACAAATTACCTGGGAATATCATTTTTATTACTGTTCATCAACAGGAAGAATGTATATACCAACATCCTTATGACTAAAGTATGTTTCACAAACTAGAAACCAAAAGCAAGAATTTCCATGTACAAGGACTGTATACAAGTAGTACACAAGACAACCCTATCAAGGACCTAAGTACACAGAAGAAGAAACACATGTCGAGAACGTTGGACATTAAGTCTTTTGCAGATTGTGTTAGGCCATTCTTCAATGCACAAAGATATTCATTTGATTCCATCTTCCCCTTGAAGCAACCACACCTGTGCACAACAGAAATTGAACCCATCAAATTGACACAATCAGAGCTAAGAACAACGAGAGAAAAGACATGTGAAGAGAATTCATAAATGTCCACAAATGGATTACAGGATTGGAAGAAAGGCTGTGAAACTGGTTAAAAGCTGAACTTTGGAAAGTAAAGGACTATGAGTGCAACAACGAACAGAAAGACAAAGATTTAAAATCTTATGCCCTTGATCTTTAAGAAATCGAGTTAATGTAGAATAAGAAACATAGGAGATGTACTTTGAGAAAATGATAGATTTCAAAATGACAACAGCCTAAAGTAAATGCAAAAGAAAAAAAGGAGAGATAAAATACTGTCACCAGATCCAAACAACCACAAAGCATTTTCAAATGCTGAAGAAAATAAGTCTAAATTAAGTGCTGAAAATCAAATAATCTGGAATTTTGAGTGTCAGAAATAGAATGGACAAAATACTGGACATGTCACATTATGAAAAGCCACGATGCATATACTTGAATGGCAATGCAGGCTTCCTTGTCAAAGTGATGTGGAGATAGAACAATAAGGTACCTGATAAACTACTTTAAATGAGGCAGTAGGCAACAAAGACGAGTGTTTTCATTAGCAAAGTAGAAAGGGTGAGCGAGGGGAATTCGTTTAGGATATCACTTATTTGAGTAATCAAAGAAACAATGACACCACGTATTTACTGGTTAGGGAATGCAAGAACGAAGACTAGCTACTTAAGGCTATAATAGAGGGGGAAGGCAGGAACCAGATATGGTTCAGCAAAGATGATGCCTAAAGAAAAAGAAAAATGTTGTTTGTGAAAAAGGTCCATTGGCAATTTATTGCCTCTGCACCCACTAAACTTGACCAAGACAAAACAGAACGGCTATTCGCCATTAAAGTAGGCGAGTTTGTTCAACCTCTATCATTACATTGACAAATCCGAAGCAAAGTAAGGGAATATCCAAACAACCTTTTAATGCTGACAATGACAACAGCCAAAACTATTATAGAGTCCTGGGCACAACCTGGGAGATTAAGTCATAAGCACTTTATCCTAACCAAATAAATGTCATTTAAGCAGTATTCTATCTTGTTGTCTAGAGGTTTAAAGAACTGGTTCTGTAAAACTATTATGATGGACACTTTGTCACGGTGGTTCGCACACATTTAGAATGCTATGCTATAATAGAAGGATCTTTTCATTAGAAAGAAGAATTGCATAAAAATTAATAATGCTACAAAAGCTAATTCTGAAAGATTCTTCTATTTCATACATTAAGAATGCCATGCATTACAATAGAAGGAATTTAAAAAGAAAAAGATAGAGCAATTCTTTGACGACCAAGCTGGGAGTTCATTGAGTTCAAAATCACTAGCAGATATAAGGTGCCACATATTATTTTACACACATCTCCAGACTAAAAGCAATTCACTCATAGAAATTACAATCACTATCAGATATAAGTTGCAAGAAATTAATTTAAATACCGCTCTCCATACTAATAACAATTAACCCATAAAAATTACAATTACTAGAACATATAAGTTTCATACATCATATTTCATCATCCAACTGAGTTCTAATAAGATTTAGCCCACAAAATGTATAAAGAAAATAATAATAATAAAAAAGTGTACTTACCAAGAATACCAGGTGGCACTTCCATCTTCTCAAAGCGTTTGTGAGGTTCAAAGTTATTGTGGATGTTCTTCTGATGCTTAACACTTGCCAGATTTTCATACTCCTTGGCCACGACTGGCCCAAGTCCACGGTATATATCTTTCCACAGTTTCTTTTGTTCAACCACGTTCACATACCTCATGGCCTCCAACTCCATCCTCGAGTAAAAGATCTTGGCTCCTTTCCCTTTCTTTAAACTCACGCTATGAGCTTCAACCAGATGATTAGCCACTTTTTCCTTTCTTCCCGAGGTTCTTGCCTTTTTTTTCCCATTCATTTCTTTTTTTGCATTCTTGTTTCCATTCCCCGGTGCAACACATTTAGCAGGACCCAGAAAACCCAACTCCTTTCCACAGCCATTGCCAAGCAATGATATCATTGCAGTATCATCAATTACTTCAATCTTGAAAGAACTGAGAGACCCATCAGTACCACTTTGCACAAGGGTCTTTTCTGCAGGCACAAGAATGGCTTCAACTTCCTCCAGTAATTGCTTCTTTTTCAGTTCCAAGGAACTCTGAGATTCCGCTTCTTTTCCAACAAACACCACTTTGTTTTCAACAGAAGTAGACAGAGAAGCATCCACACCTTCCTTGCAGTCCAATTCAGTAACAGACTTCGTCTCTTGCATTAACTTTTCGATATCAGCAAAACCCACTTCACTTATCACAGAACCTTCACCTTTCTTGTCAACCAAATCCGAAACAACCCTTTCTTTCTCATCATCCGGGGTCTGTTCAGTCTCAGTTTTCACAAATTCGCTATCAGAAACAAGACCCATTTCACAAATTTCCATAAAATCTTGAGCAACTCCATCAGACACCGTTAAGCCAGAAATTAAACCGCAAGCTTCGGCCTTTCCACTCACATAATTGGGCATTTCTTGAATTTCTTCAAGATGGGTTTCAGAGACTTGGCCGTGAGGTGAAAGCTTGACCTTCTTAGAGGAATCGGAGACCGAACAAGGAGGACTCTTGTCGGTGAAATGTGAGTCTTGTTTCAGCGGAGAAACGATCTCAGACGAGTGGCTATCTTGTTCTGGAATTGCAGCAGATGGAGAGTTAGAGCGTTGTGTGAGAGTTTGGGTTTCTTGGATCTCTTTGATTGTTCGTTTGAAGCCGACGCATGTTTCAGAATCCATATCCTCTGCCATAGGCTAGTGAGGGAGGGAGGGAGAGGTACAGACTGAGAAAGGGACTGAAAGAGAGAGAGAGAGAGAGAGAGAGGACTGTAACTTGTTAAGGTTCGTTTCTGTGTAGCGGTGAAGTTTCAACTGAATCATATAGTTGTAGAGTATATGTCGAGATTATTTATTCACTTTTCTTTTGTTCATTTTTTTGTTCAAGAGTATGGATCGATCGAAAGGTTTTAGGGTTTATCGTAAAGTGCCTCTATAATTTTGAAAATTTTAACAGGGCTAAAGACAAAAGACACCTGTTGGTTTAGGGTCATTCTCAAATTGGACCCCACAGTATAAATTTTATCAACTTACGCCCTGACGTTTTGAATATCGTCCAATTTCATCATTCTGTTAAGTTGACCAGACAGTCAATTCGTTAACGGCTGATGTGGCACTTGTTGGACCCACCCTACCAGCGCTTTGACCATTCCGCTCATGCCAGCTGACCAGCAAGTTCTACGATTTCGAAGAAGTGAGAAGAAATGAGTTGGGATTTCAGGGCTCCAAGCACTCCGCATCCCTCGTACGGTAAGTTGGTTTAAATTTTTGCGATTTGCAATATCTATGTTGAATGGGTTAGAGGTCGTATGGGTTATTCTGGTTTGAATGTTGTGTTTTATAGGGTTTAGTGGAATAGTGGGAGAAGTATGAAAGATTTTGTCGAATATAGGTGGCCTTTTTGCAGATTTCGAATATAGGTGGTCCTTCAAGCTAAGCATGTGTTGGCAATGTCTGCCTTTAATAAGGTCAAAGCGTCTGCTTTTAATAAGGCAAAAGTGTTAGGTGGAAGGGTGTGAAAAGGGTTGTTTAATAAAAATTTGGCCTTTTGTATAATGGTCCTAAACTGAAAATAATTGAGAAGTGAGTTATGGTTTTTGTGTAATGTGTGAATACTTTGTTTGAATGCTGTGTTTTGTATTATGTTTTATGTTTGGGACATGTAATATGTAGGTGATCCTGAATTGTTTCTATTCGAATGTATCATGGTGGTCAAATCGGTGGTAATTGTTATGCTTCTGGCAATGTAGCTTGGTTTGATTATTGTGACAAGGATAGAATGTCAATGACTGAGATAGACAATATGGTGAGGGAGTTAGGCTATGATGAGGTGATTAGTTATTAGTACAGTATCCCTATCTATAGCAATGGTAGCCTAACAAAGCTTAAGGAAGATCAAGATGTCATAGACATGCTTGTATTTGTACCAGAGACAAGGCTAATAGACATCTCCCTACATCATGGGGTTGATAGTAATGAGGGTTGGTTTTATAGTCAATCAGGATCAAATCTGTTTGTTGATGTAGAATCTGATATTGTGCCTAATAGAGGAGTTGTAATTGAGGAGCTTGATGACAATTATGGGGCTATTGTTCCTGTTGGTGGGAAATGCAAACAATGGAGGCAACAAAAAAAACAAGTGTGGTGATAAAAGAGCTCAATGAAGACCCACAGACTTGGAGGTGGGCCTCTCTAATCAGCTCGGCCTCAGTAACCCTTTTCTCCCGCCGCCGATCGGCTGGCGTGCCCTTTTGTGCCGATGCACCCCCGGCCTGGCGCGGCGTCTTCGTCTTCAGCCGCGAGGAACCCGTCTTCTTCTAGGGAGCCCGGGCCTGAAGCCGCCTCCTCGTCACGTCCGTCATCTCCCTCCCTCCTGCCACTGCATAACACAACAAACACGAAGTTAGGGCACATTCGGTATACGCTACAATACACCAAACAGATGCATTACCGAACAACATCACTTACTTTGCCTCTCTTTTTCTTCTTCCTCCTCCTTCCTTCGGAGGTACTCAAGCTCGCTGATTAGACCTGCCTTGTATAAGTTCTTGTAATCCAGCAGAGCCTTGTGAAAGCGACCTTCCTCTGATATCCTTGACCGAACGCGCTTGATCACTTCTATCTCCCTCTTCGTAGCGATCAGCCGTTTCAAGGACACTGCAACACAAAAAACAACTTTCGGTTAGCTTCGGAACCCAAAAAATAAATAAATAAATAATAAAAATAATACTACTACCACACGGGAGGACGTGGGGATATGCCTCTCCACAATTACCCCCGGTGCCGATTCCCAGGCTCCGGACACCAGCACCCGATGCCGGCGCCAACTCTTCTGAGAAGTCGGCACCCCGACTACGAAGTGCCCCCTCTGCCCTGCCGCCAGGCAGTTCGAATGCACCCAACCCCCTTGATCGGCGCTCTTTGCCCTCGTCACACTGTACAGATAGGCGAATTGCTCATAGCTTGGCTCTCCTTCACCAGCTATGCCGAACGCCGTGATCGTCCCAAAGAGTGTAATCCAAAAGTTCGGATTAAACTGCCCCGGGGCGTAACCGATCGCCGCTAAGATCTTCTGCACCGAATGCCTCAACGGCAACCGAAGCCCGTGCTTGAAGACATCCGTGAAGAAGACCACCTCCCCTGTTTGATCGCTCAGCGACTCCAACGGCCCCGGGATCCGCATCTTTACCGATTCCGGTATGTTGTACAGAGCCCGGATCTTCGCCACCACCGCCTCGGTCATCATGTTCGGCTCTAGGTGGTCCACCCCGAACACAAGGTCCTTTGGCTTCGCCATCGGTATCCTTTGTCGGCCTGTTACCACCGTCAGCACGCCCTCTCCAGGATCGGCAACGGTGACATCTCCTTCGGCCTCTCCCATTCGACGCCCACTCGTCGATGGCCGAGTGCCATCAGCCCCCACTACTTCCCCCACCACTTCTACACTTGAAGTGCTTCCCGAATCGGTAGACACCTCCGGTACTTCCCTCTCGGTCTCCTCGAAATCAGCACTATCCAGGCCTGCGGTTGTGCTCTCCGAGGCCGTTTCTCCATCAAAAGCTCTTGGGCTACGCCTATAGTCTGATTCGGTGTTTGACATCTACAAACAAAAGAAAAACGAAACTAAACGACATGCTCAAATCAAACCCCTATCCTAAACCCCAAGAGCTGATGTTCATCTACGCTCATCTCAATTCATCTAAGTTCTTACGTGTTCATGCAAGTATACAAGCATTTGATTCATACTGAGGGGGAAAAAACCAACATACCTTATTTCACACGGTGGTGGAAGCCGCCGGAAATTGCTCCGCCTTCGCGAACACTTGCCGGAAATCACCTACGCCGCCGCAATACCCTCGCCGGAAATCGCCTTTCACAAGCTCCGTTTGCTCTCCAAAACTCAAGTACCTCCCCCTACCGTCTCTTCCTCCTTTTTATAAGACGAGCCTCGCATCGAGAACCGAAACGTCGCAACTCTTCGCCGCATTGCCGACACGTGTCACCCATGCACAGGGGAGCCCAAGCGCCTACACTTCGATGTTTCGACTTCTTCATTCCTTTCCTTTTTGAGACAGCAACTTTCTTGGCGAACGGCAGGCACGCAAGGGTCTTGTTTTCACTCACCCTCGTGCCGAACGGCAGGCACGCACGAGTAGATTTTCAATCACCCCTCGTGCCGAACGGCAGACACGCACTGGTCGATTTTCAATCACTTCTCGTGCCGGACGGTAGGCACGCAAGGGTCTTGTTTTCACTCACCCTTGTGCCGAACGGCAGACACTTACAGGTAGATTTTCAATCACCCTTCGTGCCGAACGGCAGGCACGCACTGGTCAATTTTCAATCACCTCTCGTGCCGAACGGCAGGCACGCAAGGGTCTTGTTTTCACTCACCCTCGTGCCGAACGGCAGGCACGCACTGGTCGATTTTCAATCACCTCTCGTGCCGAACGCAGGCACGCATGGGTCTTGTTTTCACTCACCCTCGTGCCGAACGACAGGCACGCACGGGTAGATTTTCAATCACCCCTCGTGCCGAACGCCAGGCACGCATGGGTCTTGTTTACACTCACCTGTCGTACCGAACGGCAGGCCCCCTACCTCATCCTTTATGCGCTGTTCAGCCACCTTCGGCTCTGCCTGCCGCTCCCTTCCAATCTTGAAACCAACCCCTTGGCTTGAGGACTTGGGGGACTACATGATCACCACTGGCTTACAAACGACAGACGCTCGTTCCCGGGTCAGAATGCCGGAGCTTAGGGACACAAGCAAGTCCCTAACCAAGAAGTCCCTCCTCAATCGGAAACTTGGGGGACTACTGTTTGTACCATATCTGACCACCCACTCACATCGTGACACGTGGAACGCCCTCAACCCAGAGACCAGCTCAATTGGGCCATACCAAATGTTCTCTCGGCACTCAATACCGATTCAGGGGGTCAATAACGAAGCATCACTACCTCCTCCAACCTTCAGTATTGTCTACCGAGAGACCAACCGTCATGTCAATTCGATTCTGACAGATTGCCTCAGAATTCCTAACAGAATCTGTCAGAATCACGTGTCGACCTCCGAAGACACTCCCACGAGTCCCACATCAAAACTAAGTGCTAAGAGCATCCCAAATGCTCTCTATAAATAAAGCCTCTTGGCCCAGCCAAGTGGTAAGACTTTCTAACTTGATTAGTGCTTTCACTATCAATAGAATCGCTCTTAGTCACTAACTTTGGCATCGGAGTACCTTTGGCATGTACCACACCGGTATCCCCTCCTAAATTCGGATCCAGCTTCGCTCGAACCTTCGGACATCACGGAAAAAGGTCACTCCGGTCCTCAACCATCAGCATACTTGTAAGTTAGCCTAAACTTTTATCTGTTCAGATTTAGTGCGAACACCAAATATATGGAAACATTGAAAAGCAATCCAAGTTGGCCAGTTAGCTCATTCATGGAGACGGTGGAGAAGGATTATAACACTGGAGTTTCTAGACAACAAGTTTATAGGGCAAAAGAGAGGGCATTGAGGCAGATTGAAGGAATATACGCAGAACAATACTCCAGAATTTGGGATTATTGTGAAGAGTTACGGAAGACCAATCCAGGAACAACAACCAAAGTTCAATGTGATTTCAATGAACAATTGGGTCATCCAGTTTTTCGAAGGTTGTATGTATGCCTAGGTGCATGTAAAGCAGGGTTCATTGCTGGATGCAGACCCATTATTGGATTAGATGGCTGCTTCTTGAATGGTGTATATGGAGGGCACTTTTTAGCAGCAATTGGTATAGATGCTAATAATGAAACATGGTTGATTGTGTATGCAGTGGTTGAGTCTGAGTGCAAAGATGTTTCTGAAATTGCTGGTAAATGATGTAGAGATTGTTAATTAGTTTGGATACACTTTCATATTAGACAAGCAAAAAGGATTATTACCAGCTTTTGAGCAAGTTGTTCCTAATAATGAACGTAGGTTTTGTGCAAAACATCTGTTCACCAACTTCATATTACAATTCAAAGGGAAAGCTTTGTCTAACAAATTCTGGGGCACTGCAAAAGCAACAATTGTTCCACAATTTGCAAGACAGATGGAAGAGCTGAAAAACCTTGATAAGGATGCTTATGCTTGGCTGACTAAACCAGAAAAACCTCCCAGGCATTAATCTTGATCACACTTCAGCACTCATGTGAAGTGTGATATGCTTTTAAACAGTATGTGTGAGTCCTTTCAACTCATTTATATTGGCATGCAAAGATAAGTCAATACTGACCATGCTTGAGATAGTTAGGTGTAAGTTGATGAGGAGGATATAAGGCAGAAGGGACAAAATGAAGAATTGGATAAAGGAAATTTGCCCCAAGATTTTTAAGAAGGTAGAGATTAATAAAGCAAAAGCAGGTGGTTGTGTGACTATGTGGTCAGGTGGAGGAAAATTTCAAGTTGGCAGTGGTTGGATTTCACAGTATATTGTGGACTTGGATTTGAGGACCTGTTCTTGCAAAGAATGGGATTTGACTAGTTGGTCTTGTGTTCATGGAGTAGCAGTTATAAATTACAATGGGGGCCTGAACATAATGGATTATGTGGATGCATGTTATCACACTCAGACATATTTCAAGGCATATGAAAACCTCATACTACCTATGAATGAGATGGAGTTGTGGGATAGAACTAATATGCCATCATGTGTGCCTCATTCATACTCCAAACAACCTGGAAGGCCAAGAAAGGCTAGAACGAAGGAAACAGGTGAATGCAGCAAAAAGGCCAATGTTGTTACAAAAGTTCAAGACTCACTGAAGTGTGGCCAATATGGAAGAAAGGGCCATAATAAAGGACTTGTCATAGGAATCTCCCCCTAAAAACAAAAAAACAAAAAAAGGAAGGCTGAGGTAAACAT
Source organism: Prunus mume (assembly GCF_000346735.1). Next base: position 26,086,863 of record NC_024127.1, read on the forward strand.
CTAAGGATGAACATTTGTTAATTTTATAAATTTTAATGTTTTTGGAATATGATGCAACTAATAGTTTATTATTTGTTGTCTCATCCCAGCAAACTGCTCAAACAAGTGAAGCTGGTCCTAGTATAAAAACAAGGCGAGCTAAGCCTACAAGATCTGTGCAGAAAGGAAAATGGAAGAGAAAGGGCACCATTGTAGCTGGAAGTTCAAATGCATCACCAACTGATTCAGCTGCTCCATCCTCAACATATGCCCATCCTGCAAGTGGATATGCCTCTCTTGCAACTGGATCTGCCCCTCCTATACATCAACTGAAGCTTCAATTGCAATTCTTATTTATTGAGGAAACGACCTATGGTTATGGAAGCATCAGACTTGAGCAAGGAACAATGATGGTCTTGCACACTTGTCTGTGTTCTATTAGCTGGTTTGGTTATTTTGAGCATCAGACAGTTTTACCTTTATTAGCTGGTTGGAATAGTTTATTATGTAACTTTGGAAGACAAGTTGCCTTATGTTAGGAAGATAACTTGTGATATTTCGTAAGACAGGTTCTGTTTTTTTGGAAAACAGGTTGTGTTATTTTGGAAGGTTGTAGATGTTGTTCTGTGGCCTATTTTGTTGTAATGCTGCAAGTGGATATGTTATTATGTGGCCTTTTTTGTTGTAATGTTGCAAGTGGAAATGAATTTGTTCATATGCTGTACAAACAAGTTGTTGGAATGAACAGGCTATTGCATTACAAAAATTTCACATTGTATGCAAATTACATAGCCATTCCCATTACATAACCAAAATGCAAAATGTTCATTCCCATTACATAACCAAAAGCATACTGCTTTCCATACCAAAGGCACGGTGTAGACCCTAACCAAAAGCACACTACATTACACCACAAGCACAGTACTTCCTATATCGAAAGCACAGTGCATCCCTAAAACACCCCCTTTCATGCCAATTCCAAAGTCTTCAGCTTCACTCCATCTGATCCACCATTCCCTCCAAAGAAGAACATTGCAATAAGCATCCATGACACCACCAATGCTGCCCAAAGAACCTTCTCTCTGCGTTTAGCCTTTGCTAGTGAATTCTCCAACTTATCCCGTCATTTTAGCAACCCCAGAATCACAACTTTAGACCTTTCACACATTTCCACATCATACCAAACCCAGAAATCACAACCTCCTCTACCCTGCACAAAACCCACTCTATAAATTAATATTTGCACTTGCTACAATTCAAAATCTAATATTTTGTACCAAATCCAGTTTTTTATCTTTGCACACACAGTGAATCGGCTCCCAGGATTCAAAATTGTCCATGAGGTTTGGATTCTCGCATTCTTACCACACCAACACAACATTGCCTTATGCTCCATTTCTCCTTCGTTTTCTGGGTTAAGAAGCCAATACACTCGGATACACCTTTTGGGTGGCTCACTTCTTCGAAATCGTAGATCTGAGCTCTCAGCTATGGAAATTTAGGATTTAGGTTAAACTGAGGTTGAGGATAAATTTGGGGCTTTCTCTTCGATCTCCAGCTCTTGCAAAGCATGCCCAATTTTGGGCGTGATGTTCAGCTTTTTTTTTTTCTTTTTTTGAATTGTCGACCCAAAACTGCCCTTCAACTGGCATGCGCGGAATGGTCAAAGCGCTTGTGGGGTAGGTCCCACGGGTGCCACGTCAACAGTTAACGATTGACCTCTGGTCAACTTAACGGAATGATGAAATTGGACGATTTTCAAAACATCAGAGCGTAAATTGATAAAATTGATACTATGGGGTCCAATTTGAGAATGACCCTAAACCAACAGGGTGTTTTTTGTCGTTAGCGTATTTTAATATTATTGTTAGACCATTTTCAAAGTTTTCTTAATCAAAGACCATTTAAATGCTCGTTCTATTGTTGCTATAGAAACCGAAAGAGTTAATACTAAATGAACCAACCTATCAATCAAATAATATGCATTTGCTTTGTTTGTTTTATTTAATATTTAATACTTGACATAATCAGAAAGAGTAGACATATTTCGAAAGATATCAAGATCTTGTTGATGTACTTCAAACTCAAAAAGTTCTAGCTGACACGTCAATAAACGCAAGTCTTTAACAATGAAATCAGCAGATAAAATTTCTTTGCAAACTTGCAATTATCATCAATCTTAAATGCTTTAAAATCATTGGTAGGGTCCAAAGCAGAACTAAGAATAAGAAGTTCCATTATTCCTTCACTGAATCTACTGTTTAACTCTTCGAATTGATAATCTATTGTATCATTGAATAAATCATATATGGGATATCGATGTCATGTTTCTTTGCAAAATGATTCCACATTTTCTAGGAAAATATCTCATCCATCCAAATGAAATTTTTCTTAAGAATATCTTTTGTATTATGTACTAAATTCATGGTAGTCAAGATATCTTGAGATTTATTCTATAATGCTCGACGAAGGCTATCAATAAGTCCCATAATTTTTTCCAACAAATGCAAGATGAAAATGAACTCGTAAGACGTCATAGCTTTGAAAGTACCAATAGCTTCCCTGCGTATGGAGCTATTGGCTCCATCCTTAATCAATGTCTCAACAATTGTACAAGATGCATTATACAAATTTACCAAGTCCAAACAAGAATCATAATGAGATCCCCAACAAGTAGCTCCAGGTCGATGCAAGGTACCAATCTGATTAGCCCATCTACCTGTCTCATGTTCACCAATATCCAACATATGTGCAATATCAATTGCTTGAGTTGCCTATAGCTTGGGAGAAGCAGTAGTGAGATTGATAATTGAATTCAATGTTGAAAAGATCAACCAAATAGGAGCAACATTTTTTGATGCTGCAATTAATGCTAATTGTAGTCTGTGAGCAAAACAATGCACATAATATACACAGTGGCAATCTCTAAGAAATAATACTTGTAGTCCATTCCATGTGTCTCGCATGTTGCTAGCCCCATCATATCCTTGACCTCGCATTTTATCAATTTGGAGATCAGAATTAATAAGAACCCGATATATCTCTTGTTTTAGTGTTGAAGAACTAGTATCTTCAACCCTCACAATCTAAAAAAAAAAAAAAAAACATTCCCGTACAAAACCATCTTTATCAACAAATCTTAGAACAATGGTCATTTGCTCTTTATTAGATGCATCATTTGCTTCATCCATAAGAATACAATAATTTGATTCTCCAACTTCTTCACGAATTTTAGTTCTAACTTTGTCTGCAAGAATATGTAAAATTTGCTTTTGAATCAACCCTAAGATATATTTAGTATTTCCGAGGGCATTCTCTAAAACAACTTCAACAACTTTGTCATTCCATTGAGTTGTATATTTTATCAATTCAATAAAATTACCACGATTCATCATTACCTATCGATTCATCATTCCCTCTAAGAGTACATGCTTGAAATGTAAGCCATTGAATACTCTCAATTGTTGCCTTGAGTCGTAATCGATTCTTCAAAATTTGCTCTTTCGATTGTTTATGAATCACTTTCTCAATATGTTGAGAAGATTTCATTAAGTCCCCAGCACATCTTACACATTTGTTATGTGATGAAGATGGACCTCCAACATGAAGCAAAAATGCACAATTTTTTCCATCATTAACTCTTTTCCAATTGTTAAACCCATCAGTAATTAGTGCAAACCCACTTGCTGGATTTTTTTCAAAAACAAAGCATGGTAAACAATATGCCTTATGTGACGAAGGAGAATACTCTAACCATGGAAACTGTGAGAACCAAGAATATTGAAATCAACGTCTCTGTTTCCGGAATAAAGTCCTTGGATACTCAAAAAGTTTAGATTGATAAGGCCCCATTTTGATATACGCCCTTCGAATATCATAATGTTGATTAATGGGCTATTCACAAATTGCAATGTGTTTCACTGGATCCCGTTCTAAAGAAGTAGCATCAAATTCTTTAGGTCCAACTATGTGAGGTTTGAGATGCATAGGTTTTTCCGGAATTGAAGTATCATTACAACTTTTTTCGAAGAATGAATCAATTGTTTTTCCCCTCTTTGTCGGCCTATTATCATCAACATGTGATATTATGTCCAAACAAGAATACTATAAAGCTAGAAGCAATGCAAATGCAATCCAACAGAAGCAATCCAAAATATATGCAATCCAACTGCAGCCATGGAGCGTAAAGCCAATATTTAATCATAATATTCATTGTACCTACTATCAAGATTTATTGTACAAAAAGCCAGAAAAAAAAATTGCAATTTTTTGTACCTGAACCTTAATTTGTCAATACCTGTAGTAGAAATACATATAATATAAACTCAAATATTTAGAATAGCATTCTTTAGTAAATACACAGCATAAGAAAATAGATTGAAAACTACAATCAAGTTTACCTTGAGAGGAAATAAAGTAAGAATACCTATGATTCTTTATTGCCACTTGATCAAAGTTCAAGGAGATATGAGATACTTTTTAGTGGTTGAGAGAGAAGAGAACAGAGGATTGTTTTGTTAGGCCAAACAAAAGCCAAAGAATAGACTTTATGGTTAATTGGTAAAATTCGACAATAAAAAGAAGGTAATTAAGCGAAGAGAATGCAAGTGGGTTGAAGATATATTATTAAATAACAATATGTATTTTTTCCATTAGCTTATTATATTAGAGTCAACCCAAAAATGTTGGAAAAATTAAATAAAGGCAAGTTACAATATTTGGCAAAAAATTAAAAATTAAAAATTAAAAAAAGGCAAGTGGGGTAGGTTAAAATTTGTGGGGAGTAGAAATAGCTTATAAAATTTAGACCCCCTTTAGTTTTCTATAGATTTTGCATTGGGCTACAACACACTTAAGCCTGTGAACAGTACCATCTTGGGCTGTAGCGAGCTTACCAAATTGCAATTTACGCATGGCCCCATAATATTTCTTACATCATGGCCTAGCCATATACAACCGTTTTTTCAACCTAAAAACCAAAAGTTTGGGTTTCAATCCAACATGTTGAACCAAAGAAGATGTACATTGAACCATAAAAGATGTGGGTATATGACCCATTTCTCCGACCTAGGGGTGCAAGTTGGATAAGAAATTCCAATTTCGATATATTCCGATCTGAAATTTTCGAGCTTTGGCATTCACAAATTAAATATGGCAATCAAAAATTCCAAATTTCCAAATTTCGAAAAAGAAAAAAAAACATTAAAATTGGACTGCATCTCAAAATTCTGAATTTCGAAATACCCACAATGACTAACTTCATGTTGAGATAAATATGATTCAATCAACAAAAAGACATCCTACGAGTGTGATTTCATGCACATATTTCTAAGACCTAAACCGACCATTTTGTCTCGACCATAAAAAAGCAGTAGTTGCTTCCCCAATCAACACTCGCCTAAAACCTTGGAAGGAAGGAAAAGCAACAACTGCTATGACGGTACCAATCCAAACTCAAAGGATAAGCCCCAAACTCACTTTGGAAGCTTCCTTGTTCCACGAGGCATCATCATTCAATTTTAAAAAAGAGTGGCGAGGAGGCTCATATATTTCTCATAACTTTCACCCCAAGGGTGGGCATATAGGGGATTTCCCAAGTTTTTTTTTTAAGGGATTCGCTCCACTTGGAAGGTATGTGTTTTCGGAAAATTATTCCCCCTCGTCAGAACAAAAAAGATGGAAAGATAAAATAAAATAAAATAAAAAGTACCAAGATGATGATGAGTGAAACAAGAGAGCACACCAAGAATTTAATGGGGTTCGACAAAAAAACAAGCTTACATCCACGAAGTGTTACCGCCTTCATTATATGGGAGAAATACAAGTACAAGAGTTTTGTACCTAATTCCAAGCCCATATCACTCTCACCCAAGAGAAATCCCCTGTCTTAATTCTCCAAGAATTATACAACTCTTGATGCGTACATAACTCCCTAGTGAATGAACACTCACACTCAAACTCAAACTCAAACTTGAGTTGATGCCTTAATGCCTTACTTGATTCCCAAATAAGAATAGACCTCCATTTATATAGCCATAGAAGAAGGCTCTAGATGCATTATACCATCTAATGAACCAAACATATTCAATGAATACATCCTAACCACCATCCACATACAATGGATGCATGTACCATGTGACCATATGCATTAAAAACTTGTTGAGAACCCCAAAGGTGCTAAGAAGGGACATTGCACCCAACAATCTCCCCCTCTTGACTTAGGTGGAGGGTATCACACCACCACTTCAATGCCTAAAGTCCATCTCACTCCGAGATACTATTTGTAAATTCCACAAAGAAACATTGGCCTTGACCTTTTACCATTTACACATAATTAGAATCAGAATGTGGTCCTAGCTCCCACTGATTCATAATGACTAATACTTATGTGCAGTTGTGCTGAGCAACACTTATTGATTAGCTCTGAAGACGAACCTTGACTCGACCCCTTCCCTAGCTGAATTTTCCTTCTTCCCATCATCTGAACCTAAGAAACATATAACATGTGTCTCTGCTGTCCCCGCAAATGAGACCCGCCTTAAGTACTTAATTTCATGTGCACGCCATTTCCCATAAGACATCGAGGTTTAAGTACTTCCTATCAGACGATATAAACCACAACACTTGTTGACGCAGAAAAATGGTTTGGTACTTTCCCGCGTAACTTAGTGATTTAGTCCCTTCGGTATCTGATGTCCTCGGTAGGGTGTGCGATCTGTAAGATAGCAAACACACGGTAAATCCTAGGGCACCGGTGTGGTACCGGCCGACGGCTCTCCAATGCTTTAGTAAGTACGGATTTAGTAAGTTTGAACTACAGATCAATAGGCAGTATGCCGTAAGTTCTGATTGATTACCTTCAAGTTGGGATGGATGTCCTCTTTTATAGGCCTTGGGAGGTGTGCAATTTGTCTAGAGTTTCGATGTGGGACTATGGGCGTCAGTTGTGAGGCTGCCACGCGTCAGAGGGGGCGAGCTTGCCCTAATATTGCGTGGGGTGGTTTGTGCGGGAAGGGGGGGGCCCAAGGCCCCCCCTGGCCCTGGTTTAGCCACGTGTCCGATATTCATTGGCTGCTCATTTTGGTATAAACAGGAGTCCCCCAAGTCCCCTTGTGAGAGTCCTCGGAAGGGGATTTGAAGTCGTCTTCGGGAGGAAACACGGCCTTACCGTTCGGTAACCTCCCTGGGGAAGGGGCCAAACTTTGTTCCTTCCGGCATCATCGGTTCAGAGGCCGACGTTGGCGAAGTCAGAAGGTCGCGTCGAGCTGACGGGTGAAGGGACATCTGAGCACTTCGACTTCCTCGCCTCGCGTGCCGTCTGCTCCCCATAGGATGAGCGACACGTGGCGAAAGTAATGATGGTGCGCAGCGCATTAATGCGCCGTTTAGTTTTTCGAGGAGTACCGTTGTCAAACTCCCCCTATAAATAGGGATGACCCCGGTGGCGAATTTACTTTGCATCCAGTGAGAAGTGAGAGCTCTGTCTGAGGCGATTTTCGACGAGTGCTAACGGCAACCAGGCGATTTCCCACGAGATTTAACGGTAACCAGGCGATTTCCGGTACCGCCAACGGTAGGAAGGGCGATCCGTGTTCAGGCGATCTGAAGCAGTCTGCGTTCATCTCCAGAAGCTAAACAAAGGTACCGTTCGGTAGCCCTACTTTTCCGTCTTTACATACCCTAAGAGTTTACGTCCTTCCTTGGTTTGAACTAGACTGGCCATAGGGTTTCATTCGGTAGTCTAGTCGCCATAGGTGGTGATGTAGGGGTCGGTAGGATAGCATCCGGCATGAGCCTTAGTTTCCCTTTTTGCCTGTTTTTGTAGATGTCTGATAGCGAGTCATTCTCCGAGCGCGAGCCCAATGCGTTCGACGAGGAGTCATCGGACGGTCTCTTTGACTCCGACGTTGATTAGTTTCCCTTTTTGCCTGTTGTTGTAGATGTCCGATAGCGAGTCATTCTCCGAGCGCGAGCCCAATGCGTTCGACGAGGAGTCATCGGACGGTCTCTTTGACTCCGACGTTGAAGCGAGGCCTGATGCCGAGGAGGGAAGTGATACCGATGTCGAGATACTCGGCGAAAGGCCCAGCCCAGTCCCCATACATGGCATCAGGAAGGGGCTTATGACCGCTCCGGTACCGTTGTCTATCATATATAGCGACGGTCGCCACGTGGGGCTTGGCGCCTCTAGGGAGGCGAGCGGTAGTCACCAACCAGAGGCCTCCACCTCCGGCCGTGGGGGGCCGGCCGCCGGACC
>NC_024127.1:26112846-26138936 GCF_000346735.1 Prunus mume
AGTTCTGATTGATTACCTTCAAGCTGGGATGGGTGTCCTCTTTTATAGGCCTTGGGAGGTGTGCAATTTGTCTAGAGTTTCGATGTGGGACTCTGGGCGTCAGTTGTGAGGCTGCCACGCGTCAGAGGGGGCGAGGTTGCCCTAATATTGCGATCGGTAGGTTTGTTGCCGAAGAGGGGTGTCGAAGGCACACCTGGCCCTGGTTTAGCCACGTGTCCGATATTCATTGGCTGTTCATTTTGGTATAAACAACACTCTTCTCCATTCATCAGGACAATACAACCATGTGTGACTTTCAGAACTCCCCTACTACAGAAAACTTGCAGCCATTGGATTCTAATTGGCTCAAGGATATCCGATTCCTTCGCAACTTTGGGAAAAAGTCTATAACACCCAAAGTGAGCACCGCTCCACCAAACATCTTGATTTTCACTATTCCAAACCCAATGGCGTCACATTTGGACATGTTAGGAAAAGAAGAAAACCTTCCGTTTGAATCTTTGAACGCATCAAAATATTCCTTCCTAAAGCAAATGTGAATACGATATCCCAAATCCAATATCCAATCATCGTGAGAAGAAGTGTTACCATAATGGTGGCACTATCCGAGCCTTACTATCCTTCTCATTCTTTTTTTGAATTAGATAGTCTCATTTTAAATGCCCCAACTCCTTGCACTTGTAGCATTGAACGCCCTTTCCACTATCCCTGGATTTTGACTTGTTGTGACTGCTAGATCCCCTAACAGTTTGCCTTCCCTTTTGATTTTGACTATGAGCAACAAAGACGAACCCCTGGCTATCTTCAACTATCTTCCTCTTCTCATTATACAAGAGAGTTGCCTCCACATCCTTCATCTTTAATGTATACTTACCATACAACATCGTAGTAAAAACGTGGTCATACAAATTGGGAAGTGAGGTAAGAAGTGAAAAAGTTTTATTTTCTTCCTTAATCTTGACATCAACCCTTTCCAGTTGATTCAACAACCCCTTGACACATTGAAAAGCTCAATGAGATTAGCAACGTCCTTCATCTTTAGCTTGTACAAATCCCGCTTTAGATTCAACTTCGTAGTTAAGCTCTTATTGAGATAAAGCCTCTCCAACTTCTGCCATATTGTTCGGGTAGAATCTTTCATCTATAGAGTTGTTGATAAAGTTATTTGCAGTCTAGAATTGGACTATACTGACATACCTCGACCCCAAGTCTTCTCACTTATAACCACCATCCTCTCCTGCTTTGCATCCTTACCCTTCACTATTCTTTGCCAAATAGTAAAGCTCATATTTCCATCAAATTGTTCCACCCTGAATTGTGAGGGAATACTTATTGCCATGACGAAACTATGATTACAAGCACCATGATCATCTAGCCAAAGCTCTGATACCACTTGTTGGAAAAATTAGTATTCCTCGTCACAACAAAATAAAAAAGGAATGCGCCAAAATGACAATGAGTGAAACAAAAAACACCAAGAATTTAACATGGTTCAGGAAAAACTAGTCTACGCTTCACTATATGAAAGAAATACAAGTACAATAAAATAAATTGCACAATAGTTTTGTACCCAAACTGAAGCCCATATCCCATAAGATACACTCCTTGTACATCCTTTCTCTGAAAAACATGTGAAGATCACTCTCACCCAAGAGAAATTCCCTCTCTTGAATTCTCCAAGAATTATACACACTCTTGATACACACCCAACTCCTTAGTAAATGAACACTCGCACTCACACTGTTTTTTTTTTTTTGTCATCACTCACTCACACTCATACTTGACTTGATGCTTTGATGCCTCAATTGATTCCCAAATGAGAATAGACCTCCATTCATGTAGTCATAAAAGAAGGCTTTAGATGCATTGTACCATCTAATGAACCAAGCACATTCAATTGATGCACATACAATGGATGCATGCACATCATGTGGAAAAAAACCACATGCATTAAAAACTTATGGAAAAGCTCAATGGCCCTCTACTAAGGAGGGACACTACTCTGAATTCTCATGCAAAAAGTGAGTGATTTCACAGTAAAAGGAAGCAACTAGAGCGGTCTCTTGGCCAAATTAAGCTATCATCATCAATTTCATTGCCCACATTGGTAGCTTCAATTACCTTAGTTGCTATGGTGATATTTGATGACGAATGCATTCTAAGTTCCATTTGTTGGTAAGAGAGAGAGAGAGAGAGAGAGAGAGAGAGGGACAGAGGAGGGTAGTGCGAGGGTGAGGGAGGAGTATTTTTCTTCCATTTTTAATTAATTAATGTTAAAAAAAATTATTATTTATTTTGTCATTCCACGTGGCAGAATACGAGCAAGTCCAATGAGTCCATTAATTGTTATGACACCATCTGACAAAGAAATCAAACTAACAATGGTATGAAGTGGTAGGAAATGAAAAGGGTTATTTACTCAAATGGTCCTCAAACTTATACTCAAGTTGCATTTTGGCTTCTCAACTAAATTATTCATTCAAATGGTCCACCAACTCTTTATTAATCAGCGCATTGGTCCTACCATCACATTTTTTGTTAAATTTAGTCACGTGAGCAGCACATGCTACATTTATGAGGGTAAATAAAACTTTTGACAACTAAAAAATAAAAATATATGACTACAAATTTTATTTTTTAAATTAATTAGAAACTATAAAGGAATATATATAAAAAAACAAAAACAAAAAGTAACCCTATAAAAAACAAGCCCACTCAACCCCACCCCAATCTCATCCTCCCCCACTCCAATCCCAACCCCCATCTCATTGTGGGTTTGCAATAGCATCTCAGCACCCCACTCTCCCCATCCCCGTCCCCCTTTTTCTCCCTCTCCCTCTCTAGGATATAGAGGGAGATAGGAGGGGACATGGAGAAGATAGGGTTAGCTGTGGGGAGGACAAGATGGGGGCCTGGGGCAATGGTTATCAAGCTGGGGGCTGGGAGAGGGATATAGGTTTTTTTTTCTTTGATTTTTAGTTTTTAATTTATTTACAATTTTATTTAACTGGACTGTTTTACCCATATATTACGGCAATATTGACAGAATATAACAATAGGACCAATGCACTGATTAATAAAAAGTTGGTGGACCATTTAAATGAATAATTTAGTTAAGGTACCAAAATGCAACTCGGGTATAAGTTTTATGACCATTTGGGCAAATAACCCAAATCAAAATTTAGGTTCGAAGTTAACATGAAAAATACTTGAAATAGGAAAGGCTGAAACGTAAACTTCCGAATAGCAATGTGAAATTTACTATTTTTTCATAAAGTTGTAACAAAAAGACCAATCAGTGTAGATGGTACATGCGGCCTGTTTGCGAGCAAATGGCTGTTAAATTGTTTCTTTCTAAAAATTTAAAAGTAATAATAATAACTGTTCAACATTTGGGGCCTCAAATATGGCAGTTATAAGTACCAAAAACTGATACTCTATACCAGGTTGGTCGAGACTATGCACAATTATGAACACCCTATATACCAGGTTTTGCAGAGTTTGATTTTCCATTACAAAACATGCGCGATAGACTTCATTCAATGATACAGAAGCCAAAGAAAGCAAACAGTATTCAGAGAAAAATATATCCACCTCACAACCCAATCCCCAAGTCAATTCATAACTAAAAAATTAGAAACCGGGATAGTTCCAGCAACATACAGAACTCAGCAATGACATGAAACTGGCCAAACCAATCCTACACATCCAATATCATATATGAAAAACAAAAGAAAAATATATATTTATAGAAAGTTTATGATGAAATCAGCAGGCAATTTGAAAGCAGAATGTTTCAGGGACGCAGAAATTCCAACAGAAGGAAACTTCAAGGCTCTGGAGCTTGTGGTGGTGGCAGCTTCAGAAGGGGTTGAAGAGCCTTGACAACAATGCTCATATTTGGCCGGAATTCAGCTTCATATTGCACACACAATGCTGCCACAGCTGCCAGCTGTATCAACAAAACGAAAATCACATTCTAAGTTGCTAAATCTATAATTGGATATCAAAAACTGTGAGCACACCAATATTAAACAAAAAAATTCTGTGAATGGTGGACAGGTAAGTGTGGAGAGAGAGAGAGAGAGAGAGAGAGAGAGAAACCTTTGCGACTCCTTTAGCAGGATAATCTCCCTTTAGCTTTGGATCTACACATTGTTTAACTTTGTCTTCACTCAATCTTGGAGTAGCCTGAGAAAAAGCAGGGTATATGTCAGGTCAAACTAAATGAAGCAGAAGACTGGTAGAACAGAAAGGAAATGATATTCCCAAAGAAGTAAGCATATAGACTCACCCAAGTAACAAGACTCTGCTGTCCACGTGGCATTGTATGATCGACAGGTTTCCTCCCAGTCAGAAGTTCTAGAAGAACCACACCAAAGCTGTACACATCACTCTTCTGTGTCAATTGACCAGTCATTGCATACCTGCAGAACATTTTTGCAAATTCAAATTAACTGTGATCTATAACCATTTACACTCCTCAATGACCAATAGAGGTGCATATACCTCAAAGAAATGTTTTCAAACAATTCCACTCAGTGTTCAGTGATCAGACTAGTTGACATTCTATATGGAAAAATGCAATTCCAGTGACTCTTGATACAAATGACTACTTGAGTGATGCCTTTTGTAGGTCCACATAATTCAAACAATCCTTATCATCAAAGTTTAATTGAACTATATCTCAATAATAACATGATCCATTGAGAAGCAATTATCATCTAGACCCACCACAATTCCAGTCCAATACCATCCTATTCTAAGTAAAAACTACTTCATCTTATAAAAGGCATATTGAATTTGATGGTCGAAAGAATCGCAAACAGTGTTTCACAATGAATCCCAAGATAAATGCACTTTGCCACTTAATTCCTATCAACAAATAAGCACCAAAGACGGTGAAGTAAATGATACAAAGAATTTCGAACTACGAGATCTCATTCCAGCTGGATGCATCAAATAGCCTAGTAGACAGGTCATAGCAAACTTTTATTTACACGAGGAGGAGGAGGAGGAGGAAGGGAGGGAGTAAAACTTGAAAACCAACAACCCAAAGTAAACAACCATAAAATACATGACAATAAGTTAATAAACACATATATGTAGTTTAAGAGACATACTCTGGGGCATGATAGCCAAACGTTCCCAAAACTCGAGTGGAATGAAGACGAGCAGCCATATCAGGAGCCTGATTTGATAGATTAAAATCTGCAATCTTGGCTTTGAAATCTTCAAAGAGAAGCACATTACTAGATCTTATATCTCTGTGTATAATAGCAGGTTGAACCTTCTCATGCAAGTATTCCAATCCCCTAGCCGCATCAACTGCAATTCTCACCCGCTGCAACCAGTCTAGTGTGGGACCTGGTTGAGCCCCTTGAACTCCCTTTCTACCTGTAATTGCACTCGCATTGAACTTAATGGGTTCTAGTTTCTACAAGGAAATTTCAAATCAAGTGAATCTGAATTGTAATTAAAATGACAAGATGTTTTACAAACCATGTAATATGTCATGTAGAGATCCCATGGTCGCAAACTCATAAGCAAGCACGCGCAAACTTCCGTCCACACAGTAACCAAGCAACTCAACAAGATTTTCGTGCTTCAATCTCGAAACCATGGAAACCTTATATGAAATATGTCAAGATGCAGTCAGATACGATAAGAAACCACTAGTCACATACCATATACCAAATTGTGATACAATTATATTTCAAGAAAGAGAGTTGCAGACAGACCTGGGTCAAAAACTCGCCATTTGACTCGGGCTCGGATGCAACGTCAAGCTTCTTCACGGCCACAGCTTTACCATCATTCAAGCTTGCATAATATACTCTTCCATATGATCCTTCACCAATCAATGACTTAGATCCGAAATTGTCAGTCTTCTCTTTCAGCTCCTCCAAAGACAATGGAGGCACTTCAATAGGTGGTGGGGCCTTCTGTACGTCAGATTTTACAGGAGCTGACACCTTATTGCCCTTTTGGTTCCCTAAACATGCAAAAAATAGATGGCCAAAATAATCCTATGTTATAACCGGAAGACATTTCCATTAAATTGTTCCAGTACTTTGTTAGCAACCTCAAAAACCAATTAAACTATTGAATTTATTTCATATTTATAATAACACTAAAAAAATTTCATACAAATTGATTTTATAAAAAACCAACTTATAATGAAACATTAATAACTCCTGAAAATTTTGTTTACAAAACTAGTTAAATAAGCTTGTCTGATGAGGAAAAATCAACACATAAACACACATGAATACACACACATGCAGACACTTGTTCAATAGGTGATCTTTAACAGCATTAAATTCACAGGTTTCATTTGCCTGCGTATGTTCAAAGCCGAAACATAGAAAAAACTTTGCTATTTGGAGTCAAGAATTAAAACTTAATGTTCAAAGACTGCTGACAGAGATATGGATTGTGGTTGAAATCCATGATGTGGCAAAGGTCATATAATAAACATGGCAACGGAATATTGGTGGTTTCCAGTTTGGCATAATGTTGGCGCTTGTGTTGTGGGGGCAGTAGTAAATTTTGAAAATGATGGCTCAAGGATTTAACTTGAACTCAAAATTTAACACTGTAACCATGATTCTAGAATCACTAGAAACTTCGAGAACTAACACCTTAGGTTACTAAAGTGATTTCCTTTTTTCAATTACAGGAAACTCTTCATAATTCTAAATAAAAGTCAGAAAATTGTACCATCTGCATAATGCTTGGGGCTCTTCAGGTGTTCATTTTCGTTTGATGGATAAGACTCTTCGACGTGACAAGTACAACAGAGCCACTTGCGCATCCTGACTTTCTTCCTCAAATATAAATCGTCGTCAGTACTTGTATTCTCCAACCGTACAAAGTAACCGGGGGGAGGGGCATGTGCCTGCATTGTGCCATAATTTGATTGGATTCAGCATCATCACATAATAAGTAATTTCTAAAACGAACAAAAGTCCTGATAATTGAAAAATTAATGCTTTCAAAAATATCCAAGAGAAATACAAGCAAATGAAACAATCAGTAAGCACTGTCTTTTTTGGTAATCCAGTCAACACTGTCATAGATTTATATGATTGCCAAACAAAGCATTGCACATAAACTAAATTTATTCATATAATTTGTAATTCATAACATAATTTAGAATACTTTTTCTATTTCTTCCAATTCAGTGAGCCTGGTCTCAACAATCAAGAGAGATGGAATCAGATTCATCTTAATTACATACTAACCAATAAATTTCGCATATATACCTCTACTAAACATCATTAATAAAAGAGACATTATTCTTACCACTAAACCACGGCTACGGCAGTTAGCACCCTCCATCAAGATTAAACACAAATGCAAATTCACAATTATACCAAAACCAATCAATTGCAGGACAAAAGCAAGAAACCCAGAAACGAATTGATCCCAATTCTTCAAATTAACCAAACAATCTCAGAATTAACAAGCGAAGGAAACCCCCAATTCAATTTAAGAATAATTACAAAAAGGAATAAATCAGAGAAAGGGAAATGGGTTGAGTTCTGAGATTCAGGGAAACGAGAGAAATGGGAACAGGTCAAATAGGGAATGAGAATTGGGTCGTAAAAGAAAAGCCAGCCAGATCGAAAAACCGTATTTACAGGAAATAAGGGGCAACACAAGATAAACAGAAAATTTACAATATAAGGATGAAAACGACTACCTCTGTTTCTCTTTCTGTCTCTGTTTCTCTCTCTTCTTCTTCGCTTCTCTCTGTCTTTCTCTTTTAGGGTTTGTAAGGTGAAGGGACAGGTAGGATTTGAAAGGGCTTAGGCTGTTGCTTTTTGGGGGCTGAGAGAAAGCTGAGAGGTTGGGTTGGTTTGTTGTATGTGAGAAGAAGAAAAAAAAGCAGAGAAAGAAAGAAAGAAAGAAAGAAAGAAAGAAAGACAGAGAGGCAACGCGGAGTGGCCGACTGGTGAGGCAAATCAACAAATGCTCAGATGGACAGATAGATATACCCTCTAAGTCCTTCCCATTTATTTATTACAAATTTATAAATAAACCCAATCCTAGACATGTATTTATAAAAAACCCCAAGCACTATTTAAACATAGAAACACACCCAAAATCAACCCCAAAGTCAACTTTTTGGGTGTGTTTATAAATGGGTTTTGAGTGTGTATAATGATGGGTTTTGGGTGTGTTTATAAAGTGTTTTGGGTGTTGGGTTTTTTTATAATTTCAACCTCCATTTTGGGTGTTTTAGTGAAACTCCCTTTATTTATTTATGGAAAATGTCCACTTTCTCTCTCTACAAGTTTGTTTGTTTGTCTTGTTTTCTCTCTCTCTAAAACCATCAAATTTTCTATTAAATTTTTTTTTTTTTTTCACCATTTGCGATACATACAATTTACAAATGTCCCTCGCTTTTCACAACTCTAAACTATTTGACGGGTGTTTTTGGGGTATTTGATACTTTTGAAAGTGAGGGAATTTGGTGACGGGTGTTTTTGGGGTATTTGATACTTTTTTGAGTCTTGGTCTTATTTTATTTTAAGGTTTTTTAGGTTTTAGACATAAAAAAATTTTCACTTTTGGGAAAAGCCAAAGCTTTTTCAAAAAAGACAAAAAAATCGCTCAACTTTCAAATCAAAGACATGCAAATGTATTGGATTCCTTAGGAAATCTAAAAATAAATAAGGGCATTTTTGTCCATTTTTGTTTCTTTTAAAGTTTTTCTCTCTCCTTTTGCTTTTTATAAAATGTCCCTTTATTTTATTATGTGTTTTTTCTATCAAAGATAAAACATATTAGATAAACTTCAACATTATAATAGAAAAACATTAACAAGTACCAATTCTAATAGGACAACAAACTAACATGTTAAAGACAAAACTAAAATGCACAAAAGTCGCACTAAAACTATTATACCACATCACCACAATTAACCACAAGCCTAAACAAAGCCCACATACCCAACAAAACTAAAACCCTAAAGCAACATATGAGCCTAAACGAACCCTAGCACCAACACTTGAAGAAGTGTCGTCGCAGCTACACACACCACTCCATCCGTAACAGAATTGGGGAAAACATGATTTCCAACAATCAACATGCACATAAGAGCAAACAAATAATAAAAAAAACTACCTTGACAAATAACAATTGGGTGATTGTAGCAACCTCATTCGAAGACGATGTAGACCCAAATTTAGAGAACATGAGTAGTGTTAGAGAGCGGTTTTTTCATTATGTTCACTTGTGTTGGTGTAAGTGAAAAACTTAACCAAAATGTACTGTGTGATAATGGCATATTACAAATGTCTCATTTTCTCTCTCTTGTATTCTTTCTTTTTTTAAACTAAGTTTGGTCTTATTTTCTCCTTCTAAAAAAACACATAATTTATGTTATTATTCTATTTATTTTTTGAAGCATTTTTTTTTTCTAATAAGAAAAATATTGGGCAATGTGAAAAAGGAAAAGGAAAGTGAGAGAATTGTGAATTGTAATGCAGGTATTGGTGGGCTCCACCTTTATTAGAGAGGCGGTACCAATGTGTATATAAATGTGGTAAACTTAGCATTACCTTTTTTCATTTTTAGTTAAAAGATAAAAGAAGAATGCATGTAAGAGGTAGGGAGGAGTGAGGAATATGAGAGAAATGAAAGAAGAATGTATGAAATAAAAACTTGACAACGGAAGTTAGGGATTGTTTTTAGTTTTTACTCTTTGGTTTCCACTTTAGGTGCCATTTCATAAAGATTTTATCCTCATCTTCCTCTTGCATTTTTTTTTTCCACTCCTTTTATGCCATATATATTTTGTTGTTGTACCTTTTATGCGAAATAAAATAAAAGTATCCTCCTACAAAAAGTTTCAAAGGGATGAGAGAGAAAAGCGTATAATGGACAATAAGTACTTTTTTTTTTTTTTGCTTTTCACTTTTTAACATCTTAAATAGATATTTTTTTTTTCGTTATTGGACCATATTTTCAAGGCAGTCGCAAGTGATTGTTTTGACCCGTAAGTGATGAAATAGTATGAGCATCTCCAATAACCTCTTCAACAACTTTGGAATGCTAAAATAGGTTATCCACATCATCAAAACTCTCTCCAATAGCCTTGGATTGCTAAAATAAGTGACCCACATCATCAAAACCTATCTTGAAAATGTAAAAAAAAACATGCATTTTTTCTTTCCAAATAATAAATACATAGACATTCTTGACATGCTTTCGTATTTTTCATTATTTTCCATAACATTACATTAATTTAATTGAAAAGTCTATTGGGGCATAGATTATTAAAGTAGCAAATAAACATTTTCAAATTGCCACATAGATCAACAAAATTTAATTTAAAGAGCTTAATGTACTTGATTGCAACAAAAGTTTATTGATAAAATTGAAATTACATAGAGCCAACCAAATATAGACAAAGTGTGTCATTTCACCAAAGAAAAGAAAAAGACTGAGGAAAAGAACGATTTTATTCTTTTCTCCCTCTCCTATTTCTTTAAAATTTGAAAATCAAAATAATAGTTCATTTCTTTTCTGGTCCCCTTCCCTTTACGATCATGAAAAGGTATCATTGGATTTCTGCTTTATTTTTTGAGTGTGACAAAAGATATATGATCATACATAGTGCTATAAATTCTTTAAAATTTGAAAATCAAATGTATAACAAGCACCCAAGTTTCTTAGAGAAAAAGAAAGAATCAAAACATTAAGGGCATTTACAATCCTTTAGAACAATGACATTTTGATTCATAGCCACTATGGTGCATATCAACTCTTCATCTTGTATTCCTCTGATGACCTGACCAAAGGAGATCTGAAATGCATTAGTCTGAATGGGTTATTGCAGTAGATTTGGATGAAAGAAATTGGCTGCATCATCCTCTGGGGACGATCAAACCAAATTTTGCAGTCCACAATCCCCAGTAAAACAGCGTGCAAACTCTGAAGAAATTAAAAAAAAAAAAATTGCTTCAAAAGAAAATTGCAATTGTATGGTTGATACTAATCGGAGGAACTAACCTTCTTATAGAGAAGTAATTAAGAAGCACACATATTACTTCTTCAAAGCTTGTTTTCTCATAGTTTAGACATGCTGCATGAACTAGAGAAAAGAAAGAATGGTTTTTGAAGGCACTTCATTGGATGACTGGTGCACAATTAAGGATATAATGCCAATTACTAAGAGACATTCAGGATTCCACATGCCTGCAGCTGTACTGGTGATAATAGTACAGTACCCATAAGCATAAGTCCATTTCAGCACTCTCCTACACATTTGTCAACATTTCATGGCAAATCAAATCTAATTTGATGTTATAGCTACTTTGTGCACTAGAATAATTCCTTTCATATCTTTCAAAGAAAATAAATCTTTATATATCTAACCAAAAAGATAGTAGTTCACCTGCTGCCAGGCATCAGTTATGAACTTGAGCTGAGACTCGGTCTGCGCTGTACGTCGCTAAGCTCCTCCATCTGAGAAAAACACAGCCAGGATATCAATAAAGTAAATGCAGGGTACTAGTCAGATGAGGCTTGTAAGTCACAGCCTCTTCTCTATCGATAGGGTAATTACGAGTTCTTAAAAATAAATGAATAAACAAAAGAAACCCACAAGGGTTTGGGGATTAGCATAGGGATTTCAAAAATGATGCCTTGCTGACTTAAATCTGCAAAAGTTTTAAATATGGTTCTAGTTCTGCAATATGGTAGAAAGATAAGTACTAAGATCATTTATGTTTTGAATACATTTGTTACCAGCTACTCCATTGTAGAATGAAGATAGCAAACACATGAACCCATGTCTGTATGTATCAATAATATATATGTATGTGCGCATGTAGAAATTTTACAGATACTTACATTCACAGTTCGGATTTGGTGCAAATCCGCAAGAGCTTTTTGCCTCGACTGCCAAGGAAGAACAAAAAGATTTTAGTGAATAATTAGAGGAGAATAGGACCTTTATATCGCTCCATCAAAAACAACATTAAGGCTTAGACAATTAAATCCATAAAACAGAAGACCAATGCATAGACAATCTTGATTACAAATTCAAGAGGCTTCCAGATGCAAAACTGAAATCACGCACAGATGTATACCTGCCTACTACTGTTTGCACAACATATTCTAGAATAATTGTAATAAAACTCCTGCCAGTATTGAAATAAATTGTCAAGAACTACGCTTTCAGACAACGAGGATCTTCATTGATCATTGCCCAGATATAAAGACATGATTGAAAAAGAGTTCACTGAAAGAAAAAAAAAAACATAGCCAGGGTGTACTATAACAATATGAAAGAAATGCATAAATTCGAAGCATACTAGAACACACAGAGAGGAAAATTTGAAAAGGGAATTGTGAATACCAGCTGATTGCTTGCCCAACATTCAAATCAGAAGAACAAGAAGAAAAAGAAAGAAAGCTCTTTTTAATTACACATTTTCTTGTTTTGGAACTCTGTCATTTTCTTTATTAAGTAATGAAAACGAAAAAAGTTCATTTATTAGGTTACCTGGTGCATTGAGATGAAGACAATAGAAATTCCTAAAACAAAGTTCACAGTCAATTTATGACCAAACAGCAAAGCAGATGCCATGCCTGTGAAGATAGCAATCTCTATATTACAGCAAACGTGTCCATACACAAATTGGCATGACACTTACACCTGAAGTTGCAATTGCAGAAAACCAACAAGCATATTTGAAGAAAAAAGAGGACAGAATTTGTTGAGAAGGCTTAGACGAAGTCATGCATCCAAACCAAAGCTGCTACGATATGTTTATGAGGCTCTAGGTTCACACTGAGGCATTTGATCTTAGATGAGGTCATGCACCCAAACCAAAACGAGTGGAAAAGGGTATGTCCTTCCACCTTATCGCCGACATCTCGGTGATAGTGTCCAGCTTGTTAATAAGCTTCAACATCAGTGAAATACCCATAGAAATCCTTGGTATAACCTAAGCTACCAAGAGATTATATGGCATGCTCATCATTTGCAAATTCCAGCCCAAGCCCGACCATATGCATAAACCACCTATTAAATTTAGAGAAACAGAATAGATAGCTCCACCCAAAATAAAATCATAAAACCGTAATCAAGATCCAAATTGGTACTAGATCACTGACTGCAAGAACAGAAGCAAATGGCCATTTGCTACCTTTAGAAAACCAATTCCTCAACATCCTTTAATAACAAAACCAGTTACTTTCATGAGCAAATTATAAAATCCTACATCTCACCTGGAGGTATATACTTGTGTCATATTGGCTCTTTAGAGAATACTCATTGTAAACAGAGGCCAAGGATGGAACTGTTACATATAAAATGTGTATACACAGATCAATGTGTATACATATGCGCTTGTTGAAACTGGAAGACCTAAAGCAGTGGAATCCTCCTGTAAAGATCGCAACTGATTTATGCTAATCCTGATGAGAAACAAAGCAAGGGCTTCCCACTGTATCAAAGTAATATCAGTTTGATACCATATAACAAAGCATAGCATCAAAAGGATTATGTTCAAATAAGTTCATCCAAAGTTCTACAATTGACTACTCCCCCCACCTAGTAGGAACCAGAAAAGAACATGTACAAGTAGTAAGAGTTCCTTCTTTTTCTGGCTCAATGCATAGACTGTGAAAAAGGGAATGGCTCAAGAATAGTTATGTACAGTTGTGTTTGTTACTTATAAGGCAAAGAATCCCATTTTGTTCAATTATCTTGGCAAGAAGCCCAGGCTGTTTTCATAACCAAAGATTAATAAATACCCATTTATACAACACTCATAAACAAAAACAGAGATCACTGCCATTGGTTATGTTGATTTGGCCACAACAAAAATTATAAATTTCATGCAGAAAAGATCATTCATAATCGAAATAAGCCTCTGGATGAAGAATACATGTCTAGACTGGTAAAGGCAAATGGTAAATACCAAATTATAATTACCCATCATTTATACGTATGAAGTAAACTTGAATGTTTTTGTACTTGTCAGATGTACTTACCCCTGAAAAATGGTAGTTGGCATTGCAAATATTCACTGTAGATTTTTCATTGCCCCTCTACTACCAAAGAAAAAATGTTTTTTTGGTATTTTCTCATAGAATAGAACCCAATTCAGTACAAGTCAATAACATGATTTTAATCAAAAGTACAATAGAAAGCAACTAGTCAGAAAGAACCCCAGAACCTGAACAAACTACACTTGGAAAATTAAAACATGTCCAAATAATTCAAAAAGCTCATTTTTAGTAGTTGTGTGGGGTCAGGTCAACTCTCTCTCTCTCCATGTCTCTCTCTCTCTCTCTCATAGATGATATCTGAACAATCTGATGATATCACCACCCAAATCACTTCTTTTGTCAGTTTCATCCATGACATTAATCTGACCTCTTCAGTCATTGTAATTGATAAGGATTGTTGGGATTTTAATTCAACAGATCATTTAGCACTCCCTCGGTATCTTCACATAAAAAGCATTGAAGAACCTCATTTTCATCTTGCCTAATTTCCACCCACACGCCTGCAACATCATCATTTATTGGGAATGGCCCTTCATTATCTCTAAATTCTTCTTGTATCGCCAAATACAATTCATTTGCTCCACCTCCGCCTTCCAATGTAATCCGATATACATGATATTGGACATTGAACCAATTCAATTCGCCCACACAATGTTTAGTTTTCAAAATATAATCCCTGCAACAAAATAAAAATTAATTCAATTTAAAAATCGATATAACAAAAAACTTGGATAAAGTAAGCAAATCAATCATTCAACTTACCCGACAAGCGATTCATGCATTCTACTAGTCACAAACTCACCAAGCACACAAACGGATGATGGAATAGCAAGCAATAGTGCACGGCTGTTGTCATCTTGATGGAATTTATATCTTTCTAGGTAGGTATTCAACACCCTCCTACCTTCTGTAGTATATCCATTTTCAGTAATAAAATATAGATCAATCCCACCCCCAGATAGATAATCAAATAATGAAGCATGGATAAGAGCATGTTGACAGAAGTTCTTGACTTTTTCACAGGGCATGTCAGGTGCATACGAAGTCTGATCCAAAAATCCACGAGCATAAGGAGCTCCGGAACCAATTGTCACAAACTTATCAATTCTTTTAACTCTGTCACTATGTGGAAATTCAACTCTGTCAATTTTTGCTACCCATTGAACTTTATAAATTTCTGGCACATTTCCACTATAGCCGACAATAAGAGTAGCAACATTGCAAATTTGTTTGTGTTCCAGAAACTTGTATGCTTCATTGGTAAGCGATGCAGGTGTATGTAAAGTATTAGCTGCCATTCGACGAATATCAGGGATGAAATAATTAACAGATGTCGCTTTCTGTCCATATTTTGTCACAAATAGTGAGTCACTCAACCAGACAATTTTCAGGTTCTAGTCGACATGTTCCGAGCTCAAAATACTTCCACGTCGAATATCCGACCCCAGAAGTATTCCACCCTTATAAAAAGTGCAACATTACCATCCAAATATGAAGATTCCAAAATCTGAAAATCTGTTTCTATGCATCTTGCCCAGTTAAAATGTACGTTTCCATTTAGCTTAACCTTGGATGGCTTTGTGTAACATATAGGTTATATAGGCATATCCTCGATGAATTCCTTTGATGTTTTTCTTTTAGGAAAGCAAAGCATTTCCTTGATGAACTTTAAGCATTTGAATTTCTGTCATATTCTCTCTGGTTTGATTTAAGCATTCAAATCTAAAGATTCCAAAATCTGAAAATCTGTTCCTATGCATCTTGCCCAGTTAAAATGTACATTTCCATTTAGCTTAAGCCGGGATGACTTTGTGTAGCATGTAGGTTATATAGGCATATCCTTGATGAATTCCTTTGATGTTTTTCTTCTAGGAAAGCAAAGCATTTCCTTGATGAACTTTAACCATCTGAATTTCTATCTTTTTTCTCTCTGGTTTGATTTAAGCATCCAAATTTAAAGATTCCAAAATCTGAAAAATCTGTTTTTATGCATCTTGCCTAGTTAAAATGTACATTTCCATTTAGCTTAAGTCTGGATGGCTTTCTGTAGCATATAGGTAATATAGGCATGTCCTTGATGAATTCCTTTGATGTTTTCTTTTAGGAAAGCAAAACATTTCCTTGATGAACTTTAACCATATGAATTTCTGTATTTTTTTCTCTAGTTTGATTTAAGCATCCAAATTTTAAGATTCCAAAATCTGAAAATCTGTTTCTATGCATCTTGCCCAGTTAAAATGTACATTTCCATTTAGTTTAAGCCTAGATGGCTTTGTGTAGCATATAGGTAATATAGACATATCCTTGATGAATTCCTTTGATGTTTTTCTTTTAGGAAAACAAAGCATTTCCTTGATGAACTTTAACCATCTGAATTTCTGTCTTTTTCTTTCTGGTTTGAGTCCAAACAAATTGCATACAGCAAGCAATATTGCACATGCGTCACTTTGATAATTGGAATTCCATTGACAGGAAAATGCAAGGAACAACAAATATCGCGTTTTTTTATAAAGGTATTATCCTTTTGGGATCAGAAACGCGATCTGGAAGTGGATTGAGCTTTGCTCATAACGACTACAACTCGAAGATTGTGCGCTTGAATGACCATTTGTTTATGGCCAAGTGTGGACAGAAAGCGGGAGCTGTCAATTCCTTTGTAGCTTAAATTTGTCGTGTGACACCTAATACTTTGCATACACCTGAATCGCTTGCCAATGAAGCATACATGTTTCTGGAACAACGAAAAATTAGCCATGTTGTTACTCTTATTGTCGGCTATAGTGGAAGGGTACCAGAAATTTATAAAGTTCAACGGAAACCAGGAGTTCAATTTTCAGATCGTAATGGAGCTGAAAGAATTGAAAATTTTGTCGCAATTGGTTCCGGAGCTCTGTATGCTCTTGCGACTTTGGAAAATGTGTATGTACCTGACATGCCCGGTGAAGCAAGCAAGAACTTAGGTCAAGATGCTATAATATATGCTTCATTATGTGATCATCTGTCTGGGGGTGGGATTGATCTATATTTTATTACTGAAAATGGATATACTATAAAAAGTAGTAGGGTGTTGAATACCTACCTAAAAAGATATGAAACCCATCAACATGACAACAGCTGTGCACTATTGTTTGCTGTTCCATCACCCGTTGGTGTGCTTGGTGATTTTTTGACTAGTAAAGTGCGGGAATTTCTTGCCAAGTAAGTTGAATGATTGATTCGCTTACTTTATCCAAATATTTTGTTATATCAATTTTTAAATTGAATTAATTTTGATTTTGTTTTAGGGGTTACCAACTGAAAGCTAAAGACTGTGTGGGTGAGTTGAATTGGTTCAACATCCAACATCATATATTTCAGATTGCATTGAAAGGCAAAGGTGAAGTAAATGAATGGTATTTGGCGACACAAGCAAAATATAAAGATATTGAAGGGCCATATCCAATAAATGATGATGTTGCAGGCACGTGGGTGAAAATTGGGAAAGATGAAAATGAGGTTTTTCACTGCTTTTACAACTCGAAGATACAAAGAGAATGCTAAATTATCTGTAGAGGTATAATCCTAACAATCCTTATCAATTACAATGATTGAAGAGCTCAGATTAATGTCACAGAGGAAACTGATATCACCACCCAAATCATCAGCACACTTCTTATGTCAGTTTCCTCCATGCTTCATTGGCAATCGATTCAGGTGTATGCAAAGTATTAGGTACCACACGATAAATTTCAGCTATAAAGGAACTGATAGCTCCTGCTTTCTGTCCACACTTGGTCATAAACAAATGGTCATTCAAGCGCACAATCTTCGAGTTATAGTCGTTATGAGTAAAGCTCAATCCACTTCCAGATCGTGTTTTCGATCCCAAAAGGATTCCACCTTTATAGAAAAATGCGATATTTGTTGTTCCTTGCATTTTCCTGTCAATAGAATTCCAATTATCAAAGTGACGCATGTGCAATATTGCTTGTTGTATGCAATTTGTTTAGACTCAAACCAGAAAGATATGGATGCTTAAATCAAAACAAAAAGAACAAGACAGAAATTCAGATAGTTAAAGTTCATCAAGGAAATGCTTTGCATTCCTAAAAGAAACACATCAGACGAATTCATCAAGAATATGCCTATATCACCTAATGCTACACAAAGCCATCTAGGCTTAAGCTAAATGAAAATGTACATTTTAACTAGGCAAGATGCATAGAAAGAGATTTTCAGATTTTGGAATCTTAAAATTTGGATGCTTAAATCAAACTAGAGAGAAAAAGATAGAAATTCAGATGGTCAAAGTTCATCAAGGAAATTCTTTACTTTCCTAAAAGAAAAACATGAAATGAATTCATCAAGGACATGCCTATATTACCTACATGCTACACAAAGCCATACAGGCTTAAGCTAAATGGAAATGTACATTTTAACTAGGCAAGATGCATAGAAAGAGATTTTCAGATTTTGGAATCTTAAAATTTGGGTGCTTAAATCAAACCAGAGAAAAAAAAACAGAAATTCAGATAGTTAAAGTTCATCAAGGAAATGCTTTGCTTTCCTAAAAGAAAAATATCAAAGGAATTCATTAAAAATATGCCTATATAACGTATATGCTACACAAAGCCATTCATGCTTAAGCTAAATGGAAACGTACATTTTAACTGGGAAAGATATGTACATTTTAACTGGGCAGGATACATACATTTTAACTGGGCAAGATGCATAGAAACATATTAACATCAAGGAATTCAAGAATATGTTTTCCAAAAAGAAAAACATCAAGGATGTGCTTTCCAAAAATATTTTTCTAACACAAACCATTGTTTCAAAACAAAAATAATAAAAAATTACTTACCCAGCAAGATGAAATGGTGATGACTGAGGTGGACGCGATGGAGAAAGAGGAACAAAATGCAGCCGTAAGCAACAGAAGAGAAAGAGGAAGAGAGGTTTTAGGTGCTAGCTTGTCATATTTTAGGGTTTAGACAGAGTGAGATAGTAAATGAAGGAAGAGATGATTTAGACAAACCCGGTACGAATGGGCCAGTTAAAACCATGATTTAATAGATTTAAAGCCTTCTATGCTTGAGTAGAAAAATCTACGTCGGAAAACAAATATGAAAAAGGGGGAAATTGAAGAATTGAAGCTTTTCATGTCTTGATGGGAGTATAAATTTTGACCTAGTACTAATGGGCAGGTTAAAACAATCATTTAGTATATTTACTATAATGGCTTCATCCAGCGCATTCTAGCCTAGCTAATGAATACATTCCTAGCCCAACTTAAAGCATTCCATGCCTTTCGAAGAAAAATCTAATTCGTGGGGAAAATTGAAAAATTGAAGCTTTCCATACCTTGATGGGAATTCTACTCGGATCTTAATTGAAAAAAATAATAATAACAACAAATTCATATATATATATATATAAACAAGTACATAACAAAGCAAAAACAATTTAACCAACAAAAAAACACAAAGCTTTCCGCAAAAAAAATCACCAAGCACCCCAACGGGTGATGGAACAGCAAACAATAGTGCACATCCGTCGTCATGTTTATGGATTTCATATCTTTTTAGGTAGGTATTCAACACCCTACTACTTTCTGTAGTATATCCATTTTCAGTAATAAAATATAGATCCATCCCACCCCCAAACAGATGATCACATAATAAAGCATGGATTATAGCATCTTGACCTAAGTTCTTGCTTGCTTCACGAGGCATGTCAGGTACATACACACTTTCCAGAGTCGCAAGAGCATAAAGAGCTCCGGA
Organism: Prunus mume; assembly: GCF_000346735.1. The sequence continues at coordinate 26,132,649 of NC_024127.1, forward strand.
ACCAATTGCGACAAAATTTTCAATTCTTTCAGCTGCATTACGATCTGGAAATTGTGCTCCTGGTTTCCGTGGAACTTTATAAATTTCTGGTACCCTTCCACTATAGCCGACAATAAGAGTAACAACATGGCTAATTTTTAATTGTTCCCGAAACTTGTATGCTTCATTGGCAAGCGATTCAGGTGTATGAAAAGTATTAGGTGCCACAAGACAAATTTCAGCTACAAAGGAATTGATAGCTCCCGCTTTCTGTCCAAACTTGGTGATAAACAAATGGTCATTCAACCTTACAATCTTTGAGTTGTAGTCGTTATGAGCAAAGCTCAATCCACTTCCAGATCGCGTTTTCGATCCCAAAACGATTCCACCTTTATAGAAAAACGCGATATTTATTGTTCCTCGCATTTTCCTATCAATAGAACTCCAATTATCAAAGTGATCCATGTGCAATATTGCTTGCTGTACGCAATTTGTTTGGACTCTAACCAGAAAGATATGGATGCTTAAATCAAAGCAGAAAGAACAAGACAGAAATTCACATGGTTAAAGTTCATCAAGGAAATGTTTTGCTTTCCTAAAAGAAAAACATCAAAGGAATTCATCAAGGACATGCCTATATTACCTATATGCTACACAAAGCCATCTAGACTTAAGCTAAATGGAAATGTACATTTTAACTGGGCAAGATGCATAGAAACAGATTTTCAGATTTTGGAATCTTCAAATTAGGATGCTTAAATCAAACCATTAAGAAAAAAGCAGAAATTCAGATGGTTAAAGTTCATCAAGGAAATGCTTGGCTTTCCTAAAAGAAAAACATCAAAGTAATTCATCAAGGACATGCTTATATTACATATATGATACACAAAGCCATCTAGGCTTAAGCTAAATGGAAATGTACATTTTAACAGGGCAAGATGCATAGAAACCGATTTTCAGATTTTGGAATCTTAAAATTCGGATGCTGAAATCAAACCAGAAAGAAAAAGACAGAAATTCAGATGGTTAAACTTCGTCAAGGAAATGCTCTGCTTTCCTAAAAGAAAAACATCAAAGAAATTCATCAAGCACATGCTTATATTACCTATATGCTACACAAAGCCATCTAGGCTTAAGCTAAATGGAAATGTACATTTTAACATGGCAAGATGCATAGAAACCGATTTTCAGATTTTGGAATCTTAAAATTTGGATGCTGAAATCAAACCAGAGAGAAAAAGACAGAAATTCAGATGGTTAAAGTTCATCAAGGAAATGCTCTCTTTCCTAAAAGAAAAACATCAAAGAAATTCATCAAGGATATGCCTATATTACCTACATGATACACAAAGTCATCCAGGCTTAAGCCAAATGGAAATGTACATTTTAACTGGGCAAGATGCATAGAAACAGATTAACATCAAGGAATTCAAGAATATGCTTTCCAAAAAGAAAAACATCAAGGATGTGCTTTCGAAAAATATATTTCTAAAACAAGCCATTGTTTCAAAAGAAAAATAATCAGAAATTACTTACCCAGCAAGATGAAATGGTGAGGACTGAGATGGACAAGATGGAGAAAGAGGAACATAATGCAGCCATCAGCAAACAAAAGAAAAAGAGGAAGAGAGGTTTTAGGCGCTAGCTCGTCATATTTTAGGGTTTAGACAGAGTGAGATAGTGAATGAAGGAAGAGATGATTTAGTTACACCCGGTACGTATGGGCCGGTTAAAACCATTATTTAATAGATTTAAAGCCTTTTATGGCTTGAGATGAAAAATTTAAGTTAGAAAACAAATATGATAAAGAGGAAAATTCAAAAATTGAAGCTTTTCATGTCTTTATGAGAGTATAAATTTTGACCTTGTACGAATGGGCCGGTTAAAACCATGATTTAGTATATTTACTATACTAGCTTCATCCAGCGCATTCCAGCCTAGCCAAGGAATACCTTCATGGCCCAACTTAAAGCGTTCCATGCCTTGAGAAGAAAAATCTAATTCCGGGTGAAAATTGAAGCTTTCCATACCTTGTTGGGAATTCTACTCGAATCTGAATTGGAAAAAATAATAGTAACAAAAAATTCATATATATATATAAACAAATACATAACAAAGCAAAAATAATTTGATCAACAAAAAAACACAAAGCAAAAACATTTCTGCCAAAAAATCACGAAGCACACCAACGGGTGATCGAACAGCAAACAATAGTGTACAGCGGTCGTCATGTTGATCGATTTCATATATTTTTAAGTAGGTATTCAACACCCTACTACTTTCTGTATTAAATTTATTCTCAACAATAAAATATAGATCCATCCCACCCCCAGACAGATGATCACATAATGAAGCATAGATTATAGCATCTTTACCTAAGTTCTTGCTTGCTTCACGGGGCATGTCAGGTACATACACACTTTTCAAAGTTGCAAGAGCATAACGAGCTTCGGAACCAATTGCGACAAAATTTTCAAACCTTTCAGCTCCATTACGATCTGGAAATTAAGCTCCTAGTTTCCATTGAACTTTACAAATTTTTGGTACCCTTCCACTATAGTCGACAATAAGAGTAACAACATGGCTAATTTTTTGTTGTATAAACTTGTATGCTTCATTGGCAAGCGATTCAGGTGTTTGCAAAGTATTAGATGCCACACGATAAATTTTCAAAGTGACGCATGTTCTATATTGCTTACTGTATTCAATTTGTTTGGACTCAAACCAGAAAGATATGGATGCTTAAATCAAAGCGGAAAGAACAAGGCAGAAATTTAGATGGTCGAAGTTCATCAAGAAAATGCTTTGCTTTCCTAAAAGAAAAACATCAAAGGAATTCACCAAGGATATGCCTATATTACCTATATGCTACACAAATCTATATAGGCTTAAGCTAAACGGAAATATACATTTTAACTGGGCAAGATGCATAGAAACTGATTTTCAAATTTTAGAATCTTAAAATTTGGATGCTTAAATCAAACCAGAGAGAAAAAGAAAGAAATTCAGATTATTAAAGTTCATCAAGGAAATGCTTTGATTTCCAAAAAGAAAAACATCAAAGGAATTCATCAAGGATATGCCTATATAACCTACATGCTGCACAATGCCATCCAGGCTTAAGCTAAATGGAAATGTACATTTTAATTGGGCAAGATGCATAGAAACATTTTCACATCAAGGAATTCAAGAATATGCTTTCCAAAAAGAAAAACATCAAGGATGTGCTTTCGAAAAATATATTTCTAACGCAAACCATTGTTTCAAAAGAAAAATAATAAGAAATTACTTACCTAGCAAGATTAAATGGTGATGACTGAGATGGACGCGATGGAGAAAGAGGAACAGAATGCGATTGTCAGCAACAGAAGAGAAAGAGGAAGAGAGGTTTTAGGCGCTAGCTCGTCAAATTTTAGGGTTTAGACAGAGTGAGATAGTGAATGAAGGAAGAGTTGTTTTAGTTAAACCCGGTACGAATGGGCTAGTTAAAACCATGATTTAATTTATTTAAAGCCTTCTATGGCTTGAGAAGAAAAATCTATGTTAGAAAACAAATATGAAAAAGGTGGAAATTGAAAAATTGAAGTTTTTCATGTCTTGATGGGAGTATAAATTTTGACCTGGTACGAATGGGCCGGTTAAAACCATGATTTAGTATATTTACTATATTGGTTTCATCCAGCGCATTCCAGCCCAGCCAATGAATACATTCCTAGCCCAACTTAGAGCGTTCCATGCCTTGAGAAGAAAAATCTAATTCTGGGGGAAAATTGAAGCTTTCCATACCTTGATAGGAATTCTACTCGGATCTAAATTGGAAAAAATAATAGTAACAACAAATTCATATATATATAAACAAGTACATAACAAAGCGAAAACAATTTGCCCAACAAAAAAACACAAAGCAAAAACATTTATGCAAAAAAATCACCAAGCACCCCAACGGGTGATGGAACAGCAAACAATAGTGCACAGCTGTCGTCATGTTGATGGATTTCATATCTTTTTAGGTAGGTATTCAACACCCTACTACTTTCTGTAGTATATCCATTTTCAGTAATAAAATATAGATCCATCTCACCCCCAGACAGATGATTACATAATGAAGCATGAATTATAGCATCTTAACCTAAGTTCTTGCTTGCTTCACGGGGAATGTTTGGTACATACACACGTTCCAAAGTTGCAAGAGCATAAAGAGCTCCGGAACCAATTGCGACAAAATTTTCTATTATTTCAGCTCCATTAAGATCTGGAAATTGAACTCATGGTTTCCATTGAACTTTACAAATTTCTGGTACCCTTCCACTATAGCCGACAATAAGAGTAACAACATGGCTCATTTTTCGTTGTTCCAGAAACTTGTATGCTTCATTGGCAAGCGATTTAGGTATATGCAAAGTATTAGGTGCTACACGACAAATTTCAGCTACCGAGGAATTGACAGCTCCCACTTTTTGACCACACTTGGTCACAAACAAATAGTCATTCAAGCGCACAACCTTCGAGTTGTAGTCATTGTGAGCAAAGCTCAATCCACTTCTAGATCGCGTTTTCGATCCCAAAAGGATTCCACCTTTATAGAAAAACGTGATATTTGTTGCTTCTTGCATTTTCCTGTCAATAGAATTCCAATTATCAAAGTGACGCATGTTCTATATTGCTTGCTGTATTCAATTTGTTTGGACTCAAACTAGAAAGATATGGATGCTTAAATCAAAGTGGAAAGAACAAAGTAGAAATTTAGATGGTCAAAGTTCATTAAGGAAATGCTTTGCTTTCTTAAAAGAAAAACATCAAACGAATTCATCAGGGATATGCCTACATTACCTATATGCTACACAAAGCCATATAGGCTTAAGCTAAATGGAAATGTACATTTTAATTGGGCAGGATGCATAGAAACAGATTTTCAGATTTTGGAATCTTAAAATTTGGATGCTTAAATCAAACCAGAGAGAAAAAGACAGAAATTCAGATTATTAAAGTTCATCAAGGAAATGCTTTGATTTCCTAAAAGAAAAACATCAAAGGAATTCATCAAGGATATGCCTATATAACCTACATGTTGCACAAAGCCATCCAGGATTAAGCTAAATGGAAATGTACATTTTAACTGGGCAAGATGCATAGAAACATATTCACATCAAGGAATTCAAGAATATGCTTTCTAAAAAGAAAAACATCAAGGATGTGCTTTCGAAAAATATATTTCTAACGCAAAACATTGTTTCAAAAGAAAAATAATAAGAAATTACTTACCCAGCAAGATTAAATGGTGATGACTGAGATGGACGCGATGGAGAAAGAGGAACATGATGCAATTGTCAGCAACATAAGAGAAAGAGGAAGAGAGGTTTTAGGCGCTAGCTCATCATATTTTAGGGTTTAGACAAAGTGAGATAGTGAATGAAGGAAGAGATGTTTTAGTTAAACCCGGTACGTATGAGCCAGTTAAAACCGTGATTTAATATATTTAAAGTCTTCTATGGCTTGAGAAGAAAAATCTACGTTAGAAAACAAATATGAAAAAGGGGGAAATTGAAAAATTGAAGATTTTCATGTCTTGATAGGAGTATAAATTTTGACCTGTTACGAATGGGCCGGTTAAAACCATGATTTAGTATATTTACTATACTGGTGTTGAGGCCCAAAATATTCACGGTTCGGCCCAAATAAATTCTTGGCCCAATGTGATGCTTTACCAAGAAGAAACCCGATTTGGGCATGCGAAAATTCATCATATGCGCTTGCACATATGCCACGCCAAACGACACGCCACGCTAAGCAAGGAATTATCATTCCGCACCTAATCACGCCACAAGCTTAAGTGGGCCCCAAGCCACTCAAATACCTGGGGCTTGCTCGAGTGGGTTGTGGCATGGATGGTGATAAATCAACATGAGGCCCATTGATGGACCAAGAAATGGAAAGTCTCGGGTTGCTTGGGAGCCTCGAGACTCAAGCCCATTTCTTAGGCCCAAACATGTGGGTAAGCACAAGAGAGAAAAAATAGCCCAAAAGCCCAAGCAAAATAACCTAGCCAAGAGATAACCCAACCAAAAAAATAATAAGCCCAAATCAAGAAGCCCAACAAGCCCATTCGCTTAGAAAGCCATCTTGGCCCTTAGAAAAAAACCAAAATAGCCCACAAGAGCTTCAGCCTTTTGAAAAACAGAGAACACGTGAAGGAGTAGATGGCAGGCTCCTTAAGCAAAGCTGCTGGAAACCAGTCCCAAGCCAAAGACATCCAAAGAACCGATGAATACCATCCCGCATGCTGTCAGAAGCATCCCTTGGACCAGCATA
>NC_024127.1:26139021-26187108 GCF_000346735.1 Prunus mume
AGAAAAGCTTAGCCAAAGTAAGTAGAAGCCATTAGGGTTTCTTGAAAAATGGTGATTTCCGGCAGCTATAAATTGAGCCTTCCCCTACCCAACAAACTCAACTCATAACCTGCAGAGAGCAAGCTTTTCTCTCTATCTTGCAAAACTCAGACTCGTGCACTGTTCATCTTCTTCTCCAATTTGTTTTTCTGGCAGCTGCCAGAAGAACTCTGCCTTTCTTTTTCCTTTTTCCCTAGTCGAATTCCTCACAAAACACCTCATTCCTTACTTAAACACTTTCTTTTCTCATAAACCAAGCCTAATTTCTCTCTTAGTGCTAAACCCATGTTGATTTTGCTCCCATGCCACATGCCACTCATGCTGAGCTGAAAAGACTATCTGTAAGCATGCCAAAACTATCTGCAAGTTACCATTATTCTCGTTGGTGAAGATAACCAAAATACTTCCTAAGGCTCTACTGCCTTTTCGAGGTATTTTGGGGCTTAATTTTCGAACTCAGGCTCAAGGGGCAATTTCTTCCATTTTGCCCTTTACGGCAGTCAGGCCCGTAGTAGCTGCCGGAAGAAAAAAGCCCCTACAACTGGCTTCATCCAGCGCATTCCAGCCCAGCCAATGAATACATTCCTGGCCCAACTTAGAGCGTTCCGTGCCTTGAGAAGAAAAATCTAATTTTGGGGGAAAATTGAAGCTTTCCATACCTTGATAGGAATTGTACTCGGATCTGAATTGGAAAAAATAATAATAACAACAAATTCATATATATACAAACAGGTACATAACAAAGCAAAAATAATTTGACCAACAAAAAAACACAAAGCAAAAACATTTATACAAAAAAATCACCAAGCACCCTAACGGGTGATGGAACAGCAAACAATAGCGCACAGCTGTCGTCATGTTGATGGATTTCATATCTTTTTAGGTAGGTATTCAACACCCTACTACTTTCTGTAGTATATCCATTTTCAGTAATAAAATATAGATCCATCTCACCCCAAGACAGATGATTACATAATGAAGCATGAATTATAGCATCTTAACCTAAGTTCTTGCTTGCTTCACGGGGAATGTCAGGTACATACACACGTTCCAAAGTTGCAAGAGCATAAGGAGCTCCGGAACCAATTACGAAAAAAATTTCTATTATTTCAGCTCCATTACGATCTGGAAATTGAACTCCTGGTTTCCATTGAACTTTATAAATTTCTGGTACCCCTCCACTATAGCCGACAATAAGAGTAACAACATGGCCAATTTTCCGTTGTTCCAGAAACTTGTATGCTTCATTGGCAAGCGATTCAGGTATATGCAAAGTATTAGGTGTCACATGACAAATTTTAGCTACCGAGGAATTGACAGCTCCCACTTTTTGTCCACACTTGGTCACAAACAAATGGTCATTCAAGCGCACAATCTTCGTGTTGTAGTCGTTGCGAGCAAAGCTCGATCCATTTCTAGATCGCGTTTCCGATCCCAAAAGGATTCCACCTTTATAGAAAAACGTGATATTTGTTATTCCTTGCATTTTCCTGTCAATAGAATTTTAATTATCAAAGTGACGCATGTTCTATATTGCTTGCTGTATTCAATTTGTTTGGACTCAAACCAGAAAGATATGGATGCTTAAATCAAAGCGGAAAGAACAAGGCAGAAATTTAGATGGTCAAAGTTCATCAAGGAAATGCTTTGCTTTCCTAAAAGAAAAACATCAAAGGAATTCATCAAGGATATGCCTATATTACCTATATGCTACACAAAGCCATATAGGCTTAAGCTAAATGTAAATGTACATTTTAACTAGGCAAGATACATAGAAACAGATTTTTGGATTTTGGAATCTTAAAATTTGGATACTTAAATCAAACCAGAGAGAAAAAGACAGAAATTCAAATTGTTAAAGTTCATCAAGGAAATGCTTTGATTTCCTAAAAGAAAAACATCAAAGGAATTCATCAAGAATATGCCTATATAACCTACATGCTGCACAAAGCCATCCAGGCTTAAGCTAAATGGAAATGTACATTTTAACTGGGCAAGATGCATAGAAACATATTCACATCAAGGAATTCAAGAATATGCTTTCCAAAAAGAAAAACATCAAGGATGTGCATTCGAAAAATATATTTCTAACACAAACCATTGTTTCAAAAGAAAAATAATAAGAAATTACTTACCCAGCAAGATTAAATAGTGATGGCTGAGATGGACGCGATGGAGAAAAAGGAACAGAATGTAATTGTCAGCAACATAAGAGAAAGAGGAAGAGAGGTTTTAAGCGCTAGCTCCTCATATTTTAGGGTTTAGACAGAGTGTGATAGTGAATGAAGGAAGAGATGTTTTAGTTAAACCTGGTACGAATGGGCCAGTTAACACCATGATTTAATATATTTAAAGCCTTCTATGGCTTGAGAAGAAAAATCTACGTTAGAAAACAAATATGAAAAAGGGGGAAATTGAAAAATTGAAGCTTTTCATGTCTTGATAGGAGTATAAATTTTGACCTGTTACGAATGGGCCAGTTAAAACCATGATTTAGTATATTTACTATACTGGCTTCATCTAGCGCATTCCAGCCCAGCCAATGAATACATTCCTGGCCCAACTTAGAGCGTTCCATGCCTTGAGAAGAAAAATCTAATTTTGGGGGAAAATTGAAGCTTTCCATACCTTGATAGGAATTGTACTCGGATCTGAATTGGAAAAAATAATAATAACAACAAATTCATATATATATATAAACAGGTACATAACAAAGAAAAAACAATTTGACCAACAAAAAAACACAAAACAAAAACATTTATGCAAAAAAATCACCAAGCACCCCAACGGGGTGATGGAACAACAAACAATAGTGCACAGTTGTCGTCATGTTGTTGAATTTCATATCTTTTTAGGTAGATATTCAACACACTACTACTTTATGTAGTATATCCATTTTCAGTAATAAAATATAGATTCATCCCACCCCCAGACAGATGATCACATAATGAAGCATGGATTATAGCATCTTAAACTAAGTTATTGCTTGCTTCACGGGGCATGTCAGGTTCATACACACGTTCCAAAGTTGCGAGAGCATAAGGAGCTCTGAAACCAATTGCGATTCTATTATTTCAGCTCCATTACGATCTGGAAATTGAACTCCTGGTCTCCATTGAACTTTATAAATTTCTGGTACCCTTCCACTCTAGCCGACAATAAGAGTAACAACATGGCTAATTTTCGTTGTTCCAGAAACTTGTACGCTTCATTGGCAAGCGATTCAGGTGTATGCAAAGTATTAGGTGCCACATGACAAATTTCAGCTACAAAGGAATTGACAGCTCCCGCTTTCTGTCCATACTTGTTCACAAACAAATGGTCATTCAAGCGCACAATCTTCGAGTTGTAGTCGTTATGAGCAAAGCTCAATCCACTTTCAGATCGCGTTTCTGATACCAAAAAGATTCCACCTTTATAGAAAAACGTGAATATTTGTTGTTCCTTGCATTTTCCTGTCAATGGAATTCCAATTATAAAAGTTGCGCATGTGCAATATTGCTTGCTGTATGCAGTTTGTTTGGACTCAAACTAGAAAGATATGGATGCTTAAATCAAAGCAGAAAGAACAAGACAGAAATTTAGATGATTAAAGTTCATTAAGGAAATGTTTTGCTTTCTTAAAAGAAAAACGTCAAATGAATTCATCAAGGATTGCCTATATTACCTATATGCTACACAAAGCCATCCAGGCTTAAGCTAAATGAAAATGTACATTTTAACTGGGCAAGATGCATAGAAATAGATTAACATCAAGGAATTCAAGAATATGCTTTCCAAAAAGAAAAATATGAAGGATGTGCTTTCCAAAAGTATATTTTTAACACAAACCAATTTTTCAAAAGAAAAATAATAAGAAATTACTTATCCAGCAAGATGAAATGGTGATGACTGAGATGGACGTGATGGAGAAAGAGGAACAGAATGTAGCCGCCAGCAACAGAAGAGAAAGAGGAAGAGAGGTTTTAGGCGCTAGCTCATCATATTTTAGGGTTTAGACAGAGTGAGATAGTGATTGAAGGAAGAGATGGTTTAGTCAAACTCAATACGAATGGGCAGGTTAAAACCATGATTTAATGGATTTAAAGCCTTTTATGGCTTGAGAAGAAAAATCTAAGTTAGAAAACAAATATGAAAAAGGGGGAAATTGAAAAATTGAAGCTTTTCATGTCTTGATGGGAGTATAAATTTTGATCTGGTACGAATGAGCCTGTTAAAACCATGATTTAGTATATTTACTATACTGGCTTCTTCCAACGCATTCCAGCCCAGCCAATGAATACATTCCTGGCCCAACTTAAAGCGTTCCATGCCTTGAGAAGAAAAATCTAATTCAGGGGGAAAATTGAAAAATTGAAGCTTTCCATATCTTGATGGGAATTCTACTCGAATCTGAATTGGAAAAAATAATAATAACAACAAATTCATATATATATAAACAAGTACATAACAAAGCAAAAACAATTTGATCAACAAAAAAACACAAAGCAAAAACATTTCTGCATAGGCCAAAATTGAAACTTTTCTTTTATCTTGTTTGCTGCAACGGGGAGCATATGATATGATAAAAATTGGCAAAAATTGAAAAAAAATTGAAGCTTCTCATAGCAATTGAAACTATCCATGTCTTGATGAGAATTCTCCTCGAATCTGAATTTGCAAAATATAAAATAAAATAAAAAAGAGTACATAACAAAGCAAAAAAAAAAAAAAAAACAAATAAATAAAGAGCAGATCCACTTATAATAGGAATTGGAAAAAATTGAAGCTTATCCTCGGCGGATCTGAATTCTGCATAGCCAAGCTTGAAACGGAATTTGTCATGTCACCTCTAGCGCGGTATAATAGGAATTCGCGAAAATTGAAGCTTCTCATCGCAATTGAAAAGAATAGCTTCTGGTGAGATTTGAAGAGGGCAGATATGCAAAAGGGCCTCCTCTCTACCTAAAACATGAAACAAGACTCTCTACTTTGGTGTTCCTTATAGTTTTAAAGCTATCTGACCAAGTATCTATTTATATCGGGGGAAAAGAACATCTATTTATAGGAATAGAAAGTACAACCCTAAAACTTAACCGAACACTTTCTATTCAACGGCTCTAGACCAAAGTGACGTATATCCTTGTTGGGCTCATTGGGTTTCTTGTCGTTTAGTGTGACAATACAAATCTTAGTCGTTCGAAATGATTCTCCAAACTAGTATCATCTTAGCCGTTGATCCCAACTGCTCGGATGCAAAAGGAAGGAGGACTGACTGCTTGATTTTTCTAAATTTGTATCTACTTCTTTCATTTTAAAGCTTGCCACATCATTAAAATACTATCTAAAGGCTAAAAAAATTGGGAGATTTACTATAATACCCAATATAAGAGTCCAAATTATAAATAAATAAAAAACTCTATATGAAATAGATTTTAGAAACACACCTAAAGCTCATTTACAATATAACAAAAAGACTTTTAACTTCTTTTAAATTACAAAACTGTCATTGATTTCTTTAAACAAACTCAACTCCAAAACCTCATAAAAAGGCCCAAAACACTCAATGGGGCATCAAAGTAATTTAAGCATCAAAATTAAATTCAATAGGACCAACTGTCATTTTTTGAGATTTTTTTTTTGGGTAGAAATTAAATGGTGTATCGTTTATTTATAGTTTTAGTGCTAAAAATGAGTATATGACTAAATATTTCCAAAAAATTTACACTTAATTTATTTATTATTATATGTTTTTTTTTTTTGGGTCTGAATATTATTATATGTTCTTTGTGCTATATCATGCGACTAGTTGGATTTATTTATACTCAAGTTTACACTTAAATTTTCTACTTGAAATTTTGAATTTGCTTGTTGAGCATATATTACTGTTTGGGTATGTGGTCATGGTCAATTCAGGCTCATATTATCTAGTCCAATCAGATCAGAGGTTAGGATCCAATCCAAATTGACATTAAATTGGATGGTTGTTCTTAGTAAGGGAATACAAGATTCTTATTGTCAAATCTAATCCATTAGTTGGAATGTTGTTCTTAGGAATAATTGTTTTTAACCACTTGATTATAGTCCTCTTGCCCTTTAAAGTGGGAGTTTTAAGTTTTAAGTTTAACAACTCAGTTTACTATTTTATTATTGGTTAATAAATTATTCCTCTTTTAGCATTTTAATTAAGCAAGGAAATTTGTTTATTTTTAAAAATTTAATAATAAAAGCCTTGTATTATATATAGATAGATGTAAACATGACAATCTGTAATTTTTTAGTTTGAAATGCCTAAATTAGCAAAAATAAATAAATAAATATATATATATATATAATATATTCAACTGGATTAGATAAATGTACTTTACAATTCAACGATATTAAATGAAAATCTTATCAGAATTTTAAAATTTTCAATTTGATTTGTTTAAAGAAATAAAAAAGATAAAACTTACACGAAATAATTTAACATTGAACATTAACATAGATTGTAACAGAAAAAAATTATATTGGTCATGATTGGATCATGAATGGTTTGGCCTCAAGCCATGAAAAGGAGAAGAAAGAAGTGGCTGATGATGAGAAAGAAAAAGACGAAATAGGGTAAGAAGAGGAGGAGTAGAAGAAAGAAAGAGGTAAATCTCACACACACACACCTAGCTAACACCTAACTTAGCAAGTGTTGTGTGTGTTGTTGTCTTGTGTGGACCAAAAACAAAACAGAACAAAAAAATCACACCTAATTTAGTAATGTTCGGTTGTTAAATAAAATAAATACACCTAATTTTAGAGTTTCTATTCTAATGAATATTTTAATTTAATTTAATTTATATATTGTTCACTTTCTGTCTCTCTCACGCGCACACGCGCTCTTTCACTCTCTTTATTTTCCCGGAAAATCTCGGTTTTCCTGAGAAAAAACAAAAGAAAAGAAAACATTGGGGAGATGATTTCGACTAGGTCCGTTTTGCGCGGGCAGCTAAGACCGTCGGTTGCTGTGTTGCACTCTTCATTTTACTCTTCTTTATCATCCGCAGCTGCAATTCAAGCTGAGAGAACAATCAGACAAGGCCCCAGAAATGACTGGAACCGCGACGAGATCAAGGCCGTCTATGGCTCTCCTGTTCTCGATCTCCTTTTCCACGGAGTCAGTACCTCTTCTTTCTCTTCCTTTTCCTTCTTCTTTTAGTTTTTGGTATGCTCTGTTTGGTTGCCTGGAAAATGGGGGAGAAAACAAAGGAAAATGACTATGATATTCTACTTACATTTTCATAATGCATAATTAGTTTGTGGGTATATAATTATTTTCTCTGGTGAAACCTTTTGTTATAATCCTACTTGGTAATGCCTTTGGCCTTAGTTTTGGTATAAGATATCTAGAATTTGGTAGACAAGAGCAGGCTTAGTGGACTTACTATAGTATTGTTACATCACATTAAAACTGACAGCTGTAATTAGTTCTAAGGTTGTTAAGGTTCTAAGAATATTTAAGTGTACTCGTTGATTGAGTCAGTACAAATATTCATTTCTCTCAAATACCTAACAGTTTTCAGTCACCACAAGTTATAACCATTGCTCTAGTCGACTTCCTAAACTCTTTTCCTTGATATTTACACTGCCCAATGTGTGTTGTGGGCTGATAAGTTATTTTTGATATCGAAAGCAATTTTCTTTTCTCTTTTTCTTCAGATTTTGTTTTGAATGTATTTGTTTTTTTTTCTTTCTTTCTATGTTAGAAGTAAATATCTTGCTCTTTCAGGCCCAAGTTCACAGACACACGCATAGTTTTAGGGAAGTGCAGCAATGTACTCTCCTCTCTATCAAGACTGGTGGATGTAGTGAGGATTGCTCGTATTGTCCTCAGTCGTCCCGGTATGACACAGGACTCAAGGCCCAAAAGCTTATGACAAAGGACGCTGTCACGGAGGCAGCACAAAAGGTCCCTTTCTTAATCTTATGTCTGTACCTTGCATTTAAGGACTACAGCAGAAGTTGCAGAACTGTTGATGCAATTGGTGATAATAGAAAACTCATCTTTGATGTTATAATTGTGTAAAGCGTATAATGATTGTATGAGTTGAAAGAAGCGTGTCAGAAAAGCAATTAATGAAATTTATCAAGTTCCTTTTTACATTATAATATCTAAGTCTACGGAAGTGATTGAAACATGCATCACGAGAATACCATGTTCACAATTTGGTGGTCTGATGTGTATTGTGGTAAATAATGAGTTATTGTAAGGGGATCAGTGGAAGCCTTCATCTCATGTACAAAAACTGGAAACATGCAGTTTTGTGTTAATCCTCTACTAGGCGAATTCTGTCAACAATGAGATGTCCTGGCTAACAATAGCAGCAAATAGCTAAGGGTCCTAGATTTTGGTTATATACATTGGTCCTTTAATTCTAACAGTGCTTGTTATGCTACCATGAATTTTTGTTCTTATGGCCGAGTCATGAATATATTGTTCCCTTCTTTTACATATAAAATTTTCAGTATAGGTGATTGATTGCAAATGATCATTTGATCTTTGAATCATAGATATGCCCCTAGGACCATAGTGTTGTTATATGAGGCAGGTCAGCACGAAACTTATACGTCTCTTCGGAATCATTAACTATGCTGCCTCATGACCTATTTACATACCGCTTTTAAGTTATGGGTCTAAATTAAATTATGATGATACTTCTCATTTAAGTTTCAATTCCTTCCAGAACTTCTGCTTTTGAGTTTTATTAGGTAGTGGCATATGTTTTATAGAGAAACAATGTTGGACCTTACTAGTATATTGGTCTCAAGTTGTCCACTCCTTTAATATTCTTCACCAGAGATGTGAATTGGGAGTACTATTTATAATTTCCTGCTTATGATTAATTCAATTTATACTTTGAAGTCAATCATGCCTTAATATTTCACCATATTTCATTATTTGACAGGCAAAAGAGGCTGGAAGCACACGCTTTTGCCCTCTTTTGCATGGGTGCTGCATGGAGGGATACAGTTGGAAGAAAGACAAACTTTAACCAGATCCTTGAATATGTAAATACATAAGGTAATAAAACATTGTATATTGCATATATTAAGCAGATAGGAAGGAGAGGCTTTGTATTGTTTGCTCAACAGTTTAACTTATGTTAATATCTCTCACATTCCAGGGGTATAGGAATGGAGGTGTGCTGCACCTTAGGCATGCTAGAAAAGCAACAAGCTTTGAAACTCAAAGAAGCAGGCCTGACAGCTTACAATCACAATCTTGACACCTCTAGGGAATATTACCCAAATGTCATTACCACAAGAACCTATGATGAGCGCTTGGAAACCATTAAGTTTGTCCGGGATGCAGGAATTAGTGTGTGTTCAGGTAATCTGATCTTACTATTGTATATAATCACATGCATCTATTTCGTAAGTCAATCATTGTCTAGCCTAATGCATGTAATAGATTCTTTCTTCTTCTCCTAATAGTGTAAAAACGCATTTGTTAACATGGGTAGACATTCAGACTGGTCTATTCTTTTCGAGTCCTTAATAAAAGTGGAAAGAATTAGTGTGTTGTCATCTTTGGTTGCATACTTTTCTAAGGAGGACATGTTTACTTTTTGACTTTTTGAAAGTGTAAATTATGTTGTTTTAAGATATGTAACCTCTTGATGATACAATGGACTTTTTTTGATATTTATGTAATCTCAAAGATGCAAAGGGTTCTTTGTCCAGATGTATTTCCATTTCCTTTCCTCTCCCCCTAAACATTGTGTCTCCCATTTATAGAACCATTTGAATTATGAGAATTTTAACTTTAAAGTTCTTAGAATATTATTTCCTTTGAGTTGTAACCATATGGTAATTATCATAATTTCTCAAGTCAATTCTAAGCATCTAAGTGATTGACCAAAAAAATTCTAAGCATCTAAGTGTTCATCATCAACATTTACAGCTATGGTGTATTAATGAGCACAAAAATATAGGTATTTACTTCGATGGTAAAGTTAACTTTTTTATTTATTTTAATTTTTAAACAGGAGGAATAATAGGGCTCGGAGAAGCAGAGGAGGATAGAGTTGGTTTGCTGCATACATTAGCAACACTCCCATCTCACCCAGAAAGTGTTCCCATCAATGCACTGGTTTCAGTGAAAGGCACACCTCTTCAAGATCAGAAGGTCAGTCTACATTTGTTTAATTCTAAACTTGACAGTAGAAGTTGTAGCAATAATTGTGCATGCTACAATAGAGAAAGTGGCATATTTTGTGATTCAAGTTGGGCAGTAGTTGACACAAAATTATGGATAAGATGTGTTTAGGGTGACTTTAGATCACATTTTAACAATCGTACTTGTGCCCCTCGGTGGTTTAAATCTCACTTTAATCATAGCGTCTAGAGCCATCAATCATCATGCCAGTTGCATTCTCTAAATTCTATTGATGTTCCAAGACTTGATTAGTTTAACAGAATTCATTTTGCTTCATCTATGTGCAGCCAGTTGAAATTTGGGAGATGATACGAATGACTGCCACTGCCCGTATAGTCATGCCAAAAGCAATGGTCAGATTGTCAGCTGGCAGAGTAAAGTTTTCAATGCCAGAGCAGGCATTGTGCTTTCTTGCCGGTGCAAATTCGATATTCAATGTGAGAAGCTATTGACTACTCCAAACAACGATTTTGATGCTGATCAACTCATGTTCAAGGTGCTTGGTCTGATTCCCAAAGCTCCCAGTTTCTCTGAGGAACCAGCAAAGGCATATGAGGCAGAGGCTTGTGAGGAAGCTGTTTCCAGTTCAGGCTGAAATTGCTATACAAGGAGAGTGTTGGTCTGTAGTTTCTTACATTTTTTAAGCTGTAATTTTAGGTCAGTTTGTAGCTGAAAGAATTGCACTCAAAGTAAAATTCAGTTAGAAAATAAAAGCGAAATTTAGTAAGTCGATGATTGGATGATAACTCTATAAGCCCCATTAGAGAACTCACCATGTTCACTGGTATGAGAGCCAACATCACACACACAAAGACAAATGCAGACCAAAGTATGTGATGTTCTCTTTTGTTGATCGAGTCATAGGCATTAATAATTTCTTAGATTACAAATGAACCTGTAGAGAAGCAGCACGGCAGTAGGCTTCTGCCGTGACCAGTGCCGAAGCCCCATGTGGCGAAAACCCAAAGAGTAGATTAGTTTTTGCTATGGTTTTAATAAAAATAAAATTTTATCCATTCTGAAAAATACCCCCGGCTCCCATGGGTGTTTTTTTGTGGGTCAAACGGATGAGATGTTTTACGTACAAAAGAGTTGGAAGAGGTTTTTGACTTGCTCTGCATTCACAATCTGTAATTCAATACCTAAAAATCATTCAGAAAAAGTTAGTTGATCCAATTCATTCTCTCCTATTCATCACTTCACCCATTCTACTAAAAATAAAAATAAAAATTTGGAACATTTAAATCAGATTGAATATTCTAGCTCACGTTAGTGTTTCCGCCCTTTTTTTAAGCTATCTTATCAATAAACATATTTGCTTTTTATAGCAAAGCAAGGCAATTGAAACAAAATTAGGGCTAGCTTTACACAAGTCATTGTTGTAAAAAAAATATAGTTTTCCTCTTTCTAAAGCAAAATACAAAAACCTTTATATTATATCATATAAACAAATTGGAAAGCTTTTAAGGTACAATGAAATTGAAGAAAACAAATTGATAGGTACGTAAAAGCAAAATAAATAATAAGTAAGAAGGTGAGTTTGGTACGGTGAAGCACATAAAAGACGTTGTTTTAAAGCCTTTGTAGCCTCTTACGTGTAGGTACTGGTGGTCTACAAGACTCCAAGATACAACCTCTTATACACAAACTCAAGATCCGCTATGAGCACGTTCATAGACGGATATAGGTGTCCAAGTCACATAACCATTGCCCAAAATAATAATATAAGTAGAGAAAGTATATAAAAATTAGAATAGGAGAGAATCAGATTGTGGTGGTGATTGTGGTATGTGATATTCTGATGGTGTATTATGCTTGTGCAAATGTGAAGTAGGAGTGGCCTTTTATAGGCATCCAAGAACATATAACCTTCATCACATTAAACTAGAAAATTAAGGCATTCAATATAGAAATAATACCTTAAAATTAAATATGTATAAGCTCCACAATAAATAAAATAAACAGCCAAAATAATTAAATAAATAAAAATTGTTAAATTTTTAAAACCTTTTAAAATTCCAACAATCCCCCACAAGGTTTTCAAAATTTTACTGTGACAAAAAAAAATAGTGAAAATATATATTTATATATGGGCAACATAATACTATGCAGTAGGTGTAGGTGCCTTCCAGGCTTGAACCTTCACTTAGTGATGATAGTCTCCATTTGAGGAACTTGAGTGTACAAAGTATTGAACTCGGCACCTTTGACCAAATTTCAACATATCCCACACATAGTATTGGTTGAGACTTAGATGCGGGATAGCACTATTTATGGCCATGCGTTAATCTTGATTCTCATGAGAGTTACTAGAGAATAGCCCAATTCTCACAGTTGCAGCCTCACGGCATCTCTCATTTAGGTGAATTCTCCAAGAGTACATGTGACCTGCACCTTGCGGGAGTTTGCTTGCCTTGAAACTCATTTAGGGATAAATCCCTTCCTGACGTCACTTAAAATAGCACTTTTGCCTTAAGGATGAGCAAAAGAATATATCAAGGATATCTCCATAGTTTTATGAGTGCTATATGAGTCACGCAGTATGGATTGTTTCTACCACATTGAACTTCCTTCATGGGATCACCAATCATAGAAGTTGGGTTACCTCCCTATGTGACTCCCTTATGGGCTTAAGCACACCCCCCTCGATATTTTGCATTAATAGCCTCCTCCACGAGGCATGCATATCAGGACTAGCCTTCACAAGACATATATAATGTAGGTCATGTCTTTGTTCTCCATTTTAGCGTGCTCTAAACCTGCATTTTATTAGAAATATTTCCTACACAATCTTGCACACAAATGATTAGTGGATTTCACCTCAGTATAATCGGAAATTACATACGCGTCAGTATACATTAAATTATAACGTCAATACATCATACTTCAAATCTTAAGATCAAGAGTACCTCTCAATTCTTTGGTACCCAAATATGAATTTATGATGGTTCATAAAACTTTGAGTACACCTGCTGATGCTTGTGAACAACAATATAGAGCTTAATTCATTAAATAAATGAATATTGAGTATTTCAGGATACTCTTACTCCATTTATGTGCACTTCAATTGGCTGGATCATGAACGCATATCCAAGTTGTCATTGTATCTTCTCGATTCTCAATATGACCCTGTAAAATAGTAAAAGTCTACCAAAATTTTATACCAAAATCATCTTTAGTTGCACACACTTTCATATCAAAACTGAAGATAAATTAGTCTCGTAATAAACTTTCATAATGAAAACAAATTTCACACGGACACAACATGTTTGCCAAGGAATTATAAAAATTATTATGTCATGAGATGAATATAATGAATCTTTCCCATTAGAGCATAAAGAAATTGAAAACACACACAAAATTGTGGGAAAGAGAAGTGAGAAGAAAAACCTATGATAGTAAAGCAATACAGTTAGACTACATAAATAGGTCTAACGTTTTTCAACATAAAACAAAAACTACTCAAAATTAGCCACACATAAAATTATAGCATTGAAGTTCCCTCTGAGAAAAAAAAAAAAAAAAAAAAATCGACTCCCACAAAAAAGTCTACACGATTTTAAAATAAATAATAATTATTTTTATTATCAAAAGCAAGTAACATAAACATTTAAGGGCTAATTAAAAAAAAATAGGCTTAAATGCTAAAATAGTCTTTGTGTTTTACCACATTGGTCAACTTAATCCTTGTGTTTTCAATTTGGCCAATTTGGTCCCCATTAGCCAATGTGGTCAATTCCGTTAAAATTGCTGTTAAATAAACATAAATGATTTTTTTTTTCTTTTCTGTTGAAAACCTAATTTTTCCCTTCAAATTTAAATCTTTAAAGCAAATCTGCGCATGTAAACCTCTTGAGAAAAAAAAAATTCACAACATATACTAGTTGTCAATCGGAAGAAAGCATTAAACCAAATCTAATAAATCACATAAAGATAGTGCAAAAGAATCCGACGTTGAAAGCAATAAAATACAAACGTTAACAAAATGATTTAATACAAATTTATAAATAAACCCAATCCTAGACATGTATTTATAAAAAAACCCAAGTACTATTTAAACATAGAAACACACCCAAAATCAACCCCAAAGTCAACTTTTTGGGTGTGTTTATAAATGGGTTTTGAGTGTGTGTAATGATGGATTTTGGGTGTGTTTATAAAGTGTTTTGGGTGTTGGGTTTTTTTATAATTTCAACCTCCATTTTGGGTGTTTTAGTGAAACTCCCATGATTTAATGGCAAATATGAATACAAATTGAAGATTAAATCATATCAAAGGAATTTAAATTAATCTGCAGTTTTTGCAAAAATTAATAAAGCAAAACTATCGCAAAGCTCTTGACTTCAAAATTGTAGCAAGACTATATAATCAAATCATAAAATTTCTTTTCCTTTAACTCCTACAATTAAATTACGGAAGGAGCTGATTTGAGGATGAGGAATTCACACTCCAACTCGCTTTCCTTCAAAGTTGTTGGCTGCTTCAAAATTAATTTTAAAACAACAATAGCAATAAAATCTTATAAACCTTTCTGCCCGTTTTTGCAACATAAATATCTATAATATTATCAAAATATTAAGTGACAAAATCAATACACTCATTAAAGATAAAATTGGTCAAACCAAAATTAAACTGACGCAAAAAATTGGTCAAACCCAATAAGATACAAAATGTACCAACAATATCATAATGAGATTTTAAAATATTTAAAGCAATTGAAATTTTATATACAACATGAAAGCTTTAAACTGCAGCTACCTAAAACTAACCGTAATTCTCTATTTGAAACTCCAATACAAATGCAAAAGCTTCAGTCAAAGAGTTAAAAGGTATTAAACCAATACGAGAAGAAAACAACTTTAACATACAAAGGCTTTAGATTGTTGTAAAAAATATAGTTTTCCTCTTTCGTAAAGCCAAATACAAAAACATTTATATTATAAATAACATATAAACAAATTGAAAAGCTTTTAAGGTACAATGAAATTGAAGAAAACAAATTGATAGGTAAGTAAAAGCAAAATAAATAACAAGTAAGAAGGTGAGTTTGGTATAGTGAAGGACGTCAAAGACACTGTCCTAAAGCCTTTGTAGCCTTCCTACGTGTAGGTACTGGCAGTCTACAAGACTCCAAAAATACGACCCCTTGTACACAAACTCAAGATCCTCTATGAGCACGTTCATAGACAGATATAGGTATCCAAGTCACATAACCATTGCCTAAAATAATAATATAAGTAGAGAAAGTATATAAAAAGTAGAATAGGAGAGAATCATATTGTGGTGGTGATTGTGGTATGTGATATTCTGATGGTGTATTGTGCTTGTGCAAATGTGAAGGAGAAGTGGCATTTTATAGGCATTCAAGAACATGTAACCTTCACCACATTAAACCAGAAAATTAAGGCATTCAATATAGAAATAATACCTGAAAATTAAATATGTATAACACCCACAATAAATAAAATAAAATAGTCAAACTAATTCTTTGTGCTATATCATGCCCAAAAACCACTAAAAAATTCAGTGGGACAAAACCCAACCGAGGGAAGAGAGTATACCACTACTGTTTGTGCAAAAATCCTCGTTGGAGAATATTCACTTAGGGATTCTTCAATCTTTGATCTTCCTTCTCTCTCTTCCTCGAAACCTGTAAAAAAGACTGGAGTAAATAAAGCACACCCGGGGGGTGCTGGCCAAAGGCCCTCCGATGCCTAAGTTAGTTTAATTGAATATAGGTGAAACAATAGCTAAAACATGGTACAAAGATTTCTCTAGGGTAAGAACTGAGCGGGCGGAACCGTGTGTGGTGGCCAAAGTCTTGTGAGAAAATATGGAGAGAGAGAGAGAGAGAGAGAGAGAGAGAGAGAGAGATGCCATGGCAACCCACAAATACGACCCATTTTCCAGGTCTAATGATAAGCAACTGGTGAGTGATGCCATGGCACTGAGCATGTAAAGTGCGGTGTCAGTCCCAAGTGTGGGTCATCGCCTTATTGTGAAATCCTATGAGGTGCAAGTGTCAAGAAGTCAGTTGGTGGCAAAATGAAATTTGGTTGCAGATTGTCAAAGTACTATAAGGAGATTGAAAAGGGAGATGGCAAAGACTTTGGAGGTGACGCCACACCAGCTTGAAATATTGTAGGAAGAGAATCAAAAGCTATCAAAGATGATAGATTTTTACTCTAAGGACATGCAAGAACAGCTGGAGGCCTTGGATCGATCGGGTATACATGGGCGAGGAGATCCAAGTTTTGCTAAACCTAAGAAAGGGATCTTTGTAAGCTCAAATGATGATCCCCAAGAAGGGGTGCGAGAAAACCCGAGAGAGGAGATTTAAAGGGCTAAACTAAAGTCTCCTATTGAGGAATCAGGAAGCATGCCATAATGTTGTTGTTGTTTTTTTAAAAAATTAATGTAGTCCACTGTTTCCTATTTTTTATTATTTTATTTTATTTATTTTTAATGTGAAATAAATATTTTTCTACAGTTTTCTATAATTTTTATTTTATATTTCTTCTAATTTTATTGACACAAATTAAAATGCTAATCATCTGACTATAAATACCCGCAAGTGTGCAAATCTATTGGAAACTTGGAATAAGTAAACATGTTATTAACGAGGTAACCAATTTAATAATGTGTTTAAGACAACCCGAACTTGACACGACACGTTTATTAAATGGGTCAGGTTTGGGTTGAGTATTCTTGACACATTTATTATCCCGACACAACACGACCCATTGCCACACCAAGCCTCACGAACTTGTTGCCACCTTCGCTTCATAACCCCACGAAACCGGTAGCAATCTCCATCACTGACCTGAAGCCGGCGTTGTCCCACCTCACTGCTCCATTACCGAAACTTCTTTGCAATCGCAAGGCCTTTAGCCGGATCTAGCCAACACTATGGCGCTACCACCATAAGGTAGAGGTTCCCATCACGGCAATCTCGCAGTCACCGACTTTGGCCCGATCTTGGAATAACTTCAATCGTTCCCTCCTTTGCCGCCACGCTCGACGTGCGCTCCCACATACACCTCTAACGAAGCCTTAGCCCATGTGCAATTGGGCTCCACACAATTCTTTCCTCCCAGTCCACAAGTGTTATGATTTTCTACAAGGCCAAAGATATTCTAATGTGCAAGGTGTTTGAAATGACCTTGCGAGGAGCGGCCCAAGACTGGTTCCATACCCTGACATCCGGGTCGATCAACAGTTTCAAGGAGCTAGCTTACGTCTTCACTAAGGAGTACACTTCTTATCGAGCAATCAAGAAGAACCCTGACCACCTATTCAACCTGTATAAGAAGTCCGATGAATCCCTCCGAGATTACATCAAGAGATTCAAAGCAAAAAAGGCGAACATTGTAGGATGCGATAACCAAATCACATCCTCTGCATTAGAATGCTCATACCCTAATAGATTATGCAGGATTCAAGACGAAGTTTGAGGAAGCGTGTTTCAACTAAGCTGCTAGGCTTTTGTTGTTGATTTGTGTAACTAATGTTTGTAAGTAGTCAATCATTCGATAAATATCTTAGTGTGTATTTAACTACGAGCTACTGCGATTCAGATTTTGTGTTGTTAAGTAAATTTGTATTATTTGTAGCTTTATTTCTCATCATATTGTGGTTGTAGGATTTTATTCTCATGACTATGGTATGACTCACACCATGATTTGAGATTATTACTTATTTTTTAATCTGGTCTTGACATAAACCTCGCTTCAACTATGGAATAGTATTAAGACAATAAATTCATCTCAAGGAATCAATCCAAATTTTAGAATTAATTCCAAAATGTATGTCCCGGTCGGGAATTTGGATAACATAAAGAAATAGAGTCACTCACGACCATTGGATAGGAGAGAGTATCATGATATTATAAAACGTATATAGATAGAAGAGAAGAGAGAACCATCAGATGCTAAACTTCAATCAAGTGCCTTAAGGCTGTAATCCCTTCCTATATGGAACAAACATAAAACAATAAGCAAAAGATTAAGAAAAGAAGATGTGGAGTAGATATTCATGAATCCAAAGATGATACGTCTACTAAGTCTAACATCAATTCAAGCACTGGTAGAATGTTGGGGCCCCTTTGATAGCTCTCAATCCCATCGTTGGTGTGATTTGAAGAGTCAAAGCTTAAATCTAGCCCAATCTCTAGGAACCTCAACCTTAGGATGACCAAGTTGGAGAATCAAATTATTGTATTCTTGTTGATGAAGCAAAATATGCATATAATAGAGAGCAAATGACCATTGTTTTAAGATTTGTTGATAAAGATGATTTTGTACGAGAACGTTTTTTTTGAGATTGTGAGGGTTGAAGATACTAGTTCTTCAACACTAAAACAAGAGATATATCGGGTTCTTATTAATTCTGATCTCCAAATTGATAAAATGCGAGGTCAATGATATGATAGGGCTAGCAACATGCGAGGCGCATGGAATGGACTACAAGTATTATTTCTTAGAAATTGCCCATATGCATATTATGTGCATTGTTTTGCTCACAGACTACAATTAGCATTAGTTGCAGCATCAAAGGTTGTTGCTCCTATTTGGTTGCTCTTTTCAACATTGAATTTAATTATCAATCTCACTACTGCTTCTCCCAAGCTATAGGCAACTCAAGCAATTGATACTGCACATATGTTGGATATTGGTGAACATGAGACAGGTAGAGGGGCTACTCAGATTGGTACCTTGCATCGACCTGGATCTACTTGTTGGGGATCTCATTATGATTCTTGTTTGGACTTGATAAATATGTATAATGCATCTTGTACAATTGTTGAGACATGGATTAAGGATGGAGCCAATAACTCCATACGAGGGAAAGCTATTGGTACTTTCAAAGCTATGACATCTTACGAGTTCATTTTCGTCTTGCATTTGTTGGAAAAAATTATGGGACTTATTGATAGCCTTTGTCGAGGATTACAGAATAAATCTCAAGATCTCTTGACTGCCATGAATTTAGTACATAATACAGAAGATATTCTTAAGAAAAATTTCATTTGGATGGATGAGATATTTTCCTAGAAAATGTGGAATCAATTTGCAAAAAAACATGACATTGATATCCCAGATATGATTTATTCAATGATACAATAGATTATCAATTGGAAGAGTTAAATAGTAGATTTAGTGAAGGAACAATGGAACTTCTTATTCTTAGTTCTGCTTTGGACCTTACCAATGATTTTAAAGCATTTAAGATTGATGATAATTGCAAGTTTGCAAATAAATTTTATCTGCTGATTTCACTGTTAAAGACTTGTGTTTATTAACGTGTCAGCTAGAACTTTTTGAGTTTGAAGTACGTCAACAAGATCTTGATATCTTTCGAAATATGTCTACTCTTTCTAATTATGTCAAGTATTAAATAAAACAAACAGAGCAAAGGCATATTATTTGGTTGATAGGTTGGTTCATTTAGTGTTAACTCTTTCGGTTTCTACAACAACTATAGAACGAGCATTTTCAACTATGAAACATGTTAAGACTGTACTTCGCAACAAGATGGAGGTTGAATATCTTGCAAATTCCCTTAATGTCAATATTGAGAAAGAACTTTATGTGAATATTGATTCAGATTCAATAATCAATGACTTTGATTCTCTCAAGGAGCGTAGGGTTCCACTTCATTAGGCCAGCTCTTTTTTTATTTTTTTGCAATGTAATATTTGTTTGATGTTTGACAATTTGTGTTTAATTTAATGTTTATATACATATATATATATATATTAAAGAAAAGTAAGCTTATAATAGAGATCTCATTATATATATATATAAAAAAATTAGTCCACCCCTAAAACAATTCATGGTTCCGTCCTTGCTACAGCCTACGTGGAGATGGGCCCGTTCAAAAGTTAGTATGATGTCAAATATGTTTTTAATACAAACGGAATGACTACCCTAAACCAAGAAAACCATATTCAATCTCTATGATTCCAATGGTATAAAAAAAAAAATTCAACGGCCCAAATTCAAATGCAACGATCAAAATAGTAATATTTTTTTAGTACGATTCATAATCTAAACTATAGGGGAGATGGGGTTTCTTACTCACACACACTACTATAATGCTATGATGGTCTAAACCTCAGACGAGCTAGACCATGTTGGCATCAAAATAATAATATTAATCTAAATCGGATCCAATCTCAAAACTCATCCCAAACTCTATAAATAGCCATCTATTTGTTTAATTTTCCACACAAAATCATTTTCTTCCTCTCTCACATACAGAGGTGCTTCAATCCTTTTCATTGTCCTTTCATTAAGTGAAATAAAATTATGTTTTCGAAATTTAAATTTTTTGAGTTAAAGTGTTCATAAAAATAAATTATAATGGTATAAACAAAAATACAAATTTATAAATAAACCCAATCCTAGACATGTATTTATAAAAAAACCCAAGCACTATTTAAACATAGAAACACACCCAAAATCAACCCCAAAGTCAATTTTTTGGGTGTGTTTATAAATGGGTTTTGAGTGTGTATAATGATGGGTTTTGGGTGTGTTTATATGTTTAAATAGTGCTTGGGTTTTTTTATAATTTCAACCCCCATTTTGGGTGTTTTAGTGAAACTCCCAAACAAAAATTACTCATAAAAAGTTAACCACACAAAAAATTTGAGGTTAAAAATACTCTTAAATAATTAATAAAATTGTGGACTCAAATTTTGAGACTGTTTGTATTAGGGGTGGCATTTTAGATTGAAAAACTGAAAAACTGCAAAAACCAACCGACAATTTACCGTAATTGAACTGCAATCGCGGGAAACCGAACCGCATTTGCAGTATGAAGAACCGAACCGCATTTGTGGTTGCAGTTGCGCTATTTAATTTTCAAAGCTTGCGGTTACCGCAAACAGCGACTATATTTAAAATAAATAAAAAATTGAATTGTATTTTTCCTTTGGGTTGTAACTTTAATTCATTTTGCATTGCATTTTCCTTTTGGTTTGTAACTTTAAAGGATTTGGAATTAGAATGCTTGAGAAGTTGAGATTGTGAATGCTTGAGAAGTTAAACTTTAATTAGAATGCTTGGAATTGTAGTTTTAATTGTGAATGCTTGAGAAGTTGAGTAGGTTGTGAATTTATATATGTTTGAGAAGTTGAGGTTGCGAATTTATTTATTTAGGTTGTGAATTTATATTTTTGGGTTAAAGTATGCTTGAACTCAAAAGGCTTCAAAAGAAGCATCAAAATTAGGCTTAAAATGTGGAAGATTGGATTTTTATGACACAAAAATAACTTCTTGTTTTAAACTGCTAATTCACGGTAACCGACCGTTTTTTGCGGTTTACTGCACTGCAAAACGCGGTCGGTTTGTAGTTTCAAAAATCACCATACCGCAAATAGTCGGTCGGTTTGTGGTTTGAGCAAAAATTCGCTTACCGAACCGCAATCACCTCTAGTTTGTATAATATTTGTATTTTGAAAGAGAATTTTCGGTTTAGCCTCCATAAACATTGAAAATGGTCTTTGATTAAAAAAAAAACATCGAAAATGGTCTTTGATTAAAAAAAACATTGGAAATGGTCCGACAATAAAATTAAAATTTTCAAAATTATAGAGCACTTTACGATAAACCCTAAACCCTTCGACCGATCCATGCCCTTGACCAAAAAAATGAACAAAAGTAAAGTGAATAAATAATCTCGACAGATACTCTACAACTATATGATTCAGTTGCAACTTCACCGCTACACAGAAACGAACCTTCAGAGTCCTCTCTCTCTCTCTCTCTCTCTCTCTGTCCCTTTCTCAGTCTGTACCTCTCCCTCCCTCCCTCACTAGCTCATGGCAGAGGATATGGATTCTGATACATGCGTCGGATTCAAACGAACAATCAAAGAGATCCAAGAAACCTAAACTCTCACACAACGCTCTAACTCTCCATCTGCTGCAATTCCAGAACAAGGTAGCCACTCGTCTGAGATCGTTTCTCCGCTGAAACAAGACTCACATTTCACCGACAAGAGTCCTCCTTGTTCGGTCTCCGATTCCTCTAAGAAGGTCAAGCTTTCACCTTACGGCCAAGTCTCTGAAACCCATCTTGAAGAAATTCAAGAAATGCGCAATTATGTGAGTGGAAAGGCCGAAGCTTGCGGTTTAATTTCTGGCTTAACTGTGTCTGATGGAGTTGCTCAAGATTTTATGGAAATTTGTGAAATGGGTCTTGTTTCTAATAGCGAATTTGTGAAAACTGAGACTGAACAGACCCCGGATGATGAGAAAGAAAGGGTTGTTTCGGATTTGGTTGACAAGAAAGGTGAAGGTTCTGTGATAAGTGAACTGGGTTTTGCTGATATCGAAAAGTTAATGCAAGAGACGAAGTCTGTTACTGAATTGGATTGCAAGGAAGGTGTGGATGCTTCTCTGTCTACTTCTGTTGAAAACAGAGTGGTTTTTGTTGGAAAAGAAGCGGAATCTCAGAGTTCCTTGGAACTGAAAAAGAAGCAATTACTGGAGGAAGTTGAAGCCATTCTTGTGCCTGCAGAAAAGACCCTTGTGCAAAGTGGTACTGATGGGTCTCTCAGTTCTTTCAAGATTGAAGTAATTGATGATACTGCAATGATATCATTGCTTGGCAATGGCTGTGGAAAGGAGTTGGGTTTTCTGGGTCCTGCTAAATGTGTTGCACAGGGGAATGGAAACAAGAACGCAAAAAAAGAAATGAATGGGAAAAAAAAGGCAAGAACCTCAGGAAGAAAGAAAAAAGTGGCTAATCATCTGGTTGAAGCTCATAGCGTGAGTTTAAAGAAAGGGAAAGGAGCCAAGATCTTTTACTCGAGGATGGAGTTGGAGGCCATGAGGTATGTGAACGTGGTTGAACAAAAGAAACTGTGGAAAGATATATACCGTGGACTTGGGCCAGTCGTGGCCAAGGAGTATGAAAATCTGGCAAGTGTTAAGCATCAGAAGAACATCCACAATAACTTTGAACCTCACAAACGCTTTGAGAAGATGGAAGTGCCACCTGGTATTCTTGGTAAGTACATTTTTTTATATAATTATTTTCTTTATACATTTTATGGCTAAATCTTATTAGAACTCAGTTGGATGATGAAAAGATGATGTATGAAACTTATATGTTCTAGTAATTGTAATTTTTTATTTATAAATTTGTATAATTTTTATTAGTATGGAGAGCGGTATTTAAATTAATTTCTTGCAACTTATATCTGCTAGTAATTGTAATTTCTATGAGTGAATTGTTTTTAGTCTGGAGATGTGTGTAAAATAATTTGTGGCACCTTATATTTGCTAGTGATTTAGAACTCAATGAACTCCCAGCTTGGTCGTCAAAGAATTGCTCTATCTTTTTCTTTTTAAATTCCTTCTATTGTAATGCATAGCATTCTTAATGTATGAAATAGAAGAGTCTTTCAGAATTAGCTTTTGTAGCATTATTAATTTTTATGCAATTCTTCTTTCTAATGAAAAGATCCTTCTATTATAGCATAGCATTCTAAATGTGTGCGAACCACTGTGACAAAGTGTCCATCATAATAGTTTTACAGAACCAGTTCTCTAAACCTCTAGACAACATGATAGAATACTGCTTAAATGACATTTATTTGGTTAGGATAAAGTGCTTATGACTTAATATCCCAGGTTGTGCCCGGGACTCTATAGTAGTTTTGGCTGTTGTCATTGTCAGCATTAAAAGGTTGTTTGGATATTCCCTTACTTTTGCTTCGGATTTGTCAATGTAATGATAGAGGTTGAACAAACTCACCTACTTTAATGGTGAATAGCCGTTCTGTTTTGTCTTGGTCAAGTTTAGTGGGCGCAGAGGCAATAAATTGCCAATGGACCTTTTTCACAAACATCATCTTTTTTTTCTTTTGCCATCATCTTTGCTGAACCATATCTGGTTCCTGCCCCCCTCCCCTTCTATTATAGCCTTAAGTAGCTAGTCTTTGTTCTTGCATTATCTAACCAGTAAATAAGTGGTGTCATTGTTTCTTTGATTACTCAAATAAGTGATATCGTAACCGAATTCCCCTCTCTCACTCTTTCTACTTTGCTAATGAAAACACTCGTCTTTGTTGCCTACTGCCTCATTTAAAGTAGTTTATCAGGTACCTTATTGTTCTATCTCCACATCACTTTGACAACGAAGCCTGCATTGCCATTCAAGTATATGCATCGTGGCTTTCATAATGTGACATGTCCAGTATTTTGTCCATTCTATTTCTGACACTCAAAATTCCAGATTATTTGATTTTCGGCACTTAATTTAGACTTATTTTCTTCAGCATTTGAAAATGCTTTGTGGTTGTTTGGATCTGGTGACAATATTTTATCTCTCCTTTTTTTCTTTTGCATTTACTTTAGGCTGTTGTCATTTTGAAATCTATCATTTTCTCAAAGTACATCTCCTATGTTTCTTTTTCTACATTAACTCGATTTCTTAAAGATCAAAGGCATAAGATTTTAAATCTTTGTCTTTCTGTTCATTGTTGCACTCATAGTCCTTTACTTTCCGAAGTGCAGCTTTTAACCAGTTTCACAGACTTTCTTCCAATCGTGTAATCCATTTGTGGACATTTTTGAATTCTCTTCATAAGTCTTTTCTCTCGTTGTTCTTAGCTCTGATTGTGTCAATTTGATGGGTTCAATTTCTGTTGTGCACAGGTGTGGTTGCTTCAAGGGGAAGATGGAATCAAATGAATATCTTTGTGCATTGAAGAATGGCCTAACACAATCTGCAAAAGACCCAATGTCCAACGTTCTCGACATGTGTTTCTTCTTCTGTGTACTTAGGTCCTTGATAGGGTTGTCTTGTGTACTACTTGTATACAGTCCTTGTACGTGGAAATTCTTGCTTTTGGTTTCTAGTTTGTGAAACATGCTTAGTCATAAAGATGTTGGTACATACATTCTTCCTGTAGATGAACAGTAATAAAAATGATATTCCCATGTAAATTGTAGTTGTTTTGACTGCGCACTTGAATGAAAGGAGTTTCTTTAACCTGTTTACCTTTACTTCTATGGATGTCAATAAAAAACACATTACCTTTTTTTTTTTTTTTTTTTTTTTTTTTTTTTTTTTTTTTTTTTTTTTTTTTTTTTTTTTTTTTTTTTTGTTCAGATCAAATCTGTTGTTTCTACATTTGTGTGATATTGCTAAGATTTTTGTGATTACTTTCAGGGGAAGCATTTTCAGAAAATGTGGATATTGAATTACAAAAGTTGGTGAATAATCAAACCCAAGATGCAAGTCCCCTGGACCCTTTCTGCAGTTACAGTGCCACTGATGAAAATGGCTACCCATTTCCAGAAAAAGAGTGTAGTGAAGATGATGACAGTGATGAAGATTATGCTAGCATTCAGAGACCTGCCTTTGTGGTTGAAGGAGAACCCAACTTTGATTCTGGTTCACCAGAAGATGGACTTGAATATCTTAGGCGTGTCAGGTATAATTATTTGGTCTTGTCTATACCATCCCCTTCCCCTCAGTATCTGATTGATAATGCTAACTGCCTGCAGTATGTAGGCTATAACATGGTGGCCTTCTTCATGGTATATAGGCCATGGGTTAAATGTTGGTTCTCGAGGGTGATTGGTTGCGTGGGATGACCAGTTGTTATAACCATGACTATTGTCGGAACAAATTTCTTAATTACTGAAGTAGATCCTACATTATTGTGACACGGGGAGTTTTCTTGGTATGCAAAAGATGCAAAATCAGAGGATCAGATTCCTTGCTGTATGCCTAGTAGAAACCTTATTTTGGAATTCCTTCTTTTATAGCAAGAATCAGATTCCTTGCTCTACATAATGCTTTTGAAACCTTCTTTTGAGACATGAATGAATTTAGAGAATTTCCAGCGAGCATATGCTTCTCCCTAGGATTGTGTGATGCAACCTAACCTTAGGTATGGTGCCTAAGGCCTCTAGGATTGATTGCTAGAACCATACTAGTGTCATGATAGCAGTTGTATCATTTCCGCACTTCCTTCATTCCTTTCTTTAACTGCCAACAATTTGCATCAACCACAAGGACTTATTCACTCAAACAAGATTTTTTCTACTTATCATTCTTGCTTGTCCTGCATCATATTGATTTACTCATTATGGTTTATCTATTTATTTATTCCTTCTTTTCTGCGTAATTCTTCATTGATGCGTGAAAGTAGAATTTGTCGTTGTTTCATCTCATGGTCTGTACATCCTTGGCGTAAGGGATTACATCTTTCAGGGCTAATACCATATTCATTATTATTTTTTCTGTATATTTTAGAACATAAAAGGACTGAGTTGACCCACATCTTAGAAAAGCATAAGATTTTAAATTTATTTATTTTTATATTTTTTATTTATAAGAAACATAGATTTTCATTGAAATGAAAAGGAGATCACAACACAGGGGACAAGGTGTTCCATAAACTACACCCAACTAAAGAACAAAACAGAAAACCATTGAAAACAGAACAGAAGAACAAACTAATATACAACAGTGCTCCAATTAGAAAAACAAAAACAGCATGAAAGGACCAATCCTTCAAATCTGAGGAAACTGAACACATAAGCATTTCCAGAAATGAACACTGTTCCATGAATGATCAATATCCTTCCCCCTAGCAGCCTTAAGAATTCTCCCATTTCTCTCTATCGAAAACAACCCAAAATATTGTCAGCACATCACATCTTCCTAGCACTTTTCCTCTCTCCATAAAACTTAGTCTACTCATAATGTAATGCATCAAGATTCTGGGATCCACGAACTCAATCTGGACTCCCTAAACACCCTTATCCTCAATGAATGCACAACTGGACAATGGAGCGTTAAATGGTTCAGACATTCAGCATCTCTTTTGCACATTAGTACACACCATTAGGACAAAGATTACAGTAAATTTTCCTCTTCTGCACCATGTAGAAAAAGCTTAAGATTACAACAGTTGTACACTAATAAAAGATTATCATGGTATTACAACATCGACAAGTTTAAGATTACAATAGTTGTAGAAAAGCTTCAAATCCCTGCAACTACTATCTTCCGGTTTAAGATTACATAAGAATATGATGGGGAACTTCGTAATTTTGCCTGATTTTGAATTCTGCACCAGTTATTTTGCAATGACTTGTCTATCTATTATGTCGCTCTTGGTTGAGGTATTTGACCTTGATGTGCAAGAAAAGTCAACGGCCATTTGAGGGCCCTAAGAGCTAGATATCACTCTAATGAGCTTCTAAGTTTGGGTGGAAGGCTCAGGTTTACTTTTTTCTTGTCACTACTTACGGTACATTTATTTATGTAATTTTACTTTTACATTTTTGAAAGGTAATGTTCTGTGGGGTGTGAGCAAGAATTTTTGAAATACACCAGTCGTAAGATTGAGTATAATATAGAAACTAATTCGTATACGACTGCATGAGAAGGAATGATAACTTTATGTCTGAAAATTAAAGTCCTAAAATGCATCTTTAGATATTGGCCAAGGGAAAAAAAAAAGCTTCTTGGACTAGGCTAAATTGGGTTTTCATGCCATTTGGCAATCAGTGTAACATTTGGAGAATCAGGCTAGCAACTCAGGGATGATGTATTTATGGGGGGTCTCTTGAGTTTCCTTGGGAGAATTGGAAGCCTCAAGGAATGTTTGTGAATATTGCTTACTTCTTGTAGGAGTGCCCATGCCCATCTTGCAATGCTTGTGAGCAGAACGCTTGCTGGAATTTAAGGCACAATATGGAATGGATCAATAATGCATTAATGCCTACATTAGTTTGTTATTTGGATTATTGATTGACAAGATGCACCAGGCTTGATGATAATCTGAGATTGTAGAAAAAGAGGATAGAGGAGATAAGTGTGGTAGGCTTGGCTACGGTACTTGTCTGAAATTTTTCTTGGGTGTATTGGTTGCTCTCTTTACAGAGCTGATTTGTAATAGTGAAATTTCTGGCGTGTCTAGCTTTCTAGCCACCACAAAATGTGGGATATCACATGCACTCGAATAGAAAAGGCTGCACGTTCTGCTGAGTCAATATATAATATCTCATAGAGATATGCATTTTGGAGAAAGATAAGGTCTAGAAGGCTGTCTCCCAGATGCACGTATCTTATTTTTGGTTGATATGATCATTATCATTTGAAATGAGGCTGTTGCTTTGCAACCCATATATCTGGCACATATTAGTCTAATATTTATGTCAAAGAGATAAAGGTAATCTTGAGAGTTGCACAGATCTCACGATTGGTCTCCATCTTATGCATGTCTGCGTGGTTGAGAAAGAGAGGTGTGTGCGCTTGTGCTTGTATGCATGAGATAGAAGTCAATAATTATTTCTGTAGTATACTCTATATATGACCTTATTACCTGGGCAATCCTATAAAAAAGTAATTTAAATATGGTTGTGAATGAATGAATACTTTTAACAAAGTGAGAAAGCCACCATGTGAATGGGTTGCACCAGGAGATCTTAGCAAAACATTAAGAACATAAATATTTGGACCGCTAAGGGGGGATTAAATGTAAAAGTCAGTATCACCTATTGGCTAAAGCATTTGAAAACGGTGTACATCTTTTATTACTGATTGCCAACTGAACTTTAGTTGGTGATGTGCCCCACTAAAAGCTTGTTCAGAAAATTTATGAACTGCCAGCTGTCATGAATTGTGTAAGGGTCAAAGTTAAGATGTCATATATTGTCTATTTGTTGAGCAAATTCATTGAAGCGACAATTAAACCATAGAGAAGTCTCTATAAACTGAAACATTGACCTATTTGAAAGATCACTTGATGCAGATGAAACCACTGACCTTTGTATTTAATCAAGTAATGAAACCCAGAGGAGTTCTTAACTGTCCTGATGTTAGTTATTGATATATTATTTTTGTTCTCATTAATATTCAAGAGATAAGACTATCTTAGGTATTAATAGGAACCTAGGAGATAGGACCTAATATGTTGAAACATTTTGCCCATCAATTAGATAAAGCTGTATGTTATGATGCCAATATCGTCCTGGTTTATGAGGGGCACACTGTTAGAGAGAGTAAAAGATTGGGGAATTCATCCATCAGATCCAGTTCTCTACTTTTGTTCTCATCTGGCTAAATCATGTATGAATTTCTCTCTCTCTCTCTCTCCAAACCTTAATGATTTCCTGTTCTTGAAAAGTTGTATGAAGCTTGAAGCTTTTTGCTAGTTCTCATTTGCCTTAGAACAATGTATAAGGGAGTGGCTTAGGTAGTCATGCAGTAATATCCTGAGTAAGTTTGAAGTTGATATAGCATTGTTCTAATCGTATTTATAATTTAGGTGGGAAGCTGCTTGAATTCCAAAAGTGAGAGTAGCCAAGCTTGATAGAAGTAAATTTAACATAGAGCAGAGTGATTATATGCCCAAGATTCCTGAGATTGCCTAGTGTCCAGAACAGTTGCTGCCACTGAAACAGTGGGAGGATGCATTTCTTGCTGAATTTTCAGAGCTAAGGCTGGTATGTTCTCATCCTGATTATTCTTTGCCACTCTTTTGTTTTTTCAATATTCTTTTCCAACATTAAGCGCCGTTTTTCCTATTATATAGAACACTTTAATAAACTAGGGATCTTAAGGCGGAAAGGTAATACATTTGATAAAAGGAGAGCTGACTTCATTTTCTGACTTCTACTCTGATCTTAATCTCAGGCTGTCTCATTTTGAGGGTTATAATGCAAGCACGTCTCAAGATCCCCAATCAAAAAATCTTCTTCATGACTCCCATCAGCTACCTGGAAGTATTGTTTTTGAAAAATTTGCTAATGTTAATTCCAAGGAAATTGACATCCACTGGCCTCATGACTGTTGCATTCTTAGGAGCTCCATTGATCAGCTTTCCTTGTCGACTACTGAAGCCAGTAATGCCTCTCTGCCTGCTGAGAACTTCAGTCCTAAGTCTCATGTGAGCCAAAGTTCCAGCGACTCACCTTTGTTGTTGGTGATCTTGCGAATGGACTCTGTAGCTCGAGTGTCGATGTTGAGAAAACGCATAAATGCGATAGAGGCCATGATCACTCTGTCAAGGAATGACTGTCTCTGGCTATTTTCTCTGTGTGCAGTAGTTGATACTCCACTAGATGCCGATACTAGTGCTTCCCTTAGGAGTCTGCTAAGAAGGTGCGCTGCCTTGCAAGCTGCAAAGTATGTACTCGACGACGAGGTAGTAATGCTGAATATTCTTGCCACAATTTCAGGTAGATATTTTGGGCAGTCAGAAAACTGAAGCTTTCTAATATATTACATCTCTTCTTGAAGAAAGGCTCAGGTATTATTTTGTTGGGAGTTTCACTAAAACACCCAAAATGGGGGTTGAAATTATAAAAAAACCCAAGCACTATTTAAACATATAAACACACCCAAAACCCATCATTACACACACTCAAAACCCATTTATAAACACACCCAAAAAGTTGACTTTGAGGTTGATTTTGGGTGTGTTTCTATGTTTAAATAGTGCTTGAGTTTTTTTATAAATACATGTCTAGGATTGGGTTTATTTATAAATTTGTATATTTGGTTTCGGGTACGGCTTATGTCTTATCTATACAAATCGAGTGTCAAAATAAATACTTAAAACTTGTATCGGCATTGCCGTAATTTTGAACGTACCATGATGGTAGTGCTCTATTTTCTGTTATGTGTCTGGAATCACTTTAAAGGAGTGACACCCCAGTATTTTCCAGTGGTTCACCGGAGCTGATTGAACTAGATTGGTTCTGGTTGTGAATATTTGACACTGGCTTCTGGTTTTCAGTGGGTTATTTAACGAGTTTTAACACTTTCAAATGGGTGCTTGTAATTCTGCATGCATGACAGTACTTAATGGGCTCGGGTCGTCATGCGGATGAGTCCCGAGTATCCTTTTTTTTTTTTTTTTTTTTTTTGGTCAGTTGTCCCGAGTATCCAGTTCATTATAACAATTTGTCTGCTGTAGTAATTTAAATCT
Organism: Prunus mume; assembly: GCF_000346735.1. The sequence continues at coordinate 26,170,199 of NC_024127.1, forward strand.
TTTCGGATATATATATATATATATATTTATATTTTTGGTCAAATATGGTTGACAAAGTTCAAAGCAAATTCATTTATTTCTTTATATATATTTTTTAAGATAATAAAAATGGTTGACAATCATTTTCTCAAGAGATTCATTGACTTGGCTAAATTACATGCTTAATCCATTAAGACATTAATAAATTCACAAGTAATAATTTTCACATAAGAGTTATCCATTTGCAAATGTATTTCAAGAGCACATAGGAATTCGAATTCTGAATATATATATGTCATTAGTTGAATTAGGCAAGTCAAGCTACGAACTAATGTTACTCAAAAAAGTAAACAACCAAAATAAATAAATAAATAAATAAAATATTTCAGATCTATCTTTCTACTATTTTCTATCTATTTTTGTCTTATTTTATTTTTATGATTTTCTCTCATTTTTTTCTCTCATAATCAATGGTTCTCGGTGGAACGACGTTGTCAGCCCCTAACTGCTAGGGGACGAGGGATGGCCTTGCCTATCCCTACCAAGCATTCTCTTCTAACTTTCATAAGTTTCTTTTACCTTCCGTTTGGATGTAGGATTGAAAATTATATAGAATTTCTAAAATGACGAAATTTAGATTTCCATCATTTCAATTTCTTGTCATTGAAGATTTTAGTATTTGGATTTATGTATGTTGAATTTTGTAAATGACATTATGGAAATTGTGAAATGACCCCTATTTTGGTGGAAATTAAACTCAGGAATTTGATGCCCCAATTTTCACTATTTTTTCCACTTGTTATTTATTAAATTCCGTCCTTAAATTGCCAAATAAGGGAATTATCAATTTCTCCTCTTAAATTCTCGACTTTTAGTTAAATTCTGAGTTATTTTCTCTTATTCAAACGAAGGGATTGTAGAAATGTTGGATATAAATTTATTTTTTATTTGAGATGTTCGCATGAAAAAGATGTTTATATTAAATTAAATTGCAAGGAACGCCATGTGCCCTCTAAGAGTTTCCATTTGGTGGGATTTCAACTACCTCATGAGCTATGGAATTCTTCTTTTTGTTTTTTTTTCCCTTCAGACATAGTTCATTAAGTTTTATAACTCTGCTCCACCCTAATCACAGAGCTTATTTGATGCATGGTGGTCTTACAAGCTAAATAAATCGACCAAGTTGAATTAAAGCTTGGTAGATAAGTAGTATTAATTTTCTTCTAATAACAAAGTAACATAATCTTATATTTCTGCACTCGTTCATGTTTTCGTGATGTACGTACATGTTCTTCATTTTTACCTTTAGGGTATGTGCATTATATAGTTTCAAGTTTTTTATTTTTATTTTGTTCATGTGAGTTATGAATTATTTTGAATGCTGTTATTTTCACCAATTTATCCTATTTTCCCACTCATCTTATATTTAAAATTTTAAAAATAAATTACCTTTTTGTAAAATGACTTCTAATGACCTAGGAAAAAAACTTTTTAAAAGCATTTTAAATAAATAAAATTCAGTAAAATTATAATAAAATAATTTTTTTTAAAAACAAAAACTCTCTCTCTCTCCTCTCTCCCTCCTTCACGACATGTTGGCTTCTTCCTTAGAGGTCTTTCATCCTCGGTGCTAGAAGCCACTGCCACCGCAACACCAAAAACAAGAAGCCCAGATGAAAAGGGTTCTCTCATTTCACAACTTAGTTGCGTTTTGAATAGATTAGAGTTGTTTTGGGGCGGCGATGAAGCACTTGGACTCCATTGTTTAAGCAAGCTGACTCCTTTGCTTTGGCAAAGTCAACAAATGAAATTCCACAATTTTAACATCGTCCCTGCCCTTATACCCACCCACCCTCCTTGCAATTTCTCACCACACCCAGCCCCCTCCGCAATCTCTATGTATCCATTCTAGATCCCCATCCTCCCTCAAATTTGGGTTTCTGCCAAAAAAAAAGAAAAAAAAAAAGAAATGAAGACATAATTATCATCTTCACATATTTTTTTGTATAAGGAGTTTGTAAAACAATAAAATTAATTAAAAATATAGAACATGGGTGGGGTTGAAGGTGTAGAAATCTGTAGGGTTCTTGCCACCGGGGGAGGAATTGGGTGAAAAAATAAGGTGGGTGGGAAAATAGGACAAGGGAGTAGAAATAGCAGCACTCATTATTTTAACAAGAAATGTTCAAAATTCAAATTGAAAATTTGGGAGTAAAAATGCACCAAATAAAACATTTTTAATTGGTTTTCATTATTTAGCTTCAAGGGTAAAATAGTCATAAAAACTAAGTAATAAATGAAAATTGAGTTTTTATTCAATAACTAGAGTAATACGAGCGACTTTCCCAACATTTTTTTTTTGCCCACATTGGAAACAAATTCCTGAAATATTCACCAAACAATAACCGACCAAAATCAATGATTTTGGCTCCAGAAATTAAAATCTCAAGGTCACTCATTGTTTTGAAGTTATCTTCAACATCCACATGTTTCTTCATCTCTTCGAGGGCAAGCCTAGCAGCTTTTCTATCCCTCTGCCGCTGCTTCTTGATGAAGTCATTGGCTCTTAAAAATTCTGCTTCTGCTGCTCCAAGCCTTGCATTCTTGGCATCAGTGGTAATTGTTGTAGTGTAGAGAACATGATGTTCTGCTTTAAGGATGGTGTTTGTTGTAGGAGTTGCCGAACATTTTCTCAAGATATTCATTGATTTGCCTGCGATAACATGCATAAATATATTTTATTACATGCTTAATCCATTAAGACATTAATTAATCAATTCATAAGTAATAATTTTCATATAAGAGTTATCCACTTGTAATCCATTAAGACATTCATCAATTCATAAGTAAAAATTTAAATAAATTGTGGGTTACAAGGTTCTAGTTCAATTGTCTGTTGTTGAATGGCCAAGAGCCACCACTGTAGAATGGTATATGGATGACCGAGTCGTTTGTTTAGTTTTATTTCCTTTTCATTTTTAGTTCTTTACTTTTAGGATCCTATCAAATTAAAGCATCTGAGCTGTTAAATTGAATTTGATGAATTAAATGGTAATTTGACATTTTGTAAAAATTTTAACTCCACCTGAAATATCAAATCTCATACTTTTTTTTTTTCATACTATTTAAAAAATATATATAATGATTCTTATTTTTAAAACATTTAAAAATATGTTTTTTAAGATACTATATTTCAATACACATAAAAAAATACTCTATGAGAAAAACCCTGAAGGAAAAGAAGTCTCAGCCGCCACCTCCTTTGAGGCTACATTCTCCCCTCTCCTTTCAACCATTCTTCTCTCCTTTCCTCCATTGTTCTTCATTGCCTTGGTGAACCGCCCAAACCATGTACGTGGTGATTGTTTCAGTCTATATAATGCCTTTCATAATTTGCATACTGTTCTAGTTTGAGTAGTATTATATCCAAGAGGAATGTCCATATATACTTCCTCTGTGAGTTTTCCATGTAGGAAAATATTTTTTACATCAAACTGGTGTAGTGGCTATTCCAAATTAGTTGCGAGGGACAGTAAGACTCTGATTATGTTCAATTTTGCAACTAGTGCGAAGGTTTTATCATAATCTACACCATAAGTTTGTGTGTACCTTTTCGCTACAAGTCTTGTATCGCTCAATAGATCCATCAGCTTTGTGTTTTATGGTAAACACTCATCTACATCCGACAGTTCTTTTTCCTTGTGGTAAAGTTTCCAATGTCGAAGTCTGATTCTTCTCAAGAGCTTTCATCTCTTCCTTTATAGCTTGAACCCACTTATGATCCTTCAATGCTTTAGCAACCTTGGTTGGGATATGAATAGCAGACAACTGATGCACAAAGGCCTTGAGTAGTTCAGACAGCTTCTCGGTTGATACATGATTTGCAATTGGATACTTTGATGTCTTGCCAATATTAGGTGAATAACTGTTTGGTAGCTTCCCACGATTCTACCTGAAAGGTAATTGATATCCAATAGATTTATCCTTTAAATTCACAAGTGTAGTATGTAACATCCCACATCGACAAATAGAGAGGAGGTGATGTGCCTTATATGTGTATGCCCACCTTCATCTAACACGAGCCCTTTTGGGAGCTCACTGGCTTCGGAGTCATGGGAACTCCGAAGTTAAGCGAGTTAGGGCTAGAGCAATTTCAGGATGGATAACCCACTGAGAAGTTACTTGTGAGTTCCCAGAAACAAAACCGTGAGGGCAGAGGGGCCTAAAGCGGACAATATTGTGCTACGGCGGAGCCGATCCCGAGATGTGACATAGTAGGAGTAGTTACCTTAAGGATATTCTCAAGAGATTGGTTCGTTGTCATTGTAGAGTTAGAGGGGGTCTTCATCTCATCGTTCTGTATGGTCTGTAGGCGTGGGACTCGGATCAAAAACATCTTCGCAGGGGTCAGGCGATTGATTGATGTGGATGGGCTTTTCTGAAGAGAGCAATCTCGTGCTCCAGACTAGGCACGATCGATCGTTTCTTGGCCGAAAGCAATTTCATGCCCCAGACCTTGGGGTGATCGATCGTCAAAGGCAGGGAGATCGATCGTCAAAGGCAGGACGATTGATCGCTTCCATACATAGGCGAATTACTTCGTTTTCCAAGTTGCTCCAATTCTGCTCTTCACTTCTTATCTTCCCCTGAAGTGTAGAATTGGATGTTGGGTCATGGTCTCAGATTTCAGAAAGGTCACATTCAAAGTGACATAGGTACGTTGGGTATGAGGGTGAAAACAACGGTAGCCTTTCTGATGAGTGGCATAACCCACAAAAACACAACGAAGGGCACAAGGATCAAGTTTGGTACGTTGATTTTTGTGGATATGTACGAAGGCCACACATCCAAAGATTCGGGGTGTGAGTACCGAAATAGAGGGGAGAGGCCCATGCTGCGCAAGCACTTGTAAAGGAGTTTTAAAGTTCAATACACCAAAAGGTATGTAGTTGATTAGATGAATTGCGATGACAATAGCATCATCCCAATGATGGTGATGAGGAACATGAGCGCCAATCAGTTCGCAATCTTTTTATGATGACTTGGAGGCAACACAAGATAATTAAGACATGGAGCCCGAACCAACTCAACATAACATATATAACCGAGTGATAACAAGAGAGAAACTAAGTAATGTTAGGAATACCACGATGTATACCACCTCTTTGATAGAGGTACGTAAGTGCACTAATACAAGTAGGTCTCAACTCTCTAATAGAGGCAGTTTGCAATGTGGTATTCCTTCCAACTATTAAATAATTAAATAAATAAGTTTTACTATTAAATAATTAAATATTACTTTTTGATATAACCCAATAAATAAAGTAAGTGCCAACTTTACTATGTGGTTAGCAAAAATGCTCCCGTATAAATAACCATATATCATCTAATTGTACCAATATAATAGTTATCTATCTTCCACCTCCATTCTTAACTGATATCATCAAATCCCTATAGTTTTTCTAAGTTCTCATATATTATTATTATTATTAGGAGCTCTATATGGCCTTTTTGCCCATACATCTCCACAACTACACGTATTTATATATTAATATAATATATTTTTCTTATTCTCAATATCCGGTGTGCATAAATATGTTTTGATCATCACCATATCAATTTCTAATGGCCTCCACGTGGATTTGATTCTAATTCTAGGCAACCCCCAAATGTCTAGTTGATGTATTTTAATTAGCCCGAGCTGACCAGAGGTGCATAAATGCTGTCCAGGTAGAAACTATAGTTTTCGTAGGTGTCAAATGGTGCCAAGTTATGTTTTGTAAATATTAAAATTTCTTAGTATATTTCTAGTTAGTGTCTAATTCAAAGTTGTTGATGGTTATAATGGCTGTCCCTTTATTTTTCTTCTTTCCCAACCCTTAAACACATTCTGGCCCCGTTTGGTTCATGGAATGAATTTAAAGGGAAATCATTTCCCATGTCATTCCCCGATAAATGGAAATGGAAGATTCATTTTCCACGTTTGGTAATGCTGGGAAAGTAACCGGAAAATATCACTTTATTTCCTTTCCCATGTTTGTTTTGAGTAGGAATGGAAAACAAAGTTTGTATAAATTTTCAATTATACCCATATAAAAATCAAATAAAAAAAAGAATGCATTTAATGATATATTGAAATTCTAAATTGTTAATGGGGATAAAATGGTCATAAAAAATATATAATTAATGTTAGCTCATTTTCCCAAACTTTCCCATAAGGAGGGAAAACAAAACCCAAGTTGGGAGGATGGCTTCACTTTCCCTCCTACTTTCCCATGAGCCAGACAACGATTTCTCATACCTAGACTTACCAAACATGGGGAAAACAATTGGTTTTCCATTTCCAAGTCTCCTTTCCCATGAACTAAACAGGGCCTCTAGGGTTATAATGGATGGCTCCTTATAATCATAAATAGTGTAAGATCAATTCGATCTTGTGTGCTCTAAATAATATAACTTTATCATATTGTTGCCTTGCATATAGGTGATGAAAATATGGCCAAGATTTCACATTTGATCTACTCATTTCTCATCTTGGCCAAGATTTCACAACCCTTTACACGACTCCTGCATGGAAAAAAAACACGACACGAACCGGGTCATTTTCGGGTCAATCTGTCAGTGACCTCTTTATAAATGGGTGAGTTTCGGGTCAATCCGCCAACCCGCTAAAATACCTGTTTAACCTGTTTATTAAACTAATTAACCCGCTAAAATACCTATATAACCCGCCAACCCGATAAAATACCTATGTAACCTGCCAATCCAATACCAGTTTAACCCGTTGATTAAACGGGTCAACCCGTTAACCCTCTAAAATACCTATATAACCCACCAATCCTCTAAAATACCTATATAACCCGTTTCTTCATTTTCTGTATTTTTTATTTTTTTATTTCTCATTCTCAATCTTTATATAGAGAGAGAGGCAAAATGCAATAATTATTTTATATAAAAAATAAAAAATGCAATTACTTGATTAATTTATCAAAATTTAGATTTAAAAAAAAAAAATTTGCTACCACTTAGTGGGTCAACCCGACATGACCCAAAACCCGCACAGGAAATAAATGGGTCAACCCGAAAATGACATGTTTATTAAACGGATTGATTTGGGTTTAACATTCTTGACACGTATATAATCCTGACACGACACGAACCCGACACAACACGACCCACTGCCAGCCCAACGTATATAAGTAGTCAATTGTTGACCCAAAAAAAAGGGTAGTGAATTTAATTAAAATAGTTTCATTACATCATTTGTAGATAATCAATTATAATTACTAGCATATACTAATTAAAAGACTCCTAATATTCATTAATCATCATCCTCCTTATAAAGGTGGACATTTTTGGAAATGTTATATGTTTTCTAGCTGGCACAGAGATTATGGACTCATTTGAGGGTGCTTTTGGAGCAGCAAAAAGCGCTTTGGGTGAGATCCAAAAGCACTTGTCGTGGTTTTGGAAGAAGCACTTAAGAGGTGCTTCTTCTTAAAAGCGTTGCAGGACAAAAACACGAGAAGCACTTTGCTTCCTTTAATGAAACTTTTAAAATGCCGAAAATACCCATATTTAATTTTTTAAATGCCAAAATACCCTTTCTTTCTTTCTTTCTTTCTTTCTTTTTTTCTCTCATATTAAAACCAAAACATTACCCGCGAAGAGCCCAACAAACGCCAAAACCTATCAGATGCCAAAACACCTAAGCCTTAAGCTTCTATTCCATCTCTCTCACTCAATCTGCTCTGGTCGGCAACGAAGCTTCAACCTCTGCACCCTTCATATGTCATATTTCTGCTTCTTCAGTGCATATGGTTTGAAAGAAGTTGGAGATATACCATTAGTTGAGGCATTATCAATGTTCCTCATTGTTTTAGGTCATGGGTTCACTAATAGAAAGGTCCAAGAAAGGTTCCAACATTCTGGAGAGACAGTGTCAAGGTGGTTTGGGATAATTCTAGATGTTGTTTGTCGCATGGCTAGTGATATCATAAGTCCACAAGACCCAAAATTTAGGAGAGTTCCAAATAAAATCAAAGCTGATGATCGATATTGTCTATATTTCAAAGATTGCATAAGGGCAATTGATGTACACATATACCAGTAATTGTGCCTAGAGAAAGACAAGTACCATATATTGGAAGAAAAGGTATCACTACCCAAAATATTTTGGATGTATGTGATTTTAACATGTGCTTTACTTTTGTGTGGGCTAGATGGGAAGGTGCTAGTCACGATGCACGGATATTCATGTAAGCCTTACGAAGACCAATTTTAAAGTTTCCTCATCCACCTACAAGTCACTAAATACATATATTTTTTTCTCCAATTCAAATATGTTTTAATTTGTGATATAGTAAATAATGCTCATGTTGTTCTTTATTGTTATAGGTAAATATTATCTAGTGGATGCAGGCTATCCACAAATCAAAGGATATTTAGGGCCATATAAGGGTAAGCGATATTATCTTCCTGATTTTCGATGTGAAAGTCAACCAAGAGGGAAGAAAGAAATATTTAACCACAGGCATTCTTCCCTAAGATGCACAATCGAAAGAACTTTTGGTGTTTGGAAAAATCGTTGCAGAATGATACTACAGATGCATAACTTTCCTTTGGAAAAACAAATACAAACAATTGTTGCTTCAATGGCTCTTCACAACTTTATAAGATGTCATTCAATGATAGATCAAGAATTCCAACCGTATGATGATAATGATGAGCTGCTTCCCTCTGGTGGGGCGGGAGTTATGATAGAGGAAGAGATGGTTGAAGAACAAAGTCTAACCCATGGGCGTGAGATGGCTGACGAACGTGAGAGCATTGCAAATCTTCTTATGTCTGGTTAATTCCTTTTTTATTCTTAAAAAATGATTAAACGTTATACTTGGTGAAGTTCATACTTTTTTAAGTTGTGTTTTTATTTTGGGATCATGTGAAATTGTATTTCCTATGTTTATTATAATATTTTGGGATTCTTTAAATTTTTTTAAAGTACTTTTAAAAGTGTTTTTACTGTGTCAACCAAACACTCAACAAAATATCAAAAGCGCTTTTATGTAGTGTAAAGCACTTTAAAATGTGACATCCAAACGACAAACTGATTCTTTGTAGAAGCACTTATGTCATATGTGCTACTGGCATAAGCGCTTCAAGAAGAAGCACTCCCAAGCAAACCCTACATCTGGTTACGTACTATTTAGATTTTTCCATTGATGCATGCAGCTATGCAAGGATATATTCCTACGAAAACGTACATACGTAACTATACGGGTCGTGATATTTTTCGTATACATTTTTCATTTAATATGATGTATTTTTGTGTGTATTTAGCAATGGCAGAAAGGTGTGAGAAAGAAGCAAAGCGTGAAGGATGCAATTGCTCACGACTAAGCATTCATGTTAAAATTTATATTAAATTGCTGATGTGACACTCTACTTAGATTAAATAAAAAATATATTATATATTATTTTTGAAAATAAACAATAGTATATTATTGATGAACAAATAAAAGTGCAAAATAACTATATGTGCCGAATATGGGTAAAACTTCTCTAGTGACCAAACACAAAATGTTGAATTGATCTTGAGAGAATCATGCACAACCCAAATAATCACTAAATCCCCGATTCAGCAACTAGAAGAACATGTACGCATACCTACAATACAGATCAGTCACGCAACGGTAGAAATGGCAAATCCATATCGAAAGCCAAAAGCTAAAAATTAATAAAAATCCTAAATAGAAAACAAATCACATCAAACTCCTAAAGAGTTTCTAAAACTTATTAGACTAAAACAAAATTAAGAAACATGACCACCGCTCCACATCTTCTGGGCAACCCGAAGAAAATCATAGCGTCATACCGACTAAACCTATAGTCACTATAAATAAATAAAAATGGCAACAGTCACCATTATTTGGTGACTATTGCCACTTTTTTGTAGTGAGTCCCACACTGGCTAAACCCGAACATAGTCCTCTCTTTAGAACTCCAAACTATGTCGAAGGGAGCAAATTCCTTGTGTACGTGGGCCAAAATACGGCGATGACATCATTTCACGACACAAAGATGGAAAGTTTTGAAACAAGTTCAAGCAAGCTATCACTGATGGCCAAATTATGTTATCATGAGTTGCATTATTCACTTTCTGTTGTACATAATACTGAATCATTAAACCATTACATATGTTTGCAAGCAACATAAAGACAACAAGTAAAGTAAAAGCAAGAATATATGTAGAAGTCTTGATCATTTTTCTACCATGCGATAGTTAGCAATAGACTTTTATCTGATTGGATCGCCCTTTGCACTAGAGGTATATAAATAATGGTATACGAAACCGTACCTCTCTCACTTATATACTTGAAAAATTGTTTTTTTGACTCTTTGTTTTGTTCTTTTGTTTTTTTTTTATAAAATAGGAACTTAATTAGATAAACTTCAACGATACAATCAAAAATATCAACGAGACATCTAAAATACAAATTCCAAGAGAACAACAAACTAATATGCTAAAAGCAAAATTAATACGGATAAAAGATTAACTCTTTTGACTCTTTGTTGAGTGAACTAAAAAGATTGTCTCTTTGATTCTTTCAGCTATAAGAGAAATTGCCTCTCTTTTTGTTTCTTTTTCTTCTTCTTTTTTCCCGAAAAGAAATTGTCTCCTTAATTGTGCCAATATCTTACTCCAAATATTTGAATACCCTCCCAATTGGTTTAGTAAGTAACAAATCAGTTGTTTGCATTATGACAAAGCAATTCTTGGCATCACTGTGTCAAAGTAAGAACATACTAATCGCTAAAGCACTTCTTGGCATTACCATGTCAAAGTAAGAACATATAAATTGCTACCGACGATTAGCAGAGAGAATTTGTTTGAATTAATAATTAAAGGATAATTTAAGAATAATGAAAGGTGAAAAGGTAGGATTGTGTTTTTTCAAATTTACATGGAGGGTGGAACTCTAGTTTTACAAGTTTATTTTTGGCTCATAATTATAAAGATAAGCATAGTATGTACTATGTACAGTACACCGTTTATGAATGAAATTTTTGTATATAATAAGCCTTGAACAACTTTTTCAATGCCAACCACTATTATAAATATCATACTACGGGATATTAATCACGTTCCTAAAGGTCAGATTAACGAAGTCTACAAGGATATCCAGGTATGGAGGTCCAACAAAACCCAAATTCGAGTGCCCGGATAAAGTCAATGGAACTGTGAGCCGTAACGTTGAGAAAAAGTACTGATTTACAAACATGAAACTCGAATTGTAAGTTCAAACTATTTCATGGGATTTTTCATTCCTACAACTCTTCCTATATAAATAGTAACAACTCAACGTTTGGAAAAAAAACAACTCACCATAACAGACTCGATAACTTATATTTATTATCTACAATTCTCTATTTTTCAAGCGAACTCGAATATATGGTAAGAAGCAGAAAGCAAGACAAGTGAGCAGCGGCTAAGGACAGAGTAGAGTCTAAAATCTCAGCATGATTTATCATGAATATCTTATTTGCCATCATCATTGCCACCACCATACTGAGTAGAATTACCATTCCAGAAGGCATTTCTATCGCTGAACCGTTCATCATCTTCATCATGTTTCAATGTGTGAATGTTACTTCCAAAACCAGATGCTGGTGGTTGCCTGTTTTTTTTCCCTTCATTTCTACTACTTGTAGAAATGCTTTCAGTGGAATTGTTTTGACGTGCAGAATTTGGGCCTGTCGGGAATGGCAAACTGTCAGTATAAGCTATTGAGTAATGCCACAACAATGTTCCAGAAGAAAATACTTACAAAAGAAAATTCTATAGCGAGAATCAAGGAAAAAAATGTATAATATTTAACACTAATGGGAAAAATCAAATTTGGAAACCTCTGCAACATCAATTGAAAAGCTCTCCATCCTCCATTTATAGTTTATTTTCTCTTCTCGTTAACTCTGGAAAGAAAGAGCATAACAAAGGCTCATGGCTCATCTCCCTATGCAAGTGGGTGTGTGCTTACTGTGCTGAACATTTTGGTACTACAAACAGAGAATTCATACACTTCGTACATTAAAATGACACCATCTTACTATATAAACTAACTAAACTAAACCCAATTTCCCAACTGAATAAGAACGAAGCCATTTGAACCCCAGGTAACTAGCAATCAGTAAAACATAATAGCACAATTGTCATGTAAAAAAGATAACTATAAGATGTTATACATAATTGGTTCATAGAAGGAGAACACAGACTAATGACCTTGCCCCTTAAGGCTTTTATGCCCTGCCTCTACATTCTATTAGCAAATATCAAGCTTAATGATGGAGCCTTCCGCATTCAAGATGCAAACTATATTAACAATTGCGAGAGTTTCTTTTGTAATTTTTTTGTGTGGCTCAAATGCACCCAAATTTCTGCATACTCAAAAATCATTAGATAAAAAGATTTCCCAAGACTGAATGAGAGACCTGGCACAAATATAAAAGAGAAATTTTGGCATAAGAGCAGAGAGCAGAAACTCACTATATTCCCACATGCCATTTTGGGATTGCTGTCCCGAACTTGATGAGTTTGCACCACCACCAAAATAAGAGAGAGGATTGAAGTAAGATAGAAATCCTTTCATATACGAAAAATATCCCCCATTACTTCCATTTGAGGAACTACCAGTATTTCTGGAGTCTATTTGGTCTGAGAATGCAGATCTCCCGCGCTGATAACTAGTCCCTTGCTGATGTGGAACAACTATCAATGCTTGTCTATCAAACAGGCCCAAATCTGATAACGATTCATTTAATTCTGCATAAAATAATAACATATTATGAATGGCTCATACTAAGACATAGTAATCTTCTATCAACTTCAAATTACACTAAAATATTCATATTAAGTTGTCGTTTCTTATGTTTTGGCTGGGAATGGCTATAAAAATGTCATTACGTATTTCTGAACACAAAGGCAAAGGAAAAACACAATGAATACCAAAGAATTGGATAAATCTATATAGTGTCGACTAGAGTTGCTGCAACTGTTAATGGGAATTTAAAACAAAAGACCCTAAATCATAAAAAATGAGAGAGAGAGAGAAGAGAGAGAGAGAGAGAGAGAGAGAGAGCTATCTCCAGCATTTCTTACCTTGATTAGAGAATACCTTGCGAGGATAAGGGATGGCTAGATCATAAGTGCCAATACCACTTCCTTGGTTTTCATCAACATAGTCTTTGACCATTCTCACAGTACTTGTCACAGAAAACTTCTGTTTCAGGCTGACACCATTGGGCAATCGGATATTCAAGTGAATATCACTAGATTTGCTGACCTCCGTACACTTCTCAAATGCATCAACCTTCTTATCATCCTTAACTTCACCCTTTTCAACTTGCAGAGCTTCATTTTTTTCACTACTATATGCTTGTGAAGCTTCTCCTGAGACACCTGAATGATTAAGAGTGGTCTTTTCGGGGCCACTATAACCAACTTCAGCAATGGAAGAAACATTATCAGCTCCAGAATAGTTCAGGTCCTCCATATCAATATCCTGTACTCCTTGGGCAGATTTCATGGGAGAGCTGGACTGTTCATCCCCGACGCATTCTAACCCATTAGCATCAAATGATTTCGAAGATGTCTTGTATCCTAAATCGTTATTTTTCTCCTATTTATGCCAAAGAATAACAGGATCATCATGTACTTATGAAGTTTGCAGATACTAAAAAACTTAATGGGGCTGTAAATGTAGGTTATAATATGTACCTCAACTCTGCAATCACGACCTTTATTTTTCTTCACTGTGTCAGAGACAGCATCTATAGCGTCTGGTGATTGATCATTTGTGTCTATTGAAGGCGATGGAACAGCTGCACTTGAGGAACGTCCTTGATTAGTACTTGAGGAACTTCCTTCATCAGTTGAGACAGTATTAGGAACCCCAGAAGTAGATGGTTCAGAGTTATTTGAAGCAAGAGCTGCACTCAACACAGTTGCAGTTGTTTCCTACAGTTGATTATCAGATAATATTGGTCATTCTTTCTGTTAAAAACAAATTAAGAAAATGCATGGTCACATAAGCTCTCAGCATGCAGGTGAGGGAGTTCTGGAGCATAAAGCTGAGATCAAGAGTGCGTGCACGGTATTTTCTCAAATCAAATGGAAAAATCCCTACAGTTACCCAGCTTATGTGCATTCATCAAGCATTAACAATGATTCCAAAAGGGAAGTAATGTTGATGTTGCAAATGCTTAATGGATAAAAGACGCTATGAGGTAGCAGCAGTCAGAACAATCTCGGGATTCCCATGGATACAACACACAGGTATTTTCTTTCTGTGGGATTAGATGGAATGGAGCTGTTGTTATAAAAATACTTAACACCCTTTTTCACGTCCCCATGCCCCCAGCATATAACCTAAAATAAAAGCTGACAGTAGTCATAGGGTGAAGCACCTAAGCTGGCCCCCACAGATCTTGGATTCAAGTCTTTCAGCATACCAATTTCATAAAATTTTGACATGTAAACGTAATAGTAACCAGTTCAAGCTGGTTTTTTTCCGGTTTCATATTGTGGAATGTGCAACCTGAGCCAAGCTAATCAATTTGTTCAAAGAACAGGCTGACTTAACCAGTTCAAAGAGTGAAAACTTGGCCAAACCGGATTGACCTGGTAGGGTCAGTCGGTTCCACTTGGTATTTTGCCCATCCCTGAGTTGGGAATGGTCTAACACAATGACTCCAATCTTGGTTTTGAAGATGGCCAGCTGGAAATGTCATAACATAAATAAAACACAAACTCAAAACCACATGACAAATATCAACTCATCATGCATCAATGTGTATTTGAATTGGTATGGTACTAAAATATGATGATTGATAAAAAGAAAACAGCAAAAACATACCTGGATATGAATACCCAACCACGCCTTCTCTAAACTGGATGCCAGAACTTCAGCACTGACAAAGCCCTCTGAAAGACGAACCAAATTCTTAAAACATGCTTACGTGTATGTGTTGCTCTATATACTTTTTCTTAAACAAATTCTTAAAAATCATACCATTTTGCCAAATTTGTACACCATTGTATCCAATAGCTGTAATACAAGGTATAGATTTCTGTGGGTCTGTAACCTGCTGATGTAAGGATAGAATCTTTTGACTTTCTAATAATGTAAAAAGCTTAAAATAAGCCATAAACAAAACATGTAATTTAAAAATTGTAGTGGCATCAATAGATATGTGAAAAATATAGAACAGCTTCAACAGTCCCTAAATTAGGGACAACAAATAGAAAAGAAAAATAATTAACAAATAACCACAGAATTTAAATTTACCTACTTCAAAACTACAACTTATGAAAGCTGCGGCTTCAGGTTGGAATTAATCTAATGTCCAATGCTTTTCCTCATTCCTGGTTTTTGGCAGGAAGGTAAATTTTCTGGGTTTGTAAAATCAGATGGACAACTACCGAGGAAAAGCCATTTGCAAAAACGAAGGTGGTAAACTCAGTACTAAATGGATCTTATTATCAGAATGGAGAACATTAAGTTGTTCATTCAGATCTCTAAATGAGGTACTGAGAGACCATGGCCCCATTTGGCCATTGTCTGTTTCCAAAGCTTGGGACATTGGAATTAAGTAAAGATGCACAGAGTAGAAATAAAAGTTACTTAATCATCCAAAAAAGAGAAAGACAGCTTTAATCATTACCAAATATTTCTTTTAGATTTTGATATTTTGACAACATAACCTGCTAAAGATGTACTTCACCACTAGTTGATTCAGATTATCATGTGGCATTTTCTCATGAACATTTAGAACAACTGCAATAGCTCAGGAGGCCAACTTCTGAAGGAATTTATGTATTTAATCATCTTTCAATTTAAGGATACATATTGCAGAAAAATTTGCAGCATCAGTGCTTTCTTCAGGGATATGCAATAAAATACAGCACTTTGCTACCGAGTCCGCTACCTGAATGAAAAACATGAACATAAGAATGAGAAACAGAGCAGAGCTATAAGAATTAAACAAATTTATAAGGAAACGCAAAACCAAGAGCAAAGGAACAAAACTTACATTTACATCAGTCCATGTAGAATTTTCCAAGCGACTAGACTCATCATTTTTACCTGAAAAACCGAAAAACAAACAAATGTTACATACAATAAAGATTCTAACAAAGACATTATTACAAATCTTTATACAATATAAAACACCAATTGAGAAAATAAAGGAAAGTAACATGGGCAAGTTTTTTTCATTTTTAAAAAATGGTGTGGCTATTGAGTACATCAAAATTGTAATTCACATAATCATAGAAGGCTTTTTACATATTTACAAAATACAACCCAAGCAAAATTACTAATACTACATCTAAAAGTGAGAATGACGGGAGAGCATTAGGTGAACAAAAGTATCTGTATGAAAATGATGCCATTGTAACAAATAATTTGGTCCTTTACTTGTTAAACTGCCTTGTTTTAACGTTTAAAAATAAGTTAATACAACTAATTAAAACAATGGAATTTTGAGAAATAAATTTTCTCAATATCTTCCTTTTCTCTCTCCCTCCCCTTAACAATTTTTTTGCCTTTCTTTCTTTTGATAGAAACAAAACAAATCTATTAAAATTCAATAGAAACAGTATGAACAAAGCAAATCAGTGGTCCCCACCTAGAGAAGTCACAATCTATACAATGGTAATGAAATACACAAATCCTTAAATAAAGCAAAAACTGAATAGAAAACCAAGTTGCACATCAAGAACAGAAAACACCCGAAGAACCTAAGAAACTGCCGCTTCCACCCACCAAAAATAAAACTGCGGCTTCCCTCTCCACATTCAACAAGAAGGGGTGATAAAACCAAAATAATTAAAAATAATTTATTTTAGTTTTCATTATGTATCATTCCGTATA